>JANATF010000004.1:653327-1306654 GCA_029449245.1 Mortierella alpina | reverse complement strand
TGCAGTTTAGGGCCGTCATTTTTTTTATAGAATACCCTAATAAACGATAGCCCCGCATCCTGCTCGTTGCAGAGTTCAGTCAAGCAAAAAGTGCGACGGGAGGTTGTTCACGACAAGAGAGAACGTATTGCTTTTTCTTTTTTAATCGATAGTTTCATAAAAATGATATTATGTACAAGAATTTGAGATGGTGGTGGTGGTGGTGGGGGGGCAAGGCAAAAAGGAACGAACAGACTGATACCAAAAATATAAATATAAAGACGTCTTTAAGCGCGACTCCTCCGCCTTGACCAGTCTCCAGGTCTCGCCGACGACATGGCTCTATCTGGCGGTCCTCCACCATTTCGACCACCACCACCACTGCCGTTACCAAATCCAACACGGCCATGCGTTAGCCCCCGGCTATGAGGCATCTGCATCATACTCCTGTTGAATGGCATATGTGTCCTCCCAGAAGGTCCGAGCATTGAGATGGGAGCCGTAGGTGGCCCGTCATGGCCATGGCCATGTCCATAAAACCCGCCTCGACCAACTGCATTTCCACCACCACCACCACTTCCTCCTCCGCCATTACCACTGCCACCACTGCGACCGCTGCTGCTGCCGCCGCTACTGCCTGAGTTGTCTCCAAATCCAATGCGCGTTGGTGGAGGCGGGCCCTGAGAATGATAGCTCATCGGACCATTCTGTCGATAAGACCCGCCACCACTACCGCCGTTCATCCCAGATCCAGGTCCAGAAGAAGAGCCTTTGTTCCGGTTAGAATACCCTCCTTCATCGGCGTGATAGCTGTCTCCACCAAGGCTCCTGGCCGACGAGGGCGCATGCTGTTGAAAATGCGACGATGTGTGATATCTCCCCTGGGGCTTATCAGGCAGTCCATTATTACTGCTGCTGCTAGAATTCCGGTTATGCTGCTGTTGCTGTGATGATCCCAGGTAATCCGCCCGCGGATACTTGCTAGGATACGGCGTCGATTCGGCATGTGAGGAAGAAGAGGAGTACGACGTCGATGGGAACGACGGTCCGAATGAACCAGGCCCTGATGAACCTCGGCTATTGCTGTTGAACGGTCCGCCCCCATCGACAGAGGGAGATCGGCTGCGTCCACGTTTCGGAGGCGCGAAGGACGTTGTTGGGGTAGAGGACGTTGAGTTGGAGGACGCGGACGATATACTGGGCTTGCGTGGGATCTCGAGGTTGAGTTTTGATCGGTCAATGACACGGTCATACTCGCGCCTACTTTTGGAAGGAAAGCAGACATGTAACAATGGTTAGTGAACCATGCTTGATAAATACAATAAAGAAGAAAACGAAATGAAAAGGAGATCCTCAGCACAAGAGTGGTTTCCTTACCTCTTGATGTTCTGCCGTGACAACGGTTCGGGTCTCCTCTCATGATTCTGGTCTGACAGACGTCCTTGAGTTCGCGACTCACTGGCACCTCCTTGCCTGCCGTATTCAGTCTCCTGATCTTTAGAAGTACGATCTGTTGCTGTTATTGTTGATGACGACACTGATCTTGATCCCGATGGATTCAACGCCTCGCCTCTTTTGTCCTGTTTCTGCCTGGCTTCTTGAAGCGCTTCAGGTTCCTGTGATGTCGACTGTGATAATGGGTGCGGTTGTGGCGACTTTGAGCTCTCCTCTTTCTTTTGCAGTGCGTTCCTAAAGAGCGCAAACAGGCGACTCTTCTCCTTCTTCAGGTCATCGAGTTTCAGCAACAGTTCCTGCTCCACCAGATCGGGTCCTCTCTCTTCAATGGCAGTCGGTGCAAGAGTGGTGTCTTCAGGCTCCGGTTTTGCGGCTCTTTCTACTGTTGGTATTTGGTCTGTTGATGTTGCAGCGTTGCCTGACGATAAAGGAGCGCCATTCAGTGTGACTGATAGCGTGGCAGCCCCACCATCCGCAGCCTTCAAGGGTGGTGTTTCCATGGGTGCGCCATCTGTCTTGGGTCTCGCCAGACTGTTGTTTCTGTTCACTATAGCCGCCGGCAGGATCTCGGGTAGCATTTCCGGTGGCAAAATCTCCGAGATGGCGCTCATGAAAGAAGATCCCGAGGGCGACGGAGAAGAACTCCTCGTCCGCAGATATTCGCTCTTCCAACGACTCTTTGCATTCATACGTCCTCCTCCATCTGTCTTTATCCGATGATGCTCCCTATTGCCTGCAGATCCTGTCGTGGAGACTGACGCCGCGGAACCTAATTGCAGGGAGGGGGGGGGGGGTGAGGGGTTACAGTAGTAAAAGATTGTGCGTGAGCCAACACGAGAGCGCCAACAACAACAAAAAAACACGGGTCCGCTTGATGCCAACAGCTGCAAAACGCCAGACAGGGTAAACAAAGCAGTTCGGGAACAGAACGGACAGGGCACCTCTCCTTGTACTTTTCTCCCTTTTTTTTTTGGTCGTTCCCTCGCTTTCTCGACGCAAACCATCCATTGACCTCCTCGGATGATTTTTCCTTTGCACAACCCCACTGATCACAGAGAGGGAAAAGGAGGATGCCTGTTTCCCCAGATTTTTTGCAACATACATAAGAAGAACGCTCGACCCGCAGAAGAGAAGAGTTGAAAAAAAGAAAGGCAGCCCAGCCCATGATGGCTGGCGCCAAGACCCAATTGTAAGGAGACAGGTGGCAATGGCTCATTTTCGATATTGTTTTCACAGCGAAACAGCTCTTCAGATTTTTTCCCCCCCACGGAAAGGTCGTGAGATGTTGCCAACAGAGATAGATAGAGAGACGAAAAAAAAAGGGTTGAAAAGACTTGGGGTTAGCCCTATCTTACCTTTTCTTGCTATCGTGATGGAACTGCCAAGAAATGACTCGTCTTCCTCGGTCGAGGCCTCCTCCTCCTCGACCTCGCGCTGGCGAACGATCCTTTTGGCTAACGCTCGACGAATGAGTGCATTCCTTTCTGGATTGATTTGTATTTCAAACACTGTCATTCAGCCCTATAGGTGTCCGGATGTAGATCCCGCCTTATTCTCGAGAGGGGCTGTTTCTTTTATTCTGTGTTTGCCGTTATCCTTGTTGGGTGGGGTCGTGCCGAGTGGTAGCGAGGTTGAGTTGTGTCGATGGGCTGAACAAACAAGAAAAGTCCGATTGTCGGTGGTGTTGAGTGGAGTCCTTATTCCGCAAAGCCAAGAGCGAGTGGCAAGGAGAAAGAGTGATAATGAGAGAGAGCTAAGGCGACTGGAGCGCGCGGGTGGAAGGATGGAAGGATGTCGAGCGAGAAGCGAAGCAGAAGACGACCAGAAAGAGATCAAAAGTCAGTGCCGAATTCAAAGTATTTTTTATTGTTGCTGGCTGGCTGGGCTGCCGCCAACAGCACAGAAAGTTGCTGTACTTCATAGCCGCACTTATACAGCCCAAACCTAACTGGCCCGTATGGTCGTCAACGCGCCATTCCTTTTGGGCGTGTTTGTGGATGCGTGAACACTAAAGTTCGCGCGATGGATCGCCGCCGCAGCTGATAACTCGCGAAAGGTGCCATTGACTGGCCAGAGCGGAACTGTTAGGTGAATAATATACGCTGTTATATCTATTTGTACAAAATGCTATAAACATCTATATGGCCTTCTCTTTTCTCTCCTCCTTGTGCCCTGCCCCCATGTTCCTCTACATCTGAGACCGTAGGGCCTTCAGCTTCTGCGACATGGCTATGATTGTGATGAGTTTCTCGTCCACAATCTCGTCCAGCTCACTTAAGTACTTGTCGAAAGACTCTCGATCACCGCCATAACCCGTGGTCTGTGCCATCGATGCCGAAGACATGCCCAGCATGACATTCTTCAGCAGCTTGGTCTCGCGCTTCGTCAGCTCACCACAGTCCTGGAGCTCCGACCGGTGCTCCCGAACAAAGTCCTGCATATCCGTGAGCGAAAACTCCCATGACGACGGAGCCGACGATGAGGCACCGTTGGCAGCGCCAGCGGCTGCGGTGGCAGTTGTGACCTTGGGCGAGGTTGGCGAATTCAACCCAAAATGCGGTTCACCGCCGCTCTGAACCGAGGAGGCAGCACTGCTAGGCCGCGCTACCCCTCCTTGCTTCAACGTACTCACAGAGGGCTTCTTCAAGTTGGACGAGTGGTTGTTGACCCCATTATTTCTGTGGTTGCTCAGATCATGGTGGGCGCTTGTAGGGGACGTTGCATCGGGACTACTGCGGGAATCTCGTACTGACCGGGAGCTACCTAGCGGAGGAGACACATTGGACGAGTTCCTGCGACTGGGGTTGGTGAGCGACATGCGGTGATTTTGGCTTGGGTTCGAGGTAGGTGAGTTCACCAAAGTCGGACTGCTACTGGTAGGAGAGGACGTCCTGGGCTGAGGATGGGGCTGTGAGCTACTCCGGGGCATTGGCAGACGACTGAAAACCTCGGATTTGCGTCCTTTGATTGAGTTGGATTGCTTCAAGTTGGCTCCGGCTCCTGAAGAGGAGTTGTTCAAAGGCAGCGTCTCCCGGAACCGCTCGGCATCCAACTGCTGCTGCTGCAACTGGCGCTGCATCTGCAGCTTTTGATGTTGCAACTGCTGCTGCTGTAACAACTGACGCTGTGAGTCGCTCTGCTGTTGGTACGACATCCGACGGGAGTTGATCTCTTCGCCATCGTCGAATGCCTCGCTCAATGACGTGGGGCTTGGCTCCTCAAGTTCATGGTCATATGTACTAGTTACCAATGGGTGGTGGACCATCTCTTCTTGATCAAGCGCGTGTGGAAACTCCTCATCGTCGAGCAGGTCAATCGTCTCATCCGCAATGTTGTCGCTGGCAGAGGAGATGAAGTCCTCGTCCTCATACGCGTTCGCTGTGCCCAATTCTCCTTCAGATTCCATGTAGTCGTCTCGGGCCATGAGGTTGTCGTCTTGATCTTGGACAGCTCCCTTAGCTCCTCCTTCAGCCTTGAGTTCTTTTACACTAGAAGATCAAACGTAAGTGATTAGACAGTGATCGAGAGGGCTGTCGCTTTCATGGTATTCACACACAAAAGCAGAAAAACAAATGATTACCGGTCGGCATAACGCAGGGTGTTCAGGGTGTGCTCACTGTTGGAGTTGTTGGGCGAGATAGTCGCCACCATGCATGTCCTCGAATTTCCGACAAACGAGTCCTTCAAAACCTGCGTCAGCTTGCTCTGGCGGAATGGTGTATGTTTCTTGTCTTGGTCCAGGGCACGGATGCACTCCTTTAGCGCTAACAAACTCTTGTTGATCTCAGCTCCCTCCATCCTGGTCTTGACATCCGTCTCACCGCGGTCGGCACCTCTCTCACTACCAGCAAGATCAATAAAGCTCAGTTTTCCGGCAATGGTTTTGGTCGAGCGATCCTTGAGCACCAGCTGCATAATTGCATGGGATCGCGAGGAATCGGCGTTCGCCCTCGTGCTTCCTATAAGACAAAGGGAAAAAGGCAGCAGCAGTGTGTTAAGCCAATGCTCGCCTTCATCATTTTGGTCATGAACATTCGTGCTATAGAGGATCAGGTTTTGCTTCTTACCTGTGCTGCGAGCGCTGTTTCCGTATTCGAAAACCTGCATCAATCCCTCTACATTCACAATCTCGTATTCCTTCAGTCCCGCAACAACTACACTGCCGCCACCATCCTCACGGGCGTGCAATTTCTTGCGATTGTTGAGCAAATCATGCAGCTGTCCCTGGTAAATCTCATAGAAGCCGATGTAGACTGACAGATGGGAGTTCTCGGGGTTGCGAAGCTTGACAAAGATATCACGCGCAGCCAAAACGTAAAGGCCTGGATATTGCGGTTGAGAGCACCGAGTTAATGATATTAGTGATATAAGAAAAAACCGTCGATAGAGTAATTTTCGTCGAGTAGCGCGGTCTATACGGTACCTTGCTTGTCATCCAGCATCGTGTATGTCTTTCCGCTTCCAGTCTGGCCACTATTTTAAGGCACGCCAGCAGAAGGTAGAGAGGAGGATCCAAATGAATACCATTTCATGTACGCCGTCTGATTTGTCTGTCTACTGGTCGGATTTACTTACTATGCAAAGCAGGTTGCCTTTCCGCCTTCGAATAGGTATTGCACCAGAGGATAGGCTGTCCTGCGGTAGACATCCTCGTTGGATGCATCCGAATCAAAGACTTCGTCAAACACGAACTTGTGCCTCTCAATGAACTTTGTCATGTCCAGCCGAACTCTAGAGTTATAGAGCGCCAAACGTTCAGTTGGGAACGATGGGTCTGAGACTACAGCATCGAGCTGTGCTGACGTGAGTGGATGCAAAAGGGAAGAAAAAAATCCTTACTTTGGTTCATCGACTGCCAGCTGGCGCCCTGCGACCGTCGCCATGTCTTTTTCGCCACGGTGGATCTCCTTGCTGCTTAAAGGTCTCTTTCGCACACAGACACGGATCCTGGCGGTCATGTCATTTCCCAGGTGGACACTTGAGCTCCGACCCAAGGTGCCCTTCCGTTCGCCACCAGTGGGTAAACAGTATGCGTCAAGACCACGCTGCTTCGCTTCATGGATCGGAATGGGATCTTCCTCATCTTCTGATGCCTCTTTATAGTTTCGGCCATCAGGGTACTGATACGGCTGCTGCTGTTGTTGTTGCTGTTGCATCAGCTCACGCTGCTGTTGGCGATATTGCTGCTGTTGATGAAGCTGCTGCTGTTGCTGTTGAAATTGCTGAAACTGTTGTTGCTGCTGCTGCATCTGCTGCTGCTGCTGTTGCATTTCATGCTCATATTGGGCCTGGCGTTGTTGCTCTTGCTGCTGGTATGCCATCGTCATGGATCCAGACATACTTCTCGAGTGATTCAGGTTTTGGGCCATAGTAGTACCAGCTCGACGGCCCATCGACAACCGAACGTCTTGAGGCTTCTTGGAGATATCATTCATGCCTTGTGTCGTATATCCACGAGGGAATCCAGCCATCCCATGACCAGACTCTTCAGATGCATGAAGAGGTGGGTGCGGCGCTGCAGAGGAGGCCAAGGGAGCCGACTCTGGGGCATTTGTGTATTGTGCCTTGATGGTCTGGATCAGCTGAAAGAGTTTTCTCCGGTCATCCATACTTGTCACGCCCAGCGTGCTATAATCCTGCATCGTGAGCTATAGGTTGGGCATAGCAACAACAAGTGAGGGGGGGGGGGCACAGGAAGGCAGAAGGAGAGCGAAGGAGACAACAATCAACCATCCCAGGGAAGCAAAGCGTCGGAAGGGTAAGTAGTTTGTTCGTTCGTGCAGGATCAGACTAGAGCGCCTATTGACAGGTGCAGGAAGTTTTGTTTTTTTTTACCTGAACGAGGTTGTCTACTTGGGTGATGCCGCGAGTAGAGAAACTATGATGGTGTTGACAGAACATAGCGGGGGTATGCACAACAGCATGAGGCAATCGACGAAAGGAAGAAAGGAAAAACAGGGGGTGGAAAAGATGTCAGGAACACTGGTCTGCACTCTGCATAGACCCGAGCATGAAGAGCTGCGTGTGAAGAAACGTTGTCCACGCGGCAAGTCCAATTCTGGTTGGTTGATTCGTTCCATCTAGCACACACGCACTCGCTCACCCCTCGCCATGATCCTCTCGCTGAAGAAGGAAGGGCAACAGGAGCACAGAAGCGACAACACGGCACTGCTAACTAGCTCTTGTCGAGGGCGCCTTGACGCGCGCTGCATCGAGCCCAAGCTTCCAGGAGTGAAACCAATCGTGACAGGGTTGAAGGGACGAGGAATCTGTCTTTTGAGCGTGCATGTGTGTGTACCTGGGGTAGTAGTGTTCTAGGCCAGAACGCCTGAGCATCTCCAGGAGAAGCGAGGCGGACATGCTGGAGAAGGAGGATGGCGACAGGTAGCGCGGGGGTGTGGTTGCTGAAGGGCAGGAACGGTGCAATGGAGAAAACGTGCAAAGGGGAAGTATTGGAGCAAAAGTGTGCAGAGGAAAGAAAAACAAAATAAAAAATTGGGTGAAGGGAAAAAAGGCACGCGTGTTCCTGGGACGGGAAACCCAAATACAAAGAGGTGAGCGAGTTGAACAGGATCAAGCCAAAAAAAAAAAAAAGGACAGGCTGGAAGCAGGGGTCGAGGTTGGAGACTCGCGGTGGGTGGAGCGGGAGAGATACAGTATGCACTCTCTCTCGAATGCTCACAACCTCAGTGACAGAAACCGATTCAGTACGGTGCAAGGAGACGTAGTAGACAGAACAGGGAGCATGAGCATATTCATTCACCCCCTGCACTCCCACCCTGCACTCCCACCCTATTTGCGTATCTGTATGCTTCTCCACAATCAATTCTCTCCTCTCCTTCCCTCTCTGTCATTTTTCCGCTCCCTCGATTTTATCTGCCGAAAAAAGAGTTCACCATAAGCAGGGGATATTGGGCATGAATAGCATGGCTTGGTCTAAATTAGGAACGCACCGAAAAATACAGCGCTCCGATTGACCTTGAATCGGTGATTCATGATACAGTGCATGGCGGCATTGACTAGTGTCTATAACTATCGAGCTGAGGGGAGTCAGAACAACGTAGACACGATTTGAGTCTTTGCTCCGAAACCATTGTGCCAGTCTGTTGGCATACGTACAAGCAGCCCGTCGCGTGCTTGTTCAGAAGGTAAAAGTGATAAGTATGTTCAGGAGTTGGTTTCCAGGATTCATTATTTCTCTTTCTAGAAGGAGGCGATCGGCCGTAAGCGTGGACTGCTCCCGCTACCGCTCATCCTGAGTCGCCCTTTATGAATCAAGTGAGAGTGTTATTGACTTTGTAGTTGATCTGGATTGCACCAAGAGGATGGACATGTGAATTCCATATCTCGGGCCAGTGCGTCTCTTAATAGCAGCCATTCGAACTCCTTGGCAAGTCTCCTTGTTCAGCCAGACCATGTTTAGCTTGATTGGTATGCACGTTCCTTGCCATTGTCAATGCAGCAAGCGCGCATGCTTCCATGGTTTATGCGACCTGTGAGGTTGAATGCTCAGGGCGATAATGTGCGACACGGACCTGTCAGTGCAGAATAAAAAGGGCGATAGTGGCTCTAGCCATCGAATACGATCTTGCGTTTCTTGCGTGTTGTGTGTATGTTGGGGAATGAGGTTCTCCGCCTTTGACAGCGAGGTGTGTGGTTGAGGAGTGCTTCGTACCGATGCACGTGAGTTCTAGCACCCGGTGTGTGATGCGGGTAGAGGTGATGCTGTGCTGGTCGTCAATGTAGTAACGAGAGGGTGTGAGAATGAAAGGAGCGAGGTTGCAGTGTCTGCGGATGCTTTACGATCTGCTGCAGCAGTGTGGATGTGGGACAGGTGCTCACCGGAGATCCCGCTCTGCAGCACGGATAAACCACACGAGCCATGTGTGCCCCGCACGGATCCAAACCCAACCCTCGCCTGCGGCTGACGAAAATAACGCATTTTCATCCAAGCTCACCAACCAGACCACTCGCTCGTCCTCTGCATTCTCACGCATTTTCTCTTCTGTCACTTCTCTCACTCTCACTCTTTCTCTTCCTCTCTTCCTCTCTTCCTCTTGCTCTCTCAATATTTTTCGCACACATTCCTGCCCTCTTCTTCGCCGTCCTGCACTCTCGTGCCCCGCTCTCTGTCCGATCCCCCACAGCCTGCGGTGGAGAGAGCCCTTGTTGCCGCTGCCGCCAAACCGGGTCATGGCTCACTTGACCCGTGCATAATCTCTTAATTCCACTGCTGCATTCACTGCTTGCATGTGCCCATTCCTCTTGCATTCACTCCTTCTCTCACACGCTTCCCCTCTTTCGCACTGTATCTCTTGGTCTCTAAGTGCACTTGCGTATTCCAAACTCTCTTACTTGCTACCCCCTTCACCTCTTCCTGCTACTACTTATGACCCTGCAGAAGGGGTCGGCCTTGGACAGCTCGCTGGGTGTTCGCAACACTACAGAGTCCATAGAGTCCACAGAATCGGCAGAGTCCACCACGTTGCTCGAGTCCTTCCCGCCTCTGGCGCTTACTCGCTCCCATGCCCTGAAGTCTCCGTCGTTAGGACGGGAGCCTGTTGACCCCATTGGCGTGCCTCCCGCGGAGAGCTCTAGACGCTGGTGGATTCTTTCATTATCGTGCCTTCTTCTCTTTGGCAACTACTTTGGTAAGCCGTGCGCCACTGCACCAATCGAATATGGCATGCTTCGAAGGGCTAACAACCTCGACCTTGGCTGAATCGCATAGCGTACGATAATCCGGCCGCCCTCAATACGCAGTTGCAAAAGTACCTCGACATGCCCTACAACGACTACCAGTACTTGCTATCCACCCTCTATAGCGTCTACTCCTTGCCCAATACTGTCCTACCCTTCTTCTTTGGGTCACTTGTCGACAAGTTCGGTCCCCAGATCGTGCTTCTAGGACTCAGTTCGTGTGTCTGTATCGGGCAGACGATTTTTTCTATCGGGGTGCAGTCTCGCCGAGTGTGGATAATGTTGGTTGGACGGGCCATCTTTGGCATTGGCGGCGAAAGCTGTGGTGTTGCTCAAGCGAGCATCACGACTATGCAGTTCAAGTATGGCATGCTAGTGCATTTCTATACCAGCCCAAATATGTTTTCGTCCAGACCATGATCAGGTGTGCTGATATACTACTTATTTCTGATCCTGATAGAGGACACGAGCTAGCATTTGCGCTTGGATTGAACTTGTGCATTGCCAGGTTTGGTGAGTCGATCCTTCCATGCATCCGTGCATTCTAAATGAACTTCAGTCCCAACGCTAACCCTGGACTAAATTTGGACTATACCAAAAATAGGATCCGTCGTCAACACGCTCATTACACCCTGGGCGGAGCAGCGATGGGGTGTTCCGACGGCAATCTGGATCGGCACTCTCAGCTGTGTAGCCTCATTCATGTCAGCTGTCGTCCTGGTGAATGTCATCGACCCGCCCCGAAGACAGCATGTACTGGAATCGACTGAAACTACTTTGACCCCGCTTCTTGCAACATCCAGCAACACTCTGCATCGCACGGACTCTACCAATACTGCAGATTGTGCCTCGTCGCGCTCCTCTTTTGCACGTTCCCCAACTCAGTCATCCACGCAGCAGCAATATCCAGGTCCTCTGCGGCGCGGGGTCAGCTTTTCAGATTCTATTCACAGCACTGGGCGTACGGGAGGACATGGCAAGGCGCGAATGCAATCTTCTCTCCACATCGTCACGGATCAATCATATGGTGGTCGGAGGCAGGACTCCCTCTGGCAGAGCTGGTGGAATGACTTGAAGGTGTTCCCATTGACCTTTTGGCTCGTTTGTGCACTTACAGTCTTGCTTTACGGGACCGTCGTGCCTTTCAACAACATTGCCAGCGACTTTCTTCAGTCCAAGTGGTATCCAGGCAATCCTCGAAAGGCTACAGCGGTTATGGGTATTCCAGACACCCTCGGCGCAGTCCTGGTGCCTGGATTTGGGATGCTCGTGGACCGCTACGGTAGCCGGGCTAGCACGTTGATCGCTTCAGCGTTCATCATGGTCATTGTTCATTCTACACTCGGCTTAACCACCCTGAGCCCGGTCTTTGCGTTTTCATTACTTGGTGTTGCCTACTCGATGTATGGGGTGGCACTTTGGCCTTCCATTGCATGGTATGATACTGGGCTTACTGTTCACGCCGGGCGTTCATTATAAAATCTAAAGACTAACTCAACAATTGCATTTTATTAGCGTGGTCACCAATGAACTGCACCTTGGAAAAGCATACGGGATCAGTTCCAGCTTTCTTAACATTTCGTTAACGTTGGTTCCGCCAATTGTTGCTACCATTCGTGTTGTAGGCAACAGCTTTCTTCCCGTTGAGATGTTCTTCATTTCGATGGGGCTCTGTGGCATGCTTGTAGGATTCGTGCTTAAAAACATCGATCGTCGCTCTGGTGGCGCCTTGGAGCAGCCCGAGATCCGGGTGGAAGTGCCTGTTCTTGTGCCACAGGCGAATATACCGAGCACCTTTGTATCCGATTCTACCGTAGCTTCTCCAGTGATTTCTCAAGGACGGCCTGCTTTTGCACGGAGACGACAGCGGCCAATTCTGAACTGCATTCAGTCAACAGGACCGATATTAGGACTAGGGCTTAGGAGGGTCGAGTCACTATCTGAAGAGTGTGGTCCTACGCTGTCACAGCGTTCCGAAAACCCTAGTCCTTTTCAAGAATTGGATGCGGTTAACCACAACGAACTACAAACAGGAAACACCACCAGTCATCAGACTGCCCCTAGAACAAGTTCTTCGCCAGAGACCCGACGCCCTCTGATCTTGCCCGTATCCCCGATGACGGAAAGGAATCGTCGGAGGTGGTTTGGAGAGCGTCGGTCTTTGTTGCGAAGGAAACTTACGAGCGTGGAGAGTCCTCTGTTGCAGAGGTACGCGGGAAGCCCTCGCTATGGTTCCTTCTCTTCTCCATCTCTAGCATCAGTCTCGGCAGGCGATCATGCCTTTTACCGGGGTTCTGAGGACATTGAATCGAGGTTGCCTGGTTCCGAGGCATTCGTCGAGGACTACAGCGTCAGTCAGCACCCGATTCTTTACAACCCATTAAGAGGAAGTTCTGGTAGCTTCAGAATCAGTCGAAGCGCACGACCGGTTGTCTTTAGTGAAAGCGAAGAAGGGCTCGTTTACGTCGATGAGCAGGCTGCCAAAGGCTCAGGCTGTGATGATGAAGGCGATGCCATGTCGGGCAGTAAGCAGCAGGTCAACGCAGGTTTACAGCACATAACTGACATCGCTGATGACGACGACACTGAGAGTACCACTGTGACGAGTTCGAATAACGGGGACTTCAAGGACACCCATGTAGAGATAGATGCTCGACAATATGATAAAAATTGATTCATGAACATGTACTTGAAGACGATCTTAACACAATTATTGCATTGACATTGTTATTGTTATTTCTCTTGAGATGGTCTATCGAACATTGTCGCCTTCAATACATCTCATACTTTAGATGCTAGAATATCGTAGGCAATATAACCGGTCAGGCCCAAAAGGCCGAGCTCACCGATATGTCCAAAGGCGCCCATCAGTCTGGCGCGGGGTCTACCAGTAGTGTAGCCAAAGAAATAAAAGATTCTGCCCAGACACCAGATCAATGCTAGGATGGGAGCAACGATCGGAAACCAAAGCCCCGCAAACAAAAGCGTGGCCAGGAAGCTGCTGAACCCCTCGAGTGTGTTCTGGTGAACACGTTGGTAGCAATTGAACAAGTGCTTTTTTGGATCCGCCTGGCAGTCTGCGGCATCGGCGTACAGGAAGGGCAAAGGGACCTTGGCAACATCACGGTACATGGTCACTCTTGATCCCAGAAGTGTCACCAGAATAATAGACACGACGGTTGCAATGACGGTCTATTTTCCAAACGACGTTAATGTGAGATGGCCTGCTTCTGGAGAAAATGGTCTATAGAACAGGGCATTGTAGCTTTACATAGCCTTACATAACCGTACTCTGGGGCAAGAGTGATGGTGACCATTTTATGTGAAGGAAGAAGGGAGCGAGTGCTGTAGTAGAGGGTTCTGTAGAGGAGAGTGCGAGTATGCTGTAGGATGATCCAATGTGGAGTGGCAACTGCAAGAGAGCGAGAGATCGAGTATATTTATACGTCGCAAGCTTCCGGAAATAAAGCAAAGACTGCTCCGATCTGATCAGACCTTATCCCTCCACGCCGCTTGAGCCTCTTGAGCCTCTTGTCGACTTTCAGCCAAAAGACCGTCAGGGTTCACACCCTCGATCACATTTTTGATATGTGGCTCTTTGGCCACGCGTTTTTCTACCATCTCTTGGCAAAATGCGTAGTCGCACGGATACGCGTAATTTTCCTTTTGAGCGTGTTCTTGCGACATGAGCAGAAAGCCTTGTATACCACGATACCGTTGCGAAAGTATAGGTACTTTTGCGTCCATACCATGAAAGTCCGAAAGATTGTAACTGTGTACAAGTACATACATCACTCAGTCACTTCAAGCTGAAATATTGTATTGTTTTGAAGTAACACCTACGAGGAGCATCCGAACAGCTCACGGTCCCTGTTGCCTTTGCCTTGGCAAAGGTCCGTGGCGCCTGCTCTTTTATTTTCACCTTAGAGCGCAGGCCAGCAGCATCGCCCAAGTTTGGACTTCAGGCACGGAAGGAAAGAAGGCGTGGACTAGCGCTTTTCGGGCCGAGATGAAGGGAGCGTATTAGGGGCGAAAGCCAATGGCCAAAGGCTCGGGTAGCTCGTTCACTGCCCCTTGCGGACCTTGCCCGACAGAATTGTTTGCACAACAAATAGCTCATACCATGGTCGAAATGCGGACCCCCGGCTGGGGACCGTAATGTATACGTTGTCCTCTGATCACCTTGTGCATGTATCTAATAGAGTGTGGCCTGTCCCCTTGTTCCTTTTTTCATTTCTTCCTCGTCCTTCTGCCTGGTGTTGCTGGATTCTCCTTCCCGCCCGTCCATCCCCCTCTTCCTTCCGTCCTTGCTTGTACATGCACTGCTGCTATCATTCATGACCTTGTCCATTCGCGCTGCCCCACCGGTTGCCTTGATTGAGCTCTAATTCCTGCTGCCACACTCACACATTGTTGGCACGCCTTTTTGCTGTCAGTGCCCCAAAAGACACCCCTTCTCAGTCGCACTACTGCCTCCTTAATTGACCCCCGCTTCACCCCCCACATTACATTGCCTCATTGCAGCAATGTCTACTGCAGGCGTCATGGATTCATCCCATTCTCTCCAGCCCGCCCAGCAGCGCGTTGAATTCGGCTCAGTGGACACCACTTTATTCAAACCCGCTCAGCAAAACTCGAACCCAGCTTCAGAAAGGCCAAAGTCCTCCTCCACTTCAAAGACACTACTAATGAAGGCTCTTCTTGAGGCCCAGGCTGCAGTTCAGATGGATAATGAAGGCGACATCAATGGCGCATTGGAGGGGTATAGCGAAGCTGTGACCCTGCTGGGTAGGGTCATGGAGGCCAGCTCCGCTGCAGACGAGCAGGAGCGATTGCGAGTGATTGTAAGTTCTCGCATTGACATGCCTCGACCAACAGAATGTGAGCTCTATTCGTGGTGGGCGCACAAAGACAGGGAAATCACTTTACAGCACATACACACGCGCGCGCAAACCTGCTTGGGTGCTCTGGTCTAACCATGCCTTCATTAACGTTCACCCCTGTTTCGCTGTATTTAAAGCATGACTCGTATCTGTGCCGCATTCACCTGCTCTCAACTCCTCCCAGTCCGCCCAGTCCGCCGACTGCCGCGCGAGCCATTGATGAACCGACGGGTAAACAACCGGTCATACAGTGCCGTTCATCATCCATGCCACAGCCCAAGCACGAGCCACGTCTGTCACTAAACTCAAACCTACAGCAAACGCCAGAGCCAAGAGCACAGGATGGCTCTTCAGCTCTCACATCGGCCACTGCTCCAATGGAAGACGCCAAGGAGGCACTAGTACCTGCATTAGTAATGCAGGCTAAACAATCCCTCAAGACGCATGACATTACGATGGGCATGGTGTCAATGCCCTTATCGTTGAAGCCGACTCAACCCCGTGTACGGGCTGACTCCATACCCACCCCAACAGGATCTAACGTCGCCGTCGACGCTGGAGAGACCTCTGGACGGCACCATTTTAGATCGCACACTTCTGGGTCCGTTCACCGTGTTACAGGAGATGTCGTTGCTGCAGCAGAAAACCTTCAATATCAGGCCCAAAAGCGGCTTTCTCCACCTATATCCTGCCCGGCTTCATCATGCAAACCTACCAAGAAAAAAGACCGAGTGAAAATGGAGGATCTCCTGTTCTCAGCACCATGTATGCCTTTGCCGCCAATACCCAATGCCAGCATCCCAGTACCGCCACACCCATTGGCCGCACAGTATGCTCTTCTGAACGGCGGAAAAAAGGCAGCGGTTTCCGCCGCCAACGCGTCCACTCCATCAAGTCCGCTTACACCTCCTATCGGCCCCAGTCACCTCACTCGACCCTCGTCATCCAAAAAGTGTACAGTTGCAACGCTAGTGTCGCAACCAATCGTGGCAGCATCATCCCTTTCCTCGCCTCCACCATCGCCATCCAGCCCTAAGCAGTCTAAGCAGCTTCATATCCCAGGAGTTGGAACTTCGCGCTCTCCGAACCATCCTCCCCATTCGAGTAGTGTTCACCAGCAGAGTTCGGGACACGGGCGATTCTCGGATCCTCAGCATCTTCATGAACGCTTAGCCTCAGTAGCATCGCCCCTGTCGCCCATTTCTCCCGAGAGGGAGAGAACTGATTCCTTAGATCTAAGCGGCTGGGACGTGTCCGAGGTGGATACATGGCTGCCCGAGTTCGCTTCTTGCAGCACGACCAAGTCCGCTTCTCAACCCCGGTTGGACCTTAGCGTGGATCCATATCCTTCAGTTCCAATACCTAGAAGTGGTAAGCATTGCATATTGAGCTCGGATAGTATACATCACCTTGATAGCCATGCAAATTTTAAGACCTCGTGAATGGCTTCTTTCCTTCATTGATACCTAGGCGCAAAGGGTGCTACAGCACTCAAACGGGCAGAGAGTCGCATTGATCCACATCAGAGCCTACCACCGCTGGTGGTGTCATCATCGGACGATGAACTCGAAAGAAAACCCAAACAGTCATCTATCACAATACACCAGTCGTTTTCGCAAGCATCGTTACTCTCCAACCAGAGGCAGCGGTCGCCACAGTCGCTCATGCCTCTTTCTCGCGTCCCCATTGCCGACGCAACTCTAAAACAACAACAACAACAACAACAACAGAAGATGTCGACCCGGAAGGCTGCTCTTAGGAGTATGCCCAATTCTCCACGAGTGAGTCCTGAGTTGACCAGACCCGTCGTTTCTGTCGAAAGGACTTTCACACCAAGCATCTCCAGCGGTAACAGCGGACATAGCGGACCCATGACTGGACCGAACTATAACAGCTTCTCAGCACCTCCAGCAAGTTATCCTGCTACCGCCTTGACTCTGTATGACGTCCTCGCAGAAGATCCACTTGGCGGCATGAACAGCGTGAGTTTATCATTTTCTTTTGCGTCAACGTTATTGAACACCTCCTCACTATCCGCATTGCTGACAAGACTTGCTCATTGTCGATCTCTCCTTCTCTCTCCTAAACCCTCTCATTCTCTATTTTTTTTTTTTTTTTTGCGTCATAGTCCCCTTCTCTATCTCCTGCAACCGAGTCTCCACCTGCTCCACAAGACCCATTCTTCCGCTGCTTCTGGCTCATGCGTCTTCTGGAGCAAACCATGGTCTCGGGCGGGTTCTTGACCAAGAAATTGTTTGTGCCACGTCAGATCTGGTACCAGAAACTGGTGCGCCTACCTGCCTGGGACTTTAAGATCACGGCTTGTCAGACCATGGCCACCATGCTTGAGCGAATGACAGCGCAGGCTAAAAAGGGCACGTTGATCCTCCTCGTGGAGCCAGGCGGTGGAGCTGAAGGAGATCAGAACCGTGCAGTGCTATTGAAGGAGCTGGACGCGATTGAAACGACGGCATTGCAATTGTGGATCAAAACGAGCAAGAAGTTGTCGTTCATTCATCGGCCAGGTAAGCACCCTGGTACCGGACCAGGAGGCATACCAGGAGTGTCACAGCAACAGCAACAGCAACAGCAGCAACATCAGCAATATGGATCCCTTGATGAAGGCGGCGATTGGAGTGGATCAGGGTCAACTGCCACTGCCTCTCAAGACCCATTGGATCAGGACGAGCCTATGTCGTCGAGCCACGCAACGTCAGGCACATCGTTCAGTTTATCGTCCAGTCTCTTTGGGAGCGCGACGGACCTGAAGAGTCAGTGGAAGAACTTTTCCAAGACTGTGCAAAAGTCGATCGGCAATGACAAATGGTATGGAGATCCCCCCCCCTACCCCTTTGTAAACACAACCCTCTCAACTGAGCGCAAGAACATTCATTAACTTTTTCCTCATTTTCTTTTCCACATGTTTGTTATCTTCCAGCGAGGACATTTCGGCTTATACAGAGTCTGTGATCCAACTGTTCCAAGCGAGCTATGTCTTAGAGTCTATGCTGAGGCACTACAGCCTACTCGCGCCCTTCCAGACACACATCCAGATTGTCAACCGACTTCGGCGACTCTGCGAGTTTTTGAACATGGTTGTCTGCGCCTTTGTCGTCCGTGATCTCAGCGAGCTCATGTCTAAATATGCCAAGCGCGTCGGTGCCTGGGTCGTGTCCGATCTGAATGATAAGTAGACTTCTGTACATAATAACCAACCCAGAGTAGTTGACTATATCATATAATGTGTCTGCCGTCAAACTATTGTTTTCTTTATTCCTCCGGCATTGTCTCGTTAACTCCCCCCCTCCCCCTCCTTCTCTTCCTCGCCAGAAAAAGAAAAGACTTCCCGCTTTCGATCCTGGGTGTGATCAGATTTCCTTTCTCTATGCTCCGCAAACATAAAATCACAACAGCCGTTGCAGAACAACAGCATTCAATAGTCCAGCATCCTTGACCGTTTGTGTCACGTCATCGAGATCCTTCTTTGGGAAAGTCGTCTGAAGCACATATGGCCTCGAGCCCTCTCCTGCACGCGAAGCATTAATGAATCCCCGAATGTCGTTGATCGTATGTGTGTGGTTGAATCTTGCCACCATCCTCGTTCCATCCGCCAGCCGGATCTGAATCGATGTCACTGGCTGTGACTCATCAATCTCCAAGCTACGCGGTACTGGTACCGACGCCTGGGACGCACTGGAGGAGCTCTGATCGCCGGGGAAGGCACCAGGAGTATTCGATCCAGATCCTGACGATGCAACACTTCCTAGACGGTTTCCTGTACCCTCAAATGCTTTGGGTGGGGCCTTGGGTGGCTCCTGGTAGTCCTCATCCATGCGCTTGGCAACTCTCATTTCAACAGGCTGTCCGGGTTTAATGTTGAGGAACTTGAGTGGGGCCTGTCCTCGGTTAATGGCATCCAGGAACTCGCTGTTCGCGGGGTCGGTATAGCTCATCAGTGGACCATCCTCCAGACTGTATCCGTTTCTCCAGAATGTAAGACTGCGAGTGACGGTTTCGAGGACCTCGGGAGAAGGGGTGGATCGTACAGGTACTTGTGGTGCAGTTGGGATGGAAGAGCTCGAGCTCTCTGCTTCACTACCCAGGCGGTTTCCTACGAGTTACAAAGATTTTGTAACGAAGCAAAGATGAAACGGGAACGAAAGTCAATGCCAAAAAACGCACTCCAGAGAACATTTGGTTGCAAGTGGACTGAAAACATTAAACGGCGAAAATTTTGTCAAACGTTACCGGAGCCGGTGAAGTATGACTTTTTGGGAGCGGGCTGTTGAGGTTCTTCTTCACGCTTCTGTCCACCTCTACCAAAAAGATGATGATGCGAAAAATCAACGATCTGCGATATAAATGTAACAGCACAAGTAAGCGTCTTGGATTGCCCCATCACTTACTTGGCCGCCTTTTTCAAAATGTCCTCTACGAGTGCGTTAGGATCCTTCTTTCCTGGAGGACCTTGAACCATCACACCGCTATCGAAACAAGAACGGGAAAAGATATCGCCCAGAAGGTGTCAGCTTTCCACAGCTCCTACTGAGCACTCAATCCTTGCCAATGTATCCAGAAATTGAAGAGCAGCGTCTGACGTACGATTTCTCGCCTCCAGCAAAGTAGTTTTGCGACTCCTCATCCGATGACGGCTCGTCCTCATCCTCACTCTTTGCCAAGTCGCGGAAAGTCGAGATGCCTCTGTTTCAAGATATAAGTAAGTAATACGTTCAAAAAGTCAGCGTGTTTTGTGGTTCTTCCAGAAGGAAAGGGAACATAAAAGGACCTCATCCTTGCAACTCCAACTCACGAGGAACACACGCTTACCCTTGCCTGCGTCCTGACGCACTAGACTCTGCCTTGCGCTTGCCATCCGCAGCAGACGCCTTGGGAGCCGAGCGCGCGATGATATCGTCCAGATCGTCGTCGTCGTCGTCGTCGTCACCAGCCTGCGATAGAGATGCTGTGGATTGTCCTTGCCCTCCTGTTGTGCCTGCCTCGGGCTCCTCGTAGTAATTGCTCATGGCAGACTAGAAAAAAAAAAGAAAAGACACGCATGAGTCGCAGGACATGGCTCGTCTGTTGTTTCCTTCGAATCGGCACTCGTGCAGGTACCAAGGTCAATTGTCAAAGCTTTACGTTGATGTCCCAGTTGTTGGCCTCGAGATAGAACTGGGCCTGCTCGGGTGTAGACCCGACGACGCCGACAAAGTTGGCAATGAGTTCCTGGTGGTCGGCCATGGGATGTGGTCTTGGTGTGATGGATGAGTTGAGGAAAAGAGTTTGGGGGTGAACACGCAGAAGATTTATTGGGCAAGGCAAACACCGCACTGACGCGCGTGCCTAGTGGCTGCGTCATCACCACTGTGGGGGGCAACTCAGAGCTTAGAAGCTGTTTTCAAGGACAGAACCAGCTTGCCGAACTGGCTGCCCTTCTTCATCACCTCAAAGGCCTCCTCCGCAGACTCGAGCCCATGCCAGACCTGGCTCACTACTGGTCGCAGCTTGTGCTTCGAGACGTAGTCAAGCATCTGCTCAAACTCAAGGCGCGATCCCTATCATGGACACAATTGTCATCAGTATCAGCAACGCGTGGTCTTGGGAGAACAAAAAGCGCGCTTTCAAAGACCGCCTCATCAGGGAACTGTCTACTATACCATGGTGCTTCCTCGGATCTCGATGTTGCGCAACACGGCGGCCATGGTATAATCGACCTTTGGCTTCACCGTCATGCCGTAGGACACAATGATGCCACCTAGTCGGAGGATCTGCGTGAAGGTCTTGACGCCATCACCTCCTGCGCCGTCAATGACCACGTCAAAGAACTCCCCACCCGCTAGTCTTTGCAAGCCGTTACCCCATTTTTCTAAGTCATCAATCGGCAAAAGCCAGAGAGAAAAAGTGTGTGAGGGAGGTGAAAGATCTACGTTACTCGTAGCTGTAACCTAGGCAAGATGAGACCTTACCCTCTTTGTAATTCACGCCTCCTCTTGCTCCCAAACGCACCGCCTTGGCGATCTTGCCTTCGTCCGAGGACGTGACATAAACATTAGCACCGGCCGCAACGCAGAAAGCCAGGGCCATCAACGCAACACCACCACCTAGTAAAGATTAATGAAGAGGGTATACACAATCTTAACAACAGCGGCCTTGGACACTTCCCAGCACGCGCTGCACGATAGAGATGGCTGTAAATTACCAATGCCGGTGATCAAAACGTTTTGACCCTGTGTGACCTGGCCTTTGGTGAAAACAGCGCGGTAGGCCGTCAATCCTGCGAGAGGCAAAGCGGCTGCCTCTGCGTCAGTCAAATGATCAGGCGCCTTGAAGATATCCTCCTGTTGTGCGGCATAGTACTCCGTAAAGATCCCTGTCACGTTCAAGAACGAATTTGGAGCCAGGTGAGAAAAGAGCATTCCTGCGCAGTGG
Source organism: Mortierella alpina (assembly GCA_029449245.1). Taxonomy (NCBI): domain Eukaryota; kingdom Fungi; phylum Mortierellomycota; class Mortierellomycetes; order Mortierellales; family Mortierellaceae; genus Mortierella; species Mortierella alpina. The sequence goes on along the minus strand of JANATF010000004.1, from coordinate 1,285,208 downwards.
GAGTGTATGTGCTTTTCTGTCTCTCGCTTTAGAGTACGTCAAAAGTTGAGTTACCTCCGGCATGACCTCCTCCAAGAATATAGTATGCCTCCTCTGGACCCCGGGGATCCTTATCCCAACCGATCGATGGCATCACAACCACGCGATCGCCGACTCTGTGTTTGGACGAGCCGGCTTTGATATCCACAATTTTGCCGACACCATCGGCTCCCAAGATCGAGCCGAAGATAATTCCCTTTTCAAACAAACATTGCGAGAATAACTCTGTCAGTTGCCTTCTGGCTCTGGAGGGTGTTAACGAAGATTTGAGGGTGGGGAAGGGAAGAGTCACGTACTGGGTATTGACCTTTGCGGATCCAGAGTTCGCGGTGGTTGAACGAGACGGCGCTGACTTCGAGCAAAGCCTGATCTTCCTCCAAGGACTCTGGCCTTGGCACGTCCTTGACTGTGGCGTTGTGATAGGCGGGGTTGGTTTCGGTCCGCTCAATAACGATGGCCTTCATGCTGTGCACAAGTAATCGGGGAGAGGTTTAAAGAATTCGAGGAGCAAAAAGTCGGCGAAGTTGAGAGGAATGAGGAGTCTGGAAAGAAGGAGATGAGCCTTTAACCGTGACGGCCGATCGTTTTTTTTTTTTTTACTTTATTTTATGTGCGGATGGACCCGCCTGTATGGTGAGAAAAGAGTCGAGAGGGGGGAAGAGTACGAACCAGAAACAAAAACAGAGGTTGGGCGAGAGGAGCGTGAGGTACAGAGAGACATGACTCCTGCTACTCCCAGGGCGAGATGACAATGGCGTAAAAATGTCCTCTATCCTCTACTCCTGTCGCTTTCCATTTTTCAAGGACAAAAAGGACGTAGTGGTTTTTGGGTAATAATGCTAAAGAGAGCAAGCAAAAGGGAAAAGGAAGCGTCAGATATCTGGCAGCTTGAACAGTGCAACCGCACCCATGCGAGGCAAATGATCCGGAAAGAGCATGAAACTTACCTACAGTTGCAAGGACGATGACTTTGGAAAAATAAGAAAAGATTACGGAAGGCGTTTTTTGCACAGGAAGCATTTAGTGGTGCTCGCTGTGGCTATCGGCGCTCTCGACATCGTAGCCGACAAAGTTCCTGCGTCCAATGATCTCGCCAAACAAGAAGAAGGTGTAGGCCTCAGCAGCAACAAGACCGGCCTTCAAGTACTGATCCTTGGAGATGTTCTTCCACATGTTGGCAGAGCCGGCAGTCTTGGCGAACTTGGTAACAGCCTCCTTGGCAGCCTCAAACTGAGCACCAGAAGGAGGGGCCATACCCTCACGAATGTAAACCTGCTTTGCGATCTGACCAGCAACCTTGGCGTTGTACAGCACAGGGCCTATTCCGCCGAGAAAACAGGAGCAAAAAGGAGACGCTGATTAGCACTACGTCTACCGGCGTAACGGTCCTTCCAAGGATCCGACCGAAAATCAAGCGTGTCGTTCCAGATTCGGCTGGCCACTCGCGAGCGCTTTGCGAATTCTCTACAGGATCATTGTTTTGAGTGCCGAGATTACATTCCACTTGATCTATCGTGCTGTCGGTCAAGGATCTATTCGTTCCGGTGATCCTGTAGAGCTCTGATCGAAGTAGGGCCTTCGGATTCTATTGTGCCTTAAGCGATTAGGACCTACCAGACAGCTTGGTGGCAGTCGACACGGCAGTGGAGAGGGACTTGGTGACAGCGTTCATGGCGATGGAGTTGATGCGGGAAGATGCAAGGTCGTGAATGGATGCGAGGGAAAAGTTCACTTCCGGTGCCTGAGTCGGGGACTGCCCTGAAAAACGAAAGCAGTGCAACTGAGGCTCATATGACGTCACCGAAGTGACGACGTCTGAGCAACCGAGGACCACAATCAGCAGGAAATAGTGTGCTGGCGGGCACACAAAGGGAAACTAGTCTGGCTATGACCTATGGCTTCTTCTTCTTCCACCCTTGCTCCATGGAATCATCGTCCATTGGAGCGACCCTCTTGCTGCAGGTATTGCTGTTGTTGCTGCTGCTGGTATTGCTGCTGCTGCTGGTATTGCTGTTGCTGCTGCTGCTGCTGCTGCTGCTCATCCATGGATACCTTCCTGCCTCATCTCTTGGCTGCAGGTATAGAGGTCGTTGCTGATAAAGTAAGTGGCTGCGAACGATATTGCCGATGTTGTGTCCAGCCATTACGTCGCGGTGCAAATAGGTCCGGCAATGCTTGCAATATAAACGACGGATGTTGACCTGGCCTACGAAATTCTCGCACGTTGGGCACTTTTTCGAGGTGTAGTACTCATTTACACCCACGACTATGTATCCTAGAGATCTTGCCTAAAAAAAAAAAGAAGTGTTAGGCATGCACTTAGGGAGAGTTCCTGCAATACCGTGTAGGCGATACCACAATAAAACACTCCTTTTCACTTGCCGTCTGAACAAAGAACGAGAGGAATGATCCATGTAACGAGGATAGTCTGGCGCTGCTGGAAAACTGTCCTAGACCAATCGCTATCACGACCTTGTTGTCTTCTTTCCTCTGGGCACCAATTGAACCTCCAAGCAACTTCAGTAGGCGGTTGGTTATGATCTTGAACTCGTTCTCGATGGCCCTCTCCGCGTCCCATTTGTGGCTCTTGAAGCGCATGTTGTTGCCATTATAGAAGCCATCAAGCTGTTGTTCCACCTTTCGTAGTTCCTCGACAAAGTTGGCGTAGCTGGCGTCTTGGCCACGAAGAGGGGGCAGACTGCTCTCGATGTTGGAGATAGATCGAGTGGCACCCAAAGGAACGATTTCCTTTTGAGCCTCCATCCAGCGGCGGTGCTTGAAGATGGGTTGATAAACTGCCTTTTGTTTCACAGCTAGGTTATGGAATACACCAGAGCAGAGAGGCGGCATGGCAGGAGTAGCCGCGGTAGATTCAGCACAGGTCCCAGTCCCACCCTTGATAGCAGTGCCGGTGGCCGATTGGGAACGATCCTTTAACTTGGCGCAGGAAACAGAAGGAGCAGACTGCGGCAGTATTGCGCTTGCACCAACGACACACGCTTGACCCAAATCGATTCCAAGGATTTTGATGTCTTCAGGACGGCAGTCCGGCCAAAGCCGAGCGACATCTCCCTTGTTTTTCACGACATTACGAATCTCTGTAAGGTAGTAGTCCGTTCCTCCTATGGTGGATGTGAGTCGACAAGGCAGGGGCATCTCTGACGGTCGTTTAAAGCGAACTGACTGTAACTCCTTCAGCTTGTATGCAGTAAGATGCAAGCGGTGCCCGTCAGTACTAAACGATCCTCGAAGAATGTAGCCTTTTGTAGCGTGAGTGGTTGGGTCGTAGTCGGGTCGGCGAATGAGTTCAAGATGCTGTTTTATCTGATCGATAGACAGTAGATTCACCGCGGCTTTGTACCCTGCCTTACCCCGCTGTCGAACGGTAAGGCCCTCTTTGGCGACATTACAGAGGAGGCGTTTGATGAGGAACCCAGGTTCCTTGCTCCCAACCCATGTGCCCAGGTCGTCTTGGGATAGCCGACGAGAATCAGTGAGAGGGAAGTCGCTCGCGGCCAGTTGCTGCAGCTTGTCCCTTAACCGATCTGTCTTCCATAAGATGGATATCAGCTCTCTCTCGCTAAAGGTCATGAACCTGTGCTCCACAGATGACATGGGAGCAATTCTGCGGCCGTTCTTGCTGAACTTGTTCAAGGCGAGAAAGTTTTCGACGGCAGATATCTTCTCGTCAATCTGTATGACCGAGTCGTTGGGCAAGTGTCCTTTGTCCTTTTGGCATTTAAGCTGAAAGAAAAAGTCATTCATTAGTACATGCCTGCGGAACCAATTTCAACCAACCACTTGAATTTTTAAGTACCTTTTCGTATAGCACAAAGCTACCATTCTTGTAGATCTTCTTAAGCTCAGCAGAAAGCTGAGATGCGACAGATCGTATCAGAACGGACGGTGTGTAGGCCATCGACGATCTAAGGACTTTGTTGCCCTCGGTAATTAAGCCCAGGCCTTCCAATCGGGCAATGAACTTGTTCACCGCATTCCCAACACCCGTAGTTTTCGGATAGTTGCCAGAGTAGAGATATCGCAAAAGTGCAGCAATAAACTCCTGGTAGTTGTCGCCTTTTTCATCCAAGTCGCTTGTATCTTGGGGCTTGTCATCCTGATCAACGCTGCTCTCTGCGGCGGGAGCAATGTCGCTTGGAGATATGCGAGGGCAAATGCAATCCAACACATCTCTATCGGACGACTGAAACACACCTGGCTCACTGAGGCGCTCGATGTAACGACCGATGAGTCCCTGGCAAGCTCGCTTCACCTGAGATGCAGCACGCACAGCTTCGCGAATGCAATGAAGCACCTCCTGCTGTATGGCGGGATCCTCCTGCAGAGCCTCTTTGCAATTGGCAGATAAAGTGCCAACCTTTAGTGTTACAGTTGGATGTTCCCAGTTCAAGGCATTGAGAAGCTGTTTCTTGGTCATGTCCGGCACAGGAGTGATTGTCTTCTTAGGCGAGGATTTCTTGGAGGTCTTGCTCTTGCGTTTGTTATTGGCACCATTGGGATCGACCGGACGTTCTGGCTGCTGTGTCCACGGCTTCCATTTGTACTGCTTCATGCCTTTGGGCTGGGGGTGTACTTTCCTTCGAATGCGACTCCTCACAGAGTATCGTGGACGGTGTCGAGAGCTCTTGGACTGAGACACAGGAACATTGGTGTCAACCGAGGCATTCCTGTCTTTCTTTGGAAGGAGGCTATCGATGGTGCGGTAGCGGTTGAACCTCTGGGAAGGCTTGTGCCTCCAAATCCTCTCTTCGGACGCCATGCTATGTTCGCCAAGATGAAATGAATGTCAGCGATTATAAAAAGGGTTTATGGCAATGTGCGATTCCATAGCGAGACATACCTCTGCTTAGCGAGCTTCTGCAGTTCTTTGGAATTGTGTTGACGTTCAGCATACAGCTCACGGAAAGCTTTGAAACTGGTCGTAATGCTTTCGAAGGTGAAGGACCCAAGATCGGACGCGTTATCACTTGTTACGCACGGCACTCGTGTTTGAACACCCTCAACAAAGACCCTCATGGCCTCATGAAATGATCGTTTGTCTGTGTTGAGCAAGACCACTTGTCCATCGCTGAGGTAATCGGCCAGCACTGAGGATTCATCTACTCACGGTGAAGCTCATCGTCAGTCAACATGACCATTTCTTAAAGTTGTTTGTATGCATTCGTGCACAGGGCAAACTTCTTACCTTTGACAGCCAACTTTTTAATGATGCTAAAGTTGGTGGCACATCCCAGTCCGTGGATGTTTCGGCCATAGTCGTTTTTTGACACCACGCCGAGCATGGTCAGTTGAACTCGACTGAGGCTCAGAGCCTTCAGCACATCTTGCAGCACATAGACCAGGAAATTTCCTTTGGATAATGGTCGCCAAATTATCGATACGTTCTTGTGTATGAGCATATCGCTGTCCCCAGAAATGACCACGTCGCTTGGCTGACAGTCGGAGGCAATTTTGACGTCAGCTTCGGTTGGGCACAAGGTTACATCCCACCCGCGCGACTCAAGGTAGCTCTTGAAAGATTGGCGCGCATCGAGTGACCAGTGAAAGGCCCTGGACAGATTTTTCTTGACGGTCAGGAACTGCTGTTTGCGAACGGGACGGTCGCCATTCACGCGCTCCCTCAACTCTACCAGTCCAGCATTCGCGGCCCGAAGGGATTTCTCTCGGAGTTCTTCACGATGGCGGTGCGTGAGTTCTTTTTCTTGGGCAGGGGCTCCATCTAAGTAGAGGACAGCCACAGTTCGGGATGCGAACTGTTCGAGTTTTCGCTCGACGGCTTCGTGGGCGGCTTCAAGCGTCGGGCAAGAGGTATAGGCGTTACGAATCGCAGAGTACATGCAACCTTGAACATCGATTCTGTGTCTAGCATTGGGCGCAAGGGGATGCAGAAGAACGGTACGCTGACTGAGAAAAGCCGGTTCGTAACCCTTCTTCCTTAGTAAGGGCCACAGCCCTGCAATTCCCATGGTCCAACAGAGGGGGATCAACTAGTAGTGAAGGGAAAAGTGAAAGGAATGTGAAAAGATGGTGAGGGTGTAAACGAAAGAACGTATTTGAATGCGTTGGTCCAAGTAGGAGAAATCCATTTGGTCCACGTCCAAGGAGGTGAAATCCATTTGGTCCACGTACACAACTGAGAGGGCTGGGGTCGAGACTACGCTTTGGCCTTCCTGCAAGACCAATGCATGTAGCACAACCCCGAAGAGAAGGTGCGGGACGAACGATCAATCGTCGTTAGTTTTCAGAACTACACTAAGATCCATCGTCCCCTATGTTCTTCCTTTTCAAGCTAAAGTGTATTGGAGTATCATGTACGAAAATACTTGTGCCCTCCCACTGGACGCTTTGGCCACCCGTTGCCCATTTACTTCCAAGGTGTGGATGTTTCTTGTGACAACCAGCAATTGGAAAACATGAAGACTGCCAAGGGAACCTGCTATACACTACTTTTGAGGGTCGTGAGCGAACCCTGCAATTGAAAATGAATGAGTGTATACAAGATGGGTCGGTTACTTTGACGACCCAAGGTGCCACGCAGATTCATGCTAAGGCGACTCTGGCGTGTTTTTGATGTGGACCTAAACCGCCCAGAACATTCACATGGAAGACTCTCAGCTCTTCCAAGGAGCATGGTGAGTCAAGCACGCAAATGACGCGATTGTTGCGCACTGAACTGTATAGGTACAGTGTAACACTCCTTCACCCCTGAGATTTGGCAAACCACGGACCCTCACTCTCTACTTCTCTCTCCATCGCTCACGTTCGCAAGGATGCAATCCCAATTTCTCAAACTTAAAGACATCCTACATTACGCTATATATTGTGATCCAATGAAGTCCATAGAGCCGCAAGCGCTCCATAGAAATCCAATTCCCCTCATCCTTACCGAGCGACATTTACTGGCGCAGAGTTCCGATCATTTTGGGATCAGGAAAGATATGCCTTTCAATGGGTGTATTAGTCGGAGAAAAACTCCCGGCCATTCTACGTAGACAATAACGGCCCAAACTCTCCTCTTCCAAGTTATGACAAGACCCCTCTTTATAACAAAGCTGGCCCAGGAGCGAGACGGCTCTACGACTGGTCTTTAAAGCATGTATGCAGGCACTCATGGGCCCGACGCGAAATTGCTTTCAAGCGCCAATCTGTCGGCCAGGGATGCAAGGCGTATATTCGGATGAAAAAAGCTCGTTGGGCAAGATCATGTGGAAGTCGAGTAATTTTGGAAACATTGTCATCCCACAAGCCCTAAGGTGGTATCTGAATTCCTTCTCGGTCGAAATGAATACCATTGGGTTCAGAATATGGTTCAAGAGAGCCATCTGTACGCCCAGACGACGATCAATTGCGCGTAGTATGTGTTTGTGATACGGGTCCCCCAGATGTCCGATAAGTTACATGCATGTTTTTGAAGTAGATTGAGAGTACTGGGACAGCTCCTTCGGGGGTTTTCATCAATATGATGATATGCGTCAAGCCATCTATCGCAAGAGAAAGAGGAGCTCGCAAAAAAGCCCTGATGTACTGGCTATGTGGGTTGAGGACGTTCAGTCAAAAGGAGGCAAAGGGATAATCTCGCGCAACATTGATGGCCTTCCGAAGGAGCATTTCATGGTCGCTTGGTGTACCCACTTTCAGTTACCGGTACTACTTTCACTCAATTTGGTGCATGACAGGGAGTTTGTGCGACGAATTTTTGACATATGCACTTATGGAGAGGTGCACGAATTTCCAAGTGAGGCCATTGCACACGATACTGGCACGGTGGGCCCATTGCCTGCATGGACTCTACTCATAAAAGCGTCAAAAGCCTGCAACCTGTGGGCGACAACAACATGCACCTGTCCGCATATTTGTTCACCATTCTGATGAAGGATAAGTTCATGTTAAAAGGTATTCCCACTGACTTCATGACATGCAATTCAGAATCTCAGTAAGTTTTTCATGGTGATTTTTTTCATGCTGAGTTGGCGGAATGTTGTGAATATGCTCTAACCTAGGATCTATATTATTACATAGGTACATTCTTGTGAAATGGCTGCGATGGTTGAGGTCTGACTGCAATCTCCGAGCAGACAAATTCATGGTGGATTGTTCTGTAACTGAGGCTGAGGCGATCTTGAAAGCATTCCAGGGTTCGCGCATTTACTACTGCCACTTTCATGTAGGGCAACTGTGGGAACACCACCTGAAAAACAATCATTTGGTAAGCCGCTACACCTGGGTCTGCCTTCCTTTCTTATGTTATGGCCTACATGTACTGACAAGTTTGTTCATATAGGCAAGGCAGGTGAATGAGATGCGGCCACTACTGAATCAAGTTCGTAATGCGGACACGGAGGAGGAACTGCAGAACTCATGGCAGATGTTCACCACCACGTTCCCAGCAGCTCAAACACTCATAAAATATATCGAGAAGAATTGGATGCCAGAAACTCAAAAGCAGCGCTGGGTGAAGTTTGCCAGACAGGTGCAAATTGATGTTCACAGTGCGCAGTATCACCTTTTCTCTCACCTGTTAACCTTTTACTGACTGAGGTTTCGCGATTGTGCTTTTTCAGGACTACCAGCACATCGATACAAACAACCTGGTTGAGAGTTGGTACAAAACTTTTAAATAACATCATTTGGGCAACGAGCGCAACGAGCGCAACGTGCGTATGAATGTACTGCTAGAAGTTGTGGATCAAGACTTTCGAGTCACCTATTTCAAGATCAAAAATGGTATTCAACCTCTTGCGTTATCGGAAAATGACAAGAAGAGGAAGGCCTAGGCGATGGAATTGACTGTTGAGAGAGCGTTGGAGTTGATTACAGAGAGGACGGAAGAGCAAAAGGTACATGTGTATTCTTTGTATTTTCAACCGACCAAGTTTCCATTCAAAGAAACAATTCAAATCTTTCTCTTGCACATGAACTGTAGTTCCTCGTAAAGTTGTTCACGAGAACCGGATTAGAATATATAATTGGTGTGAACATGGAGATATCCCTGGTACTTTCCTGTACGTGCCCTGACCACTTGAAGCACAAGATTCCGTGCAAGCATCTCTACTTGGTCGAAAGAATCTTTGTTGTCTTCGAGGTCAAACACGCTCCTGATCCTGATCCAGAGGACAATGTGGTGGAGAACGATCAAGATGATTTCGCTGTTGACAATAGCCCGCCTATTCCTGAAAGCATCCCTATAAACGTCCAGCTGTTACTGCGGGCTCAGCGAGCCCAGGAGCAGGAGCTTCGGAAGCGAAAACGCGAGGAGGAGGTTGCCGAGGCGTTTGCAGATTGTGAAACGAAGCTCAAGGAGCTGTGGATCAAGATGGGCAATCATATCTTGAAAAACATGTGACGTCATCACTGCTCGCCTTCCCTGGCGCGTATATAGACACCGTACGTCCTATGCATCCTCAGGCACCAGCGCATCAACCATGCAGTGCGCCGATAGCCATGAATCACACATAAAAATGGGAAGGTACTCTTTCCCCGCTTTTTATTGTAGTCTACTGAGTGGAGAGAGAACAAGAAACTGGCAAAGACAAAAAGTTGTAGATAGAGGATGTATACATGGCGAACAAAATTAGAGGATTGGGCGATTCTCGCTCTTTACTTGAGTACAGGACGACAAAAATGTCTGTGCTCAACTTGTGTCTTCTTGGGAGGTGACTTTTGCCCTGAGCGCCTACATTCCTGCTGTTGTCTTTTTTCCGATAAGAATCTGCTTGCACTGTTCGTACACTACAAATGATATTGAAATGGCAGGAGCGACTATTATGACGAAAATATACAATCCCCCAAATCAATACGCGTGCAATTCTCAATCATGTTCAACGGTGCAGTTATATAAACTCAATGTCTCCAGTACCTTTTAAATAGTTTGGAACCATGCCCTTGTAGAGTCCACGAACGCCCTCCTGCTTTATGATCTTTTTGACTGCAAGGGTAATCCAGTGTAATAGAAACAAAACAAAACGTGTATTAGCGTTGATACCGCGCAGCGATTCATCATGCAGCACATATGATGTTTAAAGAACATGAGAAAAGTCTTGCACCTACCGCCATCCCACGTAGAGCTGTATTTGTATGATACCGAGTCCATTCCAGTGACCTGCATACGACGGCGAAGCACGTCTAATGGGTACGTCACAGTCTGTGCAAAACTTCCTGCCACAGCGCCGCAGACCAACTTCATGCCGACTGTTGGCGATGTTTCCCCTGGTGGTGTAAAGTGTTTGCGAAGAACCTCGTACGCTTGAAAGTTCAGGGCTACATATGGAGCCACACCCTAGTGCACAAATAATAAGGCATTAGTGTTCTGTAATTATGATCGCCATCAAGTTTTTTAAGTTATAATACATATACATATGGGGGATACTTACTGTGAGCGTTGGTCCAAGTCCTCGATAGAGGCCAATAATGCCATTTTCCTTGGTATAAATCAAGACCATGGTCTTCCAGATACCTGGCAAGGCAGCCTGCGCCTCCTTTGAAGACCCTACCTGTGCTGATTGGATCGAGAGTCGAGTGCGAACGATATCAAGAGGATAAGTGAACGCCACAGAGGTAAGTCCCGCCAATGCTCCTGCAGCTAACCGCCTAGGGGTGTCCAGATCATGTTTGGCAGGGTCCATTAACAACTAATGGTTGCAGTTGCGGCAGAGGAGATGGTGGTCAATTGTATTGCTTCGATAAAAGGGTGGTCATCGTTGAGCGTCAGAGATTGAGCAAAGCGACAAGCGGGTGGTACCTTCTTGAATTGTTCGTAACTGGCGAATTGGACGGCACTGTAGGGTACGATACGAATGACATTGGTGCCGTTGCCGCGCATAAAGCCCACGAACCCTTCCTCCGCCCACATTTTGCGCAATGTTGGGATAACTCCTTGGTAGTTAGCGGGTTCGGGACCTTGTACCTAAGATGTTAAAAAGGATACAGGAGATAAGTGGCTCATGCGACAGACTTGTGCAGCGATGGGTACGGGCAACGAGCTGCAGCAGGCTGTAGTAGTCATGCTATGGCAGACGATAACAGTAAACACGTGCGTCTGTTCCGCGCTTATCCACTTGCCTGAAAGAGAATCTTCATGCGTTCCAGGGGGCTGACGATTGTACGACTGACAGCGCCGGCTGCTCCTCCAGCGATCAGATGCTTGATGGTGTCACTCATCAACAGGCGCTTAATGGAGTCAAGTGTTGAAGTACGGATGTCCGTGCCCACTTGAGCCAGCTCCTGAGCGGTTCTTGACTCTGCTAGTGTTGTTATTTTCAAGAGTTTGGGTGGGTGGGTTATTAACAGTACACGGAGCTAGACGTTTGGAAGCGCGTGGGTATGGCAAGCAAGAAACAGAGCAGTGGCTAGTGCTCCGCCTCGTTTCAGTTCGCCTTGCATCAAATAAGCTCGACCTCTATTGTTATGCATCCGCACTGCAAACGCCGGCAGTGCGGTAGCGGGTCATCAGGCATTCTCAGATGGCGTAAGGCGGACAGTACCCACAACACAAAGCACACAATCCTCTCGTTGCTTATGTTATTGCGCACAAACCGCAAAATCTCAAAAAGAATGTTTTTTTTGGTGCCTTCTGCTCCCTCTCGCCCCTTTCGCATCCACTTCTTCGTCTACCCTCTCTTTCTCCTCCTAGTTTTGTTATCGTACCTGGTGCAACTTCCTGATGCAGACTATCCGAGATCCTCGACTTGACCTGCGTCAAATCTTTCAATAGCGCCTGTAAACTTTCGCGGGTCCATTCCTTGCCCGTGGGAATGACTTCTATCCGGTGGATCTTCAGAAAGTGCTGAAAATCCTGGAACGAGATGGAGGGCGAATCCTGGCCGTCGTTGGAGTAGCTGGAGGCAATTGAGATAAGGGCGTCCGCTGTCGCCTAAGAGAAAAGCAGATCGAGTGCGACAAGGACATTGATTGATAGACGACGGGGGCCGCGGCGAGAACAAATAAAAAAGGGGGGTGAAGGGGTCAGATCCAGGGTCAGGACTACAGGGAGGTAGGGCTGTCCTGTCCATGGCATGTCATTATCTCATAAACCAGCCCAGGTTATCTCGGAGGAGAGAACTAAGAGCATCGCCTTCCGCAACCAGGACACAGCGTCTGGAACCCAGGATCGAGATACCGCCCGTCCGTGGTGGTCCCGAAATGTGAATCGCATGTCTGCAAGTTGATGTGATTACTGTGGAAAAAGAAGCTCGAGATTCGAGCCTGGGAGTTTTTTTTGTCCAGCCGTGGAGGGTGGTGCGTGGTGCGTGAGGAATGGGCGGCTCTTACCTCATCTAATGGGGCATGACCTGCTTCAGGTGTGGGGAAGGTGTCCGCATAGACGAGCAGCAGGTCGCGAGCGTTGATGGCCCCGTCCTTGTTGTGGTCCAGAGCGTGGAATGCGGATTGGACCAGGCGGTGACGTTGCGAGTCATCCATGTCCATGGTGGGTTGCTGCTGAGGATGCTGCCGTCGATCGAGGTTGAATGGCCACGGAGTCTGTCTGGGAAGCAAAGAGAGGAGAAAAGGAGAGCGGGCAATGTGCGAAACAGCAGGAGAATGACGCGAACCCGACACTTTGCGAAAGCGCCACAGCAAAGAGGCCAAGCGGGGAAGAAAGTGGGCCGTAGGAAGGGTGTGAAGAAAAGGGAATCGTCCGTGGCGGGTGTGGGGCAGGAAAGGCAAAACACACGATTTACACGCACTGTAAAATCGCATTCGAGCGCCTGCTTGTGCCCAGGCAGCTTTCTGGCTTCCAGGACGATTAGCCAAGGCTGATCATTCCTTGCTGCATATCATGGCTGCCACCCTCTCCTCGGAGGAGCATTCTTGCTCCCTCTCTGATCCCTTGCCTGCCTGGACACACCACCAGCTACCGATAGATAGCCTCCTCGGGAAACGGATCACATCAGATCGATCTATACAAATAGCCCGTAAAGACAAAATAAACCCCGTCTTCCGCCATTGGACTGCCATGTCTCTGCTCAAGCAAGATCGTCCATCTATGAAGGCCGAGGGGTCCTTGGAGCCTCACCTGCACAAGAATGACAACAATGGCCGACTTTTTTTTTTGGATCTTGCTAGCTTGAACCGGCATTATGATCAGCCTGCCAATGAAGAAATATCTGCTCTCGCAGCGGATGAACATAACACGCGGGCGGGACACAAGGAAAAGAATATGACATCGACCGCTCATAAAGCTCTCCTGAGGTTCACAAAGAGTGCGAAGAATGAAAGGAAGGTACTTTCTCGCATGAACGTCTTTCGTTTGCTGAACACAGCAGGGTAGAGTTGAGAGAGCGGTGTTGAAAGTATAATGACGATGTTACTATCTCTCTAGTAGTACGACTGATGGAGGGGCTCGTCGCTCTTGTCCACGCCATCGCCATAGTGGGCACACTTCTTGAGGCCCAGCATCTGGAGCCATCCTGCAGGCTGCTGATGATCCTTGCTCTCGTGGTGTTCATAATCCTCCTCAGTAAGCTTGGTGCCCTTGCGCAGAGTGTTGGGACAGAAAGTGGAGCGAGTGCCGGTCTTCTTGGGCTGAGATTTGCCTGGGCTAAGGGGCGATGCGATGGGCTGGATGCCATCAGTATCCGAGGGCGCAGCTGGGTCCGTTGTGGGGACGGCGGTGTCGATGGCCGCTACGGGTTGTCGTGATTGCACCTGGGGCAGCTGCTGTGGGTTGTCAAGCTTCTGGTCAGCCATGGTAGTGTGAGGGTGTATGCAGACCTGCCTGTGTCCTTTTGATGCGGGTGGTTCGTTAGCAGTTGCCAAGGTCCTAGAAACTGAAGAGTGGTTGCAGCAGCGTGGGTGGTATGGAATGCTGAGGGTCGGTATGAGGAGGAGTGGAGGAGTGAAAGAGAAAAAGGGTGTGAGGACGAAGTCTGTTATATATGGAGAATGAGCTGCATAGTGATTGGTCTGGCTGGTCGCAGGCCGCTCGTACGCTGTGTCTCACCGCACTCTCCCAGTCCAGCTCTTCTCTCGATTCTAGGCTGTGAGTGACCCATCGCGTCGATGCCACACCGGCATCAGACGGCATCAAACTCTGCTGTCTCTCTCTCTGTCTATTACTCTCTCTCTCCCCCTCTCTCTCTCTCTCTCTCTGTCTCTTTATCACTGTCTCCACGACCTCCCTGGCCCACAGAAACAGGCTGCACCGCTCTTGCCGCCATGTCGATCTTCTCCATACCCAGCGCACAGGTGCCTCCGCGGCTCCCAGCCTTCGACCCCCCAGCATCTACGACCACACCGTTGTCACAGCCCGTCTCCTCAGCAGCCGCGTTCAATGGACAAGGCGTGCTCATTTTCCCGCTCTCCAGATTCTCTAGATGCACCGGCACCACGCAGAGAGGCAGTGCCAGAGAAACGCCACCATCTAAAACATGCTCCAGCACTAGTTCCACGACGGAGACTAGAGATCACTTTACATGGCAGCACCAATACCCAAAGGATCTAGCCTTGAAGGTCGTTCTGCAAGGTTAGCTGGCCAAGTGTATCCAACTCGCTCCAGAGATATGACGCGTAGCTTTATTCAGTGGAACCTCATATTCCTTATCCTAAACACACTCTCTCTCTCTCTCGCTGCAGTGGACCTTTCTCAACACAGGGTTCAAGACCAGTCTCTGTCGACGCCAGGAGCCGGTCGAGTCTGTAAGCGCAAACACCACTTATTGACGCAGGGCTTGTTGAGGGTCGTGTAGTCCATATACATACTCACTGCATACTTGTTTCTGCAGCAGGCGCCGCACCAGCCCTGATTATCCAATCTTCAAAGGAAATTTTGGTTTGTTCCTCTCCAGGCTCTGCTAATGTCAAAAATTGTTACGGCCGTCTCGGCGATTCGGAATACCCAGTAAACGTCATTATCACTCCCGCCTAATTTTCTTCTTTGGCCAGGAATCTCTCGGTCTCGACTATGCCACCGTCCGGACTTGCCAGCTGAAGGCTCTCGGGAAAGGATGCATGCTTGGATTCCAATACTACCATCGTCGTACCGGATCTTCGGCTGCCGAGGTAAAATAAATCTCCATCAGGTCAAGGCACCACAAAAAAAAAGGGACCATCAGGCTCTACTGATACATTAAACTCTGTGGTCCCTCCCCCCATCCTGCCAATACAACACTGACTGCACGCACAAGCATCTCAAGTTCCAGGCCAGGTTCAAATCCTCAGACGATTGTGGCCAATGCGCCGCTGTCTTGAAGCGTTATATCGAATGTCGCTACTTTGACCAGGACGGCACTCTATGTGATTCTGGATCCCCCATATCACCCAACAACAGCAATACCACTACCATCCCGCCAGCCATCTCCCCAGTCGTCTCAACAACGTCTTCTTCCTCCACCTCAATAATGAGTCAAAAGAGGCCTTCCCAAGAGAGTCTTCACTGTGCCAAAAGCGGGGCCAGTCAGTCACAGGTTCTCAGTAGCCAGGAGCAGGCTCCATTTGCGACGCCCACAGCCATCACCCCACGATTTGGAACCCAACCGATCCCAGTGTCGTCTGTCTCAGCAGCTGCAAGCCATTCTGAAAAGGTACCTCAGAAATACCATAGGTCTCGTTCTTTTATACTTTTACTACTGGTAACAACTCGTACGGGTCTCCATCAGCAACCAACTCGACTCCGACTCGGCATAGGAGTGTCATCAGCAAAAGACATATCAACAGGCGCCCGAGATGGATGAGCTAGGCACTCTGCTGGATCTGCCAGACCTTGCTCTTCAAGAGGAAATCAACGCCATTCTTTGCGATCCGAGATTCGACTTGCTGGTAACAGCTGCGAGGCATCATTGTCTAACTGCTGGATTGCCATCATAAGGATTCATTTTCCAACACTTTCTGTCTTCTCACAGGTCACCAAGATAGGGCTATGATTCGGTACTGTACCTCCAAGGAAAGACAGCGTCCAGATGGTTCTAAGAGCAGAATCCAGCATCGCATTAGTATTACGAGTACAGATCCCAAGATCTTGGCGTCGGATGTGTAGCGGTTTATTTCACTTTTCTCGTCAATAAAAAAAAAAAGAAAAAAAAAAGGGGAAATGGGGAAATGGGGAAATGGTAGCAGCTTTTTTTTATCCAAAAAAAGAAAACTCGTTCGAAGTAGTCGTAATGGGCGCGTTCCCTCTAGACAGCCCCGGGTTGGACATGTTGGCATCATTCGGAGGCAAGGGCAACAACGGCGTATGGACGGACAAGGGCGCTGCAGGCTCGACTCCCAATCCAAGCTCTGGCCGCTCCACTGCAAACTGCCTAGCCAAATGCCAAAAGATTGCCTCGTAACAGAACACGTACTGTCTCAACGTCTGCACCATCGAGATCCGTTGCTCTCTCAGGACACTCACGCTCGCAAAGACAACATCGGCCATGGGATCCTCCAAGGAGGATGAGCTGGAGGATGATAATGACGAAGAGGATGACACTCCTGCACCTGTAGCTCCCAGCCTGGATCCGTTAGCAGCCATAGCATTCGCCACACGTTCGTTCCCGTTCCCAGACCCAAAGAACTCGAGCGACGGCCTAGTCGACAGCGACAGTGGCGGTCGTTCATTTCCTGTGCTCTCCGGTTGCAGAACCTTCTCGGGACTCTCTCTCAACTCGGTCAGGATCGAGTCAATGACACAGAATGCTCCTGTCCTTCCACAACCCGCTGAGCAATGAACAATCATGGGTCCTGCCATGGGCGCATTATGGTCGTTCGCCAGCTGTATCACTCGAAGCACCTCCAACGGCGTATCGGGGACTCCAAAATCGGGCCAACCCGTGTACTGAATCTGTGTCATATGTCTCTCTCCTGCCTCGGGCTGAAGTGCATGCTGCAACTTGAGGTGCCGGACCAGGATCGTGCCCACCTGTGGATCCGGCAAGAACTCGGTCACGAACGTCACCCTCATCACTCCAGCGTCCATGATCGGTTGCTCGGACGTGGGCCAGTACTGATGACACTTGATCCTGCCCAATTCCTGTTCTTTGGTCAGCATCACCACCACACGTGCATTCTGCTCCCATGCCGCCTTCCAAAAGTCCTGGAATGTCGATGGCAACGGTCCCTGTGTAGCAATGTACGACTTTCGGCTCACAGGTGGCGTTAGCATCGACGCATTAATGTAATCATCTTGATCAGGAGCGACCTCAGCGATTTTGATCCGAGTATGATCGTACGGCCAGATATTGTTGTATCGGTTCTTGAGACCTTGCTCAATTCCTGCTCCAATGCTAAAGTGCGTCGTCCGACCCAAACGCATGTTCTGAGGCAACATCAACAAAGCCAGACGCTTATTTTCGTTGATCTCCACTTTCTGCAATCCACAACGAGACAATCATAAAGAAAAAAAACGCACAGAGCGTTAGTTCGGGGTCCAAACATCGATCAATATCACAATATCAAGAGAGTATGTGCAATGACTATACCTGAAAGTATTCAGACAATCGGACTTGGCCAGTCTTCTCTGTGATAGCGGATTGCAACCAACTCGGGAGTTGGTTCCGCATAGTGTCGACTGTCCATCCCTTGGGCAAACGGACGGGGATCTCCTCTGTGATGTTGGTGCTCAGGCCCATGGCTTGACGGACACTCTCAAAGAGTGGGTTCACGTTGGGGTTCTCAATCATGGGTGTTTGACATCCTATCGCTGGAGGTTGGGTCATCATCGACGGTAGTGATCCCAGATGCAGCCGTTGCCGTGCAGGCATCGCCATCGACATGGGTCGGGGAGCCGACGACATTGGAGCCGGCGAAGAATGTACACTACCGCCACCATTACTCTCCAACGACATTGCTCGCGATGCGTCTCCTGATCCACAGCTCCCTTCGGAGCTGCAGAGGCCGTTGTGTTGCGCTGAAAACTCGCTAAACCCGCCTGAGTCATGAGAAGGAGTGAGAAAAGAGCAACCACCAAGATAGAGACGAGAGAGGCGAAGAGAGAGAGAGAGCGATTAGATTGATTGCCTATATGGTCCATTGGATGATCGATGCGTGTAGATATACGTCATGCTCTTGGCAGTGATCGGCGAGCATTACCTCGGAGATAGGCCAGGTTGGCGCTGCAGCCCTCCATGCGGAACTTTTGGGCCAGAAGCAGCGTGGGCGATCCAGCCATGGGGGCAGCTCCCGATGCATCAAAGAGGACAATGTTGGCGAACTGCTTCCACTTTGAAAAGATCTCGCTGTCCTGCTCTGTCGTCAGATGGTCCATCACCTTCTGCAGCGAGGTCGAGGGTCGCTTGAGCAGCACGCTAGGGACACAGACATTGACAGCAGTCTTGATGGAGGACGCCATGTGGTCTGGCGACGGCCGCATGTCGAGGAGCATGAGTACTGCCTTGCCCGTGTCGTCGCCGGCCATGAGCACCTGCTCCAGCAGTCGCGACACCGCGCCAACATCCATCTCCTTCAAACTCTGGCCTGCCGGTACACCGGCTGCTGACGGCGAAGAATGCCTTGGCGACTGCGACATGGACTGACGGGAACCAGGAGGCGACGTCAGGGAGGAGAGGGGCATCGAAATGGACAGATTTTTAGTCTTGAGCGCGGGTATACTGGCGGAAGAGCCGTTGGGATCTGCAGCAGACGAGGCGTTGCTCCTGCCTGAAGGATAAGGTTCCCATGGGGCCGAGGTCGTTGACGAGCCCGGACGAAAGTGGATCGCTGGAGGCATCGACCCTTTGAATGGCACTGTGGGAGGCAGGTGGAAGCCCTGGGACTCGGGTTCTGTAGAAAGGGAAGAAGGAAAGTAGGACGGCGACGAGGCTGCGAAGCTGGCGATCTCGACCGCGGCTGGAGTCTTGGCAAAAGTGGACGCAAACAGGTTGGCCTGCGAGGAGTGGGCAAGACCACGCGGTGGGGCTGGCGTGGATGCTGAAAAGTAGTCCGAGCGCGAAGACTCTGTCCACGGCGCCTGCGGGGTGAAGAACGGGGTCTCGAGCGGCAGTTGTGCCAGATGTTTGGACGGATCTTGGGTCTCTGCAAAGCCCGATCCCGAGAAGGACGGTGTCGAGCGGGCAGCCGCTGTGGCGATGCTGGTGGAGGCCGAGTTGGAGTGGGGAGCGAGCGATGCTCCCGCAGCGGCCGCCGACTGAGTAGGGGGTGTGGAGGGGTCCGTCAGAAGCACCAGGGTTGGCGGATCATTGGACGCGGACGTCAGCGTGGAGAGTCGAGGATCCGATAGCGGCGGTGCCTGTAATTTGGAGTGCTGCTGCTGCTGGTCTGAGGCAGAGGAGTGGGGTTGCGAAAGGGACCCAAAAGACGCGTTCATATCTATCTCTTCTCTCTCTATATATATGCTGTGTCCTTGCCCCTTCGCCTTTGGCGGTGGTGAGCTGTGTTTTGGGTTGACTGGATGGACCGCTGGAAGGAGACTGGCCTGCTGCTCAATTGCTGTTGATCGCAGAGCAGAGGAAGAGAGGATGGGATAAAAATATATATACAATCAGGATGCAGTGGAATATAAAATAAGGGGAGAGATCGCGAGACGAATGTGTAAATATAGACGCACGATGGACGGACAAGAGAACAAAGAGAGAGACAGAGAGTGGAAGAGAGTGAGAGAGTGAGAGAGTGAGAGAGAGAGAGGGAGAGAGTGGAGAGAGGCCGAGAGAACGATGGATGGGATCACTGTGGGCGAGTGGTAGGGCTGGGATGGGGAAAAGGGGCAGCCAAGGGATCCTGGGGTGGATCACGGATCAGATGCGGGTGGCGACGACGAGACGAGATCACACAAACAATAGGGCCGAGAGATCAGCTGGGATGTGCGGTGTGCAAAGGTGTGCAAAGGTGTGCAAAGGTGTGCAAAGGTGGGATGTGTGTTGCAGCAGCAGCGAGGTCGCACGTCGTCGCTAGCAGTGTTTGTATGCGGGCTGGGAATGAAGGGGACAGAGAGACAAACGAGCGCAAATATAAAAGAATGGCGAGAAATAGAAGGCGAGATGGGCTTCAGAGGCGTGTTTCATCAGCTGCAGCATGCAGACCTGCAGCGTCGCCGGGCAGAGACGACAATCGAGATGAGCTTGCCGAGCAAGAGGCAGCGGGAGACAAAAAAAGTGCGATGCTGGACAGAGCCCTTGCAAAAACAGCTGGGGAAGAGTAGAGTGCGGGAGAGAGAGAAAGAAAGAGAGAGAGCGGACAGCGAGAGACAGACAGAGAGTGTGCAGTTTGTATGTGAGAGTGGGAAGAAGGAACGAAAAAAGCAACGAGGCAAAATAAGGACAGCAAGAACACCTTCCAAGGTGGATGGGTGGTGGATGGGTGGTGTGGTGGATGTACAGGAACTGTGATGTTCTCGTAATACGGCAAGACTGAAACCAGGCCACCCACCAGATCGCCGTCTCCCACGAACGCACGTCGCGCCAGCAGAGTGTCTCCACCCACACCCAGCTCCTCCTGGCTCGCTCTCTCGCTCGCTCGTTCTCTTTCTGCACATGTCCTTCATGTGCCTCACTCCCTCCCTCTCCCTCCCTCTCCCTCCCTCTGCCTCCCCGCAACCCTCATTGTGCAACTGGCTGGACCAGAGTTGTGTATGAGGTCATTCTCCCAGCTCTGCCCGCGGGCCGCCAATCGTTTCCCTGGCGCTGTCAGATCGAGGGCGAATATCTGAGCCCACCGTTCGTCGTTCATAAAACGGATGGGCATGCACGGTCTGGACCCCACCCCGGAGACATCGCCGCGCAAAGCATCCTGCAAAAGCACACAGCTTGCTGCGCCGATCTCTCCTTGCCTCCTTCCTGTAACCCGCAGATGACATGACATCATTGTATCGCTCACTCAATCGCTCATTACATTATGCTTTTTGCCACTCTGATTCTCTGCTCGTGAGAGTCAGAAAGCGAGATCGCTTTTCAAGCCAGAGCATTGCGAGTCGCGATGCATTGGCATAGAGGATCAAACACTTTCATCAGCCTGGCCCAAAGACTGCTCCACTCTTGGAAATATGCTACAGCGTTCCCTTCCAAAGTCATCCACGTCAGAAAGACCATTGGTAGTCACCAGGAGGTACCCACGAACACCCATGGTCTCTTGTGAAAATAAAAGTTTCCTCAGCAAGAAAAAAAAGGGACATTGGACTATAAACTCGTCCTTTCTTACCAGGTGCGACCTGCCAAGGTTCCTCGCGCGTCCCTTTGAGCAAGACCATGTAGACTACATACAGAATAAAGTAAAGTGCGAAAAAGTTCCCATGCACGACCAAATCGTTTTTTTACAGCACTCAAGCTCGGTCATGATATTCACATCCTTGAATCCCTTTTCTCGTTCACTGCTATATCACTCGTGCAACTCCCCTCTCCCGTCTCAAAGATTCTTCTACAAGCGATTCGCTAGTATATTGCCCGTCCGTCGTCATTGTCGTCACCGTGCATGACGCCCCCGCGGTACAGTAGCGAGGTTCTTCGAAAAAGAAAACGAGTCGGCTAGCTTGGCGGTCACAGCAATCCAAACGCCGCAAGTGCAAAGCGTAAAAACCCCCATTCCCACAAATCACTCGGGATGTGAAAGGTACCAGCCCTCGGCTGACCTATGGGTCTATGAAGTCTTTTGTTCCCAGGGCAGGGCCAGCGCAAGGAATAGATCGCGACCAAAAGGCATGAAAAAGAAGAGGAACACGCACCTCCGCGTCATGACACATGCAAGGTCTTGTGTCACCTTCTTGGCTCCTTGCATAAACTTTTCAGCAAAGGTGCAGCTCGCCCCACGACGTTCATACTCTCATACACTCCTATTTCTGCCCGCTCGAATCCCATGATAAACCCCTCCCCCACCCCCTTCTTCATCGTCCAGGTCAGGTTTCTCTTTTGATCGCTCCCGTCGAATGCCCGCACATCTTTCTCGTCATTTTCGGACCTCTTTCTCTGACTGTTGGGTAGGGCTGAGTGGGAGTTTTTTTTTCGTCTGTTGCTGTGCAAGAAAAAAATAAAAAAAAAATATAATGCTTGGGTGTCCTGTCTGATAGAATCTTGTCCAGATGTGAATTGTTCTAACGCCTCATAATCTAGCAAGCGCATCCAAAGTCCTTTGAAGTGTCGCTGTCGATCTTGATGGGATCAGGGAAATCACTATAAAAAAAATGTTAAAAAGTAAGTAGGATGTTCTGAGATGGTCTTGCTTCACACTCAACCCGTAGAATGAGCACAAACTCACATTTCAACTTCGACCTCCTGCTGAAGAGCGTTCTTGGCAATGGTCTGGAAAGCCTGCTCGACATTGATGGCCTCCTTTGCAGAGGTCTCAAAGTAACTAAAAGAGAGATCACCATCGTCAATTAGTTTTGCTGTCACTTACAGAAAAAAAAAAGGTACAGCGGACCGAAACACATCAACTTTGGACACTTACGGGATGTTACCCTTGGACTGGCACCATGCCATGGCACGCTTTTGCGAAATCTGTTACATCCGCATCATTCAACGTCAAATTGCGCTATTAATATTTCCGGTCCTTTTCGCTCCCACCATGTGTCCAGGAAGAACCAATCCCTAGACGCTTGGCTTCACAAGCTGCAAAACACTTACCATGCGCTTGGACTCCTCCATATCGATCTTGTTGCCGATAACAACAAAGGGGAAGTTCTCAGGTCCACGAGGGGAAGCCTGGATCAAGAACTCGTCTCTCCAGCTCTCCAAAGTCTCGAAACTCTTTGCGTTGTTGACGTCGTAAACGAGCACACAGCAATCGGCTCCGCGGTAGAAAGCAACACCCAAAGACTGGAAGCGTTCCTGTCCAGCGGTATCCCAGATCTGCAAATGAGAGAGCAAGCGAGATAGAATCAGCGATTCGTCTCTTTTTAAGCTGTAGCGGTTTTCAAGGTGGGCTCGAGAACAATCGCATCCTTCTTTTCTTTTTTCCAAGGGCTGTGGCATCTTTCCTCACCTGCATGGTCACAAGACGATCATCGACTAGAACTTCCTTGGTCAAAAAGTCGGCTCCAATGGTGGCCTTATACTGGTTGCTGAACTTCTTGTTCACATACTGGTTCATCAGCGAGGTCTTTCCGACACTATTGTCCAAGAGGATGGGAAAAAAAGGAGAGAACACACGGCGGGGTCAGTATCTAACAGTCCGTACGTAATTCACCCTTTGGCTCTGCACTTTATTTTATTTGTGGGCACAAGGCACATGGCACAAGACGGGCAGGATGTGGTGACAATCTCGTGGCCCTGTCCTTTCCCCTCAGAGGAAATAGCAGGCTGCAGAAAAAAGCACCGCGGCACACACACACACACACACGCAGCCTGAAGCAACGCCATCGCTACTCTCCTCCCCCCCTCTTCATCACAGGTTACTGCGCTTCTTTTTTCTTCCTTTCCCTTCCTTTTTCCTTCATTCTTGATGAACTGTCCTTACCCACTCTCGCCGAGGATAATAACCTAGAATAGACATTGAGGAGGGAGAGAAAGAGTGTCAGTCATGTTATCATAAGCACAACGCACAACGTATCGAAACAAAAAGAGGCAAACAAGCAAAAGCATAAAGAGACACGCCGCTAGTCAGCTCTGAGTCGTGAAATGGGACGCATCACTTGACGGAAGGTTCCCAAGCATGACACACTAGATCGACGCTTCTCCATCGCCTTTTGCTTTCCCCTGGCCGCAGAGAACTTGTGTCGTAATCTTTCGGTGGTAACCAAAAGATATAAAAAACCAAGCTCCACTTGGCTGCTTCTCAAGAAGCTCAAAAGCGTGGTGTGCACTGGGCAGATGGGAAGAGCAGGACGCTAGAGGAAGCATTTACCTTCAAAAGGACTTTCTTGCGGGAAGCCATGTTGTAATAGGAAAAATGAAACTACTGGGGTTGGGGTCGAGCGTTCAGACACAAGTGTGGGTATGAGTAATGAGTTAAAGAACGGGGCTGTCAGATGAGAAGTCGCAAGGAAGTAGCGACAGCCGAGAGAAGAAGCGCCTTTTTGATATAGAGGGAGATGTGGCCTTACAAAAAACTGGAGAGGGAGTGGGAATAAAACGGGATTAGGGACACAGAGACGAGAGCGTGGGCTAGGGATGAAGGATGGCGAAGGGCCAAAAAGAAAAAAAAAAAGAGGGAAAAAAGAGCCGCCATGTCCCTCACCCGTGACACTGGCATTTTTACGTCACCCTGCACGTGATAGAAGCCTTTATTCCTGGGCCATGGCCCATGGTTCAGCACACGTTGAGTCGCGCCCACTCGTCCCCGTACTGGATCACTAGGCCGTCACCGTCCACCTCGACCAGAGTCGACTCGGCCTCGTCATCATCTTCGTCTGTCCAACGCTCGACCACACTCTGCGAGTGACAGCTGCCTTGGCCCACATATGCAACGTGCGTACGAACTGGCCGTAGCTCCAGGTCCGGGAAAGAGACGACCGCAGACATCTCAGAGGTCACCGCAGATGGACACGAGATCAAACTCTCCAGGTGCTCGTCCATATTCTCGGGATCAATACCCAGTGTGGCCCGTCGTAGAGGAAACAGAAGCGTGCTTGGACTGATATCGCCTCCCAAATCCAAATGAATGCATCCATCCAGCGCAGGCAAATGTTCGTAGCTCTTGGGTCCTGATCCAGCAAGACTTGATGACGAGTTGCTTTTCGAACGCGTCCTGTGAGTAAACTCATTTACGGGGCTACGTAAGGAGCATATATTGTTCCTAGCTGCGCTGGAGGCTGAAGGTACGCCGCTGGAAAGCGGGAAAAACGCCTCGTGTGCCGAGACAGAGTTGGGCGCTGATGGCGGCGGTATGGGTGAAAAAACCTGGACTGTGCAAGAAGAGCTTGCTGATGTCGCTGTCGTTGTTGTTGTTGTTGTCGTTGTTGTTGTTGTTGTTACTGGTGTTGCCGTTGAGGATGGTATGGTGGTGGTCGTACAAGATTTGTTGGGCGGTACTGAAGAAAAGTCAAGTGGGAGTGTCGAAACAGCTGATCCTGCAGCCGCAAGCGTGGGTGCCATGTCCCGCAGTGGGTTGATGGATGAAAAGCGCTTGGAACCCCTTTTGGATGATCCCTTGGGGGGTGGAGACCATGTCAGATTGATCTTTTCAAACGGGATAGAGCAAGTGCTCTCCTGGTCGGACGAGGATGACGAAAACGATGAAGCAGAGCAGCAACTGGCATCGTCTGCAAAATAGCCGGTGTCGGTCTCCTGCATGCTATCAGAGCTTGTTCGGCCTGATCTGACACTGTTGTCCCTTGTATCAACGCCACTGCCTGATCTTCCCAGGCTTGAAAGTCTTGGTGATGAAGCAAACGTCGAGCTCCTGGCTGGCGAGTCCATACCTCCACGAAAAAAACTGCGGGACCGCACCAGGCGATGCTCTGTAACTCTATACCACCGTTGATCGTGATCTACTTCAAGCACAAGTCGTTTCTCGCTGCCGCTGTCAAACATGGCCGTAAGAACCACACGTCTGGTCATCCATTCTTGGTCTAGTGTAATGCAATACTGGATGTATCCTGACCGGTTCACACCCGATATCAGGATCTCGCCCTGGAGGGTGTGTGCTGCGTCCGGATGCCTGTTCGTGTGTGCGAGAGACATGTACTCCATCGACTTCTTGGTCAGGCCTCGATATATGATATGCTTCTTGCTCAGCAAGTCTGCAGATGCTGCTACAGAAGCAGGCAAAGACATGGAGGGGGGCAGGGAGGACGTTGGTAGAGATGGGGTGGCATTTCTGGTAGACATTATCATGCTCAAAAAGAAAAGGGAATATGAAGGACTTTGCCGTCGATGCTGTTTGCTGTTGCTGCTGCTGTTGTTAAAGGAGGGGGTTGCGTCTGTGTGCGTGGGGATAGATTGTCGAGCAGGCAAGGTGAAGACTGAAAGAATGCGTGTGGGTTGTGAGCTGTGAGGCAAAAAAAAAAAGGAGACTCGGGGGGTTCAGGTGTGTGAGGTGTAAAGTGTGAAGGGTGCGAGCTTATTGAAAAGGTAGAAAGGAAAGAGGGAAAACAGACCTCTGCGATGGCTCCATAGATGAAGAGCAGCAGCGGGCCGACTCTCGACTCGCTGGCTCAGACCGCGGACGCCTCGATGAGCATAGCGCAACGATGACCATAGACTTTAAATGAAACCATGCGGGCCAGGAAATGAAATACTGCGTGCGCTCGGTTGCATATGCCGGTGCATGGGTGTGTGAGCACCTCTCGAAAAGGAAGACGTATTCGGCAGAGACGAATAAACACGAGGACGTTACAGCTATCGCCCTGATCGGTTCACGAAGCACAGCCAGCCTTGCTTGTTTGACGCAGCAATATAAGGCCGCTCTTCATTTCAAGTGGGGCGCACGTACCCGTCCTCACTTCGGATAATATAACTCCATGGACTGGCCTGAATCCTCATTAAAAAAAAAAAAAGAGCCAGCTACCCTGTGCAGTCAGGGACCATTAGAGACGTGAGCGGTTGAGAGTGCCCATCTGTGAAGGTGACAGAGACCTATGCCCCGTATCACACATTAGCAAAGACTACCAATACCAAGTGCAATTGAGCTGCCCCTGTTCGTGACAGATTCTCTCCATGGCATTTAAATTGTCATAACTGAGCCGCTCTCAACAACACATCGCCACCCATGCTGTTGTACTGTCGGCTGGAACAAAGCAGTTTTGCATCATCAGAAGTCGGTCAGGGTAGCTGTATATGTATACGTTGATACTGATTGTCCAGTTCCTACAGAGGCTTGACTGCCGAGTATGTAGTGGCAGTACAAGCCCTAGTCAAAAAGTCTAGGTCTCCCACACTGCTCGAGCTCGACTGCACGTTATCGATGCGCTCTGTGATTGTTTAGCTCAGCGGCCTTCTCAGGATGGTGCGCTTCTCCAAACATCCTTCATATTTCCGTAGTTTGACAAGTAGATAAGTAGCAAGTTTTGATAGCATTGTTTTGCTATTGGGATCGACAATTGGGCATTGCAAGCATAACATGTCGATATTCATTCTGCAGAGTACAGACAGGCACATGGCACATTGTTTGCATTAACAACAGCCAGGAAGATGCACCCAGACGACACGATCTCTTTGATTGCGCGAATGGCTGTTGGTAGGAGGGGAAAGGGAGCACACAGCCACGCCTGCAGTGCCAAGAAACGGATACGGTTGCAATGGCGCTGCTGGCCGTCTCCAGAGGGAGTTGACGCACGAACGGCAGCAGGGTGTCGACCAGCATAGTGCCTGGCTGTGTACCTGTGCACTAGCTCAAGTCGGAGAGTGTCAGGAACAGACCTCCCGCCAATTCCAACCCCATGCGCGAAACCCAAATTGGCGTGCTGGTGTGTTGGTGGGAAAGAGTCGACCCGCGGCTTCTATTTGTCTGTTCTGTTGTGTCCGCTGTTCCTCCTCTTGACCAACGCCCATTCCTGTCTCTCCATCGCCCCGCTCGCTTCTCTGTCTGTCCCTCTGTTGCCCCTCTTGAATCCATCCCATCTCCATCCGCTCCTCTTGCCAGCCCTTGATCCATCCGACCTCGCCTCATGGACACTCCTCCAGGCATACCTGTGCTTCCTGCAAAGCCCGCCCAGCGCAGCGGAGGCCCCGCAGCCAGCATCGTAGCCCATTCCTCCCCAACCACCGCAACCACCCCCACCACCGTCAATGTGACAGCATCGACCACCCCTGCAGCCTCATTCTCCTCCTCAAAGACCACCCCGCCTAACTCAGCGCCCACCTCAACGCCCACCCCCGGCCTCGTCCACAGGAAGCCGTCGATCATCATCAAAAAGGAGAAGCGCGAGAAGAACTCAAAGTCAGAGTCCGTCAAGGTGGCCTTGAAGCGCTCACGCTCGCCCATCAAGCTCATCAAAAACATAAAGTCCTATCTCCACGTCCACAAGCACAGGTATTCCTCTGGCAGCGCTGGCGGATCACCTAAACCTGCTCAGCATGGCTTTAGTCACAGCATCAACAACAATCTCGCCCCTCCTCGGACCTCTCTCGATGGTGCTGGCCACCACTACCGCTCGACCTCGCTCCCTTCCTCGTCCATCCTGTCCGCAGCTCAAAATGCCCAGGGCGAAGAGCTACCTCGTCCGCAAAAGGCGTCCGACACCCTCGACCCCGAAAAGCAGGTCTTGTTGCTACGGGTCATGTCCTATTTCGAACATGCTGGCCACCGCGCTGATGAAGAGACGGCCGAGTATCTTTTGAGCTCCTATCGATGGGACATTGATCAGACGCTGCAATACTGCCAGGATCTTGTGCAGGCTGTCCAAGGGACCCTCATGCCTGTTCAGCAGGAAACAAGGTTGAACGGAGCCGTCAACGACCAGATGACCAGCTGCTACATTGGTAAGCGTGATGAACGTTAAAGCAGGATAGACTTCAGTTGCGATGCGTCATTGATCGGGGATACCTTTCTTTTTTTTATCACAATCGCTCTCACTAACGACCATACACCTGCCTTTTCTTTTGTACGTCCATGTTGTAGATGCCCTTCTCTTTGCCATGTTTGCGCGACTGTCTGCATTTGAGGGCCTATTGAATGTGAACTTGGACGCGGAGGATGACAGCGATAGCGATGGCAGTGGTGAAGTTGAAGTGTCAAGGCGGGAAGAGGAACGGCAGGAACACCTCCTCCATACGCATCGCCTACAAACCTGGTTACGGATGTTTGTCAACCAGTTGCGATCAGGAAGGCTGATCCAGGCACATGTCGTCAAGGAACTTCGACAGCACATGTATAGCTGCGGTTGGCACTGTCCGGGACCATACGACCCACCAGGAAGCAGTCGCCAGGAAGACTCGAGTGAGCTCTTTATGTTCCTGACTGAAAAGCTGCACCTTCCGTATCTCCCATTGGAGCAGCGACTCTTGCATGGCGCCAAAATGTCGGCGGATGATGACAAGGTCATCACGGAGCGGATGTTACAGATATCAATCTCTCAACCCGAATCACCAACGCAGGGGCTGTCTCCCACGAAGCAGGAATCAGCCTTCTCGAGATTCCTTTCTCCAAAGTCATCATTGCCCTCCAGCAAAAGCAGCAGCCAGGAACCACCGTATGAAATTCTATCACTCGAAAATCTACTGGAACAGCATTTCTATGACAGTACCCTCACAGGCATCCGACGGCTGGTCTCGTCCGGAACGGGCGCTCCTCTATCACCGGGCGTCGAGGTCCCTGTTTCTGCCTGGCAGGTGCTAGAACTGCTCCCTTTCTACTCTTCGTCCAATGAGCAGGGTGGCATCATCCATGCGAGCCAGTCTCAGTACCCTGCAGATGTAGTGATTCTACCGTTGATCTTGAAGAGATACTCGATTGGACCTGACATGCAAGCACGCCGGATTTCAACACCCGTCGACATTCCTCGGCGGATCGATTTCTCGAGATTTGTGAACCCTCAAAGCACCCACTCCCCTGCGCCCTTAGGACCTGACGTGGGTCACCGCCACCGCAGCGCCCATGGCTCGGCGCTGGCCCCAGACCCTACACGGGCACGCTCCTCGTCCTCTTCCTCGTCCCGATCCACTCACGCGTCAGACCTAGCAGCAGCACCACCACCACCATCCACTTTACCAGGACAGCAGCAGCTTTCGCCCATGAAGATCAACACCACAGAGATCGAGCCACCTATCCGCAAGTATTCCATGTCACTCTTACAGGCAGCAGAGTCTCCTCGAACACCCATCACACCACCTCCACAGTACACGCCTGGCGCGGAAGGAAAACAGTTTCAAGAAGCAGTGGCTTCGGGCGAAAACAAGAACTTTGCATCCCCTTTACCTCAGGAGGGCCATGGTCGCGACTACTTGGACTGTCACCCACCCAAGGTCAAATACTTACTGGAGCTCAAGTCCGTGGTGTGTCACTTGGGGTCTCGACTGGACGCGGGACACTACCGCAGCTATGTGGCAGACACGGTGGGCAAATCTGCTGTCGTCGCTGGTGCTTTGTCTGGTAGTAGTAGTAGTAGCCCACTTGCACGCCAGGAACCAAACTGGCTACGACATGATGATTTGGATCCGTCGGGTCAACGCGTTCAATTGGTGGAGAGAGACTCTGCAGAGAATATGGACATGGAGGCGGACTGGGCCAGGAATGGCTATATTCTCTTTTACGAACTCCAGACCATTCAGTGTTAAAATGAAGACGAAGAAAAAATTGTATTTCTAGATGTACGTCCTCTCATCGTTTGTCTACCAAAAACCTCTCTTCTTCCTCCTCGTCCAAGACGAACGTATCATCATCATTGCCTGTAGCAAGGCTGTGATTCCATGCGTCCTCTGGTGAGAGATCGCCAAAGCACTTGTCAGTAGTGTCCAATCCTTGTCGTTGCTGTTGCTGTTGCTCCTGCAATCGCTGTTTCGCTAGAGCTCTCGCCTTCTTTTTCTTGGTGGCCTTGGCCAATTCCATATCTGCAAGATCTTTGGAGGCGCGTCTAGCTTTGGCTTTCATCTCCCGGAGTTTCATAAAGTGGTAGAATCCTATTCCTGTCAGCGTGACAAACAAGCCCAGGATGTTGACAAGTGTCAGTTGGTCATGGAAGACGAGCGATGAAACAACGATCGTCACCACCTCCTAGAGAAATCACGAAGAAGAAAAAAAGTTGTTAATCCTCGTTCTCAGCAAACAGACACTGTAAAAAAAAAATACCGTACCACCCCTCCCCGTAGATTAGCTGCTTTTTTTTTACCTTGATGATGCCAAGAACCGACAAGGTGACGACACTTGTCCTAGCAATGAGGTTGAACTCTGCAAGCACCATCGCGAACGCAAACAGACCTCCCAGGAACAAGAGTCCAAGTGTCCCCAAGGCAACATTGGCAGATGCAAAGAACTCGGATCCAAAGATGGTTCCATATCCCTCAAAGATGCCAGCCACGATACAGAGACAAATCCCCATGATGGGTGACAGGAAGAAAATAGTCGAGATGGGGTTGGCGAGACTTCCTGTCTTGGTGTCTGTCCTCTCCAGCAACAATTGGGTCAAGGACCATCGCAGACCTCCAAGAACAGACGCCATCATGACCTGGATAAACCTTCGGATAGGCGAGTCAGTATGCGGACCAAAAAAAAAACAAGATTAGTCGGGAATAATTTGCATAAAGAATGCAGATCACTTGGAATGTTCTTCAAAGAAAACGGGGATACAAGAAGAGCACAGACAATTCGAATCGGGGTGGGGACCAGACTTACCCGATCAGCACAAAGTCCACTTCAGACATCACCATCATAAACAATCCCACGCAGATCACTCCAATGACGCCCGCCAATGTCCATGTTGGCCGCTCCAGCTTGAATGCAAACGCAAACACCAGGACGAACGCAAGGGACGAGGATTTGCACATGGCTAAGATTGGGGTAAAGTTCACTATATCAGTTCATTGATCATTCCATCTTCCCGCCTTCCTTGGGCACTCATCGACCCCGTGAGGTTGCGGTCTTACTGTAGAAAGCCAGCGTGATGGTCTTCAAACTGCTGTTGCTCAGTCCAATGTCCAGTCCAGATGCAACAGCACAGGGCACAATTTTTGTACTATGAGAAAAAAAAATTTGTAAAGTTCAGGTCCCAAGTGCTTTGCGCCTTTCATGCCCAGTCAAAAAAAAAGCCCAACATTAGATGTTCCTACTGTACCCAAAGTCTTTGGCGCTTGGCGTCGCCTTTGGTCTCAGCGCAGGCAGGACTGCAAGGGTGAGGGAGGACAACAGAAACTGGGCCACCATATGAAGACTTGTCGTGAAAAGTGGGAACTGAAAGTTGTGGTGGCTAGGCGAGAACAGCCATTTGTTGTAGAACGAGAGAGCGGTCGAGCACGAGTACCTAATCGAGAGCGTATAGACAAATGGCCAGCAATAAGTAGAGCCTTCATAATCGATTTCGCTAATACAAATACGAAAGACAGGGTACGCATGGGCTAAGAAAACTAACCATGCAAAGACATAAAAGACATTCCACAGCATCTGAACTCGTAGCTGTTTCTTGGCCAGCATGCCCACCTGCTCCTTTCGGATGGCGCCAAGGCCAAGGGCAGGCCCTTCCACTGGCCGCTCCAGTCTGCTCTTGCGACGTCTGCGTCTGCCCTTCTGTTTAAACGCCTTGGCGTCCTTTTTCCGTTTCTCTTGCTCCGCCTCGTCACCGAGCTGTTTGGAGGCTTCCCGGATGTCAAGGGTGGACAGCGGGAGGGTATCATAGATGTCATCGTCGTGTTGTTGCCGGTGGTTCTCATGTGGCTCCAGGTCCAGTCCAATCATGGTTCCTGTCCCAGTCTCACCGACTCGCATGCCCATACCCATGCCTCCCATGCGAGTATTGCTCGAGGTGACCAACAGTCGCTGGGTATCCTCCAGCCCGTCCTCTGCTGGATCATGGTAGCCTTCCTTCCCATCGTCCGAGTCGTCCGAATCCTCGTCTGCATCGTCGCCGCTGCTGTAGTCGCTGTCAAAGCCACTCTCAGTAGCACTATCGCCGTCGCTCTTGTTGTCGTCTTTGTCGTCTTCTTCGAACGAGTCGTAGTCAGCGTTGGTCTTGGCCCAGAGAACGCCATCGCGGCTGTTATGGATGGGATCGAGTTCGTCTGCACGCGTGTCTGCAAATGGGTTCTGGGGAGCATGGTAGCTGTCTGCAGTTGCGTCGATGAAGGACTCGTGCTCGTCGCCCAGACTGTGATTGCGTAGGGGGTATGGGTCGGGGGTGTCGAAGGGGTCAAGAGGCGGAGGATGCATTCCTCCTCCGCCGTCTGGCTCTCGGATGAGGCCCCGGGATGAGTCTGTCATGGCAGGAGTGTGGGTCGGGTGATGGGCGTGGGTGTGTGGCTGGCTGGCGGTGGTTGCTCCTGTGCATCAAGTTGGGCTGGGACAGAGAGGAGGATCAGGCAAGCTGTGGGCGGGACAGAGGGTGAAGTAAAGGAGCGAGAGCACAAGGACAAGGAAAACGTGCCCTGGGGCTAATGATTTCGAGACAGGTCGTTTGTGTGTAAACTCTACGGTCGTACTCTATAGTACTTCTAAGTTAGAACTTGAACACCTGCTCGCTGGTCAGACCGAGCGCCTTGAGGACACCGTCGACCTCGCCCTGCGTGTAGTTGGGGCCCTTGGGGCCACTGACAGCCGCCATCATGGCTAGCAAGCAGGCACAAGCACAATGGGCACGAGAATGAGGATATTAATCACCTGGTGAATGAACACAAAATGAGCGAGAGAGAGTCGGAGCACACTTACGAGGAGGGCCGCAGACAAAGACCTTGTTGCCCTCAGATCCAATCTCGGGAATGTGCTTCTTGACCAGCTCGGCAGTGATGTATCCGGTTTCGCCCTCCCAGCCCTCGACAGCGTTGTCGATCACGTACGTGACCTTGAACTGGTCATGGTGAGCCTTCGCAAGCGCATCCAGCTCCTCCTTCAGCATGATGTCCGCGGGCGTCACATTGGCAAAGATCAAGTTCATCTTGGTCGTGTCCTCCTTGTTCTTGAGGATGCCGCCAATGACCTGGAGCATGGGCGTGATGCCCGTACCGCCAGCAAGCATGGCGACCGACTTGTGCTGGTTGAACTGGAGAGCATACTTGGTCATGGGTCCTATGCAAAAGTAGGAACGTGTTATTCAGGTCATTAAAAACATGACGCGCGCGCGTTCACTATTCGCACTACTAGTAGTTCGATATTGACTCCACTCCATACCCTTGACAGCAAGAGTATCGCCAACCTTCAAGCTGTGGAAATGGGCTGACATAACACCAGCTTGTAATACATTCAAAAAAAAAAAAAAGGATGTGTTAGTAAACAAGCCAGTCCTCGCGCAGGGTGAAAGAGAGATAGGGAGGGGAAGCACAGCCTCTTACCGTCATAGCGCTTGACAATAAAGTCAAAGGACCCCTTCAGGTCAGCATCCGAGGTAGGGGTGTAAGGGCGGATAACTGCCTTTCCCTCTGCATTGATGAACTTTGTCATCACGCACGAGGCAACGGTCATGCCCAGGGCCTGGTCCTCGGGCAGCTCAAACACAAACTTGGAGGTGTTGGGGGTCAGGACCTGGATGCTCTTCAGGGTGAAATCCACGAAGGCATTGGAATCAAGGGCGACAGCGGCGGAGGACATATTGTATTGATGGAGGCACAGGAGCTGTGGGATGGAAGGAGGGAAATGAGGATTCCACATTGAATGCGGATCCGGATCTCTCTTTTCTCCCCCCATAATTTTTTTTTTTTTTTGGCTGTGGTACACCAAACAACCTTAATTCTTCAACCAGGGGCTCTATCGTAGCCTCGCCGATATATATCTTAGTCTATGGCCCTTGTCCAAGAGGGAGCTGTGGGCCTGGCCGACGCGTTCTTTGACCAGTATCCTGCGACAAGGTTCGCCCCTACCGCGAAATGAAATAGTTGAGGATAATGAGAGCTGGCTGAACACCGCAAGGGAAAGCAAGGGGGCGCACGCGCGCAGTGCACCGCTGGGCAGAAGGACGGGCGCTGGTCCCATGGAAGCATGAATATGCATCGAGCATGGCAGCAGCCCGGCGTCGGCTCTCCGAAGAGAAGCATGAAGACAAGGAAAAGAAAGGGGAGGGGGCCCCCTCCTAGGCGCGAAAGGAGAGGGGCGCGAGCATGGGCACGATAGCGCTGGCTGGCCGCGCTGCTGTTGCAGAGTGCCCGACGTGCAGCATTATCATGGGGAGCGAGAAGGAGGGCTCGAGCGGGGGGAAAGCAGGACCGAAGGGACAAGAGGGGAAAAGACTGAAAAAGGGTTGTGCATTCCATCATGCCCATCCCCATTCGCATTCCTCTCATCCTCATCCTCATTCTCATTCTCTTTTCTCATTCTCATTCTCATTCTTCGTCTTGTCTTCGTCTTCTTCGTCTTCTTCATCTTCTTCGTCTTCTTCGTCTTCTTCGTCTTCTTCGTCTTCCTTCTTTCCTTCCTTCCTTCCTTCGCCCTTTCTGTCTCCTTCTCCTCCTTCTCGTCGTCTTCCTCGTCTTCGCCTTCGTCACTGCATCATTCGCCCTCTGCTGCAACTCCACATTCGCCATTGACTGCGCGCAATCTCCCGTCTCCTTCTCTGCTTCGCGCTCGCCTCGTTCGCTTCGTCCCTCTACACCAACGCGAATAATCTCCGCCGACACACGCCGCGATGGCTGTCGCTCTTCACCCGAAAAAAAAGTCAAAGGTAAGCTCGTGGCCACCACTGCTCTGCTGCACCCAATGTGCTCCGTCATACCAGCCCACCCTAATCCATGTATTACATATGGTCCTGTCGCGTGGCTACAGAATCGCTCCAGGCAGCGCTCTGCATCTCCCAGGGCATTTGAGGAGGAGGACGAGGACATGGTCATCATCAGTCGCCTGGAGAAGGAACCGTGGCAGCCCGATCTGTTGCTCGAACGTCAGTCGGACAAGCCAACTGTAGACCAGAGGTTCAAAGCCCATGAAACAGCTGCATCCTCGTCCCTAGCCACCGCATGGACCTCTTCGGTCCATGGCACTGCTCTGGAGACCGAGACAGCCACGAGCACGAGTCCCGCAGGTTTTCAAGGTGTTATCCCCGTCATCATCAAATCGCCTTCCTCCGTCATCACCACTGCCGATTCAGACTATGTCGACTCCATCTTTGAGGACCACGCTCCAAAGATCTCAGGGATTCAGGAGTACCTGCAACAAACCCAGCAGGAGCAACAACGGCATCAGGAGGAGATGCAGAGGCAAAAGGAGAACCTGCAGTACCAATTGCCAGCTCAGTTCGCACGGCAGCCGATAAAGAACCAAGATCCGGCGCCATACCTCTACCGGAACTCCTTCCATGGTGACGCGTCACCTTTTCTCGACGAGGAGGAACAACCATCACTTGACTTCCGACGGTCCTCCGTCCATGAGCCCCAGACTGCAGACGAATCAACGCCTGGGAAGGTCATTACCGACGCCGATGTAAGCTAAATCATATCTACAGTTGTGTAGTGTTTCTGCTGAGCCGATATGTATCCTTCATGTATTTACCCTTACCTCTGCTCACTTAGAATGTCATCGACTCGTTACAGTCACTCAAGCATCTTGCAATGCTGGCTCTCGATGGCCTACTGCAGCAGGTGGTCTCGGAAGTCACTTCCAGTGATCCTGCACACAACCCTGACGAGACCACGCTTCAAGCGCGTGCCATAATCCGGAGAAAATCCTGCCCTTTGCTGGATATCGAAAACGGTGGCCAGAAACAACAAAAGGACCAGGGAGCCGTCAATCCCAAGGCATCCATATCGAACACACCAATTGCTGGCATGGCTGCCTCGTCCCTGGAGAGACTGGATGAGCTGGCTCGCAAGGTGGATCAGCTGGCTGTCGTTGCAACTGAGGAGCAAGCAACCCAGCTACAAAGCTCTCTGAGCGAAACACGAGATGTTTCCGCAATTCAAGCAGATCCCACCGCCCACAACCGTCCATCCGCGTCCCAAGAATCAGACCAGCAGCATCAGCAATCTCAGCAGCCCAGGTTGGACCCTTCTCAAGTGTTTGAAAGTCAAGAGTATCAACTGGCCTGCGCCCTCGCTGCCCTGCTAGCATGCACTTACAGAATCCTGAACCGACTGCAAGAGCAACATGACCAACAGGAACAACCGCGAAGGGGTCGATTGCCAAGTCGAACCGAGTCTGCAGATTCAGGACTTGACCAGGCTGCCAAGCTCTGGAAGCGTCTCTCGTCCAATTCGTTTGCGAGGAACAACCATTCGCTCAAGAACAACACCCTGCCTGGCAGCAGTCTGCGAGGCGACGCTTTGAGCTCCTCGGCAGAACCAAGGGCCTCGCTTTCTTCGGACAGCACCATATCGAACAGTGGTACGAACGGGTTTATGCAGTCGATTAACAAGCAGGTCCGCACGTTGAAAAGTCGACGGACACAATCCACCTCTCACATTGAAGTGCCCAACAGCAGCAGCAGGTCGCTCTTGGATCCTGCCAAACGCTTGGGAGGAGGAGGCAGACTTTTTAGCACCCTTAGCCTGAGTTCACCTCTAAGCAGTGCAAAGAATAATCTCCAAAGGGAAACCGTGGCCGAGACTGAGCAGACAAAGGAATTGGAGCACGACTGGACCGAACTGGACAGACTCATGGATGAAATGTCGCACCTATGGTTGTTTGTTGAATGTCTGGAGGACGACCCTGCTGCTGGATCCACTCCAGCGGCGACGGCAAGCACGGCGAATGATAGAAATCCCTTCCACGACCGCCACCAGATCCCATCCCAATCTACGCGAACAGAGCAAGCAGCAGCAGTCGATTCACTACTCCTATCTTCTTCAATACTGGACTTTGACCTGCAGACTCTAGACTTGAGTATAGGAGAGGACTTGCCTCGGTATGACGAGCGCTCACCTCAATACAAGACTTTGGAGAAATCGGACTCTAACGCTCCCGTCTCAACTATCAGTCATCCAAACCACGCCCTGACCAGTGCGTCGGTCGCTGTCGGACCCGACGATGAAAAAACGCGATTTGATCTCAACAACGTCATGAGCGCGATCGAGCGACTCTCCAAAGTCGCGCCTCGCATGGATAACCAACGTGTGCAGCTGTCAACGAGCCAGAAACGGCAAATGGCTCAGGCCCATGTGGCACACACGATCGAGCGACTGTCCAAAGGTCGTTGGGAGGATCAACGGGCCGATGTGCCCCCATCCACGCAACGGACGCGAGATTTGAACGGCCTGGTGAGCCAGATTGTGGAATCCGCCAGGGCAAGCTATTCAACCCAAAGAGCGGAACTCAGCCAGAAGCAGCAGTGGAAGTTGGAAGGAGCGCGGATTGGCGACAAGATTGAGCGTGGGGAAAAGATGCGCATGGCCAATCAGGTACAGTAGCGAGGATCAAGGAACATCCTGAGCCCTTAACCTCAGCTTTCGCTTCAGGTTCTTCTCTCAAAGAAAAAAAATAGCTGATTATTCTTTTTTCTGTTTCTCTTTATTTGTGCCTCTAGGATTGGGCTTCTCCAGAAAGCGTACTGCTCAAGGATATGACCAGGCTCACCAACGCTCTATACCAGCAGTCATCGTCCTCAAAGGCCTTTGCCACGCAGCGCTTCGCCGTGTCAGAGGATAAGGCCAAGAATATGGCTCTTCAAGGGATTATCAGCAAGATTGAGCGAGTCTCGGGCAGGCGACTAGAGAATCAGGATGCGATGCCGCCCTTGTCCAACAACAACAACAACAACAGCAACAAGTCAAAGGCAGGATCTATGCCCGAAAAACAGGATTATGAGAGTAGCAAGGCGAAAGAGAAGGAACTGCAAGAGATGATGAACAAAGTCACCGGTGCTGGCGGCAGTGCCAAGAGAAAAACCGCCATGGCTTCTCAACGTGCAGAATTTCATCCTGGCAGCAAGGCATAAGGAGCTCGCTTTGTTTGGAAATGGGTTCGTTCTTGCGCCAACTGTGGCAAGCACCTGTGCCCAGATTGAGTGCCAGTATCGTCCGCACTTTTTTTCCTTGTCTCATTTCCAACAAATCTATATACAAGTATTGATGACTTGAGCCATTTTTTTGCAAATAAAAATATATCCATGACCTTGTCTTTATGCATCTATCTCTTACTCTGTTTTTTTTTCTTCTAGTGCTGTCTGTTCGAGTTCACTTGGCCCAGTCTATTGCTTCGAGAGACCCTTCGCAAACTCGATCAGAGCTCGGGAAGGACGACCGGTCATGCCCTTGGCGTAGTACCCGCTGTTGCTCTGCGTGTCCATCACACCCGCGATATCAATATGGGCATAGCGCACGCTACCAGGCTTGAGGACCTCTGCATCCAATGGCTGGCCAGCCTCCGTGGAGGGCTCGCCCTCCGCCTCTGCAACGCCGTCATCCCTCTCAACGCCATGAACAAACTCGCGCAGAAACACGGCGGCGGTACAGCTTCCGGCACTACGGCCTCCAGTATTGATCAAATCTGCGATGGTGTTGGTCGTGATCTGGGGCAAGTAAGCGCTGTGCAGGGGCATTCTCCAGAATGCCTCATGAGCCTCCTCACCAGCAACGTCGAGCTCGGACCAGAGACTGTTGCTGGAAGAAAACACACCGGCAAAGGCGCCACCGAGGGCCACATCCATGGCACCGGTCAAGGTGGCGAGATCGACCAAAGTATGAGGTTGGTAGGTCTTGGAGATGTAAGTCAAGGCGTCTGCGAGGATAAGTCGACCCTCTGCATCGGTGTTGTCGACCTCGATCGTCTTTCCAGACATGGACGTAATCACATCGCCGGGCTTGGTGGCGGTTCCAGAGGGCATGTTTTCGCACAGAGGAATACCAGCGACGACGTTGAGGGGCAAGTTCAGGGCTGCGATACCCCAGATGGCTCCTGCAACCGTGGCAGCGCCTCCCATGTCACCTTTCATGGCGCCCATGTTGGCGGAGGGCTTGATTGAGATTCCGCCGCTAACAGAAAATAAATCGAAAGACGGGTAAACCGTTAGAGCAAAAACACAAAAAAAAAAATGACGGATCAAAACTTGAGCTAGACCGGGCTTTCATGGATGCAACCCACTTACGAGTCAAAGGTAACGCCCTTTCCAACAAGTGCCAAAGGCTTATCGCCGACCTTGCCACCATTGTACTGAATCTCCAGGAAGCGAAGTGGCTCTGCTGTGCCTCTCGAGACACTCAAGAAGGCGCCCATCTTCATTTCCTCGGCCCAGGCTTGATCTCTGACCTGGATCTTGAGTTTGGTGCTGTCCAATCCCAAGCTCTCGACCTCCTTGATGAATCGTTCTGTGAAAAGCGTTGGGGTCATGTGGTTGGCAGGTGTCTCCATCAAGATCCTGGCCAGGTTCTGAGCGCGTGCTTGGATAGATCCGTGCTCAAAGGCTTGAAGCTCATCGGGGCTTTCCAGATCCAACGCCGAGATCTTGATCTCGCTCTTCTCCTGCTTAACACCCTTCTTTCCCGTCTTGAAAAAGTTGAAGTTGTACAGACCCAGGTGAGCTCCCTCGGCAGCAGCCTGATCATGGCCCATGCCAGCAATTCCGATCTCCTTGGCTTCTTGAGCCTTCAACGCCTTGACACCCGTGGCGACCTGTTTATGCGGTGGACGTTTGTTGAAAGAAGGAGACGAAGAAGAAGACATAAGAGGTATTAGTCATTTTGACAGAGTGTTACAGGCTATCAGTTGTTGCTGCCTTTTTTTTTTTGAATCCCACTATCATCGAGCAAACCACGGTTCGTCGAGAAAAAGAGCAAGAACAAGCAATAGCTTACAGCGGCGCGGACTCTGTCCTTGGCAGCAGCGGTAGTGCCAGGCTTTCCGAGACCGACGACAGCGACCTTGCGGACATCGGAGCCGAGTCCAAAGTCTCCATAAAAGACAAAGCTCTCGCCCGTCTTGCCCTTGGCGCCAGCGGCTTTGACCAGGCTGGTGAGATTCTCGGTGCCTGCAGGGGCGATGGAATGAGGCACGAGCAACTGGCCGTCGGCATGGAGACCAACAATGACCGAGTCGTGGAAACGGGCAGGGCTGGAATGGAAGCCACGGATGGCTCGGGTGACAGCACGGACACTGAACATCTTGCAGTTACTTTTCTAAAGTGAGGTGGAAGGTGTGTGGGTAAAGGAGTGGGGGGGAACAAAGGAACGAACGGAAAGACGGGAACGGAGAGTGGTCCGCTCACCCTATTTGGGGGAAAACAGAGTCACACAGGGCTTGTACGGCAGCTCGTTT
Organism: Mortierella alpina; assembly: GCA_029449245.1. NCBI lineage: Eukaryota > Fungi > Mortierellomycota > Mortierellomycetes > Mortierellales > Mortierellaceae > Mortierella > Mortierella alpina. The sequence continues at coordinate 1,244,600 of JANATF010000004.1, read as the reverse complement.
TCTCATGGGCACACAAGCGCCTCTTTATTGCGGTAAAGTACATTGCCCCTTCTCTCCTCCCTCTCTCGATCTCGCCTATCGTTGTCTCGGTCTCTTTGTTACCACCACTTCCTCCACTAGTCATCCTCGTAGCGGGAGCGAATACGGCTACCGCCAGCATCCTCAGCTCTGTTCGATCCGCGAGTGTGGACCGTGGCCTCACCTCCAAACGAAATCTTGGAGTGGTCGCCAATGATGCTAGGACAGATGCGATAAACAAACAGAAAGACGGTCAGTCATGGGGATATGCATGCACTAGCCAATGTCCTGCTCCCTTCAAAATCCCCGATCCCTTATTTACCGAGGTCTGATAACGTGGAACGCTGTAAAGACGATTCCAAGGCCAGCGCAGAGGATGGCAAGGAGGATATATCCAACTCCAAGAGAGCTGTTTCGTCCTCCTGTAGCGCCAAGAGTTGTGATGACAATATACTTTTTGCCTCCGTATGTATCGATAGGAAAGTCTACAAAAAAACGAAACACACGCATTTATCAATCAGCATGCTCAACAATAAGCACACTTTCCCAACCTAGCGACAGGGCCAGCCAAGTGTCAAAAAAAATGCACTTACTCATATCGATGGACATCGTGTAATTTCCTGCCTTCAATGTCTGCTGATCGTTACGCCCCCACAACTTCAAAAACGTTGACCATCCAGCAGTCCTCATCCACACTTGAAAGTGCTCGTCGACAGAAATGTCGGGTGGAGGAAAGGCGGCCGAGTAAACGCCCAGGGGATAACGATCACGCCAGTTCTGGGGCGGGAGGATCGCTGAAAGATCTGTGTACCCATACTTCTTGAACCTCCCACTGTCCGAGGACCATGCAATTCCATTCTGGCTAAACACGTAATTCTCTCCTGTGGGAGTTCCAGGCGTCGCCCGTGCTGTCAAGCCCTCAATCGTGTCTAAAATGGTAGGGAAGTAAATTAGTTTATCAATGCGGCACGCCTGGTTTTTTTTTTCTTTCGCCACTAGAATTCAGATCGGGATAATCATGACCAGAAAAAAGACGATAGTAATATCTTACCATTGAACAATGAGTTGGCAATGAACCCGCACGGATAGATCAACTCGTTGGACGGGAGAGTGCATCCTTTCCTAGCTGAAATCTGACTCGCGTCGCTGGCTTCGCCTGCGAGTTGCTTATAATCCAGACTCTTGGTATACCTGCGGTGATTCTGATAAAAGTTGGTCAACTTGTAGTACATCATGACGGGTGGTGGCAGGTCCACAGGAATGGTGAGGTCGATCATGCATCGCTGGACTGGATAGCTGTGGTCTTGGATATTCGGAACAGCCGACGGAACCGTTTGGTTCGCGCTCATGATGATATAGCTGGGTTGAAGAAATGATCCCACTGATGCCTTGTGTACAAAGTTGGCCTCTGGGACATCCTGCCGAACGGTCGCTGTTTTACAGCCTGTGTACTCGAACGACATCTCCGTGACCTAAAAGAATGGCGGGAAAAAAAACGAAGCGTATAATTAGACCCGTGGAGTACGAATCTCACCTCACGAACGACAATAACCTCAAAGCCCAGATGCTCCTGCAAGACTAAAAGGCACACTTTTTTTGACGCTTCACACTAGCGCTAGTCACCGCCATACCATGCCATTCCTCCAGACCAACAGTCCTCCGAGAGGAGCAAAGAGGATGCCGAGGATGAAGAATGTAGGAAGGACCGACTTTGCGGTCAGAATGGGCTGCCAAGCCTTCAGACGCTGTTGCTTGAATGAAGTGTCTAAGCAATGTGAGCCAAGGTGAGGATGTGTGTTGCTGCTGTTAGCAAAGAATAGCGCACTTGACGCCTGGCTAGTCTGGTATGCTGCAAACGGGTGATGGGATGGGCGTACTTGGCGGTCTATGCTTGGGTGGTTCTTCCATCGTAAGAGTTTGTGATGACAGAGTCCGTGTCGCTGAATCTGTTGCTGCAGTGCGGAGGGCTGTGGGTATGGACCAAGGCGGATTAGAAGGAGGAGATGAGGCCGATGGCACGAGGAGCAAGCACACAAGGACAAAAAAAAGGGGGAGAAGAGTGAGCAGTGAGTTGAATGGAAGTGCGAGATGAGATGCAGTTGTCAGGGTGAAGGCCCCTTCATCGCATGGGCTACGTTGGCTGTGTCCTCTTGGGCGAAGACTTGGCCACTCTTCTTTCTATTGGACAAGAACAAACAGGCAGCTCCATGTGGCCGCAGCGACTGGAAAGAACATGCTCTCAGGACTCGCTCACGGCTTGCGTCCTTCATTCTCGCCTCATGGATCGAGGCAGCACTCTCCAGGTTCTCACGTCTCAGACAACAACACAAGACCACAGGATCACCCATTCCGCCCTCTTCCACCCAGCATAGCTGCTGCCTGCCTACCTGGCTACAGCTCATTGACGGCCGGCTTTGGGTGGCTACATGCTTTGGTCAGAGTGAGAACGAGTCTGACAACGATAACCAATTCTGTTTGGCAGACTGTTGCATCGTACGAGGACTCGAAGGGGCGCAAAAGTGCAAACCTTGAGTGAAGTGACCCGCCACATGGCAACCTCGGCCCTTTTTTTTCTGCCCAGGGATCGGACGATAACCAAGCAGCCGTACGTGGACACGTACACCTGCGTCTGTTCCCTTTTGGGCAGCCGAAGAAAAAAAAAAGAAAAGAAAAACAAAGGCCAAAGTCAGGCCATTGATCCAGCGGCTAATCTGCTTTGCACATTGTCATCTGCTGGGCGGATTCAAGGGATCCAAAGCGACAGAAACACAGCTGCTCGGTTAGTGATTTCGCTGGCTGCGAAGGAGAATCACCGCTTCCATTGACCAGACCTGCCTGTCTTCAGAAAAACAGCTGTACAGCTACTTCGGCCCGTCCTTCGTCTGCACTATAAAATATCATTCACACTCTGCTGCTCCACCCTTCCCTCTCTTTCTCTCCACTCTCTCTCGTTCTCTCTCACTCCCGGTCTGTCTATCGATCTTCAACCAGCTTAGCACTCTAGCTTCTCGTTGCCTTCCTCCCCGGTCCACTCTACACCTCACCTGTTTATACCCCACAACTTTGTTTTTCACCCCAAGAAAAAAAAACCATGTCCATGTCCTCAAGAATCGCCACCCAAGTCCGAAGCAAGGTGCTCTCAAGCGTCCCTCGATCAGCTCCTGCCGGCCTCGCCGTGTGCTCGGTCCTCAAGGTGGCCCAGCAAGTGCGCCCCCAGCAGCAGCAATGGTCCGCCCCCGTCAAGATGAATCATGGGCTGCAGATGCGCAGCTACAGCTCAAGGCCAGCCGAAGCCGATCATCATCACGGTAAGCCTAAAGCAGATGTCACTCCTGGGGGAAATTAATTCAGCGTGAATGTTTGTCTGTTTGGCCAGCAAACACATACCTTATTCACATGTGCTCCACTCCAAAGGCATGTGTGCGAAGGGTTTAAGTGAAAAAAAGGGGGGGAGGGTGGCACGAAGAGATAGCAGAAAGAAATCAGAGTGCTTCGCCATAGTACAAGAGTCGTTCCTGCATTTGTGATGGTACGGTCGGGTTTTATGAAGAGAGTGCTGCTGTACATGCCCCTTTCCTTTTCGACAACCTGCTTGAGACACTGCTCCAAGTCTGTGCAGCCATGTCTAGTCCATCATCGTATAGTATGATGTGATGTGGGCGAAGGCGCAAGTTGCTTTCTTTTCCGTTGTTGCTATCGCGCATATGTCTGGACACAAATAGCAATGTCCCACGATTCGGGAGATGGAGTGTGCGTTGTTCTGTGCCTATGCTACCCCACACTTGCCATGATCCTGTTTCCTGTTAGAGTTTGGCAGTTCCCATGGTGACCGATGGCTCAACTCCGCCACTCTGTGATACAATAAGAATGGGAGCCATCGATCATATATATATATCTCTTTCTCGATATCCTTATGTACATTACCATGAGGTTCTCATCCACGCTCTCTGTCTCTCTTTTGAACCCTCAGTCCGTCCAAAGGTCACACTTGCAACCCTGCGCAAGCTCTACAAGCGTCGGGAGCCTATCACGGTGATGACCGCCCATGACTTCCCCACGGGCACTTTGGTCGACAAGGCGGGCATTGACATGACCCTCGTCGGCGACTCTCTCGCGATGGTTGCCCTCGGCTATACCTCCACATCCGAGATCACCCTGGATGAGATGCTGCATCACTGCAGGGCAGTCGCCCGTGGTAACCGCTCCAGCTTCCTGGTAGCTGACATGCCCTTTGGCACGTACGAGACCAACCCCGACCAGGCTGTTAACAATGCCGTGCGGGTCATGAAGGAGGGCAAGGCCGAGGCTGTCAAGTTGGAGGGCGGTAAGGAAATGGCCCCTACCATTGCTCGCCTGACCCAGGTCGGTATCCCTGTGCTCGGCCACATCGGCCTCACTCCCCAGCGCCAGGCCAGCTTGGGTGGATACAAGGTTCAAGGCAAGACCGTGGCCAAGGCCAAGGCCATGCTCGAGGATGCATTGGCTCTCCAGAAGGCTGGCTGCTATGCTATCGTCCTCGAGGCCGTCCCCGAGCCTGTTGCCAGACACATCACCAATGTTCTTTCCATCCCTACCATTGGCATTGGTGCCGGCGCCGGTTGCTCTGGCCAGGTTTTGGTTCAGCAAGATATGTTGGGTCTTTATGGCCGTGTCCCTCGCTTCTGCAAGACATACCGCAACCTCGCTGACGAGATTGTGGGTGCCCTTCGCGAGTTCAGCGCCGATGTCAAGTCGGGAGCATTCCCAGCTGAGGAGCACTGCTATCCTATGCCACAGGAAGAGCTGAACCGCTTCATGCGCATGATTGCGCAAGAGAAGGCTGCGGAGGAGCAACAAAAGACTGGCGCGTCTGGTCAAGCTGAGGCTGTTGCAGGAACCGCTTAAGAATGCTAGTACTTCTTTGTAATTTATATCCATGTCATAAAGTAAAAAAAAGAAAGGCATCCTGCATTCTAACAATAACCATGCTTTGCACCTTCAAAGCAGAGCAAGTTTTGGACATTCCCCCTTTGTAAATCGAGCTGTCAGAGACCATTGTTCCGAAATGACATGTGTCCCTCATAGCTGAGCAAAAATAGCCAGCAGCTTTTTGGTACTTGTTTGCATATTCTGTCCATTTCCCGTCTGCAGATGGTGCATGCCGATGGCCTATCATTTTACCATCCCTCGCAGGAGGGAAATGGTCGGCTATCAAGTGCCCTTTCCTTTAGACAGACCATCAGACACTTGGACGATAAAGCAATCGTAAAAGTGAGCAGGACTGAGGCAGTGAGAAGGTGTGTGGTATGCTAGACTATCGGGTGTGATAGGGTACTGGGAGCGATCGACAATGTCGGATCTGTGATGTGTTTTTTTAGTCCAGTGCTCCGTGTGCGTTCCTGAACCTTCGTGCTCTGTGCTCCTCGCCACTCCCTTGGCCATTGGATAACAAACACATGTGGGCCGACGGTATACTTCATACTCCTCAGAAAGAAGGGGCTCTCTTACACTTTCACTCTCTCTTGCCCTGTGCGTTCTTTATCTTGAAAGTCCGATCCAACAGAGGCTGGTCCTTGTTGTTTCGGGGTTACGAACAGCACAAGAGAGCGAAAAAAGAAAACGAACACAGGAGCATTGACCATGCTATCGCAAGGTGTGCGCGGATTGGACCTTCACCCCCCACCCGTGGCATAAAGCTAATCTTGCTCAACCTCCTTTCTTATTGTTTTTTCAACCACAGACACGCATAACAGACGGCCATGGCCTCTCCTTTCAACATTCTCGTGTCTGGTTGTTAGCTTTCTATGGACTTTTTTTTTGATAAGACTCCTTTGGACCTCGAGTTGGGCTATTGTAAAATGTCCCGTGGAGACCCATTCCATTCAAAAATCAAGACCATTGAGTTGGATAACAATAGTCCCGCCCGTGATGATTAGAGAGAACACATGGTTGCATGGCCCGGGGTTGCTGCGAAGGTTCACGTCCCCCAGACGAATTTAAAAAATCAATGAAGGTTCATTGGCGAAGGAGCCAGTTCATGGTTGCCGACACTAATTTGGGACACATGAAAAGACATGAAAAGAGATCGAGAAAAAATTACCTATAAAAGCAGTGCAAGTGGGCGCTCGCCAACCATGGCCCCAGATTCGACTATATGAGCCATTCATCAGGAGCAAGGATAGCACTCGCATTGTCGCTTGGCTTACAACAGCAACCTCCTGTGTAGCCCTTGAGTACCTTGGCTATAAAGACATTGAGTCTTGCATCGCCAAAGCAATGGAGCGCGTTTGAGCTAATGAAATGACAAGAGCACCAAGGCGCAGGGCAAAAGGCATAGGCAATCGCCAAGGCACGATCCAAGATGACACAGGGACAGACGACAAGCGGCAGGACAAGTCGAGACAAAAGCGCTGCTATGACCCGGACGGCATCATGAAACAATGCCATCCTCTTTTTGTCGCGGCAATGACCTCTTTCCGAATTAGCAAAAGGCAGAGGACGTGTGCAACCAAGCGAGAGAGAGACAGAGGAAGGAGAGAGGAAAAAGGAGCGCGTATTGTAATCGAGTCAATTGGACCCGTGTGGCCAAGCGCGCTCTAGTTGGACCCATGGAGCTAAGCGATATGGCGGACATCCCCTGGGCTACAGCACAGGGGAGGCAAGGGAGCGAGGGAGCGAGGGCGTGGAGGGAGTGGAGGGAATGAACTCAGACCCGCTGCATCGACGGCGGTGGCCCCGCAGGCTATAAAAAGACAGCGTGCACACGGGTGCGTTCCCCATCCGCCCCATCCGCACCCATGCGTCCTTGCGAAGCCCGTCCCCATCGCACTTGATCGCATTTAACAGCCCGCTCCGCTAGCCTCGCCTGCCACACCTCTTCTCTCTCCCGTTCTCGTCTTTGTCCTCTCGCCTCCACCTTCCCCACCTTTCGCTGTTCGCTGTTCGCTCGTCGCCTCTTTTTCCACCACCTCGTCTTCGCTGTCTCTGCCCCACCCCCCAACTTCCATTCACTGGATCTCGCTCTCTCTCCATCGCTCGCATTCGTCGCTTTCGCTCTCTTTTAGATTCCATTCCGTCCTCATTCCACTTTTTCTCCTCGGGCAACAAACAAAAACAGCATAGTCATGTCTGAGCATACTGCGCCAACCAACGTGCTCGGCGACCTCATCAAGGCCACTCAAGCCCAGACCTCGACCGACGCCAGAAAGGCGCATGCCGTCAAGGTCGCCGACGAGGTCAAAAGACTCGGCCTTGTCGCCACGTTCCACGATTCCCAGCTCATCAAGACCCTGACCTCCTTGCTTGAAAACAAGAAGCAGCCGGCCTACAGGGAAACCGCCTACATGATCCTCGCTCAGGTCAGCAAAGCCGTGGGCCAGCCAGGCGAGCCGTACCTGATCCCCCTCGTGCCCAAGGTCCTGGATGGGTATGCCGACAAGGTCGTCTCCATCCGCGACGCAGCAGATGAGGCCAGCAAGGCCATCATGGCTCTCCCTTCCCGCTACGCAGTCAAGCTCCTCCTGCCCGTCTTGTTCGACTCTATCGAGAACGGACGATGGCAGTCGCAGTGCGGCAGTCTTCAGCTCTTGGCCGGCCTCTCAAAGACATCGCCCAAGGTAAGGGCTAATATGAGCCAACATTATACTTGCACGACCCGTCTCGTATCACCCGGGCAACACAGAGAGGTCGACTGACCTTGTTACCCTTTTGCGTTCCTCGTCCGCTCTCATGCTGCTTATCACAGCAAATTAGCAAATGTCTCTCAGAGATTGTGCCCGTTTTGAGCGCCAGCATGTGGTCGACCCGTCCAGAGGTAATGTTCTGCGACCTCTTGTTGTTTTTTTAGCATGGTTGCTTCATGCAGTGATGCATCAAACTGACGACATATACTTACTCTATATAGGTGCGGGTCGAGGCAACAAAGGCCACGACAGCCTGCTTCGACGTTGTCGGCAATCCCGACTTGATCTCTTCCATTCCCTATTTGGTCGGATGCATTAACCGCCCTGAGGAGGCACCAGAGTGCATTCACCAACTGGCTTCCACCACCTTCGTCACCACTGTCGAGGAGCCCACCCTCGCCATCATGTGCCCCCTGCTGGTCCGTGGACTTGCAGAGCGCACCCCCTCCATCCAGCGTCAGACCGCCGTCATCATCGACAACATGTGCAAGCTCGTCGAGAACCCCGCCCACGCCCAGCAGTTTTTGCCCAAGCTTATGCCTGGTTTAGACCGCATGATTGAAATTGGTGCCTCGCCCGAACTCCGCTCCGTGGCTGAGCGCGCCCGGGCCACCTTGGTCCGTGTCGGTGGAGGAGAGAAGGCTCAAGAGGAGAGCACACTCAATATCGCATACGAAGTCAAGCCCGCAGAGGTCCTCGAGACGTTGACAAAGATTATCGGCGCCAGTGTCAAGATTGATGGCTTTGTTCAGATCAGCTTGAGCTACAGTGCCACCCTCTGCTCAGAGCTCATCACAAGCCGCGATTTTGAAGCCGATGCCTGGGATGCCTCGGTCGAGCCCTATCTTAGAACCTTCGCCTCCAAGGAAGAGGCCAAGCGCATCTCGGGTGCTCTCCACAAGTTTTATGTCGATTACGATGCCAAGAACACCAGCGCTCAGGCTGCCGTGACGGACGTCGAAGAGGGCGAACTGCTCTGTGACTGCGAGTTCTCGCTCGCCTACGGTGGTATGATTCTGCTGAACAAGACCCGCCTCAACCTTCGCCGTGGTCAGCGTTACGGTCTTTGCGGACCCAACGGTGTCGGAAAGTCGACTCTCATGCGCGCCATTGCTGATGGTCAGCTCGAGGGGTTCCCCCCAGCAGATGAGCTGCGCACGGTCTTTGTCGAGCACAATCTCCAGGCGGAGGACGCCGACCTTCCTGTCGTCGAATTCATGTTTGCGGATCCCAAGCTCGGAGATATCCCTCACGACGAGGTCGTCTCCAAGCTTTCAAGCGTCGGATTCACATCCGCAATGCAGCAACAGGCCGTTGGATCTCTCTCTGGCGGTTGGAAGATGAAGTTGGAACTGGCCCGTGCTATGTTGATGAACGCCGACATCTTGCTTCTGGATGAACCCACCAACCACTTGGATGTTGCCAATGTCGCTTGGCTTGAGAACTACCTGACCAGCCTCACCAATGTCACATCCATGATTGTGTCGCACGACTCTAGCTTCCTCGACACTGTCTGCACGGGTATCATCCACTACGAGAGCCGGAAACTGAAGAAGTACCGCGGAAACCTATCAAAGTTTGTGGAGCAGTACCCTGATGCAAAGTCCTACTATGAACTCAAGTCATCGTTGGTCACATTCAAGCTTCCTGAACCTGGTTTCTTGGATGGTGTCAAGTCAAAGGACAAGTCTTTGCTCCGTTTCGTCAATATCTCCTTCACCTACCCAGGCAACACCGTTCCGACCATCAAGAACATGTCGGCTCAAGTCTCACTCAATTCGCGAGTCGCTGTCGTTGGTCCCAACGGAGCTGGTAAATCGACTCTGATCAAGGTGCTGACAGGAGAGACCATCCCTCAGGTCGGCGATGTCATCAAGCATCCCAACCTGCGTGTCGCCTATGTCGCCCAGCACGCATTCCACCATGTTGAACAGCACCTGACCAAAACTCCTAACGAGTACATCCGCTGGCGTTACCAGTACGGCGAGGATCGTGAGCTGGCCAGCAAGGCTTCCCGCAAGATCACTCCTGAGGAAGAAGCACAGATGAAAAAGCTGATCCAATGGGAGATCAACGACAAGATGGAAAAGGTCCAGATCGAGGATCTCTATGGACGTCGCAAGGCCAAGCGCTCGTTTGAGTACGAGGTTCAGTTCGTCGGTCGCACGTACGAGGACAATGCCTGGATCGCTCGCGAGAAGCTAGAAGAGTGGGGCTTTGACAAGCTGCTGCAGGCATTCGATGACAAAGAGGCCGCACGTGCCGGCGCCTGGACTCGTTCCTTGACGGCTGTGGAGGTCGAGAAGCACTTGGGTGATCTTGGCTTGCCTGCAGAGTTTGCGACACACAACCACATCAAGGGTCTTTCTGGAGGACAGAAGGTCAAGGTCGTCCTTGCTGCGGCCATGTGGCTCAATCCCCATATCCTGGTGCTGGATGAGCCCACAAACTACTTGGATCGCGACTCGCTCGGTGCTCTGACGGAAGCGCTGAGGGAATTCGGAGGTGGTGTTGTTATCATTTCGCATCACCGTGATTTCACAGAGGCCATCTGTGGCGAGACTTGGAGCATCAACGCAGGAGAGCTGGCAGTCACTGGCAACAACTATACCCAGCGAGTAGAGAGCAAGATCGTGCTCAAGGAGGCAGAGACCAAGATTGATGCCTTTGGAAACATCGAAAAGGTCAAGTCCACGCGCAAGCTGTCGCGCAAGGAGCTGAAGGACAAGCAGAAGCGTCGCGCTGCAGCAAAAGCTCGAGGCGAGGAAGTATCTGACAGCGAGGACGATCTGTAAAAAAAAAATGCGGAATCGGGCGCATTGAGGGCCGGTGTCCTCTTTCTCTCTCTCTCTTCTTTTTTTTGTTTGAACCTCCCCACTCAATTATCGCTTAGCATGTCTCCATTATGCCAATCATGTCGCAACGTTTTGACCATAGCATTTGAATTGTTAGCTCTAGAAGACACAAAGTCCACACAAAAATAAACATGATCTATCGCATCCGAGGAACCATCAAAGCGTCAGGCAGGCGGTAAACAGGAATGCGGTCGGCCGGGACGTATGTGCAGGGACGTCTTTTTTTAGAAGACAGCGACAAGGACTGCAGGGAGGGGCGGTCGACCATTCCACACCATGCATGATCGCAAACTCAGCCATTGGTGATCGGGCCAGAAGCCTTGTCACACCAAAGGACCATAAATCGCAATGCCAGGCTTTTATTCCTCTGCTCGGGAAAAGGAGGCAGTGCATGCCTGACGTACCAGCTCTATTTGTGGACAGCCATCCGAATCCGATGCAGGGCTAAATACTTGATCGTCCCTGTCGAAATCCAGTCTTTCGGCTCAGCTTAGCAAAGGCGGCTCCTGCACCGCAAGGTCGACGACGAAAACACCCCGAGGGGGAGGCTACCGCGCGCAGAATGCACACGTGTACTCTCTGACGTATTGAAATCAGGACGCACCAACTCCGGAGCACAACGTCCGCGGATAAGTAGCTGTCAAGGCCTAATCGAAAATCCAAAGGAAAAAACAATCATAGGGCGCGTCTTTACGGCATGGCGTCTTGCTCGATGAATAACACACGTCATTTCCGACGTGTCGCGCTCATCAAGGACACGGATAGCAGCCAAGGATACGCGTCGTTTTAAGATGAACAATGTATTGCTAGCGGCTGAACTCTTACAGTTTCGAATGCTGTGTGTATGGTTGTTTTTTCTTTATGATAGAGAAGCCATCAACCAAAAGCATCGAGTGTGTCGCCTTTTCGCTGGTTCTTCCTTGCTCACCATCCACAACAATCAATGAACGAGTGGCGTTTCATAGCAAAGATACAGCTTATGTCCTGTAGCAATGCATTGATACGTACTTGAACAGACGTAAATTGTGGACACATGCACAGTACGATCAAGTATGTTTTAGAGCTCATTAATGCAGCGTTCCACGACAGGCGTCGAGCTGTAACGTCTTCGATCTCTCATTGTCATTTCCGGTCTACTCTTCCCGTCAATTTGGTATCGCGTAAAATAGGGAGGAAAAAAAAACTCTCCTTGGGCCTAAACGGTGCATGCGCATGAATATAATGCACAGAACTTGTCAACCGTCGTTATTATCCACCTTTTTTTTAAAAGGATACATGCAATGAACTTGGAAAGCGACCTGCACTAGCCTTGCAGGCAAGGGGGGGCCGAAGGTCGCATTGGCGTGAGGTAATGGGCAGGATGAATGTAATATGGCACAAGATAAATTGCTTATTGTTTATGCCTCCCTGGTTTACTTCCACGAGGGTACGAGATACCAGATGTTCTGCATACCTACAGGCACTGCAAAGGCTATATCGCGCCTTGTATACAAAGAGCTGGGTACACGGCGAGACAAGAGCACGAGCTTTTGATTTGTTCGCTCCTCTCACGGCTCTCGCATTCATATTTTTTTTCCCTTCCTTCCTTGAGAATATGAACACCAGCGCGCTGTAATTTTGGCTGCAGACGTGTGGAGAGATATGAAAAGTGGGTTTTGGTGTTCTTGAGTTTCAACGACCGCAGATGAAGTGAGGTGGGTGTGCGACGATGTATGAGTGGGATGACTACTGTAGGGCTGGGCTGTCATTTTTGTATATTGTTTTGTGCTACGCTATTCAATATATCCGTCGCAGCAGAAACCCAGACAACATGAAAGTGGGCATCGTCAGGAGGAAAGAACAGGAACAGGAACAGGAACAGGAGCAAGGAAGGAAAGAGGGAAAGGAGTAAACACCATCATAGGCGGACCACAAAAACACAAAAATAAAAAGTGCCCTCCTGCCTAGATCAACAAAGGAAAAAAAGCGGGACATCGACCCACCGACTGGGAGGATGACCTGCATCATGCAAAGGTGCGTGTGGACGACATGCCTCGCCAATGCTTCTCTTTGACCGAGCCTGTGTATAAAAGAACAGCCCGGTCCCCTTGCCTCTGCGCCCTTTCCACCAGAGTAACTTTCAAATGTCCTCATCCTAGTAATACCATTCCCTCTACCCATCCTTAATAGTAGCATAGTGGCAAGTAGGCACCTCCTGTTCCGTAATTACTCGAACATCCCGTCTTCCCTCACGCATCCTCTCCTCTACCACTACCACTACACCTTTTTGTACATACATACCTCCACTTTACACGTCTATACACCTTTCACCATGACCCATCAGTCTGATCTCTCGTACATCCAGCGCAGTGTGAGCACCTCCTGGTTCTACGGGTGGTTCCTTGTATATGTCTTTCGTTGGGATCGATTTGAGGCCCTTCGCATAAGGCGACTCATGCGCTTTGAGCTCCGTAGCGTAGTCACACTGCTCGTTCTGATCTCGCTCGCTCTACAACTAGCGTAAGTCCCTGCGCTCTCGTTATTATCTACGTGCATCCCATGCATGCCTCACATCCTCGCACTACCGTCAGCAACAGCATACCCCATCACCAAACAACAACGGCATCTATCGCTCAAGTAAACAACATTTTCTAGGACATTCATGCATCGAGGACTTTGCTTTTGTAACACCACCTCGTCTCTCTTTCCACTCGACTCGTCTTTGCCCTCTACTGCATCTTCCTTATGATCTTCCACAGTTGTGCTACCTTTGTATGGAGCCTTATATCGATCAATGTCCTTTTGGGTGCAGTGATATTCCATGTGTAACACCTCCGAGGAGTGTAGAGGGAAAAAAAAATGCACCCGCGCCTTTTTTTTCAAATCGGGTATTATGCTAGCCATCCGAGGATGCTCCTGCAAAAAAAAAAAAAACAAAGCGATCGAGAGTGAGCATTACTATCTGTAAATTAGGGTCGATTACACCGTTCAGGACCCCCTTTTGTCATTGGTTCTTTCAATGTCCTAGGCTAGTGCTGCGCGCATCTCAATAACCGCCTTCTTCACATGCAGAACGACGATCACCCGCCAACCCCACTCTCCCTCACTCTCTCTGTATGTGGTGCTTAATCTAACAGCTAACCCCCTCTCCTCTCTCTCTCGTTAACTCTCACCAATCTATGTCACAGCTACGACATCGGAAGTGCGCGACTAAAATACCTAGAGGGCTTCTGGGTTAATCCGCGGACTAACGAGATACAGTCCAAGCCCGCACAGCAATGGAATGAGAAGGACACGCTTCATGTCGAACCGCTGTACTATACACTTGCCTGCTGCCTTGCCTTTGAAAACTGCGTCTTCTTCCTGCTTCAGGCATTCTGGTCCTACATCTCCAAATCCGTGACAAAGTCGTCGTTCATGTCCAGCTTTGAATTCAAAGTCAACATCACAGTGTCCTGCTTTGTGCTTGTGCTTTTCCCAACGGCTCAATTTCTTTTCAGGAACGATTTTCTCTACCGCGAGGTGGTCCCCCAGATCATCTTTAGCGCCCTGATGTTCATCACAGGCATTTTGGGACTCCGGACACACTTTCGTCTCGTGGCCCTCATCAAGAACGCACGGGCAATCATGAACGAGACCACAATCAACGTTGTACACAAACTAGAGTACTTTAGGGATATGGTATGTGTTGAAGGCGATAGCTCGTTGTTGTTTTTTCACGTTCCAAATCACTGTACAATGTTTACACTCTTGAAAGCTCGCTCGCCTGACCTTGTTCGTTGTTTCTATTTTTCTCACAGAACACTATCCTGACCTTCAGCTTCTTCGCATGTGCTCTCTCTTTGGGTATCACCGCCGCGGATGGACTGTTGCCTCACCCAGTCATTGCCGGGAACAAGCTAGCGTCCGATGTATTAATCACCAATCTCAACTTTTTTTCGTTCATCATCTGGTAAAGATCTCTTCTTGCGATGTGTTTGTTTTGCCGTAGTACACAGAAAGACGCTGTTTGTTCTAACCTGCCTGAGCGCGTCTTTTGTTTCCATGTTTTTTATATATTTCTATCAGGGTCACCTTGACTCTCATTTTCTACCCTCGAAAGACGGGTATCAGTTCACCCTTTGGCTCTTCCAATCAGTCGCTGCCCCAGAAGGCTGGGACGAGAGAGGCTCATCTACCCCGCTTTAATGATATCCGGCCTCACGACGAGGCTCCCTACCGCAAAGTGACTGACCGTGAGGACTCACCTGGCCATGAGCTCTACGTGATCGATTCCGATACGACCATGACACCTCATGCCCCTCGCTACAACCATCATCGTAGCCTTAGCAGCCAAAGCAGGCACGACACTTCCCCTGCTGCTCCAACGCCTTCACCTGCTGTCGTCTATCCACCTGCCGCCGCCGTCGTCACTCCTCTCACACGCTCATCAACGAGTGGCAGCAAGCCCGCCCTTGAGACGCGTACTCTCTATTACCATGAAGCCCTTCTCAAGGCCCAGCAAGAGCAACAGCAGAACCAAGCCAATCAGCATTACTCGCAAGTTGCCCAGCCAAAGAACCATGTCTCTGAGCAGAATGTGCCTGCCACAGCTCCCACAGGCACCGGCGCCGACAGCCTACTTGAACGTTCCTTCAGTCAAAATAGCCACTACAGCCATCACAATCAGCCTCACCGCTCGACCAGTCAGGGTAGCCAGCGGCCACCTATCTCGTCCAAGCGCCCTGGACGAAATACACCCTCGGTGGACTACCGCGCTGGCCCTCGAGAGTATCCCTCTATCGCACAAGAATCACTTAATCGGTCCCATAGCCGGAATGCCTCGGCTGCAAGCCATCTGCCATATCAGTCAACGCGTCCAAGAGATGGGCATGAGAGTGCGATGGCACACCCTCCGAGGGATCAGCACCAAGAGCACGGTGAAGAGGAAGAAGAAGATGACGAAGAAGCCGATCGAAATATCATCCACATAGCCTATGTTCGCCGGATGACGCAAGAAGGTGCTGCTGCTGCTGTTGGGCCTTATGGTAGCTTTTATGAAGGGGTCGGACAGGACGATGCAGTTTATGCGCCGACTATGGTGACTGTGAACACTCCTAGACCATACTCCCCACGACATGTCTAGATGTTTTTTTTAGTGACTACTATTGAAACTAAAAAAGAGCACGATTTTGTCCCCCCTCAGAACTATGAAGAACTGCATGCACCACTCGAGTGAAGGAAACGCAAAAAAAAACCTCCGAGGTTATGGTTCTGTGGGCGTCAGATCTTCGGGAAGGTTGATTTTGAGTTGCAAAAAAAAAACGAAAGCAAAGAGAGTTATGGATGGTCTTTGCCTAATCAAATTACTCACCGGGGTAGTTTTTCTGCCAGCAAACGCCTTTCCTCCAGGAGGTGAAGAGAGAGAGAGGGGGGGGACATTGGGCAAGCATTGGGCGGGAAGAGGATAGCGACCCATGGTGAGAGCTTGAAAACAATGCAAGCAGAATAAGAATGAAGCAAGCAGAGTAGATGGCGGTTAGAACGCCAAACGGTCAGCATGACATAAGAGCAGGGCCTCGATCTTCTCTTAGTGTATGTGGGTGCATCAGCAGGCGTTGTCTCTCTCTCTCCATCTCTCTCTCAAAACACAAGCTGACACACACACACACACAGAGAGAGAGAGAGAGACGAGATACAGCAACGTTTGGAGAGCACAGTGAGGAAGGCTCGATCGCCGATCACCTCGAAAAGATTCATTTCCAATGGCCACTCCGTGCTCTGCATTTCAACCGCGAAGATAGGTTGGTTGGTTGGTTGGTTGGTTGGATAGGCAGGCTCAGAGAGACTCGCCGCAGAAGATGATGGGTGGCCCTAGGACGCCCTTGCTTACCGGATGTGGACGAAGTCTAGCGTGGGCTCACCAAGACCAACAAGCCCAGTCAACAGCTGCTTTGTAGGTTTGCTTTCGAACTCACTTTTTGAGAAGACGAGGATGCAGAGGACGTGTCAAGGTGATCCCCTGCAGCAGAGACTGAGGCCTAGCCCTTTTTTCATTTTTTTTTTTATTCTTTCGCTTGTTGGACTGCAGCAATGCTAAAACAGTCGTTCCCATCATCTAAAACCCCCGTCTCTCTCTCTCACCCGGAGAGACGTGTTTTGGTCTGTCGGACTTCAATGCTTATGTTCCGTCGTTGCTCGTGCTCCACCTTCCATCCTCCTCTCTCTCCACACAGTTCAGTGCTCAGATCCTCCATCCACAGCTTTCCACAGTGATCGGGTTTGGGGAAGCGAGAACTTTAACCCTCGCACACCAGCTGAGCTTTCGTGTGCTCCTCTCCTTCACTTCTGTTCTTCTTTCTTCGCTTTCTTCTCTTTCTAGTCTTTCTTCTCTTTCTTCTCTTGCACTCTCTTGCCTTTCTTGCCTTTCTTGCCTTTCTTGTCTCTTTCTTGTCTCTTTCTTGTCTCTCTTGCTCCAGCGACATCCACTATCATACCCGGATCGCTCTTGAACGTGCCCACTTTCCTTTTCTTCATGTCACTCCTCTGCTTTTAATTACCATCCTTCCAACAACTCGTTCTTCACAGTGCTCGATAGCCGCCTCTGCTTCAGCAGCAGTATCAGCAGCCTTCACCCTCTTTTCACCTATTGACATGACACATCTCTCGGACTACTCATTTGTTCAGCGAGGAACATCCAACAGTTGGTTCTACATATGGTTCCTGATCTATGTATTTCGATATGATCGATTCCAAGCACTCAACATCCGCCGCATTGCGCGCTTTGAGCTTCGAAGCATTGTTACACTGCTGCTGGTCATAGCAAAGCCGTTACAGATTTCGTAAGTCAAAGGACCAAAAGTCCACAGAGCGATTTGCAAAGCCTTATCCTTTTCCTCCCTTTTCCCTCCCTTTTCCTCTTCGCGACAAAAATGAAACGGACCTGGCGATCCTTGTCTCTCCCTCTGGCGAGAACGAGAAATGGCTTGACTCTTGAATAAGCGCACTGGCGTGATTAGCAATTTCTCAGGTCCCTCCGATCACTTTATTAGTCTTACCCCTGGGCGCGTTGTTAAAGTTTCTTCCTCTGCTCACACACGTCGAGATAAGCACATGAATTGTGGGTCGACAATAGCTCCACAGAACAAGTATTATAGTCTACATACAGTACACAAGGCGTTAGATACACGCAGAGTGTCATCAGCGCAGACTCTCTCTCTTCCAAAACTACATGTATTATTACACTCGTAAGAGCTCTCGACCTGGTCCGCTCACCTTGGCCATCTAACTTGCATCCCATAGGTACGATGTAGGAATCTCCATGATCAAGTATGAGGAGGGCTTCTGGAATGTCCCCGGCACGGACACGATCATTGGCCGCCCGTCTGATCTCTGGGTCCAGAGTCACCGTGACCGCGCCGAAGTCCTAGACTACATCCTGGCGTGTGCCATGGCTCTGTTGACGAGCATCTTCTTCCTGCTCCAGTCGTTTTACCACTACATTTCAAAGTCGGTCACCAAGTCGTCGTTCATGTCGAGTTTCGAGTTTCGTCTCAACATTGTCTGCTCCCTCATTGTCATTGCTGTGTTCCCTTTGATCCAGTACCTTTTCCGCAACAACCATGCTCTTCGTGAGGCGGCGCCTCAGATGGCATTCAGTGTTGTCTTGTTGATTATTGGCGTCTTGGGGGTCAGGACCCACTTTCGCTTCCAGTCCTTGCTCAAGGTTGCCATGCTGACCATCAGTGAGAGCACGCAGGGCGTTGTCCAGAAACTGGAGTATTTCAAGGACATGGTAAAAAAGAGTCGGAACAAAGCATCTTCCGAAGAAGAGGGCGGTGTTTTGAGTTTTAGCATGTGCAGACGCGCTTACTCTCTTTTTTTACCTTTTGCTCTTTTTTGTAGAACAAGATTCTGACGGGCGCCATGTTCGGCACGGGAATCTCCTTGGGCATTGCCTCGGTAGATGGACTCATGCCTCACCCGGTCATTGCGAGACACAAGTTCGCCTCTGACTTTTTGATCACCAACCTCAACTTTTTCGAGTTTATCATCTGGGTTACCTTGGTCTTTATATTTTACCCGCGCCGCTCAGGCGTCGGCAACGTCTTTGGATCCTCCAGCGGCGGAAGTCTCTCACGCACGGCGCCGAACGCCAGCCGACAAGCTCAGCAGTTGAAATCGGTCCACGACAACTCGCACAGCAACCACTCCAAAGATCGCCCACCAAGCCATGTCCCTTACAGACCTCCAGAGGGACGGAGCAACAACAGCAACTCCAAGACTGAATATATCGATCTCCCGCTGGATAGCCTCCAACAAAGCTTTATCCAAAACAACAACAGCAATAGCAATAGCGATCACAACCGCAACTACAACGACACGTATCCACTCACACGGACTTCGGGCCAGCAGGATGCCACGGATTTTGTGCAGATGAATGCGTTCAAGGCCATGTACGACGATCCACTCCAGGCTTCTGCGGCCTCTACACGGTCACCGACGAAACCACAGCACCAACAATATGCTTCGGGCACCATGCAATCTCCACCTCAGTCACCCATCTCCCTCTCGCACCTTCGAGCTGCCTCACCCATGTCAACGCGCGTCGCCAGCCCAGGTCCAGTGTATGGCTCGCCCATCCCTCGACAGCTCCAGGCTCAACTACCGTCTGCGGGGCCAGGGCAGCCAAGCTTCGTGCTGGACGATCCACCCGGCACCTCTCACCAGCGGCTCAAGATTGCGATGCAGCAACAGCAAAAACAGCAGTTGCAGCACTCGTTCTCTGGGGACGGTACCAGCAGCCACAACAGCCACAACAGCCACAACAGCTACAATAATAGTAGCTATGATCCGTCTACGGGCAGCAGCGTCAGCAGCGTAGGCGCACCATCGCGACCCAGGAAAGAGCCTCGTCAATCTCCTCCATATTAATGTTCACTACACTGTATAAAAAAGAAAAGAAAAGAGGCAGCACATAAATAAAAGATTGTAACTGAGTGGAAAAGAGAAGAATGAGGGTAGGTAGGCGTGTCAGTGATGCTGCTGGGCTTTCTGGGCTGGCAGCACATAGGACAGGGCAGAGATATAGACGCGCTTTGAGCGCGCACCTTTATATTTGGGCTCGAGCCAGTTCGATAGAAACCAACAGATGGAAAATGAGCGGTGTCGAGGTCGGCAGTCCGTTTGTCGAGGGTTCCTGGAGAGTCGCCTTGCTCATTCAGAAGCAGCATTGCAAAGGTCATTGCACTTACTCTTGGGTTTGGCAGACTCTAGTGCAGTATTGAGAAGGAAAGAGAGGAGAAGTCTGTAGGCGTTTCAGCTGGCTTGGTTCGGCTATATGGGCTGGGAGCACATAAGACAGGGCAGAGAACTTGAACGCAAAACGTCCCGACATGAACGTACGTTTATTTTTGGTGCGCCGAGCGGTATTGAGGTTGTTAGTCTGCTGCCGAAGGTTCCTGGAAGAGCGCCATTCGCATTTAGAAAGCAGCTTGCAAAGCTCATGGCACTTACTTTAGGGTTGAGAGGAAAATAGTAGAGCGAGGGTATTGAGGTGTTTCAGCGACATGGCCAGGCTTGCAAAGCTTCGTCCTTGCAAACCTAGGATGCCATTCAAGCTGTCGCCATACCACCAAAACTGAATGCCTCTCAAGAGAATAAAAGCAACGCTGTAGAGCGACTAAAGACAAAGCTTCGTTCTTGCCTTTCAAGCATGTCGCCATCCATCAAAACTTCATGCATCTCGAGAAGAAAAAAATTCAGGAACGCTAACAAAAATGGCGACAAAGCCCAACGTGGGGATCGAACCCACAACCTTCAGATTAGAAGTCTGATGCTCTACCGATTGAGCTAGCCGGGCCAGAAAATGGTCACGGTGCACGTGACATGGATACAAACCAATTTCATTGGCTGAAAGTTTGTGATATTTTGTACATTGTAAGCCAGTGGACAAATTTTGTTCAATTAGAGAGGGTTTTGGCAATTATAAGGGGTTGGAGTAAATCACCTGATTTATGTACGTGGATTGCTCATTGGTACATAACATCTTTGTGGATCTACGTTCACAAGATTCCTATTGGTGGATGTCAACTTGGCCGAGTGGTTAAGGCGTATGACTTGAAATCATATGGGATTTCCCGCGCAGGTTCAAACCCTGCAGTTGACGATACATTTTTTGCTCTGCTTGCCATGGCGATGCAATTTTTTTCTTCAGGTTCTTTGCCGCGCAATCTCTCTTTGACTCTTTCTCTTCGCCTTTGTTTCCACATAAATACGCGGTTCGTTCTTTGCTTCTTTTGCTCTTCACATCACCCACTTTCATTGCTCGTCTCTGCCCAGCAACCTTTACTCCTGTGCTCGTCCTACTCTTCCTTCTCCGCCTAGCTCCATCTGCTCCAACACCCACATGGATGCCAACTGGTGCCTCTTTTGCGAAAAGCATATCCGTGGCCGCAGCGCCGCCTATTGCTCCAACGCCTGCTTGGGAAGGGACACCCTCAGGGCAGCTGTGGGCTCCTCACCGGCAGCCAGGGAGCACCTGCCCTTGAAGCGCAGGACTCTCGCTTCCGTCAAAGTGAGCTACCCTTCCTGTACCTTTCGCTCGTGCTCACCCACGCTCGCATGCTCAGACGCTGCCGCCTCCAAGATCGCCACCGCTGTTTATACGCCTGGTCCAATGGCCAAACTGCATCGCAGACCGCTTATGGCTCCTACTTGAACTAGCAGCTCACTCGCCCCTGCTTGTTGTTTTGTTTTTTGATGGTGGATCATCTCCTTTATATCCTTCGGCGCACACGTTGTTCAACTGCATGGCCACAGCCAAACTGAGTATCTCCAAGCTTTTGTGATGAGGTTCTCTTTCACTCTCCACCTTTGCAACGCTTTTCTTGAATATCCTCGCCGCCTCGTTTTTTCTGGCACCCTTTCGGAAAGGCAAAGCTAGACTTCCACGCTATACACCCTCTAGTTCCCTGTGCTGTCGCTTTGAGCCCCAGCCGACCGTGTTCCTCTCACTCTTTTCTTTTGCAATAAACCCCTGCCTGCCGAACAGCCAGAGCGATTCTTGTCAAAGAGCATCCAGTTTTTAGTTTCTCAACCCGCCCGCGCCTCCAATAGTTCCAACAGCTTCTTCGTTTGATGGCTTCCTAGAACACGTATCGATATGCGCCTCCGATCTCAAGACGCCTCCCCCCCCCCCCCCCTCCCCTCTTCTCACTTCACCCAACGTCCACTGCATTGCAGCAAAAGCATTTCATACAACCAAAGCGCGCCGCAGTTAGGCATGGCAATGTAGTATCTTGACTCTTTTAATGAAAGTTATGGAACTCTGGCGGATCCTGAACCTCCTGTCACACCTCCCAATGCTACTGGTGATGAAGGTTCCGTGTATTTCGGCAGTTGATCTGTATACACTGGCGGCTGAGGCAGCAGCTGAACCGGTGGATCCGTGTTGCGCGGGGTATAGTATGGTAATGTGTCACAGGCATCTTCGCCCGTGGGAACCCTGTAGGTCGCCGGTACAGAATCCGGCACGAGATTGGGCTGCAGTTGAATGGGCAGCGTGTGATGATGCCCGGGGTTGAGACGTCGAGGTTGTTTAGGTTTTTGTTTATGATGCCGGATCGCACATAGACATAGCAGGATTAGTATCCCCGCGAAAGCCAGATAGAGGAAGGCCTTGACCCAGGGATCTCTCATGGCGTCCTTCTTCTCCTCTGGTTGCCAAGAGTCGCTTGAAGCGTGTTGGGCGACGCGTAGCGTCGTGTTTTTCATCAGGTATCCTGAATTGTCTCCATGAGGATCAATGCTATAGGCGTGGCCGTTCGAATGGTAGAGATAGATCCACGAGGCACTCCCATTCTGACTGGGGACAGGTACCATCTGGAATGAAGCGTTACGCTCTTGCTGACCGGGTCCTTGCTTGTTCTGTGGCGTCTCTGCAGGGCAAGTTGCTAATTGCTGAAACATGGACCCGTTCAGCATATACATTTTGAACAGTTGTCGGTCCGATAGTCCAGGCTAAGTGATACAATGTATCGACATTGTTTTAGTAGAAGAACTATGAGAAGGTTGTAGGAGTACATGACAAAAGCACTGTACCTGCGGCTGTTCACGACAAAAAAGATAAAGCGTTCTCGTATCAGTTGCCATGGCTGTCTGATCGTTGTTGAGATCGCAATCCCCGTCAAGGGTAGTGTTGGCTGTCTGGGTCACAGAAGGCATGGCTGAAGGCGGTGGGGTTGAGGGGTCCAAAAAAATAGTCGACAGCAAAGGACCCGTGTCTGTAGACTGAAGGATATAGAGGGTGTTGTTCGAATGCGCGAGTAGCCCTCCTCTTGTTCCAGTAATGTTCTAGAGTCGAATGCTCAAAGTGTCAGTGAGTGTTTCTCCCTGCTAGCAAAAGCACGCACTTCATCAGTGGTCCTTACCCATTGAGGAGGATCAGGATGATCTCTCAGTCGTCTATCAAGAGATACCAGAATCATCTCATTGTCACGTCGGTCCAAATGGATTCGCAACCATGGGCTTTCAAAGTCGCCGCGCGGTAGGAGAAGACTCTGCTCATATTGTAGTTTGGATAAAGACACCACTGGACTCAACATCGTGGATATTTCCATGTTGTATCCTGTGCTGCTGGCGACAGACCCATTTATAGCTTGGGCGGATATGCCAAACAGCGCGGTGTCCGGATTGATGGCACAAGTGTGAACTAATGTGTTCGGGTTCGGCGTTGATAGCCATGGTGGTATCAATGCTACGGCCATGAGACTCCAGGTTAGAGTCTCCAACGATGATGGGTATGGATTGGATTGAACGACGAGTATCTTGGCGATGCGGCGTCCCTGTGGTGTGGAGGTAGTAGTGGCTCCCTCCCAGTCGTATTCATACGCCGCTGCATAGATGGACGTTCCATCCGACGTAAAGCAGAAGGGAGAAAGATCTTGATTCATGAGAGGCGCCAAGTATCAACAAGGAGACCGCAGGATGATAAGGGATCAGGATTGCAGGGTGCTACGTTGAACAGTGGAAGAGTTTGAAAGGAGAAGAGGGAAGAGCTGAAAAGTGTGGAATGCAACAGTCAACAAAGTAGAAAAGAAAAGCCAAAAGTTCAAGAAGCTCAAGGGAAGTATGGGTGTCGAAGGCGGTTGTGTTTAGATAAGTATCACTTGGTCATATACCCACCCGGCTGCTCGGTCTCCTAACAAGACCATGGCTCTTGACAGTGTTAGGAAAGTCGATGAGAAGGTGTACTGTGTATGACTCGCCTATGAAAGTACTTTCAGGTCTCAGCAGTTTAGATCTCCGGGTTTGTAAGCATGTACCCTGGGTGCACTGCAGGAGCAGTACGGTTTACTACAGAAATAGTCTATTGAACGAATAATGGTAGTCCAAGGCAGAGTGTGAGGATGTAAAGGGAATTAGCGTTTTGCGGTTACGTTGCGGGGCCTTAGTATCCACCCAGTGCGAGGTGTTCTTAATCACAATACATCCAGCATTGGAAAAGGAGGTAGCAAGGTCAAAAGGCTGGAGGGATGAATAGTCTGGTCTGGGAACGATGGACAGGGAGGTGGGTAGCAGGCGGGTTTGAGGACAACGAAGCATGGCTCACCGCACTGCAGGCTCAGCAGACGTCCACACATACCGCCATTTTGAGGGCGAGACGCCAAAGCCACGGACGCGGAAAAGAGCCAAAGCGGTCCAACACGCCCAACCTTGCTTTTCGCTCGTCCTCACCCTCTGCCACCTGTCATTTCCCGGTGCAATCATCGCCGGCGTGCCACTCGCGCAGACCACACCCTTGCTCATTGCTGCCCCTGCCCGTCTTGATTGGGTCTAACTGGACATGACAACCGCACGGCCTCATCGCCTCCTCTGGTCGCCCCATCCAAACCACAATCAATTCCTGATTGGCTCGACCGAACTGCGACTCTTCAAATGGACCCCAGAGGTATCCTCCACGTAGATGACTCTTGAGCGCGCAGCTTTGTTGGCTAGAGTATCAACAGAATTTAACAGAGTGCTCTCAAATCCCTACTCAGGATGCTGATGGCAAGCCCCATGCCACGCCCATAGCCGTAAACACCGACGTAGCGCTCATGAAGGTACACTGAAAGACATACAGTACTGACGGAACGGACTTTGCTGCTTTGTAATTAGTCTATGTTTAACTGACGAGATTCCTGCCATGTCGCTTCGTATTCAACTACCGATAGTGCTTTACCTGGTCTCCAGACCCAAATTACATGGATCTCACTGCAGTTGGACTGACAACTGGACGCACGCTGCTCATCCGTATGCACAGATCAGAGCCATGGATCTTCGAAGAAAAGGGGAACGATTTTCGTCCAGACACACCCAGACAGGTTTCAATAGCTCAGAATCAGCGGACATATCCTTCCTTCAGCGCGCGGCATTCGAGGGCATGCAATGTCGTGGCATTTTCCAAAGGCTCTCCAAATCTTTTGGCAGTGGGCTTGGACAAGGTGCGAAACGACTACTGTTTAATGGTGTGGGACATTGAGCAGTCGATGAGCATGTCTAGAGGATCGGATACCAGCTATGCGCCTTCCGGCTCCATCTCAACCGGCAATCGCTCGGCCACAGGAAGCCTCCAAACTTCGCGCTTCGGGAGGACGAGCGAAATGTCAGAGAGTTATTTTGACACTCGGTTATCGATGAACCCGCTCTCTCTCGCTGAAAATACCAGTAATGCTCGAGCCCTGAATGCATCCAGGTAACAGGAGAGTTGATCAAACAACTGCATGGATGCAACAAGCAAACTGAGACGGATGTTAATGCACAGTACTTGTCGGCGCGCCCACTTGTCACCTCTTTAGCTTTGACCAGTCCACAGATGTACGGCCGCTCTGTCAATACGGCTCTAGCGAGGTTATATCCTCGTGCGCGTGGTTCACCAACCAGCCCAAGATTCTTGCAGCAGGCATGGGAATGAAGTATATCCGTGTTTACGACACCCGAGGTATGACTCTTTTTTTTTCGAGACAGTAGTATTGTTCGAGATGGGATGAGTCTCGAGTCTGACAAAGTGTCTATTATGGCTGCCGTTCATAGAGGATCCCAATTCACCGTCATCAATGGTCATTTCGACAAAAGCGGTTCATGGTTTGTGTATGGACCCTTTCCACGAAGATCGCATGGCTTCGTGCTCGGACGATGGAATTATCAAGATCTGGGATGTCAGGAATCCAGCACAGCCAATACTCTCCTTTTACACAGGACCCAAATCTGCTCCCCAATCTTCTTCCACGTTGGTTAGAATATCTTTCAACCCACAGCGCCCAGGTTTGTTGGCATCTCTCACCAAGGAAGCGACATGTCTAAAAGTCTGGGACATTCAGGAAGGGACTGTGCGGGCACCAAAGACTCTTTCACGGATGGATAGCAATCATGCCCTCGATGCAGGCTCGCAGCAAGGGGTTGGAGCAGCCAGCGGTTTATTATCAAGGAGCCACGACAGAGAGGGACTACACACCGTTCGCGAATCAGAGTCTGAGGAAGCGGAAGTCGGAGTACCGATTCTCTGGAAATCTAGGCGAAGTAAGTGCATGCCTCACTGGATATCATTCGCATGCCGTCGCATGAATGTTTCTCGAGTCCTAAAGCTGTCTCTCCAAATTGTTCAATCTCGCAGCAAATCCGTCATCAAAGTCCCTTCAGTCATTTGCATGGATTCCCACATTTGTGTCCAACTCTACCTCCGGCTTGATCTCCATCAACAAGGAGTCGCTCATCGAGACAACCATTCTCAAAGAAACATCACAGATTGCGTGGGAGCCAAAAGGAGCTTTGGTGGTTTCGGACGGGAATGCAATCTCGTGTTTCCCAAGTCAGCGCTCACTCGCTGCGACAGCCCCAGAGCCAGCTCCTCAACACGCCCTATCAGAGATGCGGAAACGCGGCTCAAAGGTGCTTAATCTCCAACTACCAGCAAACCGCAAGGTCAACGGGGATTCCACAGGGCCCGCAGATATAGCCCCCTCTAACCCCCCGCCCTCGATCAGTATTGTGCTTCCAACTGGATTGAATCCCTCATCGGCAGCAGAGCCGACAAAAGCAAATGGTATTGCCAGTACGGATTCGACCCGCCGACCCTCCTTGACAGCCATTGTCAACAGTGGGTGGATCTCGGCCACTACTGCCCAGGTCGATCAAAGTCTTGAGCAGGATATTTCAGTGACAATGCGCGAAGGAGCAATCAAGGGATATTCAATGGATGCAACCACCAACATCAACTTAGTCGCACCAGGCGTCCTACGGGATTTTTGGGCTTGGATGATTCGCGCGGAAAAGATTGCTCAGAGGGATGGGGCGCGGATCGGCAAGTTTGACTTTAGTTACCAAGGAGTATTACCAGTACTCCTGGGAAACGGAGGTGAGTAACGAGGTTGTACAGGTTGCTCAGCACCGAGATACGACATTCTTTTAGAAACGCAGAGGGCTTATCAATGTGCCGCTTGCATTACAATTTCTATCACGATAGTGTCGCGGAGGTCGACTCCTTCAGGAACACCTCGTGCAATGTCGCCTCTACCTCGTTCCTCTTCATCTGATTTGTCGAGTCAGCTGTCAAAGCAAGCGGACGAAATTCCTATCGTGCCCACTTTGAAGCTCGCTCAGCGCAAGCTGGCCTTAAAGCTGTGTGGCTCAGAGTTGACTCGTTCAGATCTCAAAAAGACCGTAGAAAGGTAAGAGCAAGCTAAATACTCTGTGTACATATTTCGTTCGCAAGACAGCAGTTTAACACCTTTTACACAATCACTTGATGCCAGGCTTGAGAGTGAAGGCAGTTACGAGGTAGCCGCCGGATGGGCGTTATTTCATGGCGAGCTAGATCTTGCTATCGAAGTTCTGAGTCGCGGGGATGACAAGCTGAAGCTGATGTCGATCGTCGTGGCGGGCTTTAACAGAAGCCACAATAGTATTGCAGGGACCACCCTTGGAAACTTGGCCAGCAACAGTGAAAAGTCTGCAAACAGCGCATGGAAGGCACAATGCAAGACTCATAGCCAGGGCCAGTCTAGTCCGTACATCCGCGCTATTTTCAGCTACATTGGATCAGGAGACTGGCGGGATGTGTTGGAAGAAAAGAGTTTGTCCCTGGCAGATCGAGTCGGGGTTGCCTTGAGGTTCATGAGCGACGATGAGGTAAGCCTTGGCTTTGATGATCCGCACCGCTCGCAGGTTGGAGTCTTATTGGAAGGTAGAAAGTGACCTTGATGACCCCCT
Organism: Mortierella alpina; assembly: GCA_029449245.1. Lineage (NCBI taxonomy): Eukaryota > Fungi > Mortierellomycota > Mortierellomycetes > Mortierellales > Mortierellaceae > Mortierella > Mortierella alpina. The sequence goes on along the minus strand of JANATF010000004.1, from coordinate 1,216,858 downwards.
CTCACACTGCCTTGGTTTCCTAGTTGATGGCCTATATTCAAACAACAGCCGAGGGACACACCAATTCAGGCGAAATCGATGGAATGATTCTTACAGGCCTTACTGAAACAGGACTTGACTTGCTCACCAACTATGTGAACCGGACTGGTGACATTCAAACTGCCACGCTTGCATCTTCAGTCGCTGTGCCGCGTTACTTTAAGGACAGCCGAGTGGACGAGTGGGTCGAATACTACAGGGATCTTTTGGACCGTTGGCAACTTTATTACACGCGTGCACGATTCGACATTGCTCGTGGACGTTGTATTCAGCACAGCACACTAAGCGGCGTTTCTGCTGCCGACATGACGCCAACGCAGATTTATGTCCGGTGTAACTTTTGCAACCAGAGTATAGCGCGAAACCTTCTGGTTCCGGGAGTGCGTGGCCGAGATGGCCGCCGGCTCATGGTACCTGGCGGAACTGGGCCTGGCGGTGGACATGGAATTCATGGACATGACAAGCAAGGGTCGATGGGCGGGATGGGCCAAGGAGCTGGAGCTGTGCCGGGTGCGGCAGGTGGTGGCAGTGGCCCTGCTGCCAATTCGAACAAGTCAGTGGTGTGCCCAAGCTGCAGCAAGCCTCTCCCGCGATGTGCGATCTGCCTCCTTCATCTCGGCGTGCCTGCGGAAGGCAACGCTGCTCTAGGCGCCTGGTCAAGTCTGGGCCACAAGGCCACCGGTGAGAGTAAGTCTAACACGTTGTGCTGGAAATGAGAGGCTCTTATGCCACGTCTGGTGCGATTGTCTGTTATCTGTTGTCTGTTGTCTAACGGTGCATCTGCTTGCTGTGTGTTGTCTGTCTGTCTGTCGATAGAGCCCACCAGCTTTGATCTGTGGTTCACCTGGTGCCAGACGTGTCGACATGGTGGCCATGCGATGCACATGGCCGACTGGTTTGACCGGCATACCCAATGCCCAGTCAGCGACTGCAACTGCCTATGCTCGACGCATGACGCCTTGTAGTAGTTTTTAATAAAAGCCTGGCATCCCATCACCTGTCGCTCCGCTCTTTTTTATTTTCTTTTGTTTCTTTCCTGTCCTCCCTCGCTTGCTCCCCTTATCTCTTCCTCCTGCTGCCCGTTTTCCCCTCCTACTCGTTGCCACCATCTCTACGCCCACGTTTCCTCGTCTCCTGGCCAACTAACCATTAAGTGTCCGTTCTGAGCACTCGCTTTCCACACACTGAAGCGCCGCTGAGCTCGACTTTGCCTACTTGCCTACTCGCAGCACCGCCTTTTCCTGCCCTCCCCCAGACCACTGCAGAACGGCCCAGAGCCTCCTTCAAGTGTCCACATGGACAACGACATTAAAACAGCTGGGAGCTGGGGTCCAAAGGAAGTGACCGACCCCAACGCGCGCGTCATCTGGGCGTCGGAACGAGAGGTTTACGAGTGGGATAGCTCCTACACGGACGAAACGGCTCCAGTGAACGAGCAGCTCGAGAAGGAGTTGTTCGGGGACGAGCACCGCGTTGACAGAGGCATCTACTTTGACAAGTACAGTGAGGCGTCGGTCGCTGTCAAAGGAGGGCCTGATGAGCGTCGACCGATGGACAAGGTAAGAGTTCGTTTCAGACCATCCGAACATTTTTTTTCTGAACCTGTCTGGCCTTTGTGTATTGCATATCGTACCTTGACTAGTACACCTGCTATCCTTCACATTTTATGTCTCCTCCTCCTGTTCAGTTTAAAGACATCCAATTCCACCCGACTGTGGCAGAGAATATCGTCAGGATGAAGTATCAGGACCCCACGCCGATCCAAGTAAGAAAAAATATATGGGTGCAGAAAGCACGCGCCGTACGGCCACACGGTCAGTTCCAGATGGTTGATGGCATCTAATCAAAGCCTCTCTACTCTGCTTGGTTTTGTAGAAGCACGGCATTCCCTTGATTATGGCTGGATATGACCTCCTGGCTTGTGCGCAGACAGGCAGCGGAAAGACAGCAGCGTTTATCCTACCCCTCTTGTCAAAGCTGCTCTATAAGATGCGGGAGATTAACCGCAACCAGCCTGGAGCCCGTAGGGTCAAGACCGCGCCGATGGCACTCATCATCCTTCCGACTCGTGAATTGGGAATCCAGATGTTTGACGATGCCAGGAGGGTAGGTTTCAAGTACTTCTTTGTGGTATTCACATGTGAGATATTGTGTCTAAGGATGAGCTACCAACAGTCTTTGCTTTTGATTGCGCCTGGCAACTAGTTTACTTACAAAAGCCGTCTCCGTCCTGTGGTCATTTACGGAGGAGCAGAAGCCAGGCCCCAGAAGGAGCAGCTCGCTAGAGGATGCGACATACTGATAGCGACGCCAGGCCGCCTTATGGATGCGCTAGAAAGAGGATGGGTTTCCCTTGCCAAAGTCCAACATATCGTCCTGGACGAGGCGGACAGAATGCTGGATATGGGCTTTGAACCGTTGGTGCGCCAAATTTTAATTTCCTCAGACCTTCCCCGCGAGGAGTCTCTGCAAACAATCATGCTCAGTGCCACGTTCCCTCGTGCCATACAGCTGCTGGCTCGCGACTTCCTCAAAGATGATTATGCCAGACTCCGAATTGGAAGGTATTTAAACACAAATCGATGTGCGTAGGAGTTGATCTGGAATTGTAAAAAAACTCACTCCTGTCATCATATCATCGTTCTGTATCACTTTTAGGATTGGGGGAGCATCAAGCGATATTATCCAGAAGGTGCTCAAGGTCGAAGAACATGAAAAGGAGGACCAGATTGTCGAGTTACTTCTCTCGCAGCCGCCATCCCGCACGATGATCTTTGTGGAGACGAAGCGACGAGCTGATTATCTGGATGACAAGCTGTATAACCTCCACTTCCCGTGCGTCTCGCTCCATGGTGATAGGAATCAAGTCGAGCGAGAGTTGGCGATCGAGGCGTTCAAATCAGGAAGGAGCCCTATTCTTATCACTACATCCGTTGCCAGTCGAGGTCTGGACATCAAGGACGTACTCCATGTCGTCAATTACGACCTCTGCAGCGATATTGATGAATATGTTCATCGCATCGGTCGCACTGGCCGAGCAGGAAACCCAGGTCTCGCCACGACCTTCTTCAACGACCGTAACATGGGAGTCACATCCCAGCTCATCAAAATTCTCGTCGAATCAAAGCAGGACGTGCCCGCGTTTCTTCGTGACCTCGACACCACAGAGGCGTATGTCGATCAACAGCGTACAATACTTAAATGCCGTTACACAGTGTGGCGAACGTAAACTAACGTGCACCACTTCAATCTTTTATGCTGAAAATGTAGAGCATACGAGTCAAACGAAGCCGATGACTTTGTTGAAGAGGATGACCTCAGCACCATGGACGACGCTAACAACATTGTGGAATGGGGAGCCGAAGCCACCGGAAAGACAAATGGCGGTGTCGCCCAAGCCGGTTCGGCATGGGGTACTGTTGGTGACGAGGACAAGAAGGCTGATGACACCAATGGGTGGGCTGGAGCAGGAGACCGCGATGGATGGTGAGCAGCACTCGGCAGTCTGTTCCGATCCTTGGCGACCCTTCCTTCTCACCATGACGTCCAGTCGTACTCGATCCAAGCAAGAAATAGCAGCCAACTCGCACTGATTGAAAAAAAATGAAGTCGTACAATAGCTAGGATTATGGTATCGAGGAATAGCGTTGAAGAACTTGCTACATGTATTCAACTGCATGTCCGTGCCAGTCTCGCTGTCGCTGGGCTCCGGTTCGTGAAAAGGTGCTGAATCGACTGCTGATCAAAACTTCTGCATGGGCCATTAAGACTTGGTCGGCCATCATAGGTCCAAAGATGCCAAAGGCCTCTACTGTCCGCAGCTTGTCGTGATCCAGCAGCAGCCAGCCTAGGTCTGTAAAATGCCGGAGTTCCTCCTCCCGCAGCTCGTTGGTTGTGACAAGAACCGGCAGATTTTTGGACGCGTCCAAAGTCGGGTTAAGTCTTGCTTGCTCTTGAGAGACGCGTGCTGCCAGAGCCTCGGTTGACGGTTGACATTGCTCCAGTTGCTTGTCCGTGAAACGATTGGAGCAATACGACAAAAAGTCGCCGCGTCGGGCGTGAACGACAATGTATCGATGGTGGTGTGGAGTTCTTCCTTCCATTGAATAATCCACCATCGTCCGTGCGCCATCGTCCTTGTCGTCGTCGTCGAGGATCTTGTCAAGGATTTGTTGTACAAAGGTTTCGAGCTCTTCCGTGAAATGGAGATGCTGCCCAAAGTGGGACCATTCTTTCCTGCCGTCCATGGCGATTCTGAATCCATTGGATATGCATATGAACTTGTGATCCCGTAATGGCTTCTCCAAGAGTCCTGACACGATTGTTTCCAGCTTCTTGTCGTCGTCGTTGTCGTCCAAGAACAGCGTTGTTGTGAGATTGAACTTCCATTGATCCAAGAACTTTTGGGCGGTGTGATCGACACCACGTCTGGACCCGAACCCGCAGGTGATGTGGCATTGGAGTCGTTCGTGCTCTGCCCGGTGCTGGTCCCTGAGCTGATGCAATTCAATGACCTTGATCTGTTGTAGGTCCATGAACCGGTCAAGGTCCAAAAACTTTGACCAAGGTTGGTTCTGACCCGACTTGTCATGAATAGACGTAGTAACAGGTGGGATGATCAAGGTCCTGTTCAATGCTCGAGCGACCTCCATGCTTCTGATCATGCCGTAGAACTGGTTCGAGATCCCAGCGAACGGGAGGTAGGTGAGGTAGTGGGTATCATCGTTCTCAACGAACGAATCCTCAAACGCTTGTCCTGCGTCCGTTGAGATTGATTGTTGCCCTTGCATTGAACGCCCTTGCCACCGTAATGGTGGAGGAGAGTCGGTGTCGGGACGGATTCGTTTCTTGTCGAGTGAGAGTATGAAGGTTGCGAGTGTGAAAAACGCAAGTGATACAACGAGAAAGAACCAGCGACGGGTATAAAGTCGGAGGCCGAGCCAGTATTGCAAGGAAAATAGCTTTCTGGTGGTTGGAACCCTTGATGAGATGCATGAGATGAACATGGGTACAAAAAACAGAGAAAAAAAATGCAGTGTGGAAAACGTGGTAGCTGGAGGTACAGTATGAGGATCGACAAAAGCCGGGGCAAGCGACGCTTTTTGCGACGCCTTATATATATGTGATCTTAAAGATTGTGTTGTGCTCAGCAGCTGGGCACTGGTTTGTCATTCCGGGGATAGCCATTCTTGGGCGCTTCTCGTCAGCCGTCATAGGTACGGTACCTCCAACAACTACCAGCTACGTAAAGGCCAGGTGTGAAACAAACAAAAAAAATAGCCGCCTGCTGCTTATGCCAACGCGATAAAAACTCGGTAGGTGTAGTCTATATGCGTTTAGCATTTCTGTACTGCGTGAACATATGTTTTGTTGGGCTAAGGGTCTCTGGATAGCGTGCTTGGTGCAACAGGGTTGGGGGTTCTCGGTCAAACAAACCCCCTCCCGCCCTCCCAGTTATGTTAGTGGACGGCTTGTTTGTGTTTACCATGGGCAGATCACGACTGAGCCCAGGGCAGGATTTTTCTTCTTATTCTCGAGTACCTTTCAGCTCCTTCCTTCCTCACTTCCTTCATTTCATCCTTCTGCATGCCTGCCTTCTGTGTCTCACGTTGTCTTTAATCATGCCCAAATCTAATCTTACGCCTCTCCAGAAGCGACTCACACAAGAGACATGGTACGGTAGGCGTATTCGTCAAACAGTACTTTCGAACGGAGATTCCGCCAGAAATAGCTGACCCCTCTTCGTTGATTTTTATCACTCTTTGTGTTTCTGCCTGCTGAACATGTGTACTAGGGATCCACTGGCCTACAGCAAGCTGGCCTTTACAATGGGTAAATGCGTGTGCCTTCTCTTTGCAGTGCAGTACAGTACAGGCTACGACCACCTAGTCCCAGGATCCTGCTTCCGACGAGAATTTGATCAATGTATATTGTATTTATGATAGCGGCCAGGGTAGTAAAGTACACAGGACACTATCTCGCAAGGAAGACACCAAAAGCGCAGTCTTACAGGATTGGAGTTAACGTTGCTATGCTGTACCCGGTAGTCGAGTGTCTCAGTCTTCGACAGTATCGCGCCTTCATGTCCACAGCCCTGCGTCTCGTCGATTGGCGAGCTGGATTGGGATCGGAAGCCAAGCGGGCGCAATGGGCAGTCCCAACCCGGGGCGAGGGCTGGCAGGGCTATTGGATTCCATTCCAAGACCAGAAGAAAGCACCCACGACCATCAATGATATATCAGTAGGCACCGGATGCGACATTGTGGTGCTAGCATCACATGGTGGCGGGTTTATGACGGGCCATGCTCTGATGTTCTTGACCTATTTCAGGAGGTGGATGAAAAGCGCTCAAGAGCATCAGAACATAAGGATCGGTATAGTCTCGGTCGAGTATGGTAAGTCAACTTTGGCAGACGACCCTTGCAGAGCTCTCCATTACAAGTAAAATCGAGTACCAGTTTTTTGACGGAGTGGATTATATCATTAGGTCTCTCTCCAGAGAATCCGTTTCCGGTTGCAATGAACGAGATGACTGCCGCATATAAGGACCTTGTCAGGATACATGGCGTAGAAGCAGGACGCATCGTGTTGTGTAAGCACGCGCCTAATCGGAGAGTGACTGAAAGGACAAAACACGACAGAAAAAAAAAACGAGACTGACTTGGTTCCCAATTGGTTTTTTACATGTGTAGTTGGCGATTCTGCAGGGGGAAATATAGCGTTAGGAACCACACTCTCACTCAGAGATAGAAATGAGTACTCAGAGCTCGGTTCGCCAGCGGGCCACATTCTTATCTGCCCCTGGGTCCGCAATCCTGAACCCCCTCAAAATTCTCTTTTTGATGTCGTGAGTGAGATTGGATGTCAGATCTACGCCGAGGCTTATACACAGGATAACCCAGCGACCATCATGTGCGCCTACACGTCCCCGTCCAGTGCGCCTACCCTTGCCGGGCTATCGCCCATGCTCATCTTCATTGGAGGTGTCGAAATTTTGCGTCCATCGATCGAGCAGTTTGTGGAGAAGGCGCAGAAGGATGGGGTGGAAGTCAAGACCGTGGTGGGCGAAGGTCGAGCTCACAACTATTTCTTGCTCGACGACATCTCCACCAAGAAGGACCGACAGGAGGCTTATAGCGCTATGAGCGAGTTTGTCAGCGACATTCATCGGCGTTTCAAACCCACTTGAGATATGGCCACTGTTGCACGTTTATACTCCCGTAGAGATACAGTATAACCCACCTTGACAGTTTAGAAACATCTTTCTCTGCTCAATATACTATCGTCCGGAGCTTAAGAAGCCCGTCTCGGCTCTCACCAATTTGTTTGTTCTTGTTCTTTTGTTTACACAGCGCTTTTTTTTTCTACAAATGACGTTCCTCTACTAATAAAAGGCTACAGTACCGCACAAGTTCTGTTATCAAAACGGTTACAGAAGAAACAAGAAAGTGAAGCGCACAAGGTCTTAGTATGGAAGAGATCGCGGTAGAGGTTGTGCTGTCGTCGTCGTCACTGGTTTTGTCGTCTTTGTCGTTGTCTCCTCCGTGGGCGTGGTTACATCTCTCCAATCCCTCCATAACCGCCGTAATTGCCTCCATAGCCGCCGTAGTTGCCTCCATAACCGCCGTAGTCGCCTCCATAACCGCCGTAATCATCCCCATTACTGCCGTAACCGCCTCCATAACCTCCGTAGCCGCCTCCATAACCGCCATAACCACCTCCATATCCACCTCCATATCCACCTCCATATCCACCTCCATATCCACCTCCATATCCACCTCCATATCCACCTCCATATCCATATCCACCTCCATATCCACCTCCAAAACCGCCATGGTTGTAGTCGCAAGAGTAATCGTTGTAGTCTGTGGGATAGACATTGACCATGGGGAGCACATTGTTCACTGGGATGAAGTCGGTCTCAGGGACGATGGTCGTGGGTCCGACAGGGACATGGGTGGGGCATCCGCCGTAATCTCCGCCGTAACCGCCATAGCCGCTACCAGTGCCCATACTACCGACATCCTGGGGTGCAGCGAAGACCGAATGCACGGAGGCGAGGGCCAGGGTCAATGCGATAAAGAGGGTGCAGCGAGTCATGTTTTGCAATGGTATGGAGTTCTGCTGAAAGGCTTGCTTGTTTGCTTGTTTTTTTTTTTTTTGTTTGCCTATTTGCTGCTGAGAGTGGAGGAGCTGCTGTTGTTTTACCTTCCTCGGAGACGAAGCCGGCTCCATTTTTATAAGCAGCGACGGTTTCTTTCGCGCACACGTTACAACTTTACAGCGAGGTCGATTATGATATATGAGTGTGCTTTGATTGCCAAGTGATCAAGATAAACGAGTTTGAACGCGAAGCTGCACATTTCCAAAGGAAAGAGGGGTGGATGGGCCCGTAGGAGACGTGTCCCCATTTCACGCGTCCTGCAGAAATGTTGGGTTTTTTTGTCCGTCGCGAGAGAGGTGTGTCTTTTTGTTTATTATGTGTAAATGCTAGGCTACGTGCTATACAAGAAGTTTTTTTTTTTTTTTTTGGTTTTTGAGAGCGTTGATCAAAAGGAGGGTCGCCATCCTGCATCTCCATCTTGTTCCATTTCTATTAAGTCAGTTATTACAATGGTTGCAGAAGGGGGTGTTTTTGTTGTGCCTGCTGTTGCTGCTGAGCCTGCTGAAGTTGGAACTGGAGCTGATGGTTGTTGTTGTGATGATGGTTGTGCTGCTGCTGCTGCTTGCGTTGCTGCATGCTCAGTCGTACCAATGCCTGCTGCTTTTGATGCTCCTGCTGCAACAGCAGCTGCTGATGGTGCTGCATGCGCTGCAGCTCCGCCTCGACTTTGCGTTGATTCTCCAACAGTGCTGTCATATTATGTTGTTCTTGGTCCATCTCTCTCTCTTCGACCAATCCCATCTCCAGACTATCACAGACCCCTGTTGCACTAGAGAGCGCGACTGGTGATAAGGACGAGGAGGCGCTTTGCGACCGGAGGAGGTCAGTCGCAGAGAGGTGCTGCTGCTGCTGCTGTGGCTGTTGCTGTAAAAACTGCATCCCCTCAAGGCCTTGGTGCAACGACGGAGGGGGTACCATTGAGGGTGCAGTCAGAGAGTGAAACATGTCAGCTGCAGTCATCGAGGTCAGGATCGGTGCCGAAGCAAACGACGATCGCGTCGACGATGGGAGAGAGGACATGGACTGCGGCCGAGGAAAGGAGGCCATGCTGAAGGCCTCCGGCGTCTCTCCACTAGAGAAAAAGAGTTGCCCGGGCACCATGGAAGCATATGTTGACACGGCAGACGAAGTATTGACTGTCGCAGGCGTTGGGCTGGTCACAGCATAGGGATGGTGCCACGTTGGTAAAGAGGGTCTACGGTTGGAGCGAATTGCACGATGCTCAATTGCTGCAGGCGATGTTGGCGAGCTCCTGGACACGATATGAAGGGGCTCAGATGAGTAGGCCGGCTGCCTTTGTTGTTGGTGATGCGCCTGCTGATGGTGTAAAGGCATATGTGGTAGTTGCTGCTGGTGCTGCTGCGGAGGCGACATCACTCTCGGGCGAGGGACTAGTCCTGGTTGCGAGATTGGGTGCTGCATCTTGGCCATCATAAGGGCTTCAGCAGCCGCTTTGCTGCCCCCCTTGGGTCGGCCTCTGGGCTTGGGAACTGCGTCGCGACAGGTCATAGCCTTGGATGGATGCTTTAGGCAGTTTAGGCAGGGGCGGCCACTATCACACTTGATGTGGGAGCGCTTGCAGCTGGCACATGCAGTGACAGGAGGAGGACCCGTCATCGCTAGCATAGCCTCATCAAAGTTTGAAGACACGGGGGACGAGACTGTAGAGGAAGACGCGGACGAGCAGGGTGAGGATGAGGAGGGCGAAGGAGACGGGTCGATCGGTGTTATGGTAAATAAGGAGCGCCGATTGGCCAGCCGACTAGCATTGTCGCTGTCCAGAATACTTGAAGCGGGGGGTGAAGGAAGGTCAAGGGGATGTTCTTGAGTCAGCAGGGACTGAAGCGCACTTGCCGTCAAATTCATGGTCGTGGATTCTTCTACAGAAGCAATAGCTGAAACAAGCTGGTCGCTCTGACTTATGGCCCGGTTGGGGTTGGTGGTATACTGTTGTTGAGGCATCTGAAGTTCGCCTTGATCTTGCGGTTCTTGTTTGGTCTGCGGCCGAGATATATTTTGGCCAAGGTGCTCAGGGTGCGCTGAATAGAAGGACTCGATTTCTGACGACCCCAGGCCAGCTGGGGAAGCAAACGAGTTAGAGTCAGATCCAGGGGTTGAGGTCGGGGAGGTGGATGTCTGATAGAGATGATTGAATGGGTGCTGCAAGGAGAATGCATGCTCAGTTGAGTGAGTCTGTGGGCGATGCAGATGCTGCAATTGTTGTGGTTGCGGTGGTTGCAGTTGTGTTTGCAGCTGTGGATGTTGTGGTTGTTGAAGATGCATGTGCTCAATGTCGAGACTGATATCGGCCTCTGTCCCCTGTGCAAGATAGTAGTATCCACTCTCAGAAGAGGTACTGATCATGGCGACACACCTTTTTCTCTTCTTCCTCGTGTGCTTATACAGCGACGGGTCAAAGAGCTGGGGTGGGGAGGTGGAGAAGACGCTGTTGCTCCGCAACAGGGTATGAACGCTATCGGACTGAACGGAGATGGAAATAGGAGATCGGCAGTTTTCTTTCTGTTCAAGGTTGTCGCTAGTGTGAGAGTTGTGGGCTTATATCTAAAACGAAAGGTTGCCTGAGTTTTAAGAGAAAGAAACCGGAAATGATCAGCAACGATGCTCCTTGGAATACTCTGTGAAAAAGTATGCATGGGCATTGTCTTAGACGCACCTGAGGTCGACTGTCGTTTAGCTGAGGGAGTGAATGGTGTATTGTACTAGAGTGTCTGACTGCAGTCGAGCGGGAGTCGCAGATGGAGGAGTGGGAGGGAGGGAGGGATAGAAGGGATGGGAGGTATGGAGTACGCGGTCCAAGGAGATGCGATTGTGAGCCAAGGAAAACGTGTATGGATGCTGGAAAGAAAAAACGATGTGAGAATAGGATACAGCTCCTCGGTACATAAGATTGATCGACGGAAACAAAATAAGAGTAGAGAGACAAAGAGACAGAGAGAAGAAGAAGGAAAAGAAAGAGACGTGAGCAGTGTAGGAGAAGGGAGCAAAGAGGAGAGGGTCAAAGGGGTGGTAAAATAACAGAAGGGAAAAAAAAGAGAGAAGAGCGTTGATTGCGCGAACAAACACAATCGTCTGCGCTAAAGAGGTTGTGCCTTGGAGAGGATAGCAGCAATTAAGGGCGTGCTCAAGAGAGCAGACGAGAGAGCGATGCGGGACAAGAAGTATGGTGATGCGTGGATAAGCGAAAGGACATTGATCGCTTTGTCTGGAAACCACAGGGAGAGATGCGCGGGAGCCGTAGAGACAGAGAGGAAGCGAAAGGGAGAGAAAGAGACTTGATGGCAGACAATGAAAGTTGTAGAGACAAGCAGCTAGGGGGGTGAGTATGACCAGAATAAAGGAAAAGAGGAGGAGGGAAAGAGGGAGAGGTCGAGACGATGGTTAGAATAGGGTGAATGGCAGGCGCGGACGAAGATGAGAGCGTCAAAGGAAAAGGGCAAAGCACCAGTAAGTGGAAAAGAGAGGGAAACCTCTCTTTTTCGCCGGGTCTGTCAGTGTGCTTTTATAACAACTGCGGCCCAGGGAGTCCAGTGTCGATAGACATCAACAGAAGTGTACGTTCCTTGCCGCCATTTTCATTATCTGTTTCCGGACATGATTGTTGTTGGATGCTCAACCACAAGTTTGTCATTGCTTTTGTGCGGGCAGCGACGACCAGCTCATTATCATCACTGGCACGATACACCCGTTGTCTTCAAGTAATCGGCTCGGTGTACAATACATTGATGATCTACTCTATACCTCCTATGGGCATTGTTGAGATGTGCAACAGAGCAAGAGTGGTCTAAGACTGAATGGCCGCAGGGCGACCACAGTGGTCTCTTGGTGCGCCCGGCCCGTCCCTCTGTCGTTTTGCAAATCTCCCGCGCAAAATAACGAACACCATTTGCATGAAAGAAAGCACAGGGGAAGGGGACAACGCACGCTCACAGTCTCGCAAACCATAACAGGCTAGGGCTGGAAGGACAAGGGAATACTGCTATCAAATTCACCATTATTGTATGGGCAATTAAAGATAGAATCAACAAAAGGGCATAAGCATTCAAAACCAACCAAGGAGTTGTGGGCTGCCTGATGTTGGCAACAATATATTGAAGGGTCAACTGAACCCGTTCCATCTTCCAACGTAGTCTATATAAGGCCCACAAATCAGAGCGAATGTGGACATTGCACGTCGGGGCTTCGGCGGTCACGAACGTTCGACCGGATGGAGCAACAGCTGAGCCGCGCGAGAGTACTGTACCGGCCTCTTTATCAGAAAAAAAGGCCGTTTTTTGAGCGGTGATGTTCACTGCTCTCTTGGTCACTTGGGGATCCGCTTTACGAGCCGGAATATACATTCGTCCTCGTACATTCTGAATTCGCTGTACAGCGGCAGATTCAGTGCTCGTGCCATGCTAGTACTCTCAGGAGACTCTGACCATGCTAGTACTCTCAGGAGACTCTGACCTGGCTGTATACAAAGATCAAATAGAGAATGGTTGCTTGTGCAGGGCAGCTGTGCGTATAGATGTTTTACAGTATGCGTGATAGAGAAAGAGAGCGAGTGAAGAGAAAAACCGTAACATTATTAAGGCATAGCAGGTGCTGTTGACCCGAAGAGCCTTTGTCTTTCATGTTCAGCTCAGTAACAGCGATGCATGTATCGAGCATGAAAAGAGGTAACTGAAAAGTGCATAAAAAAAAAAAAGAAGGGGCGCTGCAGCACGCAACACAGCAGAAAAAGCGGAAGAGCGGAGACGAGGCGATTTTGGGATCATCTGAAGATAAAGCAACCCGAGCACCCTGCACGGCCATCATTTGTTACTCTTGTCGCTCTCTGCCTTGCTAATGTGCGAACGCTCAGATTGTTCACGTCTGCCTGCATTTTTTTTTCTCTTTGAGGGCATATTAATTGTTGTACTCACTATAACTTACTGCAGTCTAGAAAACCATCGTTGGAGGGGGTAAAGCAGCTGCCCGTTCAAGATCCCTCGACTATCCTGTTCCTGCCCGTTTGCTCATCGCGTGCAGCTGTCCGGCTCATAACTTCACGGGCAGGCTGGGAACAGAGAAAATAAAAGAAATTGTTATGGGCTGGGCAGGTTAAAGCGTCCACAGAACCCGCATGACCATGTTGCGGCTCTTCGACCATTGTTTCCCTGCTTGAGCAGCCATGCGAAATGATGATTGCGACGCCAGTGGATCATTTGCCCTCCCGACTCTCTCCTCGTTAACATTCTAATTACCCCGCGGAGGTAGGCATTTACTTGAATGTGAGTACTGTGTACCTCGTCTGTCAAGGTCCCCGAAAAAAAATATAGGATCAGGCCGCTCACAGGCCACCACCCTGCACAACCACTCACGCCCCCGTAAACTAATTGTGTGCCTGTCGGTCCGCGATGATTGATCCCTTGAAAAGGCAAACAACGTCGTACAGTACATCAGCAAGACACAGGAGGGGGAAGAATGCAGACTGCATTATCCACCTGGGAGGGTCTATGAATCTCTCGGACACAGCTCAAAACCGAGCGCATATGCAAAACACGCATACTTTCCGCTCTGCTCAGGTCTAGCACTAATACATGTATTATACTTGTGCGACAACTGACAACAGAAACGTTAAATAAAATTGGCGGGAAAAAAACAACCCTCCCATCTCCTCACACTCCCCCCTCTTTATTCCCGTGTCTGACCAATACAAAAAGAAAACTTGAGGTCCACATTGTTGGGTTCCCGAGAGAAACATGACTTTTATGCATCCTAGTTGAGTCACCGTCGGCTCATTCAAAGTGACATCCTGGAAGCGATGCTTGATTTGGCCAAGCGCCAATTATTCTTCCCGCCGGTTTTCACCAGGGCGGTCAGTACAATGCAGGCGTGCAGTACAAACAGAGACGTAGGGCAAGTGTCTGTTGAAAAAGGCACAAAAAGAAAAAGAAAGATGGCGGCCAGGCCCGATACCTTCGTGTCATTGGATGGTGCTTGATTAGATCGGGTATCGGCCAGTGATCTGAGTCCGACAGTTTTCAATTATGTTTTTGGGGGCGAGAAAAAAAAAAAGAAGCGCTGTCGAAAACATGAAGCGCGGGTAGACTATCGGGTGGGGGGGACAGGTGGGCTCTCTGATGGGAGGAAGTGGGAAAAGTGCCGCGCGTTTCCCATTTGCTCGTCCTCGTTTGACGAGGCCCTTTGGCCATATGAAAGTTGGCTATGTATTGCCGGTTGGTCTCGACTGGAATGGAGCGCATTGTTGGCCAGGCGCTTGTTGATATCCATGATTGTGGGCAGTGTTCGGTGAGTTTTTCTTGTTTCTGTATCTGTAATCCTCTGCGCAATTGCGCTGAGGCAGGAACACAATGAGGAGGGAGTGGATGGGTCTGGAGGTGCTGTCTGTCTCTATTCGTTCTTTTCATATTTCCCTTGTTTGTGTTTTTGTTCTGTTGTTAGTGTCTGGAGTCGCAGGAACCCCTCCTTCCCAACCCCCGCTTCATGTTCTACTCTGCTGTAAGTCCTCCTGCTCTGATGCACCAGGCCAAACCTGCATGCATCGACGATGCCGTAATATATAATAGATAAACAACGCAGGGGAAAAGAGTTCAATAAAAACATGTGTCCCTGGTGTACCTCGAAGACAATGCCGCAACAGCATGCATGAAAAAGAGAGCTTATGGCCATCATTATACTATTTTTCTTGGGCTGACGTGTCAGCACCACCAGCACGCAATGTGCTCAATCGAGTCTGCCATGGATCTGGGCACTTTATCGCACCAGGAGGCCATTCTGTGTATATTGATCAGAGGGAGGCCTTTTATCACTCTTTGCAGCACCTTGGGTAGCCATATATCAATGGCTCATGCGCATCCAGGGGCCATGGTCGCCAGGATCCTCTCCTATAAAACTGGGCCAGCTTGGTCGTCAAGGGAATAACAACAACAGCGGTTCCTCCACTCTCAGCAGCAAACAGGCAAACAGGCAAACAAGCAAGCCTTTCAGCAGAACTCCATACCATTGCAAAACATGACTCGCTGCACCCTCTTTATCGCATTGACCCTGGCCCTCGCCTCCGTGCATTCGGTCTTCGCTGCACCCCAGGATGTCGGTAGTATGGGCACTGGTGGCGGCTATGGCGGTTACGGCGGAGATTACGGCGGATGCCCCACCCATGTCCCTGTCGGACCCACGACCATCGTCCCTGAGACCGACTTCATCCCAGTGAACAATGTGCTCCCCATGGTCAATGTCTATCCCACAGACTACAACGATTACTCTTGCGACTACAGCCATGGCGGTTTTGGAGGTGGTTATGGAGGTGGATATGGAGGTGGCTATGGAGGTGGCTATGGAGGTGGTTATGGCGGTCATGGAGGCGGTTATGGAGACGACTATGGCAGTTATGGAGGTGACTACGGCGGTTATGGGGGGGACTACGGCGGTTATGCTGGAGGACAGGGTTTATAGATAGAGGAGGCACATGAACTTGTCCCAAATTCATCACGTAGCAGTGAGAGAGCAGGGCCTCGATATATGCTGTTCAATAAATAAACCCACTTTCATGAATGTTACACATATCGCACTCTGTCTACACCCATGCCCTTGCGCACTTGAGCAACAGCAACCACCTCCTTCACTACCTCTTCCAGAATGACGACGTTGGTCAACAACTGCCCCAATGACACCAGCTTTTCCTTCCGAGATGACCGAGTCGACTTCCTGTTCTTGCTGCTCTCGCTAGCACTCTTGCTCCCATCCGCATCATGAGAGGCATCGTCCTTGCCATTGCCATCATCTCGACTGTTGCTGCTGTCACCGTCCTCCAATAATTCGGCCTCTATGTCCAGTCTGCTTTCAGCTTCGCTGTCTGAGTCGCTCACAAATCCATCTGCAAAGAGTGGCTTGATCATCATCGTGTCCATTAGTTTGGATAGTGGTCCCAATCCAGACAGGGCAGGGAGGGGTTGTGATGAAGGCTGAACCGGTATCAAGGTCGTACCCTGGTGCGATAATGCCCCTGGGCTAAAGCCGTTATGACCTTGTCCTTGCTCTGTTATTGTCAAACCATCGGAGTGTCCTGCGCTAACCATCCCGCCAATGACTTTTGGCCTGGGCGTTAATGTCGTGGCCGCTCTTGATCGCGTCACAGAGGTGGGAGAATTGGTCATGCTCCTCATTGGTGCCGGTGATATCGAAGGAGAGGACGGGTTTGACACTGGATCCGTAGTAGCACAGGGTGCAGTCGGATATCGGGGAAGCATCGGAGATCCTGCACCGCTGTTAGTGGCTACAAGAGGACTGGTACCAGCAAGAGGGCTGGCGCTGTTAGACTTGAAACTGCGCTTGACGCCGAGACCTGGAGGGATGAGAAAGGACATGTTGGACGGAGTCGACATCAAACTTGAGGGAGAGCTGCTCTTTCTAGGTCTCGTCTTGACAAGCGATACTGGGCTGGCTACAGATCCTGGAGCTACATTGGTCTTGGATGAGCCACTACTGACCCGTGGGGACGCCGGAGAGGGAGGTTTGGTTCCAGAGTCATAGGGGTTGCTGTTGCCAAAGATCCTAGGGCTCACAGGGCTTAAAGGAGAAGGACTTGATGTGGAGCTCGACAGTGTTGGCAGCATCGACATATGTCCTCGACCATCACCGTTCATGCCTGTCAAAAGGTCGCTAGAGCCGTATACACCGCCTGAATTAAACACTTGAATGGCTGATGACTGACTGCCAGCCGTTCCTGCGGTTTGGGTACTGGTCAGATTGCTCTCGTTTGTGGCTAAAAGACTTCGTCGTTTTTGCATCAAGAAATCATCAAAGCCGTCGATTTCACTGCGATAGTAGTCCACCTGCTGAGTTAGTGTTCGTAACATGGTGAAGAAAGGTGGAAAGGACTTGAAAGTGGGTGGTCCAGGAGGTATAGATAGCTCCTGCTCATCCGTTGTAGCGTCCTGAACGAGGCAGAGAGGCATAGCATCTTCGTCGTCAGAATCTTCGGCATGAGCCGGCGTGGTGGATGAACCAAATTGAGCCATGATTTGGGATGCTGTAACGCCCTTTTGCGCTGGCGAGTCCGGATCCGAGTCCGAGTCCTCGCCCGAACCACGATCTACGTCCGGCTTCCTGACATCACTGGCCTTGAACAGCAGCCAACCCTCCAGGGATCGATAAGGGCAGTTGGCCAAGGAGGCAATCACTCCAGTAAGCGCCAAATTGAGCTCAACCGTGTGCGCAAAAAAGTGTGAAAGTGTTCCCAGTAGACTTTGCAGCAGCGGGTCCGAAGGCAGAAGGCGATGCGTGAGCTTTGCTTGATTCCCATTGGTGGTGTGATCCAATTCACAGCATCCCATCGTTGGCATAGCAGTGCTCCTCCCTTGCTCTTGTAACAAAGTCCTTTTCTCAAAATCTTTGGGGTGATCCAGTCGACGACCGTACTTCATGCTTCTCCTTCGATTCTTCTTGCGCTCTGCATCTGAGAGCAGAGCAGTCGGGTTGGAGTCCTCAAGAGCTGTGGAATGGATACGGCATTGGTGGGTTTCCACAGCTGCTTCTGCGTCGCGCAGGTACGACTCATATCCACTGCAGAATATCTCGGGTGTGTTTCGAGGATTGATAGTGGAGATAAGTGCAAAGAACAGATCCAACTCATGGGTGTGATGATTGATCCTCGGTACTTCCTTGTATGGTTCTGAAAGTCGGGTGTCGGTGGATTCTTCTTGGTTCATCGGTCGGCTATCAAACTTGACACTGAGTAGCTTGAGTGAGTATCGACAATGGCGAGTGATGACGGTGTTCAGCAGCTTGAGTGTGGCTATGACGGTGGGCTGAGATCTTGACTTTAATCGAGAGAGCACCAGGTCCTTGAGTGTGAAACGACCTGTAGCCATAAAGTAAGGCGACGTCGTCTGCGGGTTCTGGACCTCCGCGAACGCATCCGCATCCTCCTGAGTTTTGTCCCTTGTGTCGTCTTCATCAGACGCCATAAGGAACCCGACCACAAGATCCACGAGCGCATCATGCTCCAGCAGTTGCAGGATCATATCAATGTAGCTAATGACTGCAACAGAACTTCCGTCTGTGTCCGAGCATTCCAAAATAGACGGGTAGAGGATGCTCTCGAGAAAGACCGCCTTGAACGAGCTCAGAAGCGTGGATGTAATCTCGGCGTTCGGGCACCGCATGAGAACGTCTTGGCAAAACTCGAGCACCTTCAGGAACGCGTCCATGCGCGATTGAAAGTCCGTCGAGGTCGAAAGCTCGATGTTGGCCCTTCTTGACGGAATGACTTCAGGCGAACTCGTGCCGTCGCTCGATACCGAGTTTCCGGTCAGTGAACTTGGCGCGCCTATTACCATGAGCTTTCGGGGAAGCTGGGAATAGAGTGCCCCTATCCCTGCTGTCAGATATGTAGCAAAGTCGGTGTCCAGGATGTAGTCGCCTAGCGATCCATGAGCGAGCTCCATTAGGAACAAAAGTCCGGTCCTTGCGAAATCACCCGCCTTGCCCTCGCGATGGACAAACTTGGAAAGATAGGTGAAGAGTAGGAACTCGTAGTCTCTCTTGCTCTCGTCATCGTCTTGCTCAAGTTGACCTTCGGTTTCGACTTTGTCGTCAGTGTTGGAGATGGGCGTGTCACTGGAGACATCCGTCGTGGCGGCTGGAGCGCTATCCTTTGGCAAGGGTGGGTTTGGGTCTTGTTCAGTCGTCATCGCTGCACTAATGCTGGCTGCGTTATGGTCCCCAGTTGCCGAGGCTGTCAGGCCAGACCGTTGACTGAGACTCTTCAGCATGGCCATTGTCTCTTTGTTCTTTTGCAGTCGCCGTGCTGCAATTCTCTCCGGTACCGTGAGCCACTGTCTGTCGTAGAAAAAGATATTAAGCAGCTCCGAGTAACCATGGATCTTTGAACAGATGATGTACATTAGGTCGATTAGATCCTCGTGATAGCTCTCCTTGTCCTCCATCTCGGTTCCAGGGGCGCAACAGGTCCGCAGAAGCTTCACGACCGGCTTATGCACTGCGTTGTGCACCAGGAAACGGTCATCGAGGAGGTTGATCATTCCAGCCATGGTGCGAATAGTTTCTCCTATAATCCCTCGCGGCTTGTCGTTTTCTGCACAGATATTGGCTAGCTTGCCGAGGATGTTGTGCTTGAGGAGGTGCTCCATGCAAACGCCCGTCGACCCTGCGGCGTCCTCCAGACGCGATTCCTCGTCCACGAGAAGATCGACCATGTTTTTGAGCCGCTCTGGGATCTCGGTCTGGTGGACGGTAACGTTGCGCTTCTCTGATGTCGATATCGCGTGCTGGAGCAAAATACAAGCAGGATACTTCGATGAGCCTATATTTATAATTCAACTGCTGCTCACAGCACAGCAAACACGTTGGTGTCATCCGTACCTGGATTATGAGCCAGCATTTGCTGAAGCGGGTTAGCTGAGCAGCGCTGCTTGACTGGACCTTGGGCGTCGTCAGGATCGACTTTTTAAGCTTGTTCCAGAAGCCGTTCTCCATTGTGGCGGGCAAGTTTTGTTAGATTGGGATGAAGTCAGGAGGGATGGATCGAATGGCCAGCTGTTACAAAGAGGATGGCGTGAATGGGACATAAGAGATGAAGACCCCAGCAAAGACAGGACAGCAAAGACAGGCAGGACGGCACAGGAAAACAAAAAAAAAAAAAAAAAAAAAGTAAGACGCAAGCAGCAGCGAGCGAGGCTGGGGTGCGTGTGCACGCACTCCCTTTGTCTGCAGCATGCAATAAAGGGGGCGACAAGGAGAGGGACAAGGGGAATGCGCGGCAGACATGCATGGGCAGAGAGAAGCAAACAACAAAAGTGCATTGCAAAGGTCTAATAGTAACAATAGCTAGGCCGTCTGGAACCAGTCGCGCTCTTCGAGGACTGCGATGCTGGCACCCACAAACCAGCCCGTCTCGTATCCCTTCAGCTTCTTGGCAAGCTTGATCTTGCGCTCCTTGGGCACGCCGTAACCATACTCGAGCAGCCCAAAGATGTAGCTCAGGTCCATGCACAGTTCCGGCGACTTGCGGAGCTCCTTCATCGCCTCGGCCGAGTCGTGGAATTCCTGGAAACCATTCTCGTCTCCAATGCACACTCGGTCCGCCAGCTGCTCCAGCTCCTCCAGAGTCATTTCCTGAGAAGGCGTCGCTGCTCCGAGTCTGAAGGGTGCGGTGAGGTCAAAGAAGAACGAGAACGCATAGATGTCGTCCTCAACAGCGGTGTGGAGTGTTGGTTGATAGACGCCGTTGAATGAGCATGGCGGCACACGGCACGTCTTTTGCTTGTAGAAAATAGCCTCGACGACTTCTCTGCACTGACCACCTGGATCCGAGACGCCTACCAACGTTACATTCCTCCCGCTCTCTGTGATAAAGTCCTGTCGAATGCCTACTGGGAGACAGGGGTGAGGGTAATCGCTGCTGGCCATGCCCTCTCTATGCACATTCTTCATTGGAGTTTCTACTAGGTAGTTGTTGATCTGTGAGCGTGCCATCATCAGTCCATATCCAAGGTGGGAATGCTGGTAAAGGATGTACTCGTTTCCGTTGAAGTTCATTGGGTATCGGTGCTCGCCTTGTGCAACAGAGTGCCCATCAACAACCTTGGGCTCAAAAACGACCTGCGTCGATGCTCCTCCGAGGTCGAGGATGGCCACTGTCGGCTTCTTCTTCAGGGAATTGAATCGCTCGAGTAGATAGTTCACAGTAACCCATGCGTAAACACCTAAAAAAAAAAAAGGAATGGAGGAAATGAGCACTCAGGCGTCGCTTGCTTTTATCACACCCATGAGGTAACAAGGTCGGGCAGCACCGTTACCTTCATCTGCACCATCCATGACAGCCACGCCCTGCTCACTGATGATGGGGAACGGATATCTTGATTCCAATCGATGACGGACTGCTGCTAAGATACTGTTAGATTTCTCCTCGCCCAAAAGTCGTAGCCCTGCAGTGGCCTTGACGGCGATAGGCGTACTCGTATGAAGGAACCTTGGCACATTCTCCAGCACTGTGTCCAACAGCTTATCAAGACTTTGGGCTGCGCCTTCCGCGTCGTCATCGAAGGAGGAGAGACCGGGTTCAACATGGCCAAAGATCTCACTTTCCAGGTCTGGTGTCGCGTTGCAGTAGTTGAACTTGTAGGCGTGAATCCTCGATCCCATTGAGCCGGCATCCAGCATGAGCACATATTGAATCAAAGGTCGTCCAACATGCGCTTTTGTGCAGTGTGCCGAAGTAATCTCCTTTGGCCATGTTCTTGACGAAAACCCTGTCCTTGAGAAAAAAAGATGGAATTAGCACCTTGCGAAAGAGAGAGTGGCAGTAGAGAGCGAGATAACGCACACGCCGTCAGTGCTACTCACCGTTTTGGTTGCTCACTGGCGCTTGAGGCCGCAGGATGTAGAAACACATGGCCATGATCAACACAAGAGCTGACCAGTAGGTTCGATACACCACGATCGTGTCCTTCAAAGCCAGAGGTCTGACTGTCTTTGTCGATGCCCCATCCCGCTTGTCGGCTTGCAACGGCCGGGAGTCGCTCTGAAAAGAGTTTTGAGAGTCTAGCCTAGGAGATCGCCTCCTTGATGTGTAGTTGGCATGATTGAGACTTGAGTTGTTCTGCGGCTCTGTGGCACTGGCATTGTTGGCTGCATTGGTTTCAGAGGTGTCGCCTGCTTGCTCCCGGAGCATTGTGCAGAGCCAGGATGCGGAGGGTGAGGATGGAGGAGAGGAATGCAGCTTCAGGGCCACGTCCGTTGGGTGGTGGGGGGCGACGAGGGGATGAATCTAGGCAAAGGGAGAGGGTGAAGGTTCAGCGCATCGTGCGAGAATGAGGAGAGGAAAGAGACTGCACACTCTATTTCAAGGCAACCAGCGGGAAAAGCCTTGCACACTGACGCGCTTCCTCACACTGGATCTGCGTCCGACTCGATGATCGGCATCCCACGCACAACATCGGCGAGCATGCAGATCTCTTGGCGACACAGTGCAATACCTCGACCGAAGTGCCGGCAGGGTGCCATGGGTGCTACGGAGATACCGATACCGCATTCATGTGATGAGAAATAGGCATGGATAGCTCCTCCATACTCTATGTGAGAGGCCGAAAGAGTGCTTGCAAGCGATAGAAACGGCCCTCCAGGGCTGTCGGTGCGATGCAGCTCAACAGCAACGACGACAGATGCCACGGCGACAGCCAGATCCCACAGAGGCAGAGGGCAGAGGCGCAAGGGTGCGCACGGAGGTGCTGTACTTGTCCGCTTGACACGGCCGCAAGCCACTGTGCTAGGTCGCCAGCCATAAGAGACCAAGAGCGCGCATGGCTCACCTTGGCTCGAATCCACTCCTCGCCTGGCCCATCGTCGCCCCGTGGCCCCATCGTCCCATTGCTGATCGCGCTCTCCTTGCATCGTCGCTGGTCAAGAGCATGTCCGAGGGCCACCCGGCGCAGCCCCCATCGCGAGCCCCCATTAAGCATGAGCCTCACTCCCCAACCCTACAGGCTGCCCATGTCCCAACTGCAGGTGTTACGAATGTGGGCGAGGGCATGGTCCGCCTCGTGTTGCCTCGGTCCAGTTACAACTTCAATAGCCCAGCATCGTTTCGACAGCACACCTACGATACCAGCAGCGGCAGCAACAGCAACAACAGTAGTGCTGGTCATCACAGCAGTGGAAACAATAACAATGGCACCAACAGCCACAGCAACAGCGGCAGCAGCATCCACAGGGCTCGCATAGAGGAGTTTCCTCCCCCACCGCCACCAGGTCCGGGACCAAGACTCTTTGCCTCTGGCGTGTACATCCCCTACTTCAAGAGGGAAACTCAGGAACAAGTACTGGAAGCTGAAGCTGCCACAAGTCCTGAGGATGTCAGGGGTAAGTGGGTGTCTGACATGTACAGCAGTTTTACCCTCCGTTGTAAGTCTCGCCGCTTCCTCACGCCGATCTTGGTCGTGCGTGAAGGGCAGTTTTAGAGCCTTGACGACTAATGCCTGGCTCTTTGCTATACCTCTGAACTTATAAGCTGTGCCACAACCTCCCTTGTTCGCCATGCCCGCTCCTATCAGCACACCACGCATCAACACGACAACACCCAGCAGTCCATCTATCGTGCCCACCCCCATTGCCACGCCGGTTATGGTCACTAACTACGCATCTAGAACGAGAAGGAACTTCACAAACGAGCAAAAGACTCGCCTCGAGGCACTCTTTCTTAGCAATCCAAACCCCAGCATGCAAGAACGGACACTTATTGCCTCGGAGATCAACGAAACAGAATCTCGGGTATGTTGTCAGGAACGGATTATTACACGACCCTCACCTTATTACGGAATACCAGACTCGTATCTAATCGACTTTGCATATTTAGGTGAACAATTGGCTGAAAAAGCGACGGATCAAGAGCAGGACAGTCGGCAGTGATCACTCAGCGTCATCCACACCAAACACGAGTCCTTCATCAACCCCGCCGCCAGGTCAGTCCTATTTCTACTTATTGAGTTAGAAAGGGCAGGATTGAAGAAAAATGCAATGTCTGATCCGTATTTTGTGTTCGCTCCAGCTGACGTGCCCATGAGACAAGAGACTGAGGAATCAAACATGCCTCCTGCAGGTTCAAGGTATATCTCAAAGAAGCATTTGGGGCACCAGTATCATAATCAGGATGGTGATGTGCTTGTCTGATTCCTTCGTCTATTTCAATACGGGATTATAGGGAGCGATCTGAAACTCCATCGGCGGATGGCGTGCTGGGAAGTTTGCGCTACCGTCCGTACACCGTCCCAACAAAGGTCCCACAGCCACTGAGGAAAGCAGGCGAGAGGAGCCTCAGTTCTGTCAAGGTATGATGGAAGCGGACGATTTATAGCTAAGCGTTTGGCGTTTTGTTGATTAAGCCCTGAACAATTGCTCACATCTTCTATACCAGCTCACAAAACTGGAAGTAGCCCACAGGCTTGGGCCTCTTTTGCTTGGTGGTTCTATCGCTAAGCCAGAAAATACGCTTCGCATTGCCGATATGATGGCCTCGGTGTCCGACATGGGTGGCAGGAGATATATCCTCAACGCCCTGCTCTCCACAAAGCTAAAGCCTGTCCAGCAGAGGTAATAGTAGCAGCTAGTCGTGATCAGATGTGGCCGCGGGTCTGCTTCGCTAACGCTTGTGTCTTGTACCTATTTTTTTCTTTTTTAGGTTTCTGCAGACTGCTGGCCCTCAACTGTTAGGAATGTGGATTAAGAATGCAATGGAAGACCCACATAGCCCTGAGTGCCAAGAAACAGTGATGAAGGCCATCAGAATTCTAAAAGCACTGCCGTTTGACCTGGAGAAGCTGAAAGAGTCCAAGCTGGGAAAGATCATTAAGCAGATCGCCACTGGGAAGGAAGGGTCGCAAGGTATGATAGCTGTGGGTAGACGATGGTTATATTTGAGCTCGATGCGATGTGGTGCTCATCATTCTCTCGCCTTATTTCCAATATATAGAGCTCATAAGGAGCGCCGCCGAGCTCAAGGACCAGTGGTTGAGTCTAATCAACAGCACCGACATTCTATCGCTTCGATCAAGCATGACGTCGTCCTCGGCAGGAGCGAAGAAGACACCACCAAGAGGGATCTCTGTCCCCTACTTTGGCGACAATCAGGTAAAATATAGTCAGCTTCCGGGTTGCTGCACACTTGCCTTTTGCAGCAACGACTAATGGAATGATCACGCCTCATCCGCATGGATCTTTCATTTTAGTCACGAGAGATGGCCCAGTTACCAAAGTTCGCAAAGGCGAAGCCGGCAGTTACCTCCGGCGCGGCACCAAAGTCGCCTCGGATCACCAGCAACCCCAGTTTCTTTAACGAGATTGCACCCTTGACACCATCCACATCTACGCCCAGCAACAAGCCCTCTGCACACAGAACCAATTCACGAGTGGACTTTGGCTCAACCAGTTCTGTGACGAATCCACGTCAGACAGCCGTCTCGGCTTCCTCTGGGACAGGCCGCTCCTTACTGGACTCCCGTCCGCCTCAAAACAAAGCCCCCCTTGCCCCCGTGGTCATAAGTCCTCAGCCGACTCCAACTACTGCAAACCGCGCTCGATCGTTAGCCTTCAATGCCTCGTCCTCACAACATGACAAGGCTAGAGAGGCCGGAATGAAGCTCATACACAAGAAGAAGACTGTGCGCTTCAAAGCAGACTTTGAACTGGTGCAGATTAAGTATTTTGAGCGGGTTGTCTACGAGGACGACGAAGATAATGACGATGGCGCGCACGACCAGGATGACGATGGAGATCGGCATAGAGACAGGGACATGGATGTGGACCATTACTGGCAGGATGACGAGTACGGTGGTGGTAATGCTTCTTGGGGTGCAACATGGATTGGAGCCAGAGAGGCAGACACAACGAACCGGCCGACATTCACGATGCCGGAAAGCGTCATTGAGGAGTTGTTACAGGGAACTGCATGGAAGCATCCAGTACCGCTCCTGATAGTGCATCCAGTGCCACTGGACGACGAAGTCAGTTGCGAATTGGCACATGGCGAAGAAAGCTTGGAGAAGGAGGTCCAAGGACGACGCGAGGCCGTCACTGAGCCTCAAAATTTCACAGATATTGCCTCCATTCCACCATCTCCGGCAGAGCCGGAGCCGGAGCCGGAGCCAGCTGTGGACCCTGTTCCCAACCCGCAAGCAGACCAGGAGGAGGAAGTTGGCGGTACCCGCGCTATACCTTTGTTTGAGGTAAGTTCACGATTATCTCAGATGCACCAAAGGATCTTGTCAAAATGTATTCCGTGTTAGGTGGTCGTGACATTAACCCATTTCATTTTTCAATGCCTAATTTGCTTTAAGCCGGCCGACGATCCTATCGTGGTGCTGTTAAAATCCCTGACATGTCTATCACATGTCATCCATAGCCATGGCCATGGTGGATTTCCGGCAGGGGAGTTCCATCACCCCGAGTCCTCATCTCTTGCGCACCGTCCTCAAGAGCAGCAGTTTCATTTGCAACAGCATGGAACACTATACCAGCCTCGACTCGAACAACGGCTGCCGGAAGGATGATACTTGTAGCGATGGGCGTTGTGGTAGTTTACTCTTTCACCTCGCGAGGCATTTGCTGAGGCCGACTTTCCGCAGGCCGACTTTCCGCAGCCCACCCCTTTTTACTTTGACAGTGTACTTTATTGTTTGCTCCACTCCCTCCTTGTACATCGTGTAAATATTAACGTCCAGCCTGTATGATAGTCTGGGTGACTGAGGTACCTTTGAGGCACCCTTATAATAGACGCAGTGGACCATTGTCCCCATCCGTCTGTTGGGCCGCCTCTGGCAGCAATAAACTCTCGCGGACTCGAAGCCCAGGAACTCGGATCGCTCTAACCAAAGTTTGCGCCCAGAGCAATAATGTTATTCCCCGGCACATCTTGGTGGTGCCACAGGCGTGGCACGCCTCTGACTGGTGCAGTCCCAGTGGGATTTGCTCACTCTAAAGTCTCCGTGCGATCGGCCTGTCCCTCCAACCGCGCCCTCTCCAGACAATCTGGCAACAAGAGACAATCGCAGGGGTCTGAGCCTTCGCTTATAGTAGAAGGGGGGTTTTTTGATGTGTGGTTTTTTGTGTTAATGTTTAGCAGACTCAATTGAATGCCCATTCCACGCTTGTCACTCTCCCTCACACCCTCTCGCTCTCTCTCTTACTTTCTCGCTCTCTTTCTTTCCCTCGTTTTGCTCTCTTCTTTCTTCTCTCTCCTCTCCACCCTCTTTTTCCATCTGCCAACACTACCATCAGTCTCCGCTGGTGATCCGATCCACGCTCTTTATTCGCGACAAGCCAGGCATCCTCATTCCTATTCAACCACAACCCCTGCGTCTTCTCTTGTGGGTCGGATCATCCTCTCCGCTAACATAGACCCCTTCCTGTGCACGCCCGCCTCCTTTCTCTTAACACCTGTCGCACTTTCACTACTCCTACCCCTGGACCGTTCGTTTCTTCATTCCACATCTCTACCTTCACGTTTCAACAGCACCTTCACGATCAGCGCAAACTGTCTTGCTTTTCTTTTTGTATTTACTTCGCACTGTACATCACATCCAGTCATGTTCGTACCCGACCTTGAAGAGTCACTCTCGCTCTTCATCTCTCTGGCATGCGTCTCACTCATGGCCACTCTGTTTGGCCGCAAGACCGCCGGGACAAAACTCAACACCATCAACTATGCACGCGGTCTCGTCGTTGCACTCTACCTCGTCTCCTGGATCTTCTCCATCATCGCAGCGATGCTCGTCCAGACCAACAACAACAATCTCCTCTCCTGTGAACTCTCGATCCTCTCTTGCATTGCCCTCTATGCCCTCTCCAAAATTATCATCTACCTGTTTCTAGCGGAAAAGGTCTACGTCGTCACCGCCGTCGGCGTCACCCGTTCCAACTTCTTCCTCTACAAGGTCAACATGGTCTTGATGACGCCCTACCTTGGAGTCATCACCTGCATGGTCCTGTTCAGAGTCGCTAAACTGGAGGAGGAGGGCAAGTGTTACATTGGTCTGCTCCGACAAGGTGCACTGCCGTTGATCTTGTACGACATTGTCATGTCTTGCTGGCTCACGTTCCTGTTTCTCAGACCCCTCATGAGCTCCTCCTCGTTTCTGCAGGGGCCCTCGAAGGGCAAATTGAGAGATGTGGCTCGTCGGACGTTGCTGGGGTCTATTATTGCACTTTTGCTGAGCTCCGCCAATATCTTTACCTTGGTCTACTTCAATGGCCATGAGCGTGGACTCATTTGCTTGGCTTCATGTACCGTGGATGTGACACTGAATGCCATCACCATCCATTGGGTGACCTCGCGAGGTGGAGGCTCGAGCAACGGACGAACGACCAACAACCGGACGGACCGCGCCAGCAATGGCGATCGTCGGTATCGTGGTGATCATTACCCTATGCAGGGCATGGGGAACGAGAAGCAAGTCGGACCCGTCGAGTCCCATATCTCGGTCACAGTTGAATCCTACGTGGAGGAGTATCATCAAATGCAATACGGTAGCTCTAGTTCGCAACGATTTTGACCACGAACCTCTGCTACCACGGACGTAGCCTACTTACTTAATGATAATAGTGAAGCCTTGCACCAAAGTTAATAAAACCCATTGTAAATATATGTAGTTCTGGGGCTGTAACAGGATAAAGTAAAGGCATATGACGCGCTGCCCTCCTGTCATTCGTGCTCAGAAATGCAGGTCCCCTCTTATTTCTTCGGTGCTTCATAGCACGAGTCCTATGTTTGGTGTAAAGTAACTCCGCATTGGGAGCTGACCAGAAAAAAAAAAAGAACAACAACAACACAGAGCCGGAAGAGCTCACTTTTTTCGCGCGAGGGCGTGTAAATCCGATGTGCTTTCTTATTCTTTGGCACATCTGGCTTTCTGGCGTGCTCCCACTGGCATAAGCAAAGCGGGTTGTGCGATTGGCGGCGGGGGGAGGCAGCTACTGTATACGTTGAGGTGACTAATGGCTAAAGCGGGGCGTAACAATCGAGTGTGAAAAGACTAAACGATAGTCGGCCGCAATGTAGCATTCGTATGTACTGTACAAGATATTATTATACTGTACCTTTCTACTTACTCGTATAGCGCGCATCACGGCCGGGATTTTCTAGATTACAGAGATACATGCACACAGTGTCCCGAATTTGCGCTAGGTGGATAAGAATGCTGTTTTTTACCGACACGATAATAATAGGGGGCATGGTTGTTTGGAGATTCCGTGTTTGCATATCGAGATGGGTCTTGAGACGCAAGAGCGTTCGAGTGTTTGCTTTTTTTTCATTCACAGACAAGGATGCAGCTCTTCCTCGAAGTGCGTGGAATTAGATCAAAAAGATGCATAGAAGGCTACACAGGACTGCGCACACCGCCCGACACGCTTTGCTAAGAGGCGTGCGAACAAGCAACTCAAAGGAGAAGTGGAAAAATGAAAACCAGCTCAAATCGCGGGTCATCTCTGGACCCAGGGTACTTTGTACTCGCATTTCGAATTGTACTCCAGCAACACGCAATTGGGTGGCAGCGGCGCGTTTGTTGTGTGGTTATTGTTTACAGCGCCAAAGTCCGTGTGCTGTGACACAACCAAGAAAATGAGCAGCCCTTTCTAGGGAACGGAGCATAGCGTGGCACACACCTGCTCTCCATCCCTAACCGATCGTTCTTTTCAAAAAAAAAAAAAAAAGAAAAAAATTGATTGACTTGGGGCACTGTCAGCCTAGAACCTGCATCTGTGCTCCCATCTACATGGATAGTCTACAGTTGTTTGTCTTTTCTCCGAGGAAGAAAGCATGGCTACACAGAGCAGCACACTTCACAGGAAGGAAGAAAAATTCTTCCATGATGGAGTTTTAAACCAGAACTTAACACTAAACTTTAAGCCGTTATCGACACGGGTAGCGGAGCCGTGTTACATGTTCAATGACAGTAGACCCTGATTCACCTACATGCTATGGACTCCATATGGTTTAATAGGACTAATCATGCATACTGCATGTACTAGTATAGTTCACCGTCATCCATCGTGTATCGATCACTCATCTAATAACGCTCGAAAAAAAGAGTTCGTGTTCCCCTATGGTCATTTACTTTTTGCAGTCGTGCGGTTCGGCTCAATAGCACGCGTGTCTTCACGGCTATCCTGCCCATCCTAGAGAAACCGACATCAATAATAAAAATAAAAACACTGAAAGAAAAGGCATAATCAAGGCAGGCTCTCGTGATAATGAGGCAGGTTTCTCATGCACCCGCAACTGCTGGATGTACCTTATCCGTCGTATTCACACCATGCGTTAGTGGGTACAGCATGATGATAACAATAGCCCAGAAGAGAGCCATGAACCGCTATGCGTGCCGATGCATCCGTCCAACGTGAGAGATGGGGTTATCAGGTTTGCCTTCAACAACAGTGTGTTCACGATGAAGTTCTGCCACGGGAATATCAAACGGATGTCAGGTGGGTTGGTTACGCACAGCAAACACGTGTATGCACGCATGCAGGTTGTGTCTGTGCGGCTTGATACAAGTTTCAGCGCCCGTATCGGCTGTTTCCGCAGTGTTGTGAACCGTGCATGCTACAAGGCTCTACGCTTCCTGTAGCAGCATGGGATCGGGTTGATCTTACCCAATTCATGTATGTACATGTACTCACGCACTTAAACAGCTCTAGGCAGCGCAGCACGATGGACGTAGTCGTTGTGTTGTATAGCGCCAAATTTCAGGATATTGATACTAGACCCATCAATATCCTCAACATTGACCATTACAAGGCATAGTGCCCATAGATCGAAAAAAACGCGCACTAAATAGTCGCGAGGGCTGATCAGAAGAGGATATTCACTGGCCTAGAGCAATATACAGCAAGTTCCGCCGACCAACATCTCGCAAGGGATAGTTACGATCCGAAGACCCTTATCTGTAGTCATAGACACCTCTCCAGTCCCAGCGCTCAACATGGCAACACGGTGCCTTTACCAGAAGCGCCAGGCACTCAATGCGATCCAGGACGACTCTTTGACATGCTGCACGGTGTTTCTGCAGCATTATATTTCATTAGCTTCACTGTGCCTGAGTTCCCATGAACCTGCATATGGGCTATAGCAACCATATGGCGCCTCTCATTGGCAGATCATGGCCGTATTTTGCAGATGCGCGTCGACTAGTGCCGAAGTGCTTATAATGCGATACCGTCGGTACGGTGGGCTTGTTCAGAGCGAGCTCGATCGTCCGAGCCACTAGAATCGCAATTATAATCCATTTCAAGATTCTGCAAGATCCGCCATCGCAAAGGTCCCTGGTCTTGGCGAACGGGTCGATTCCGCAGCTCAGATTGCGAAAGTGAGCAAACCAGGAAAGGAGTGCTTGGCGTGATGTAGCACACTCTCAGGGCTCGAGAAGAGTCGATGGAATGAACAGGCGCCAAAACTGGGATAGCAAAGTCGCCTTCTAAAGCTGAGGTCATATGCTATGGGAGAGCCCTAGGAGCCGTGATGGCGCTCGATGGCTACCCGGTGGCCTGGGTAGTGGTGCCAGACATCCAGCGCAATCCGCGAGGACTCTCTGGTGCGCTGCAAGGTGTTTCTGCGGCATTATATGTATTTTTGCACAGCGCACAACATTAAAAATAGAGAAATGGGCATTGGCCCACTGTGCCTGAGTTTCTATGCATCTGCGTATGGGCCATAGGAGCCATATGGAGCTCTCATTGGCCGATCGGGGCCGGATCTTGCAGATGCACGTCGACTAGGGCCGAAGTTCTTATAATGCGATACCGCCGGTACTGTGGGCTTGCTCAGAGCGAGCTCGATCGTCCGAGCTGCTTGAATTGCAATTATAACCAATTTCAAGATTCGGCAAGATTCGGCTTCGCAAAGGCTCCTCCCTCATCTTAATGGGAAGGTCGATTCCGCAACTCAGATCGCGAAAATGAGTAAATCAAGAAAGCAGTGCCTGGCGCTATGTACCACACTCCCAGGGCTCTAGAAAAGTCAATGGAATGAACAGGCGCCAAAACTAGGATAGCAAAGTCGCCTTCTAAAACTGAAGTCAGATGCTATGGGAGAACCCTGGGAGCCGTGATGGCGCTCGATGACCACCCGGTGGTCTAGGTAGCGGTGCCAGGCATCCAGTGCAATCCGCGAGGACTCTCTGGTGCGCTGCATGGTGTTTCTGCGGCATTATATGTATTTTTGCACAACGCACAACCTTAAAAATAGAGAAATGGGCATTGGCCCACTGTGCCTGAGTTCCCATACACCTGCATATGGGCCATAGCATCCATATGGCGTCTATTATTGACCGATCATGGCCAGTTCTTGCAGATGCTCGTCGACTAGTGCAGAAATGCTTATAATACGATACTACCGGTGCGGTGGGCCTGTCCAGAGCGAGCTCGATCGTGCGAGCTGCTTGAATTGCATATAACCAATTTCAAGATTCGGCAACATTCGGCTTCGTAAAGGCTCCTCATCTTAATGGGAAGGTCGATTCCACAACTCAGATCGCGAAAATGAGTAAATCAAGAAAGCAGTGCCTGGCGCTATGTACCACACTCCCAGGGCTCTGGAAATATGAACGGGATGATCAGGCGCCAAAAACTGATAGCAAAGTCGCCTTCTAAAGCTGAGGTCGGAGTAGCAGAGAAATTGAGCCCTTGGGGACGTTATGGCTCCCGATGGCTACCCTGTAGCTTGGGTACCGGTGCCAGGCACCCAGTGCGATCCGCTAGGACTCTCTGGTGAGCTGCATGGTGTTTCTGCAGCATTATATGTAATTTTGCACAGCGCACAACATTAAAAATAACAAAACGGGCCTGTGCCTGAATTCCCATGCACCTGCATATGAGCCATAGGAACCGCATGGCGTCTCTTATTGGCCGATCAGGGCCAGTTCTAGCAGATGCCTCTCGACTAATGTCGAAGTGCTTATAATGCGATGCTACCGGTACTGTGGGCTTGTCCAGAGTGAGCTCGATCGTCCCAGCTGCTTGAATTGCAATTATAACCAATTTCAAGATTCGGCAACATTCGGCTTCGCAAAGGCTCCTCATCTTAATGGGAAGGTCGATTCCGCAACTCAGATCGCGAAAATGAGTAAATCAAGAAAGCAGTGCCTGGCGCTATGTACCACACTCCCAGGGCTCTGGAAAAGTAAATGGGATTATCAAGCGCCAAAAACTGACAGTAAAATCGCCTTCCAAAGCTGAGGTCGGAGTAGCAGAAAAAGAGAGCCCTAGGGGATGTCATGGCTCCCGATGGCTACCCTGTCGCTTGGGTACCGGTGCCAGGCACCCAGTGCGATCCGCTAGGACTCTCTGGTGAGCTGCATGGTGTTTCTGCAGCATTATATGTAATTTTGCACAGCGCACAACCTTAAAAATAACAAAATAGGCTTGTGCCTGAATTCCCATGCACCTGCATATGGGCCATAGAAACCTATGGCGTCTCTTATTGGCCGATCAGGGCCGGTTCTTGCAGATGCCTCTCGACTAGTGTCGAAGTGCTTATAATGCGATGCTACCGGTACTGTGGGCTTGTCCAGAGTGAGCTCGATCGTCCGAGCTGCCTGAATTGCTATTATAACCACTTTCAAGATTCGGCAAGATTCGGCTTTGCAAAGGCCCCTCATCTTAATGGGAAGGTCGATTCCGCAACTCAGATCGTGAAGATGAGTAAACCAAGAAAACAGTGCCGGGCCTGATGTACCACACTCCCGAGGCTTGAGGGAAGTCGATGGAATGTGCAGGCGACAAAAACACCATTAGCAAACTAAAAGTCATATAATTCACGAGCTCGCTATGACGGAGAGCCCTGGGTACTGCAATGGCTCCCGATGGTTACCTGGCGGTCCGGGTAGCAGTGCCAAGCACTCTAAACGATCCGCGAGGACTCTATGGCGCGCTGCATGGTGTTTATACAATATTATAGTCTATGTCATTTAGCATTGCGCACAAACCTAAAAAAGCACTGACCCGCTGTGCCTGAGTTCCCATGCTCCTTCATATGGGCCATAGGAACTGTATGGCATCTCTTATTGGCCGATCAGGACCCGGTTCTTGTAGATGCCTCTCGACTAGTGCCGAAGTGCTTATAATGCGATGCTACCGGTACGGTGGACTTGTCCAGAGCGAGCTCGATCGTCTGAGCTGCTTGAATTGCAATTATAACCAATTTCAAGACTCGGCAACATTCGGCTTCGCCAAGGCCCCTCATCTTAATGGGAAGGTCGATTCCGCAACTCAGATCGCGAAAATGAGTAAATCAAGAAAGAAGTGCCTGGCGCTATGTACCACACTCCCAGGGCTCTAGAAAAGTCAACGGAATGAACAGGCACCAAAACTAGGATAGCAAAGTCGCCTTCTAAAGCTGAAGTCAGATGTATGGGAGAGCCCTGGGAGCCGTGATGGCGCTCGATGGCTACCCGATGGTCTGGGTAGTGGTGCCAGGCACTCAGTGCGATCTGCGAGGACTCTCTGGTGCGCTGCATGGTGTTTCTGCGGCATTATATGTATTTTTGCACAGCGCACAACCTTAAAAATAGAGAAATGGGCATTGGCCCACTGTGCCTGATTTCCTATGCATCTGTGTATGGGCCATAGGAGCCATATGGAGCTCTCATTGGCCGATCGGGGCCGGATCTTGCAGATGCGCGTCGACTAGTGCCGAAGTTCTTATAATGCGATACCGCCGGTACTGTGGGCTTGCTCAGAGCGAGCTCGATCGTCCGAGCTGCTTGAATTGCAATTATAACCAATTTCAAGATTCGGCAAGATTCGGCTTCGCAAAGGCTCCTCCCTCATCTTAATGGGAAGGTCGATTCCGCAACTCAGATCGCGAAAATGAGTAAATCAAGAAAGCAGTGCCTGGCGCTATGTACCACACTCCCAGGGCTCTAGAAAAGTCAATGGAATGAACAGGCGCCAAAACTAGGATAGCAAAGTCGCCTTCTAAAACTGAAGTCAGATGCTATGGGAGAACCCTGGGAGCCGTGATGGCGCTCGATGACCACCCGGTGGTCTAGGTAGCGGTGCCAGGCATCCAGTGCAATCCGCGAGGACTCTCTGGTGCGCTGCATGGTGTTTCTGCAGCAATACAAGTACTATTGCACAGCGCACAACCTTAAAAATAGAGAAATGGGCATTGGCCCACTGTGCCTGAGTTTCCATGCATCTGTGTATGAGCCATAGGAGCCATATACTGTAGCGCCTCTTATTGGCCGATCATGGCCGGATCTTGCAGATACGCGTCGATTAGTGCCGAGGTGCTTATAATGCGATACCGCCAGTACGGTGGGCTTGTTCAGAGCGAGGTCGATCATCCGAGCCGCTTGAATCTCAATTATAATCAATTTCAAGAATCTTGAAAAGATTCGCCATAGCAAAGATCCCTGATCTTGGCGGACGGGTCAGTTCTGCAACTCAGATTGCGAAAATGAGCAAACAAGGAAAAGAGTGCCTGGCATGATGCACCACATTCTCAGAGCTCCAGAAAGTCGCCGGAAGGATCAGGCGTCAAAATCTCCATGAGTCCAAGGTCGCAGACACGAAAAGGAGCGCTCCTAATACCGGATGGCATGCTTTATCCAAGGACTCGAATGCAAGCAATAAATGGCTCTGACGATATATGCTCAATGTACATGTCCTGTCCAAGCTTCAATTCCACCATACAGACATATCTTCTGCACGCCGAGAAAGGCTACAGTTCCAAAGTCGTACGCCATCAGTGAGCTAACTGGTTGTCCTTGCCTTTTGTTACCACGATTGCCAGAAGGATGTTACGAACGTTTTGACAGCGGATCCCAAACATCGATTCGGCAAACATGATAGGCGCCTTAACAGCTACGCGCGCCCAGATCCTAAACTTTGACACGATCGCTTGCAGCGCGCGAAAATCATTCGATTTCTTGGTACTCCAATCATGTATGAGCGCATCTTTTGTAGAAAACCTGTTTCCATCCACTTCGTCTTTTGTGCGTAGTCCTCCAATCTCTAACATACGTTGTCTACATCGGATGATTGTCGTCCGTTGTATCTTTTTTTAGGCGTAGATGTTTTTCTCGTGAGAGAAGGCGCATCAAGAATCAGGCCATTTTCCGCTCAAAGTCCCGCTCTTTCTCTTGAAGAAAGGAAATTTGTATAAGGCTTTACTCCCATTTCTCAAAGGTAAAGATAGCCTTTCTCATCTAATCTTATACTTCAATCTTGGCTCGCAAAAAGGCTACACCAAAAGACCTGGAAGCAATCATCATCCAACCACAATCACAAATGGTGCTTAATCACTGGAGACGCACTCCTGCGAATCCCACACCAAACTACGAGTTCATGGGCCCTCCAGGGGCTCTTGCTATGGTCACACTCATGCCTCTGATTACCTATGGAATCTACTTCAACTGCAGGCCAGAGGTTGGCTGTCTGCCCATCCGCCTGGACGGCTCGCAAGGTGTTTGGCCCCCATTGGACTCGCTCTTGAACCCTCTCCAGATCCCTAGCAACTTTTTGCAATTTTTCCTCCGGACGTGGGACCGCGACGCGTTTCTCGTGTATTCAGCTTACATGGTATTCTTGTTTGCGTGCTACTTTTTCCTCCCGGGTCCGGTTATAGAGGGTACTGTGGTGGCAGGGGTTGGAAGCAATCCAGTCACGAGTAAAGGTGGTCGGTCAGGCCACAGACTCAAGTACAAGGTCAATGCGCTACGGACATTGGTCCTGGCTCTAGTTATCGTCGGGCTGATTCTGACGACGCGCGGTGTTGGCCCGTTCTTGTTTGTGTACGATCGATTCTTGGGCTTGATTACGGCTTCGCTGGTGTGGACATTCTCCGTGTCGGCGTTTGTGTACCTCTGGTCCTTTCTGAAGGATTCGAACGGCAAGGACAAGATCCTGGCGCATGGCGGCAATACTGGCAACCACCTCTATGATGTGAGTACACTTTGACTGAAAAAAAACTGCAAACGTTTATAGTATGGTTGCCTCTCGTTCTCTCCCTCCTTTCCTTTCGACCATACTGTGGTGTAATTAGTGGCATGTACATGACTAACCACTGTGTGTGGCACTATATTAAATTAGTTCGCGCTTGGACGCGAGCTCAATCCTCGCTTCAGTGCATCGCCTGATTCAATTTTTGACATCAAGTACTTTATTGAGCTGCGCCCCGGTCTCATCGGCCTGGTTCTGCTCAACATCGTCATGGCCTGCCAACAGTACCACGTCCTCGGGACAGGTCGTTTGACAGCATCCATGGTTCTCGTTCTCTGCTTCGAGACGTTCTATATCGTTGACGCTCTCTGGAACGAGCCCTTAATCTTGACTACAATGGACATCACGACCGATGGGTTCGGGTTCATGCTGGCGGATGGACTCCTCTCCTGGCTCCCCTTAAACTACGCTGTGCAAGCAAGGTTCTTAGCCATGTTTCCGGTCCACATGGATTGGTGGCAGATCACTGTCATTATCGCTGCCCAAGCATTAGGATACTATATCTTTAGGAGCGCGAATGCTCAGAAGGATACATTCCGGCGCTTTGGAGCGAATGATCCTCGAAACATTGGTACGTGGCAAAAAGACATCGACCACCGCAAGAAAACGGCAGGGCACAATCATACCAGAGACCTCTAAAAAATAGTATGTGCGGAAGAAAATGTCGTTTTACAAACTCTTCTTTCCTTCGTAGGTGTCAAGTACATGGAGACTAAGTCCGGTTCCAAGTTAATGACAAGTGGCTGGTGGGGAACTGCAAGGCATTTCAACTACTTTGGCGACTGGATCATGGCGTTGACATGGTCACTTCCTTGTGGTAGGAAGGGCATAGATCAATGAATGTTGCCGATGATTGTAGTTAAAGCAGAGGGGAAAAGAAACGGGAACTGACGAATCCCGAAAAATCACTTCCCGCACTAGGATTTTCGAGCCCGATACCATACTTCTATCCGATATACTTTGCGATGCTGCTGATCCACCGCGAGAGACGCGACGATGAAAAATGCCATAAGAAATATGGCAAAGATTGGGAGAGGTACTGCGAGCTGGTTCCTTGGCGCATCATCCCGTATGTATATTAGGTGTCACCAGGAAAACAGCGAGAATAAACACAATATCGAGCATTTATAAGTGAGTTTTTGCTGCTATTGAATTTCATCTTATGAGGTCGGCGCTGTCTGTTCCTGAGTGCTGAACACTCCCCTACTTCTAGCTTCCAATCGTGTGTCGTCTTCCAGTGCCGAGGTACTTGCTGAAGCTGCCGATGGTGAAGGTGCTGGAGCCGGGGCTGACGATAATGTCTGGTTGCCATGCTGCTGGGTATGGTTGTCAACGCTCTCCGCAGCTATTCCAGTCGCAGGAGCCTCTGGCTGAATATCTGGAATTTCTACGGGGATGTTGGCACCTCGAGGGCGAGTCCTAATAATGCGTCGAAGCATACAAAGATATCAATAGGAGAACACAAAGAGAGCCAGCGGGTGACAACGTACGGTGATATAAAAGCGTAAGACTTACAGGAATGAGGGTGTCTGAAGATAGCGTCTGCCTCCTGAGGCCAGCTCCTTTGGCCAGACGTCCTCAAAAAAGTAGTAGATGTGCCCGACAGCAATTCCCATCAGGTCGCCGGTAGGAAAGTGGCTATTCAAAAGCAGAGTGAATCCAAGAAGGACCCACGGCAGGTACGGCGCCGTGAAGACAAAGAGGCCAAGGAAATTAAGTGGTATAGAAGGATTGCGACGGGACCAAATATAAACCAGAGTGAAGGCCAGAGGCGAGCCCAAGAACGGCATGGCCACAAAGGGCGAGAGACACTATTTTGGCACAGAGGGTGCATGGTGAGTATCTTGGTCTTCAATTCCAGGACCATGACATTAGTCATAAAAAAGAGGAGCAGCTTACCAAAAGTGAGAAGGCAGATAGAAACAGCATCCAAGCATAATCCATCGTGCGCCCATAAAACGATCCTTCCTCGAGCATCCTGCTATATCGCACTCTAAAAAAAGTAGCGAGTAGACAAGAGTTTAGGTGAGTGATCCTCGTCAATGGAGAGCACGTCTCGCAAACTTTTCATTGATTCACTTCCTGACATCCTTAAACATTTCCGCGTACTTACAAAAAGAACATGTGGAATACAAAGTCCAGACCGAGGGGTCCAAAGTAAAGAAAGGTCGTGATCGGCCGCCAGAACTATATAAGAAAGGGGTTGGGCGCTTAGACGTTGTGTCCCATAGTCAAAATGGGTCGATTCAGCGAGTCATACCTGATTCCTGTAGAAGACCAGTTCGTAGTCAAAGTACAGCTGGAAGGCGTTGGTGAAGCCCGTTTGCTAAAGACATGAGCAGGAGATGGGGAGTGTTGAGCAAAGACTGTTAACATCTTGTCCACGAAGCTTGTAGAGATGCACCTTTGACCAAGGTTCACCCAGCGAAAAAAAATGGCTCTTGGACGAGCAGAGCACGCGCTGTAACTCTGTATTACCACTGCCAATGCCACCAAGGCGGCTCCTGTTGCATAGAGCCTGGTCACCAGTGGCACGTCGTAGTACCAGGTTTCAATAGGGATGGGCATTGTTGCGCTGATGTGCAACGTTGAAGTCAAAGACGAAAGAAGCAGCGGGAGTGATGGGAGATGCCGAGGTCAATCCCGTCAGGTTGCTCTGTGTTTTCTTTCCGTGATCCCGAACGGCCTGTTGTCTGCTGCTGCTGCTCCTGCTCTTGCTCTTGCGGTTACTGATGGCGTGAGTGGATGAGAGTGGGGTCTGATGGACGAACGCGGCGGCGAGTGCTGTGGTTGTGGAGAGACAAAAGCTGAGAGATAGTGGCGATGGAGTGGCCGAATTTGATTCGAGGAGAGGTCACATTACAGGCCTGCGGCAATTTATTCAGGCCCTTATTCTAAACAGACATCGCCATGTCAATCTTCTTGTGGGGTTCATATCCTTCAAGGACGAAGTCCTCCAGTCGAAAGTCGTCAATGTTCTCAATGGTCCTCGTCACGCCAGACTCGCCCTGCGACGGGCGGATGTACATCTTGGGGAACGGTTTGGGCTCGCGCTCCAGCTGCACCTTGAGGGCTTCCGTGTGATCCAGGTAGATATGGCTGTCGCCCATCGTGTGGATAAACTCGCCACAATCCAAGCCCGTGACATGGGCAATCATCCTTGTCAGGAGTGCATACGACGCAATATTGAAGGGCACTCCGAGGCCCATGTCGCAGGACCGCTGGTACAGTTGACATGAGAGCTTGGCTTTAGGCTGTTCCTCTGTTGGCGTTGACACATAAAACTGGCAAAACATGTGGCAGGGCGGAAGCGCCATCTTTCCTAGGTCTAGGGTAATTGTAAATAAGAACCTGTCACCATCAGACTAGGTCCATATCCTGGGATAGTAAGAGGCAAAGAAAAACTCAAGAAAAACATTCATCCACGCACCAGCAGGATTCCATGCGCTCATGATAATCCGTCGATCTGTAGGGGTGTTCTTGATCTTCCAAATCACTTCAGCAAGTTGGTCCACGCCTTGTCCTGTGTAATCAGTGTCACAGTCCTTGTACTCTGCTCCAAAGTGGCGCCACTGAAAGCCATAGACGGGGCCGAGGTCTCCGACCTTGCGATGGGAAAGGCCGACCTTGTCTAAGTACTCTCTGGAACCGTTTCCCTCCCATATCTTGACACCTTTCTCAGAGAGATGGAGGCCATTGGTGTCGCCTTTGACAAACCAGAGGAGCTCCTCGATCACAGCTCTAAGGAAAACTCGTTTGGTGGTTAAGAGAGGGAAAGTGTTGTTCTCGAGCGAGAATCGCATGGATGGAGGGGCGAAGATGGAGCGCGTGCCAGTGCCGGTGCGGTCAGCGCGGAATTCGCCGTAGTCCATGACATAGCGGATCAAGTTGAGGTACTGGTGCTCCTCATGTTGTTCGGGGCTTCTCCAGGGATGGATGGACGGTGTGAAGGATGGAGTGACCATGTTGGCGATCGGTCTGGCGGTAACTGCGGACGGGAGTCAAGACGAAGGACAACTGCGAAGCACACTCTCCACGTCAAGAACGCGTTCATATTGTTTTGAAAAAGATAAGCAATTTAAAAAAATCCAGTCACAGCTCCATCTCGAGCTTGGAGTCCACATGAGTTCGCTTCCGTGCGACGAAGGGGGTGGACAGGATACGTGCCTGGATCGCCAGTAGGGCAGATCAATTGTCATCCAAAAACAGGGGCATAATACATGCTCCCGCCAAGGCAGCAACGATGTCATCTCCCCACTATCATACGCAGAAAGTGCTGCAAAGGCGGTTGATAATGTTCATGCAGCATCTATGCATCTATTGTGGACACTCAAAGAGGTCAAAGAGCATAAAAATCTCAGGCCGCTGAATAGGTCAGATGGTGTTGTGGGACGGCATTGGGCAGGAGCCAAAGTTGGCGAGCTCACTGACGATACGTGCTGGTTTGGACGTGATAAGGCACTGAAGGGATCATATGGAGCGCATCGTCCCCTTTCCTCCTTAGCTCCTGACCCTAGCCCATCTCTCCCACTTGCGTCCCCTAATGACGTCGCTCGCCATTTTCTTGCAACCCCTTTCTCAGGCTCCGGGCTAAGATAGAAGGAGCAGGCCATCTAATACAGCATTACTCCACTCGCTGGCCGATGATGGTACTCCATGACTTTGACCGAGGTGTCTGACAGCACATCTACCACACATCCGTGGGTCAGACATGCTACCTTATTGAAGTTCAACTGGGCAGAACAATAGGGTGAAAAGGCGACGCTTAGACAGAAAAATAGCCTCTTCGCGATGATACGAAGGTGCTACAGTAGATACGTCAAGACATAACATTTGAAAGCCAAACGAAAAAATGCCAGACTTTTAAAGGAGGGACTGACCCCCTCTTCCAGCGCCCCTCCCTCAGTCTCTCGTCGTTCCTTCTTTCATCAGATTATCCTGCCCTAAGTTCACCCTCGAGTTTTGCGAAGGTGTGCCTTGCTCCCCTGAACATCCTCGTCGTCTAAGTGCCTCACTTTCAAAAGGCTCACTGTCCTTCCAGCGTTGAACGGGATCAGAAGCAGTGTTTATTGGAACACTTTTCATTCCAATTCTCTTGTTCCTCACACCGTCCAGCAAATCCACACACATCGTTCACAGGTGCTTCTGACCGTTGATGAAGGCAGATTGCTCCTTTACTCTTCTAATCAGACTGAAGGTATGTGATATTTGACTACAGTTCACCCAGTGTTTAGTTCAGCCGCAGACTATATTTTTTGTTTTGTTGCGAAGAGCACAAGCCTGGACCTGGTCCAGATTGGGCCATTTCCGTTTTCCGTGGCAGGGAACTTCAGACAGCCAATCGTACGCCAGTTGTACCCTATCAGTATCTGTCCACTGAGGTGCATGAATGCAAGGCATTGGTTGGTGGTGGCACCCGGGCTGTGGGCGTCAAGGCGTCAAAGGTGTAAAAACATCTCATGACTAGCCAGACAGAGAGCCGGGCAGAGAGCCAGCGACAGGGAGCATGCTAGTATCTGAATTGCATAAAGGAATCGGCGGGCGGAGTGTGGGAGTGGGGATTGGCTCTGCTGAGTGTGGCCAAATAAGGACAGTGTGCATCCTGTGGACCCTGGCCCGCTCTTTCT
Source organism: Mortierella alpina (assembly GCA_029449245.1). Classification (NCBI taxonomy): domain Eukaryota; kingdom Fungi; phylum Mortierellomycota; class Mortierellomycetes; order Mortierellales; family Mortierellaceae; genus Mortierella; species Mortierella alpina. Next base: position 1,174,513 of record JANATF010000004.1, on the reverse strand, counting down.
TTCTCCTGCTGTCCACATGCATGAGCTTACTGACTCCCCCTCTTGTTTCCACTCTCTGCTCTCTTCCGCACACTCTCTCTTCCCGCTCTCGCTCTCGCTCTCGCCTCCACCCACCTCCACCCACCTCCACCCACCTCCACCCACTTCCATCCACCTCCATCCACCTCCTCCATCCTTCTCCTTAGCTCTAATTCCATTGTCAGCCCATACCCAAACACACCGTCGCACACCCACCCACACAAAGCGTGCTCCGCCGCTCCTCACCCCACCCCCCGTTCCAACCACCGGCCCTCAGGGTTGACCCACTATCCACACTGTGAATAGCTCGTAAACCATGGCTGATCCTATAGAGCAGGGCGGGTCTCCAAGACCAGATCCCAACCAGCCGCTCGAGTTGACCAGGACAAAGACCATCCCCAAGGAGGAGGCCACCTCCGCTGCACCAGGCGGTGCTATGGCTGCGGGCACTACGACCTCTGAGCCTGTTATGTCTGAGAAGGGACCAGCGAACAAGAAGAACGCCCTCAAAGAAAAGACGCTCGACATCGTACGTGGTTCGCCTTCCTTCTTTCCTCGTTCTTTTCTCCCAGGCGATTCTCGCTTTCATGGCTATCTGTTTCGAATGGTCACTTGCAGAAGCTTCTTGAGAACTGACTGATCGATTGTGTGTTTTCCTATGACGATGCGCTTTGTAGACGGAGCACCTTTTCCCCATCGAAGAGATTGCAGCACGATATGACACTGGCATCGACACGGCCAAGGCTGGGAGCAGTAAGGGCCTCGACTCTGCTGTCGCAGCCCAGCGTCTGATCGAGAACGGCCCCAACATTCTCTCACCTCCCAAGCAGATTTCGCCCTTCATGAAGTTCTTCCACTGCCTCACATCGCTCTTCAACCTGTTGCTGATTCTGGCCGGTATACTCAACTACATTCTGCTGGCCGTCGACCCGCAGGGCAACAAAGTCAATGTAAGAGACGGTGATACGTGAGAGTGACACCGAGTTGGCGTAATATTGGTATCATTTTTTTTCTATTCCCACTAGTGCTTTGCCAACCGAAGCCTTCCAGCTAATTATTTTGTTCATCATCACACTGGTATTGATGCTCTAGACATATCTTGGAGCCATTCTGATCATCGTCGCGTTCATTAATGCCGGCATCGAGTTTTACCAAGCCCAAAAGTCTGCTGCGGTCCTTCAGTCTTTCCTGAACCTGATGCCCCAGAAGTGCTATGTTCTGCGCGACCACAAGGCGATCCAAATCACAGCCTCCGATCTCGTCCTCGGGGACATTGTCTTTGCGCGCATGGGCGACAAGATCCCAGCCGATATCATGATTTTCGCCTGCACTGACATGAAGGTAGACAACTCATCGCTGACTGGCGAGGCCGACCCACAGGACCGCAATCCTGTCAACGAACACAGGAATCCGTTGGAAGCGAACAATCTTGCTTTCAACGGATCCCTGGTTGTTAATGGAGAGGGCTACGGTATCGTCATCAGAACCGGCGACAACACCGTGCTGGGTCAGATTGCCGGTATGACTGCTGGAGAGGACTCTGGAAAGTCACCGCTGTCGATGGAAATCGACGTCTTTGTCAAGATCATCGCATCGATCGCCATTACAACCGCTATCGTTTTCTTCCTCATTGGATATTTCGCAGTCTATAGCAACCAGGGCAGCGCCGGCATTTCCAGCACGCTCAACTTTGCAATTGGTGTCTTTGTCGCCTGGGTGCCTGAAGGTTTGCCGGCTACGGTGACAATGTTGCTTACTATTGCCGCCAAGCGCATGGCAGCCCAGAATGTACTCGTCAAGGACCTGACTGGTGTCGAAACACTCGGAGCCATCACGCTTTTAGCCACGGACAAGACAGGAACACTGACCCGCAACCAGATGACTGTGACCAATATCTGGTCCTCTGGCAACATGTATTCTGCCTTCCGCAGTGCTGCCAATGCAGGAAATCCTTTCGACGCCAACTCACCTGGCATCCCCGAGGTGCTCGCGATTGCTTCACTCTGCTCCCGAGCAAAGTTTGACCGAACAGATGTGCCCATTCCTGAACGCCAAGTGCTCGGAGACGCCACCGAGTCGGGATTGACCCGCTTCGCAGCCGCCAATATTGCCAACTTTGACAACCTAAATGACCTCTATCCTAAGGTCTTTGAGGTCCCCTTCAACTCTGAGAACAAGTGGGCGATGTCCATCCATCACAAGGAGCATCCGGACGGCAAGTTTACGTTGTTGATGAAGGGAGCGCCCGAACGTATCCTGCGACTGTGTAGTTCGATTCTGATCAATGGCGCAGCCGTACCACTGACGCCGGAGCATTCGAAGGCGTACGACGAGATGTATGCCTTGATGGCCTCGAAGGGTCATCGTGTGCTTGCCTTTGCCCAGCTTCTGATGCCACGCGACCAGTACCCAGATGATCACGTATTCGACAAGGAAAAGAAGAACTACCCCACTACCCAGCTATGCTTTATCGGACTGGTTTCGCTCGAGGATCCTCCCAAGCATGGAGTTCGTGAAGCAATTGGTCGGTGCCGCTCTGCTGGTATCCGTGTGATGATGGTTACTGGTGACCACCCGCTGACGGCCGAGGCTATCGGACGTAAGATCAACCTGGTTCTTTCAGACACCAAGGAGATGGTGGCACAGCAGCGTGGCTGCGCGGTGGATGAGGTTGGCGACGACGAGTACAATGCTATCGTAATCCATGGCGAGCAGATCGACTCCTTATCGGAGCACGATTGGGACGTGATCTTTTCCAAGCCAGAAATCATCTTCGCTCGTACCTCACCCAAGCACAAACTGCAGATTGTCAAGCACGCCCAGTCCCTCGGACACATTGTTGGTGTCACAGGTGATGGTGTCAACGACTCGCCAGCACTCAAGAAGGCTGACCTGGGAATCGCCATGAACATTTCTGGATCGGATGTCTCCAAGGAGGCAGCGGCCATGATTCTACTGGACGACAACTTTGCATCAACAGTACGCGGCATCGAGGAGGGTCGCTTGATCTTCACGAACCTGAAAAAGTCGATCCAGTACACGATTACACATTCGATGCCAGAGGTCATCCCCAACTTGCTTTACGTTATTGCCTCGATCCCCTTGCCCATCTCGTCCATGTTGATCCTGGTCATCGATCTCGGATTCGAGCTGATCCTCTCGTTGACCTTTGCCTGGGACAAGCCAGAGACCAGTGGCGGACTCATGAAACTGCCTCCTCGTAAGCCTGTTACCCCCGAATCCATCGAGCGTCGCCGACGCTTGGCCACCCGGGCCCTACCCCCCGTGATTGACGCAGAGTCGGGCGAGCAGGTCGCACCTTCACGCTGGAACCGATTCCACCACGACTTTAAGGCTATGTTCACATCGCTCTACTGGCGCGAGCGCTTTGAGCACACGGAGGATGAGGTTTTGGTCGATGCCGGCTTGCTCTCGTGGGCGTACCTTGAAATTGGAATAATTCAAACCGTGGGAGCACTGGTCACCTTTTTCGTGGTTATCTACAGGGTGGGAGGGATCAACCCAGCCCAGGCGGTCCAGATGCAAAAGAACAACGAGTTTTCGTCCCAATCTCCGCAAGCGAACCTGGATTTGCTGGCCAAGGCGCAATCAAGTTTCTATCTGAGTGTCATGATCATGCAGCTGTTCAACTTGTTTGCCTGCAAGACTCGGTACCGTTTGCCATTTGGCAAGTACATGTTCTCGAACCCACGGACGTTTGTCGGCATTGTGTTTGGATGTGCGCTTGGATTCTTGATTGTCTATTGCCCTGGATTCCCTGTTGTCTTTGGCACCTCCAACGACACACCGTTTATTTACCTGCTGATACCCATGGCCTTTGGAGTCGTTATTATCTTCTATGCCACGGTCCGACAACTCGTCCTCCGCAAAGTGAGACCCACCACGCTGAACGATGAGATTATTGGACTTAATATGGTCCCGACCATTAAGACCATCTTCTCGCGCACAAAGTCAATCCCACGCACCAACACGAACACCCAGCCATGATGAGGATGAAGAATCGGGAAATGGAGACGTATGTCGTTTAGCCCTCTCCACTTGTTTTTTTTTTCTCTTCGAGCGAACAGAGCTGAGTATACTTTTTCTCCATTTTTATTGTCTGATGTTCCTGGATCCTGGAAGTCTGTTTTGATACAAAAGAATAAGTAGGGAAAAAAATAAAAAAAGAATAGTCATTCTGAATGAAGGACAGAGAACATATGGAGTGATTGGGAGAGTGCGACTGTCCAGAGCCATGGTGAGGGTATAAGTGGGGGAAAAAAAGGAATAGCGTTTTAAAAGTACAAGCGTGGACCAACCATGACCTTTGTCGATCAAGGGGTCCTACTGCCTCTCATGGGAACAGGGTTGGCTGCCTTACTACTAGGGTTGTTGGCGTTGGTGTTAGTGTTTGCCGTTCCTTTGGCCTTGGTCATAACGTTCGAGACAGCTGTCGGACTGCCGTTGGAGCTATTGTTGCCGCCGCTGCTGCTGCCGCCTTTGAGCAAGTACTTGAGACCAGCGTTCGGGTTCGGGTTTTTCTCAACCGTCATCGCAGTGGTGCTTCTCCTCGGACGGTTTTGACCAGCAACACTGCCCTTCCTGCTGTCATTGTTGATACCCATCGCGCTGGTTTGGCTGCGCTTTCCAGTATGGGCGGCTATAGCATCCATTAGCGAAGATGTGCTTCCAGGCGACGACTTTGACCGCTGTGAGGCTGATGATTGCAAGGACGCAAGGACCGATGACTGCTGGCGTCCTTGGGTAGCTCTGACTGAGGATCCAGGTGATGTAGAGTTCGAGGATGGATGATGGTGCAGACTCATCTGACTGACAGACCGGGAGCTGCAGCGAGAAGAGGACATACTGGCATTCGTGGCGGCTCGACTGCTGCTCCTGGATCGGCCCTGGGATGGATTGGAAGGCGGTGGCACATATTCGAGCGACACACTGGGGTTCCACTGTGGCCGAGAGGATGGCAAAGATGAATTCAGCACTGTCTGCAAAATGTTGTGTTCCTCAAGTCGTTGCTGCAGCTCGGTGGTGGTCGAGGGAGGCGCAGGCGTAGAGAACTTGCTGCCCGAATCATTCGGTACAGGAGTGGGCAACTGCTCTTGCTGGATGGGATCAGGTGACTCTGTCGGGCGCGCCTGCAGTTGCTGTCTGTTCTGAGTGGCCATGGGTACTTGAGGTGAGGTTGCGGGAGTGAGTGGTTCTGGGCTTGAGAACGGTGCCGACATGGTGGCAGTGGCCGGGGTGGGTGGCGGAGACGAGAGCGCGCCTTCCTTTGGCTGATTAAAGCTGACTCCAAGTCCCAGCTCTCTGCCCAGGGACATTTCCTGTGGTACATCCTCATTGGCGTTGTTCAGGCCTTGAGGAAAGTCGTGGGCATTGTCGAGGTCTGGGTCTTCCATAGCGAGAGTCGAGAGCTGGCCCGTGCTCCTGATCCTTCCGGATGGTGATGCATGCGGCAGCCAAGCGCGTCCCTCCATGTCCGACTCGATGCGCATGGTCTGGATGGTCGTCTGAGCCTCCTCAAGCAGGTGCGCATATTCCTTGGTATTCGACATCATCTCCACCACTTTGCCCTCACACTTGTCCTGTCTGTTTTCCAGCTCTTCAAGTGTTGAGCGGATTGTGCCGCTATCTGAAAGTACCTTTCCAAGTTCCGACTGCATGCTTTTCATGGCCATCGCTGTGCTGGAATGCGTTTGCTTCTGTCTTTCGAGCGTGACGCGGAGCTGCTCCTGAAGATCCACGTTCAAGCCCTGAGTCGTCGTCAACTCTTGTTCTACCTCATTAAGCCGGCGCGAATACACGCTCACTTTGTTCTTGGCATCCAGAACCTCGGTCCCCATCTCGCTCATCTGCTCGACTAAACCGTCGAGCTCCTTGCGAAACATCTTGAGTTCACGGCGACAGCCATCCAGCTCCTTCTGCAGAGACTCGTTCTCGCTTGTGAGATTCTGCATCTCGTCTTCAGAACCATCCAAGTGCGAGTTAAAGTGCTGTGCTTGCTGATGTACCCTCGACTGCAGGGCCGAGTTTTCATCCTGCAGGGCTTGTAGCTAATGGTTGAGGCGAATGGCATAGACGTTAGATATTGTGCCAGAGTTCATTTACTTATCATTACAATGTGGGCTAGTTTACCTGGGCAAAGGATTGCCGTTCTGCACGTTGTGCGTGCTCCAGATTCTGCTGGAGCTCCAATCCGAAGCGCCCAGCCATATGTAGCTGCTCTTTCATCAGTTGGTGCTCGTCGTAGAACTTTTGTTTGAGGGCTCTCGCGTCTTCAATCCGCTCCAATTCGGCCCAGAGCTCGTCTTGTTCTGGTGGAGGGGCTTGTGCTGTGTAAGGAGGGACAAAGACACAGGCCGATAAGCTTTTCGGGAAGCACACAGGCTTGTACAGCGAAAGGCGGGCATGACTAAAAGCCGCGATGCTTACCGAGCACGTCCTCCTGTGAGAGATTATAGGGTGGGCAAGGTGGACTCTACAGGTGCACGGATGCGAAACGGGAAGAATTTAGTCAGCGCTTACGATTCCCATCACATGCCGTTGGGCAGGAAGAGGGAAGAGAAGAGGGAGAGAGAGAAGAGGGGCGTGTAGAGGGTGAAGAGTGTGCGAAAGAAGAAGCCAAAAAGGTGGTATCTATCCTGTCCTATTCTGCCCTGTACTATGCGGCTGCTCCCTCAGGTCATGGTTGACCATTTTCGTTCGCTGTCTCGTCGCCACAGCGGGCATTTCTCTCGTGGGGTTGGGGCGAGTAACCATGGCAGAACACTGGACTTGCTTTTCTGATCCCCGCCGGTGTTGCAGAGAAATGCCAGATAGATTGGCGAGATTGATGGCTCTGCTAGATTGGAGCCGCCTCGGAGCGAGCAAGGTTGTTGTATGAAAGACCGTCAACAGGGTCACAACCCCATTACTGTAAGGAACCGATTTTTCCTTTCGCGGGACATCCGACACGATAAGCACGCGCATCGGGAGAGGAGGGGGTGGGTGGGCTTGTATGCGACTGCATGCTGCTGACCCAACAAAACGAGGCGGTACATGGCAATAAAGAACTGTTTGATGCAGTGCTTCAAGATACAAAGAGCGGGAGACAAGGAGAGGGAGAGCGTGAGCATTGGAGCATGCTGTAGTGTAGCGTTACCTCGAAGGACTGGTCTCGGCTGAGCGGTGTTATGCGCGTGGGAGCGGTCAGCATGTTCTTCTCGGTCAGCATGTACTTGTCTGTGTCTTTTGTTGGCTGCTGCGAATGAGGGGTGCACTGGGCACAGCTTTGTCGCGGTAGCGGTAGTTTAATAGTCAATCACAACGAGTGCTGTAACAAAGAGGGAACCGGAGCGAACGAGAGAGAGAGAGAGCGAGCCCTGATGGGTGTGGAGAGGAGGATGGGCGAGTGGAATGGGATTAGATTAAACCGTGGTGGAGCTCGTTCTGGATGTGGAGAAGTGCAATATGGAATGTTGAAAGGAGAGGCACCCACGACGAAGCAGAGGCAGACGAGGTCGAGGAAGAAAAGGACACAGAAGTGGGCGAGGAGGAGGAAGAGGACAGGGAGGAGGGACGAGGATGAAGACGAGGATGAGGATGAGGATGAGGATGAGACAGACGAGAGCAGCAAGAACAGGAAGGAACAGCAAGAAGAAGAAGAAGAAGAGTGCAAAGGTGGGAAGGCGAGACACGATAGCAAGGCATGGGGTGGACTGTACTGGATTTGCACATCTCAAACCCACGCATGCTGCACATGTAGCCGTAATGTGCCACATCTCACATATCTGTCCTGTTCATACAAAATTCATTCGCGCGCATGGGTTATGAGCCGTCAAATTGCTCACTCACACTCTCTCTCTCCTATTTTTACTGAAGCATGTGGAGCATGTGTGGCATTGTGTAGCATGGTGTAGCATGGATCTGTTTATCCCGAGCACTCCACTCTTGCTTCTCTCGCTTTCCCTCTCCTGTCCTTCCTTCCTTCCTTCTTTCCTTGCTTCTTTCCTTCTCTCTCTCTCTCTCTCTCTCTCTCATTCTCTCATTCTCTCATTCTCCCTCTCTCTCTTTCTCCCTCTCCCTCTCCCTCTCTTTCTCTCGATCCCACCTCAAGCTTCTGACCTTAATCAGACTCCGCAGAAAGCAAATTGCCTGGTAGTCTGCCTGCTGCTGTGATAGTTCAGGACCCTGTCTTGCAGCAATGTTCATGCACGGCTGGACCCAATTCTGCACGTGACGATTGGCCGCGATGACGATATGTGTTTTTTTTAGTCGCATCGGACGCCGCAGCCACCAACAAATATCGCTTATCATCGAGCTTTTTTTTCCCTCTTCTCATCACCCTTTTCCTCATCTCCTCTTCAACCCTTTTTACATCCAATGAGCCATAATGACAACTTGAACGGCCTTAATCAGCAATTTGGTAAGCTGTCCCCTCTGCCCCCCATCGCATCGTGCATTCGCACTCTTCCTCTTGTATTCTTGCAGTCTCTGGATATCTGTATATGCTGTAGTGCAGTAATGTGGTGCAAATCAAACAAAAGACGGAGAGATGAGATCCGATCCTTTGCTCACTTGCTTGCATCTGCAGGCAAGAACAGATCAACACCCGTCCCATCTTTTCCCATCTCACTCCCCCACTGACCCGCTCAGCTCGAGAGAATGCTTGGCTGTTGCTGGAAACAGTGCCATCTGTGGCCGCCTGATGACGCTATAGCCGAAACTGATCAGATCTTCTCTTCTTGTATAGCTGGTATGGGCGTTAATGAACCTCGCGGTAACTCTCGTCCCTCGAACGGACGTCCCGCCTATGTTCCTCCTCACATGAGAGGCCAGTCGCAGCAGCCTCAGCAGTCGCAGCAGCGATCCGATAGGTATGAGCTTGAGCTTGTCTCCCTGCCCTGCCCCTTTGCATGTGCAGATGGTAGCAGCACCATGTGTGGATATGTCCCCCGCCCCCCTTTCTTTTTATATCTTTTGGTGCATACAGGCTAACCTCTGTCTATTGTTTTCGTCTCTTTCTAATTCAGCTGGGATGCCCCTCGTGCCTCGAACAACCAGCGCTCCACCGGCGGCTGGGGTGGTGCCTCCGAGAGCGGCTACAACCGCGGCTGGAACGAGCCCGCTCACCCCCAGCCATCCTCCGGCGGCTGGAACGATCGTGCCTCCTCGGGCGGCTATGGTGGCCGTCGCAGCGAGACCCCTTCGTCGGGCTACCCTCGCCTGGATCGTGATGTCGGTACCTTCAAGAACGGCGTCCAGGTCCCTGCTGCCCGCAACCCCCGTCTGGAGCGCGAGCTCTACGGAGCTGAGGACAAGGACCGCCAGAGCACCGGTATCAACTTTGAAAAGTACGACGACATCCCCGTCGAGGCATCCGGAAACAATGTCCCTGAGCCCGTCTTGACCTTCACCAGCCCTCCTCTGGATCCCCTTCTCCTCGAGAACATTGAGCTCTCCAAGTACACTCAGCCCACTCCCGTCCAAAAGTACTCCATCCCTATTGTCGGAGGTGATCGTGATTTGATGGCCTGTGCTCAGACTGGTTCCGGAAAGACTGGCGGTTTCCTCTTCCCCATTCTCTCCGAGCTCTTCAAGCGCGGACCTGCCCCCCTTCCCGAGAGTGCTGGCGCTGGCCGCACCCGCAAGGCCTACCCCTCGACCCTCATCCTCGCACCCACCCGCGAGTTGGCCTCCCAGATCTGGGAAGAGTCCCGCAAGTTCTCCTACCGTTCCTGGGTTCGCTCCTGCGTCGTCTATGGAGGTGCCGACATTGGTCAGCAGCTCCGCACCATTGACCGTGGATGTGACATGTTGACTGCAACCCCTGGTCGTCTTGTCGATCTGATCGAGCGTGGCCGTGTCTCCCTGGCCAACGTCCAGTACTTGGTCCTTGACGAGGCTGATCGCATGTTGGACATGGGTTTCGAGCCCCAGATCAGACGTCTGGTCGAGAAGGAGGATATGCCCGGTGTCGAAGAGCGTCACACCCTCATGTTCTCTGCCACCTTCCCCCGCGACATTCAGCATCTCGCCCGTGACTTTTTGCGCGATTACATTTTCCTCTCCGTCGGTCGTGTCGGCTCCACCTCTGAGAACATTACCCAGAAGATCGAATATGTCGAGGACGAGGACAAGCGTTCCGTCTTGCTCGACATTCTCCACGCTCAGCCCAAGGGCGATCTGGGTTTGACCTTGATCTTTGTTGAGACCAAGCGCATGGCCGACACGCTCTCGGACTTCTTGCTCAGCCAGAACTTCCCTGCCACCTCTATTCACGGAGACCGTACCCAGCGTGAGCGTGAGCGAGCTCTGGATATGTTCAGATCCGGACGTTGCCCCGTCATGGTCGCCACTGCAGTCGCTGCTCGTGGTTTGGACATTCCCAACGTCACCCATGTCATCTCGTACGACTTGCCCACGGACATCGATGACTATGTTCACAGAATCGGTCGTACCGGTCGTGCTGGTAACACCGGTATCGCCACTGCGTTCTTGAACCGCGGTAACAAGGGTGTCGTCCGTGATTTGCTTGACCTTTTGAAGGAGGCTAACCAGGATGTCCCCGGCTGGCTCGAGACCCTTGCCAGAGAGTCCTCCTACGGTGGCGGTAGCAGCAGTCGCGGCCGCGGCCGTGGCCGTGGTGGTAACCAGAGCGCTGGACGCGACTACCGCAAGTTTGGCGGCGGCGGTGGCTCCTCGAGCGACAACTGGGGAAGCGGCGGCGGTGGTGGATACAGCAACAACTACCCCAGCGGAGGTGGCGGTGGAGGATATGGCGGTGGTGGATATGGCGGTGGATATGGCGGCAGCGGCGGCAGCGGTGGAAACAGCTGGTTCTAAAGCCGAAAGCAACCTTACCATTGCTTGACTGAGTAACCTGCTTTCAGGCTACTGATACTTTTTTTTTTTTCCTTACTTTTTTCTCTTCTCTGATCTCCTTTCTATTCACGTTATGGATGCAGGATGCTGGCACTTGTACATTGTATACCCCATTTTTCATTTTTCTTTTCTCATTTGAAGCCTACCTTTGGGGTCATTCACCGATGTCCACCCGCACAGCATTTGAAAGGGAGAGGCACAACCTCTCTCAAACACTCCCCTCCTGTATTTATAGCGTTTTTTCCATGTCCATGTCCATGCTTTTTATCCCAAATAGACGCAAATTCGCATAGCATACAAAGCAACAACATGCATAAAAAAAATTTCCAAACAAAAAAGACAGCCAGTACATTGTTGTTGTATGGTTTTCTATCCATAGATAATCTTCCTGATGTTAGCGGTCAAGCAAATGACCATGACCAGACAACCATAGATTGTCAGGCACATGGACAGGATCTTGCGTCCAGTCCATGGGTCATTCTCATGCAGCTTGTAGTAAAAGCTGCCGGGCAGGATGAAGGAGATGGCAGTGGATCCTGTGGAACCAACGAGGGAGAGGACGACCTTGAGGTCCGAGATGGTGATGGCAATCAGATAGCTTCCGATCAAAATGGCCATGGTCATGATGATGTACTTGAGCTGTGGGATCTCTTGGGTGGGCGCGCCATGGTCGTCGACTTCACCGCCTTCTGCCAGTGTGACAGAGCTTGGCGAGGGGGCAGGGTCATCATCGTGGTCTTGGTCGTGGTCATTCGTCTCTGTCAGTGAGTTGTACTGTCGCTTCTTGCCAAATCGAGTCGAATCCCAGAGCTGGATTACGGCGATCAGAACCTTGTCCAGGCATGCCCTGCAAGGGTGGCACTGAAGCGGGAAAGAGAACATGACGAGGATGACGATGGCGATTCTTCCGATGGTGACGAGAAGGGAGGCGTTGTACATTTGGATGATGTTGCCACCGACGATGTTTCCAAAGGTGAGATATCCGAGAACGCCGATCGTGTGGTAGACCACAACCGCGGATCCAATCGAGGTCGAGATGATCCTGTTGAGCATGCTCTGTCCATTGTCTGTCAGCTCATTGTAGACCGAAAAGATCTAGACAAAAAACAAGAAACACATAGTGCCAAATGACAGACACACAACTCCGTTAGCGTTGAAGTCAGACTGCGAAGAATGTTGTTTCGTTTGGACAGGCAAAACCAACATGAGACAAAACTCACATTCTGGTGGCAAGTGAATGCAAAGACAAAGATGGGCAGCGTTGTCCAGAACTGCGACGACAGGTACACGTATCGGATCTCTTCCTTGGGTGGCAGGGGTTGTTCAGGCTTCAGGTAGAAGTGGATGACAATAAAGACCAGGTAAAAGACTGCCGTCAGGGCGAGAGCACTAGTGGCCTTGAGCGAGTCCAACCTCCTGAGGAACGCTAGGGGTCCAATGATGCCCATGAAGATGGTGATCCAGAATCGTCGGTCGACCAAGAACCAAAGCTGTGGGTCCATCTCCCCTGCTCCATCTCCGCCTGCGGCCACAAACGCCATCGCCGCCAGGGAACGCACTACCTCCGGCATCAGATCTCCAATGATGATCAGGTACGAGATGCCGACTCCGAAGCATTTGATAGCGATGGCAACATCAAAAAACACGGCTGCTGAAGGGTATGTCAGTTTGGAACAGGCAAAGAAGGACGCGGCTCGACCATGAGTCCTGCTGGCGCTCCTTGTCAAAAAGTAGAGTCCCAGCGCTGATGCGCCGGCAGAAAACACAATCATAAAGCTCCCGAGCAGCAATCCCACGGCCGCAAGCGCTCCTGGCTAACAGGGCAAAAAAAGAACGAAAAAGAAAATTAGCGACTATGAATGACACGGGGGATTATGATAGTATAGTGGCAGATGATGCATTTGTTCTATTCTCTTACCATGGCTAACATGCCAGTTCCTAGGATCGTGTTGGCCAAGTTGATGGTCTAGTGATGTGTGCAAAAGAGCAAACAGAGCAAAGCAGTAACTGTCTTAGTGAGGTGGTCCGACGACGACAACAACAACGACAAAAGGAGGCGTGTCTCCTTCCTCTTGTCCGCCTCTTTTCAGGGCAACCACTTCATTTGTTTATAGTCTATGATCCTTTCTGCCGTCGTTTGGTTTTCGTGGCTCGTAGATCCCTTCATTTTTCAATCAGGGTACTCTTGCGCTCAGATAGCCAGTGCAGTGTCGTAAAACGCGCGGACCTTCCTGTGGCGGACATGTCCGCACTGTCAGACACCAAGTGTCTGGCTTATCCAATATCTAGAGTCAAAACGAGACCACTTCTCTCTAGTCTATTACACTTACACAACTCCAGAAGCCAGCCGACGGTCCGACTTCGTTGCCATGGCCCAGATCCTGGTTGTGATGAGGTCCATGGTTTAACAGAGGCGACTCATCCGACGATGTCCTCTCGTCATCATGGCGATGCTGCGGCGAGCTATTGGCTGTTGCTTTGTGGAAAGGGGCATGTTGCTTTGCTGTAGACTGGGACGCGGCGGTGGATACGGTGGAGGGGCTCCCAGCTCGGACCACCGTAGTGTTGGATGAGGAGGAAGGGAGGGAGGTGTGGGCTCCTGACATTGTGCCGTACGACTTCGCCATCAATGCTGGGCTCGCTATTGCCTTTTTGGACGGTGAGGAGGGGGAGGCTTCCTGCCTTTCTGGTGCTGAGACGAGAAGAGAGAAATGAGACTGATGGACGAGCGGTAGGGGCAGAGAGAACGAGTTCGAGTGCAAGCAGGGATGAGGGGAGTGGAGAGAGTGGAGAGTGGAGAGTGGTGAGAGAGAGAGAGGGGCGGTGTGCAATCAAGGGCTGGGTCGACTGGAGCAAAGGGCGCAGGCAAGATGAGAACAGAGAGGACGTCGTGGTCGGTCCAAATCCAAAATACGGACTGCTCCTGGCCTTGGCGGCTGAGGCCAACGCTATGAAATTCAGCGCAAAGGGGCGCATGCAACGGTCTTGCCTCCCTCCTGAAGGGTTTGAGGGAGCATCAACGAGGGCAAAACGAGGACAAAAGGGGGTCATCCTCGACTGTGCTGCTCTTTGGCCACGTAGCAAGCATTTGCATCGCATATCTCTGTAGACTCTCTACAATAGCTCTCTAGTGCTGCCACCCCAAGCAGCCTCCATTGTCCCAGGGTCGATCCAACGCCGTAACACAGGCATGCGAGACTAGTCACGGAGCATCGTGTGCTCATGGCCCGCTTCCCCCACCCAGACTACAGGACAATGATGCAGGGCCACAGTGGGGCACGTAAGAGGATCAAGTTCAATTCCTCACCAGGTGGAGAGGCAGCATAGAAGAAGGTGAACATGCGACAGAGGGGAGTCAACGAGGAGAGGGTGCTGTAGCCCCTTCTTCCAGCAACAAATGTACTGTACATGGATCGCACCTGCAAAGGGGACAATGAGATGTGTCTCTTGTTCAGCATAGATGGTTCGTCATTCGTCGAATACACGGAGAGGACAAGAAGGAGCAAGATGAAGAGATCCTATGGCTCGGAGAGAATGCAAATATCGGTTTGTTTCCCCGCACTTCCTCTTTTGTCACTCCACACGCGAGCAGATTTTTTTCAGAGTGCGCCAGAGTGACAGTTGTCTGGCTGGAGCGTGAACACGACGGGCAGCCGAGTCCATGCCTTTGTCCTTCATCCGCCTCTCTCTCCCCCAACGTCAAACCGTCAACACTACAAGCCTTGGCCGGCATCGTCCAGGCGGCAGCTTGTTTTGTGCTCCGTGGAGTGCGATCGCACTGAGGCTGAGCGGCAGGCAGGCCGTGACCGATCTGATCTGTGTTCGGCAACGGCGATGATAGGACACCATGAGCGAGGAACACTTTGAAGCGACCCAAACCTTCACGTGCGAATTGTCGCTCTGTAGTATCCCCGTAGAACCTCGCTCCCTTTCCTTACTCATTCCTCTCCCCCGCATTCCCCCCATTCATCCGCTCCTTCTGACTCGATTTCATTCCTTTCCTCACCCACAGCCGCCATCTCCTCCTTCGAAACATACAATCGCAATGTCCGCTGTCAGCTTACCCATCAATGTCCAGCCCTGGCTCAGGTTCACGGCCACAACCGTCGGCCGCGACAAGATCTACCGAGGTATCCAGTACTTCTCCCGATTCTTGGCCTGGTACCTTCTCCGCCAGGGCTACACCAAGGACACCGTCGCGCGCTTCAACAGCCTCAAGAAGACCCTCGGTCTCTCCCGCAAGCGTAAGTCACAATACTCATTGTTCGCAGGAGGGTGCCCAAGGAAATGTTGATTGAAGCGAGCGGATTCGGCTCAACCTTTTGGAACGCGGCGCGACAGCATTGTTGCTTGCTTTGAAGAGACACATTGGAGATCATTGCGTGCTTGTGCATGTCCATCCGTTCAGGCATGCTTGCTGTCATCGCAGTGACAGCGGCCTGGAGTTTTGGCTCTTTGGTCATATATTTTCAGCCGTTGGATTCTAGTGTTACCCCTGATGATGTACAAACACGCTTCTAACATCTCCCTGCCTATCTCTTCGCGTGCCTTTCATATAGTTATGCGTTTCGGTACGAAAGTTGACGTTGGAATATTGAACAAAGCTGGATACTGTGGCACAGCAAACAATGGAGACGATAACTAATGACCTTAACTCGGCATCCCCCAAAAAAACAAACTTGCATTTCACGAAAAACAGGCAAACCCGTTGAACACTTGGACAACGCTGTAAAGGCCGTCGCTGTCAAGGACGAGTTCTTGCGCTACTGCACCATCGGAAAGCAGCTCGCCTATGCCGGCTACTTGACACTCGATGGAATCATCTTTGTAAGAATCTTGCCTTTCAGTCTTTCATTGCCTCTGTGCTGTTCTGATCTCCGTTCTAACCACGCCCCACACCTCCCAACGAGTAGATTGATGGATCCGGTGCCTACAAGTTCAAGAACATCAAGAAGTACAGCGAGCTCGCCAGCAGATTCTGGTTGGCCGGTATTGTCTTTGGCTTCGTCAGCGGCCTGTACAAGACTCGCCAGATCCAGATCCGCCGCGAGTCGGCTGCCCGCGGCCTTTCCCATAGCGCCGAGGCCGAAAAGTCCCTTGCTCGTACAGAGCTCAAGAGCCTTGCCAAGTATGTTTTCGCCTTCATTTGCATTTTCGGTTGTTATTTTCAAGGGTGAAAATCTGACGCGATAACCACCGATTGACCACGGCCTTTCTGTCTTACATCCTTTGGTGACGTATGTGCAACAGGGAGCAGCACAGCGTCAACAAGACACTTCTTCAGGACGGCTTGGATATGCTCATTCCCGCCACTGGTTTGGGTTACCTTTCCTTGGACGATGGTGCTGTTGGTCTCATTGGGTAAGTGTTTGCGAACATCTATTCTGTTCGATATGGATACACTGTTATGAGAACGATGATCCGCCGTTGTTGTTTTACAGACATGAATGTACTGATCAACACTCGCCTCTTGCATCTTTCTCTCTTTTGTTCCCTAGTACTGCTACTGCCATCATGGGCGCAAAGTCCCAGTGGGCCAAGGTCAACAAGTAAGCATGAGTCGACTTCCAACTGGACGCAAGGAAACGACGAGGAGGACGAGGAGGAGAATGAGGAGCGGAGGGAACGGTGTAGAGAAGAGGGTGCCTGTCGCGCCCTCTTTGCGTTCCCAGAGAAATATATTGGAAGTTCGGCTTTCAAAAATCACAGAATAAAAAAAATGGACAAAAGCCATTTTGCACCTCAGCTTCGCCTCAGCTTCACCTTGATTTGAAGCAATCTGTCGGTGAGCGGGAAAGGAACGTTTATTTCTTTTTGGTTTTTACATCTCAGTGTCCCGGAAAAACGTCTCCGAATGAAGCCAGGGAGGCTGAGAACTTTTGGAGCAAACCCACGAACGTCGGAGAAGGTCCGAGCGAAACGAAGGACCAACAGCTTGGATTTCTGTTATAGATTACTGGGATGGTGGTACGTCAGATCGACATGCTGAGACTCTGGATCTGTTCTTGCTATATGTACGTAAGCCAGGGTTTGGTAATTGCAATACAAACGGCAGCAAAACCAGCAGGCAAACATGCCGAATGTGTGTGCGGTTGTCTTGTCGGAGTCATCGGGGGAGTATTCTAATATAGACTTATTAAGAAAGCTTGGTCCCCGCTTTTCTATTGAAATCCATAGGCTGCGAGGGTCCACCTACCCTTCGGGATCTGCTCAGGTCAGCGCATTCAGGCTCGATATTCTTTTTGTCTCGGAACTTCCATGTATCACGACCTGCTACTGGGTTTGACGGGATACGGCACTTGCACTATGGGCTGTGCTTGGTAGACTTTGTGTGAATGTCGCGTGCGCTGTGTGAGGCGCTGTGTAGCCTAGGATGCAAGATTTTTTGTATTCCCTTCTCTTCGCTGTGAGACTATGTGTAACCACTATGGTGTCCTGTACTCGACTTGAACAGTGGATTATATAGCAGTGCAAAGCAACGAAAAATAGTGAGAAACAAGAAGAAAAGGGGTAGTGAGAGATAGAGAAAGAGAGAGAGAGAGGGAGAAGGGATGCGCCTTTGAGCGCGGCTACCAAGTTGGCCACTTAAAGGCAGGGCCAATTGCACGTTTGTACTATTGTCTCATCAAGCGATGGCGAGAAATTGGCGAGGAATGTCGATGACGGGAAGTGCACACTTTAGATCGTACTGTCGTCTCTGAGAATGCTCACAGTCTATGGACCCTATATCATCCAACTGGGTTAGTCTTTTATGCCACAGTAGTCAATGAGAAAAACTGTTGGGAGAAGAGATATTTGCTTGTGAGCAGCAAAACGAAGAAAAGAAAAAAAGAGTCCCTTGTTCGCCAAAAGCATAAATGGGTTTGAATGGGTTCAAATGGCTCTTTATCTATCTTTCATAGGAGCTTGCTGGTTACCCGGACCTAAACACAATGTCAACAGCGACCTAAGCGGCCAACTTTCTTTTATGACGATGAAGATAGAGTGAAGCTTCTTGACATGAATGTTTGAGCAAGGAGAGGCCGAGCAAAGTGCAGTCAGTAAGTACTACTATTCCAACAGATACTGTTCACATGCGTACTCTAGCTCGCCCCCCGAAAGGCACCGCAGTCAAGGGGGAGGAAAAGAGACCGAGGGGAGGTGTCTCGCAGCTTGGAATCGCTGTATGCTGTGTACTGTGGTGCTCTGCGCTGTACTGTACATCGCATGTGCATGGCCGAGTCATGGCCGAGTGAACACGATCCATGAACCGGCCGCCGCATGAATCGCCGATGCAGACGTCGACGTCTGGCGCACTTTAGCCGGGTGACAATGGACCGCCGGCCAGCAGCCGGTCTGGTCTGGAGTTTTCTGGAGTGCCAGGATGACCCCGTTGAGCTGTGAGTGGCCGTGAAAAGGGTATTTTTAACGGTGCTATTTGCCGTCCAAAAATAACACGCTGGTCAACAGGTGCCCTTCTCGTACTCAATACGCCTATTGACTTGCCAGCGAATCAGCGTCTCCTGGCCCCTGTGCGATTCCATTAATTAAAAAGTGGCTCGCGACTTTTTGCTTTCTCTTTCTCTTTTCTCCTCTTCTCATTCCATCATCTCGTTTCTTCTCCTCATCCCCCATCACCTCCTCTCTCCCTTCCACCTCCTCACAAAAGAAACACACCATGGTCAACATCTGCTGTATCGGTGCCGGTTACGTCGGTAGGAACACGATGCTGCAATTAGCCTCATGGACTGGCCATCTCATTTGGATCAGCCGACAGGACTGCAGGATGGTGGTGCACCTTTTTGGACCAAAGCAGGACCTGCAACTGCGCTTTCAGTCTGGACATGCCATGTCGACCTGATACTCGAAGAGTCGATCCTAGGCGTTCAGCGCGCCCTTATGCCACCTGCCCAATACCACCCGCTCGGCGTCGTGTTTCAAATACCCTAGCGGCAGCTCTAACGACGGCTCAACTGACTATTTCATGTTCGCCCGTTTCATTTTCCGCTCCTTTTGACATTAGGTGGTCCCTCCTGTGCTGTCATCGCCTACCAGTGCCATGATATCAACGTCACCATCGTTGACTTGAACCAGGCCCGTATCGATGCCTGGAACTCTGACCATCTCCCCATTTACGAGCCTGGTCTGGACGAGATCGTCTTTGCGCGTCGCGGCAAGAACCTGTTCTTCTCCACCAATGTCGACCAGGCCATTATCGACGCCGATCTGATCTTTGTTTCCGTCAACACCCCCACCAAGAAGACCGGTATGGGTGCTGGTATGGCTGCCGATCTTGCGTAAGTATCCCTAGTCATGATTTTGCTCAAGGAGCGGGTACTCGATGAGCTTGAGGAGTTTTTGCGTAGTAAAACTAACGAGATTGCTGTTCACATTCCACACTCTTTGCCGCTCTTTGCTGCCCTGCCAACAGTTACATTGAGACCGCCACCCGCCGTATTGCCCAGGTCTCCACAACCTCCAAGATTGTTATTGAAAAGTCCACTGTTCCCTGCCGCACTGCCCAGAGCATGCGCACGATCCTTGAAGCCAACTCCAGCAAGGACATCCGCTTCGACATTCTCTCCAACCCCGAGTTCTTGGCCGAGGGAACTGCTATCAGCGATTTGACGAACCCGGACCGTGTCTTGATCGGATGCCTCCAGACCCCCGAGGGCTTTGCCGCTCAGCAAAAGTTGGTCGATGTTTACACTCGCTGGATCCCCAAGGAGAGGGTCATCACCATGAACTTGTGGTCCTCTGAGCTCTCCAAGCTCGCCGCCAACGCTCTTCTCGCTCAGCGTATCTCCTCCATCAATGCCCTTTCGGCCATCTGCGAGGCTACTGGAGCCGATGTCGATGAGGTTGCCTATGCCTGCGGTACTGATTCGCGTATTGGACCCAAGTTCTTGAAGGCCTCGGTTGGTTTCGGAGGCTCGTGCTTCCAGAAGGATATTCTCAACCTTGTCTACTTGAGCGAGCAGCTCTTCCTGCCCGAGGTCGCAGCCTACTGGAAATCGGTTGTGACCATGAACGAGTACCAGAAGATGCGCTTCACTCACCGCATTGTTCGCACGCTCTTCAACACTGTGACCAACAAGCGTATCGCTATGCTTGGATTTGCGTTCAAGAAGGACACTGGCGATACCCGCGAGTCGGCTGCCATCACTCTCTGCAGCTACCTTATCCAGGAACATGCTCGCATTGCCATCTACGACCCCAAGGTCAGTGCCAAGCAGATCAAGATGGATCTCACGGAGCCCGGCGTCGGTACCAACGAGGCCGAGGTCGATAAGCACGTCCAGGTCTGCCAGAGTGCTTACGAGGCCTGCGCTGGCGCGGATGCCCTTGTGATCTGCACTGAGTGGGATGAGTTCAAGATGCAGCAGCTGGACTACCAAAAGATCTATGACTCCATGCAGAAGCCCGCTTTCATCTTTGACGGACGTCTGATCCTCGACGCACCCAAGCTCAGGGAGATTGGCTTCAAGGTTGAGACCATCGGAAAGAGCATCTAAAAAGGGTCGATCCCATTCGTTTTCTTTCGTTCCTATTATCATTTTGAACTTTTTTTTTTGCATAGGCCTTGGCCTCTTGTAGTTGTATATCCCCCCTGTGTTTCTGTCAGTTTCTCTTCTTCATTTGCTGGTAACCCTTTTCACCCACAGTGATCCGACAGGATCATCATACCATGTCCAGTAAATAAAGATATATAAAGTGCACTCACAATTCCAAAAACCACACGCCCGAAGGCCATTGCTCAGGTCACATACGGATCGACAGAAAAACCGCAGGTTTTGCACCTGTACCTGAGCCTCGGTATTTTTCTATCCGATCCCATTATTTGCTCTGCAATAATGACGCGCTCTGCTTGGCAGCACAGCACTTGGACCTGGTCTGTCCCGCCCCGCGGAATATGCGCAGACCATTCGTATTCATTTTGCTTTGCATCCTTTCCCTGACCAGTATTTTTTTTTTTTTTTAGTCACGACACTCGACCAGTACCGCGCACCCCTGCCACTAATGCAACTAGGACACAGAGATACATTGAACAGACTCGCCACACCCCCTTTCTTTCAGAGAGTAGATACACAAGCCAAGTACATGTTACTTTGTATGAAATAATGTTACCATCTATGCTTCAGAAGGGGAAGTTCTATGAACGACGCGACGCATTCGTTTCATGTCTGAAATTGACAGTGAACATTATTATAGTCTTTATTAATAGTTCCATCCAGAGTTGCTGCATTTGGAACACGCGCGCTCAGGCTACGTTCTTTTCCAACAGGGCGTGCTTTTTGTTTTGGGCAAGACAGTGGGATGGGAAGAATAAAGGGGGGGGGGGGGGGGAAGGTGGATGGACGGTGGCTCTCGAGCCCAAGAGACATTTTTTTACTTTTCTTCGATCTGGTCTTGGAAGAGGAGGTGGGTGGAAGTGGAAGAGGAAGGAGCAAAGGTTCATTTGTTCCAGGTCTGCACGAATGGATTGTGTGTCATTTGTTGGACTTTCCCCGGCGCCCTTGTTGTCTCCTTGGCAGCACTTTTTTGTTCCCTCCCCTTGAAGGGGGACCGCAAGCACTGTCTAGTCTGATCTGGAATGGTTCTCAGTGCACAAACACGTTTGTGGGCCCTTGTTTCCCTGAAAATGAATCCAAAATGGATCCACCTTGCATTTCGTAGAAATGGTTCTCCTTGCCTCGCTGTCCTATTATATGCCAAAGGCGACGGACACTTATTTTTGACTTTTGTCTCTCTGGGTGAACGTTCCGTCCGGTCGAGGGCTGCATGTTTATGTGATCTTTGCACGGCAGGGAGAAGGGGAGACAAGAGCAGAAGGGGCGATGGTGCAAAGTAACACAAGAAGCACAACAAACACAAAGAAGCCTCCAGTCGAATGGAGGAGGAGGAGGAGAAAGAGAGAGTGAGTGACGGAGCAAGAAGACACTCAGAAACGACAAGAAGACAGGAGATGCGAGCGGGTCAAGAGAGAGAGAATGGACGCGCGGGCTAGAGTGAGAGAGAGAGAGAGTGAGAGTGAGCGATGCTATGATGCCATTGTCCCCCACCCCCCTACGCACTCGCTCGCGCTCTCTCGGCCCTTGAAGGACGAAAAACCTTCTTTCGGCGCAGGTGTCTCCAACAGCCAACAGGGCAAACGCCAGCCTCTTTGCCTCATTGGCAGAGGGTGCCTGCCCGACGCTGTCCTCGCCCATTGTGTCGTTCCTGTTTTTTTTTTTTTTTTTGTTTCTCTGCTCTGTCACTCGCCCTGTTTCTCTTTGCTCCCATTCGACCATCCTTCCGCCGGGTGTGCCTCATCCACACTGCTCTCTTTCTTTTTATTCTCATTACCATTGTTCATTACCATTGTCCTTGTCCTTGTCCTTGTCCTTGTCCTTGTCCTTGTCCTTGTCCTTGTCCTTGTCCTTGTCCTTGTCCTTGTCCTTGTCCTTGTCCTTGTCCTTGTCCTTGTCCTTGTCCTTGTCCTTGTCCTTGTCCTTGCCCTTGTCCTTGTCCTTGCAGTTGTCCTTGCCATTACCACTACCATTGCCCTTGTCCCTTGTCCCTTGTCCCTTGTCCTTGCCATTGGATTGCATCGACCCTACCTTACCTACCCCCACAGCGACCACACCCATCAGCGGAGCTTTTTTCGCCCCCTCGTTGTTCTTTGCACGACAAACAGCACGCTGCCCTCACCAGTCCACCCTCGTCTCTCCACAGTCGCCTCCTGCAGCTCACAGAGCACTCCACCGCAACCACTGGCTCCACCTGGCTGCTGCAATGAGCCCCCAGTCGTAGTCTCGTCTTCGTCTTCCTCTTCGTCTTCTTCTTGGCCTCACTTTGACTCTTGCCCGACCAGCGATCACCAGCCTGCCTAGACACTCCAACTCACACACACAACACACACAACACACACAACACACACAAAACACACACCGCTGTTCGTAGCAGCGCGTCCACCCTGGAGACACTCCCCTTCCCTTCCGTGCCATCGCACCATGCAGCGCCCTTAGGAACCGGCCCTTTTTTGTCCTTCCGTCCAGCCCACTCTGTGCCATTCTGACACATTATTATTTTCTTTTGCCGCCATTTTTACCCTGTTCTGGTTCCAACGAAAAGAACGATCGAAAAACAAAAGGGTCAAGTGGGCCAGAGAGTAACGAGAGAGATTATCAGCACCGTTTCGTCCATCCATCTCCCGCCCACATATCCTCCCACATACCCGCATCCCTTTCTTGGCCTCCATGGCGCGCAACGAGGTCCCAGAGCCTCGCACTCGCTCAAACAGCCTCTCTGCTGCGTGGTCTTTCCTCTGGCGCAGCTCAAACACGAAGCAGACGCAGCCGCATTCGAATCCACAGAGCCCCACCACCCCGCGGTCTGCAAAACATCACACCATCCGGGAGGAGGAAGAGGACGACGAGGATAGAGCCTTGGGAAAGGGAATTACCCGCAAGGTCCTCCCCCAGCAGCGCCGGTCCACATCAAGTGTACATTCCAGCCCAGCAAGCAGCTCCAGGACCTCGCCAAGAATCGAACCCAAGCGCTTCTCTGCAGGCACCATAGAGCCTCAGCACTCGCCGCTAGAGAGGATCGCCATACACAACAACAACATCAACCAAGCCCTAGCCTCGACAATGCATCATTCCGTCTCTCCAATGAGCCTACCCCCTGAGAACAAGAGCGCTAACCAGCGTGATGGATCGTCAGATTCATCCGCGTCGCAAACGCCGGCTAGCAAAGGATGGCAATTAAGCATCTCGGGGAGCTTTTTCGGACACGAAGAGGCGTCGCTGTCCAAGCAAACGACGCCCACAACGCGCTCCAGCAGACTCGGCTTGATAGCGCCGTCCAATGGTTGCGAGAGCGAGTCCGCAGACTCGGCAGGCCATTCGACAACGACCACAGGCGCGCATCAATCGTCCTCTCCACCGTCGTGTTGCTCCGTCTCATCCTTGTCATGTCCATCACCACCTTCAGGTACGGTCACGAACTGTGCTATGTTCGAGCTAATTCCCATTGACCTTCATGGTGCCTGTGGGCTGAATGCCTTCATATCTCTTATGTCACTTTTTTTGCGGCGATTACTCGGATTGTTGTTGTGGTTGTCCTCCTTCTCTGGTTTGGACAATGCATGTCCACCTCCTGTCTTTGTCATACACGCATGTCCACAGACACGCATGCATTACAGCCTACCCCTCTTTTCGTTTCCTTTTTTTCTCACCCTTCACCGTCGCCGCTTGCCCCTGTTGTGCCTATCAAGCTTCGCCTTTTGCAGACTTGCTTTTATATCTCCGCCTTGGCCGTTGAAGGGAGCAAGCGTTGTGGGTTGTGCTTTGTGCTTTCGACTATCGTCCAGTAAAAGGATGGGCGAACACGATCGGGCGTACGCGCATGGACAACTCACCACACCTTTCCACTTTTTCACTTTCTCATCCGCTCGGCGCCTTCTTTGCTTCATTGCTTGTCTACTTGTTCTTCAATCGCGCTGACACCAAATTTGTACGCTAAAAATGAGTGACCAAAAGAGAAACGAGATCGAACTGGACGCTAACCTTGTTTGGATCTTCTCTCCATCTTATTGTACTCCTTTTTTTTTCTTTCGTTCTTCTCTTGTACTACTGCTGGCTGACCATGACTACCATACCCGATGTTTTGTTACTGGGCTATGTTGTCTTCGATTGGCTACTCGATTGTTGTTCCTCTGTTTCTCTGCGTTGACCCTCGACTCAAACCGCATCACCATGGGAATCACAGATAAGGAAGCCACCCTGCCTGAAACGCGATCCAAGGCAATCCGGACAACAAAGTATACTAGACCGGTCCCGTTCGGATCGTCGCCTCCACATATCCCAGCTGTAGGACTGGGCCTCACCGGCATTCAGGGCCCCGAGGAGCCTTCGTCTGAATCACTCTCAACACTACCCGCTCCCTCCTCCGGGCCCTCTTATTTCGACATCACCCCTTCGTCGTCGATCTCCGTCAATGCAGTGCCCTCGCACCCTCGAAAATCCACGGGCTTTACTACCAAGACTCCAGGGCGTCGCGCAAAGCGCACCCCAGCTCACAGCATCTCAAGCACCATCACCAATGGCGGGTCTACAACCCCTCGCCGAATCTCCTGCGCAAATATGGAAACCGCCAGCCAAAATTCGGCCTCGTACTTAGATGAGCAAGATGTCGAGATTGACGAGAACTCCTTCTACGCTCACCTCCAAAAGATGCAAGAGCGATACCTAGCCCAGCAGGAGCCTGGATGGCTCAGGACCCAGCACGCCATTCTTCAAGCCAAACACAAGATACCCGGACCCGGATCACACCATCATGACTCGAAAGGCGCGCTGTATGGAAAGAAATCAAGCTTGGCGCCAGGACCCCAGCCATTCCTGTCTCGGATCCAGTCTGGCAGTAGTAGCCCCAGTGGCAGTGAATATAGCTCCTCGCCTTCATTCTATCCGCCACTACATCAGCAGCGGCTGCCTTTTTCTGAGGCATCATCTCCTCAGCGCCATCAACCAATCCAGCCATTCAATTGTTTTCAGCCTGGAAACGTCATTTGTGTGCCCAGGGAGCGCAGTCTTGGCGGCTTGAGTTTCCACAAGCGATTCGTGGGTAAGCAATAGACAGAACCACAGATGATACGCAAACCCTCGCTGTTCTTCATCCGCTTCCAAGGAGCATTTCGTCGCGTGATTTCTAATCCATACCCTCTCTTTTTCTTCACGCTTTTAGAGACGCACATCTTGACACCTTCGCCCTATTTTCGCGGTCAATATCTCACACTGGACCACAAGGTAGTGGAAATCGACAAGGAGTACGTCCGAGAAATCTCTGGTATGTACACATTACTTGTAGACATTTGTTTGTTGATCTAGAGCGAAGGGACCCTGTGCTTACTTTTCACCACTATCTGGTTGTGGCGCTTAGGATTTGCCAATCCCCGGTCCGTACAGATATTGTCGGAGGAAACAGTCTACAATGGAACGTCTCCTAAACCTACACGCGTACTGGTACTTGATCGTCCGTTAGAAGGCGATGGTGTGGTCATGACGAGACCGCTGGACGGCCCTGTCATGCCCAACATGCGCCAGTTTGCCAGGTAAGTTTTGCTGGTGCCGCGATGAATCAAAAGTGATTGACCAGAATGCCCTCTGCGTTGCATGCATCACTCACCGTCTGTTGCGTTTCTTTCATTCTTTTTTCTCGTGCTATAGTGATATGGCATTCTTAGAGTCGTTGCCAGAGCTCAGCCGGGCATTGCGCGATTTCAACAATCTATGCCAGGAGTTTGAGAATACGTACGTGTATATCCGTGGATTTGCAGCGTACACTTTGGACAAGCTGCGCCTGATCTATGAGAAGGCCTATCGTGATTGTCTCGGCGATTCTGTCAAATTGCAAAAGATGCTGATGAGAGGTGTACAAGCGGAGCAAGATTGCTTTGCTGAGCTCGTGGAAAAGTAAGCGCACGTCGTGGTCGTTAAAAGAAAGGGGGAAATGAAAATTGCAGACAGGATATGGACCTTCTCTAACATCTTTCCCATCTTTCCTCGTTCGAATTTTCACACTCAATAGCGTTGTGTTGGGAAAGCTTTATCACAAGCTGTATATCCGTTCACTAGTGCCTTGCTATGCTCAGAGAGACGTTGAGGTTGACAAGACGATTGTGAGGTATCATCGATACTTATTCAGTTTAGGAGGGCATCGAGGCATTGACGGGGGCGCGTGTTTGGCGTCGACGGATGGCCCTCTGCTACAGGAGGCTCTTAGGAAGCTGGGACTCTCGGAGAAATTGCAAAGTATGCGTGTGGATCATGCACTAGAAGGAGCAGCCGGTCTGTTCCGAGCTTGGGATCAAGAGAACGATGAGGAGGTGGCTCAACGAAGCATGTCGAGCTCGCTGCAAGAAACAGAGCAAGAGAGAAAGAGGAGGCAATTGAGAGAATCTCTGCGCGTATTTGTTCAGGATTCCAAGCCGAAAGCGGACAAACGTTCAAGCGTTCAATCTCACGAGGGCCGCGACGGCAGTGGTGAGGGTGAGAGTGAAGTCGATGACGACGACGAAGGTGAAGATGCGGTCTGGAACACCCCACTTGAGAAGGTCCACTGTATTAAGCGTGCACTGGATGTCATCGCTGCTGTTGCGGAGGACCATCTTATGAACGGGCATGGCGCCGGATTTGTACAGAAAAAGCGCTCCGGTATGTATTCATCCTTGACGAGGTGCTTGACATGGCGAATGAGTGACACGGTGTACAAGAGCTGATATCTCGACAATTTTTTGTAGAGGTGTCTGTGACAACAGACGACTTTATTCCTCTACTCGCCATTGCCATCGTCCAAGCTCGAATGATGCGCCTCGGTAGCAACCTATTCTATCTTCAGAGGTTCCGTATCAACATGCCAAAGTCTGACATGAGGTACGCGAAGGAGACGAGTGGGCACCCGAATCTTCTATGCTTATCATCAAAACCCTGACGCTTTTTTAATGACCTCGATGCTACAATAGCTTTGCTTTAGTGACATTTGAAGCAGCGGTCGAGTTCTTGAAGACCGACCCTTTGGGTCTACTCGGACCTGATCAGAGCAGACCCTCGTCGTCAGTAGGCTTCAACCCTGTCACGACCGAGTCGCCATCTACTCCACGCATTGACGTCGAGATTAGCAATCCCACGGACGACAGCCAGCTGCTGCCTTGGGGAACGCCATCGCTTACGGGATGGGGGTTTTCGCCGCCCAAGGCCTCTTCATTCACGCCCGCGTTAGAGGTCTTGACACCGCGGCTCGAAACCAGTGCACTGACTTCTACCTCAGTTGAGCCCTCGTCTTCGCGCCCTCTAGCTACTGTGCACGGCTACCAATCCCCTCAACAGAGTCAGCCACAACGTCATTCAAGGTCGACATCTATGAATATCGATGATCGCTTCCGCAGAATGACGCACGCGGACGATGCAGGAAGTGGACCAAGCAACAACAGCAGCTGGTCGCGGAGCCCCATGCTAGGACCGCGGTTCATGTCTGGAGCAAACTCGCCTCTTGGTGCCACATCCCCAACCTATGGCATCGGGTGTACTCCTACGGACACCACCCATAGCGCACCTAGTCGACGACGATCGCACCAGTTGCAGCCTTCCCCACAGCGTCATTCCATCTCCAACGGACAGGCACAGATGTTCTCACACAGCCCCCACTTCGATCACCATCGTATCTCGCTCGAACAAAGCCGGGAAACCATGAACCGATCGACATTCCTCCCTCTCCAGTCCCCTCACATGACACCGCAGCTTGTGGTAAAGCCCCAGATCATGCTCCCTCCGCCAACGACCCCTCCTATGAGCGGACAAAATACCTCTGGCCGCGCAAGACCTATGTCCATGACTGTCGTTGGTGGCCTGGCCTCTTCCGGCTACTCCAGTTCATATACTGGTCCTGGTGGAATGAGCAGTTCGCGAAACAAATCTTATGCGTCTAACCAGTCGAGCCCTGCGACAAGTCCTCGTCTTGGAGCAGGATCCGGAAATGGCCAGTCAAGTTCCCGATCGAACAGTCTTTTATCAGGATCGTTCCCGATGTTTCGGGCCAACTCTATGGTAACAACAGCACAGCGAGCGACTCTAGAGTCGGGAGGCAGCAGTGCAATCACGCAGGAAGGCAAAGTACAGGCCGAGCCTCTATCACCGGTGTCGCCAAGTGCCTCATGGACATCCAGAGACCCTTCCTCTTCGTCAGAGCACCCTGTTGTGTTGACAGAGTCCCCTGTGATATCTGCAGCATCGACCTCGCTTCCCGCTGCGGCTCCAACCACAGCAGGATCCTCGAAAGGAAGTCGATCAAGGCCCAACATCCCTAATCGGATCCGGACCTCGCCCTCTTCCACAACATCATCGATTTCAACACCCACGACCCCGTCAACGTTCTCGGCAACTCCCACGACCACTCTTCTCAACTCGCTGAGTGCGAGCGCACAACTAGCGACGCCTTCTACGGGCTCTCTGGGTCCTGCTATTGCACGTAGAAGTACTATCCATACGCACGACGCATCCGGAACCTCAGCATCCGGAACCTCCAGTGCACCAGGAAGCGTGCGCTCCAGGAACTCAAGTCTTGGCCGGAAGCATTCTATGCAGATCTCGCTCCCAAAGCTGGCGCCTTCGCCCTCAGCGCCCTCTACAGCCTTCTCCAGGACGACTGTCACCGCCGCTACCAATGCTACTACCCGAGCTGACGTGTTGGAACCCTCATCCGCCGCCTCGGTTACAGATATGTTTGGAATATCTTCACCTGCTACCAGCTCTGCACCCATGAACGTCATGAGCGTGAAGAGCGCGCCAGAGGTGCCGACGCTAGCTAGTCTAGGCCGTTCTGGATCTGCTCACCATGCCAGAGCTCGTTCGCCGGCCATTTCGATGACGAGCTCACCGTTCGCGTTCAGCGGTTTAGGAAGAGATTCTCTGCCTTCGCCAGTGACGCCGCAGTCACCATTGAACGAGTGCATCTCAAAGTCCGTAACTGAAAGCCCAAGCGCTGAGGGGCAGTCTGCTGCGGCAACCGAGCGCCCCCTTCTTGCTGCAGTAGGACTCTCAACGTCTTTGGCAGTAGAGGCGCCTCGTGAGACGACGACATTCATGTCCACGTCCAAGGCGAGCGCCACTTCCACGCGACCAGTTATCAGGGCTCCCTCGCTCAAATCCCCCCCACTGGCAAGGTCAACATCGTCGTCGCCGTCTTACTCGCAATTGCAGTTTCAGTTTTCGGAACGGTACGCTGCTCCAGAGATCATATCGCTGGCGAGTCCTTTGACGGGAAGCATTGTGACGCCACGGCAAAACCACATTGCTGTCCCCAACGGGAGGATGGCCCCCTTAGCAGGAGGAAGCAGCTACACGCCCTCAATCCAAGACCCAAGTTCACGCGGTAGCAGTTTAAGCAGCAGCCATTTGATGCGTCGATCTCTAGAAGGATCTCGACCGAGTACGAGCCAGGGGTGCTATGGATCCCATGGGAACGGCTCGAGTTTTGGATCGACTCCGCCTGGCAGCGAAGCTCAACTGCATTTTCCTTACTATCCACAGTCGTCGCTCCCTTCAACGCCGACCTTGAGAGCTCATGCACAGTACCCATTGGCATTCGATTCGAATCAATATCATTCTCCTTATCACCATTCTCATCGCCAGCAGCAGCAACAGCAGCATCTGCAGCAACACCAACGCCAATACTCGGAATCGGCAGCGCCGACGTCTTGCCTGTCGTCGTCGCTTGCAAGTCCGTCCTATCACCATGAGCCTTTTGGACGCGGCATGGGAGTGTCCCCAGGATCGTTTGAGGCCGGTGTTCATGGCTGCAACAGTGGCGAAGGTGGTGCGAATAGAGATGTGCATAGGGATATCAAACACCTCTCGTTTCCTCTTGGAGTGAACGATTTTGCAAAGAACACTGCGGCCATGATCTCGAGGATCCCTGAGCAGAAAGAGGAGCACGACCACTCTGAGACCTTTGTGAAAGGTGAGGACGAGAGCACGACCACAGAAGGACAGGGCACGATCCCATCGACGTTGGTGTTGAAAGACACGGTGCATGGGAAGATGGACAGTGGCAAATTTGTGGGTCAGCACGACTCTCACAGCAACAGCACCAGCACCAGTAGCAGTATTAGTGTCAGGAGTGTCACAGACCATGTCACGCATGGGACAGCCCAGGACTTTGACCGTAGCTTTCTGGAGGAGCTGATTGCAGATTCAGTATCTTTGGCTGATGACCACCGTGGTCGCCGCGGGAGCGCTATCAGTTTGAGGAACGCCAAATCTTTGGGCAGTTTTTACCCGCCAGAGAAGGAACTCGCGATGACCAGCAGTTGGAACTTGGAAGAGGAGATTGGCAAGCAAGGACAGCAGTCTGCGGCGGGTTCGCGGCGTGGTAGCCGAATGGCCATGTCGAATGGAGATTTGCCCTGCGCTTCGTCCGCGTCGTCGTCGTCAACGTCGTTTACCTCGCGCACAGCCATGATGGCTCGGACAGGGAACGATGACCACGCGACACTGCCCATATCGATGGAACGTTCTCAGGACCGGGCGTCAAGGCAAAGGAGGAAGATGATGGGAGATTTTTTGAGCGAGTTGGCCAGGGTGGAGGATGGCGATGTGTTGATCGGCAATGGACGCGACGGAGTTGTTAGTCGGCAGTGAATGCTATTTGAGCGTGTCTTGGTAGGCTTCAAAATGTACATATGTATTTATTCACGGTTTCTCAGGCTGTCTATTGAAATCATCGAATGCTGAAAAAGGGTTCAAAACCAACGCGTTGAGCGTCTCGCAAAGTATTGCTGTCTTAGCCAGCTCTCCTAGCATTGCTTCCGCGCACATGCGTGAACACTCGTACTGTGATTGTCGCACTGTGAATCAAACCCCACCACAAGCACGCATGTCTCCCAGCACGCCTGCATACACTGACTTCGATTTCTCTACCATTGTGCATATCGTGGTGACACGGGTGACCAGAGACTTTGGCGGGATGTCAAATCAGAAAACTGGCCTGGTTCGTACTCCAGTCCTTGGCTCTCCTTTGAGAGAAAAGAAGCATTTGGCCACGACTTCTGCGATACTGCCCAACTTGCGACTAAAGTTCAACATAGGTTTTGAGCAAACGTGGGGGTGAGTCGCCTTCTCACTTTTACTTCCGGGGACCGTCGTGGGGGACGCGACGTATCACTTAAATTTTGAAACGCATACCCTCCCCCTGGGATACCAACGCTGGTGGTACCTGGGGGCTTCTTCGTGTACTGCATATTTATATTGTGGCCGCCCGCCTATAAAGTAAATATACCCATGGTCAGTATGGATCGCCCTTTTGCTTACAACTCGACTGCGCGGAATCATCAAGAGGTAGGTTGATGTTTCTGCCAAAATGGCCTCTTCATGAAGAGTAGTGCTGATTCTGACCACACAGTTCAGAACATTGAGCCGGCCTACGTCTCGAAGAGCGCCAAAGAAAAAACCTGGCGACGTAAGGGCAAGGGGACAGCCAACCTCATATGGGGTCTGGCGCAATTGACACGAACCCCATTCTGGAATAGCCTTCTGTTTGTGCTATGACACCATGGCTCTTCAAGTCTCGTACGCACGTACCCTTGCATTGGTACTGGGTGTGCGTCCTGCTCATGTCTGTTGACATATACACACGCTGAAGGTGCGCGGACATTAATACGCATGGAGGCTGTCGGTCTAGTCGATACGGTGCATGAATATCCATCGACTGTACTACTCTGCTCCAAACTGCATATTATTTTCCATACCATCGTCCTTGTATACTGCCTGGCCCTTTGTCTCGCCGATGGCCAAGGGTAGGGAATGCCCTCAACGAGTGATTGGATCAGTCATGAAAAAATGCCGCGTCCGAGGGGCCGAATGGCTGCTTGCTTCTGTGTTCCTGGTGCCTTTTTTTTCGTGATTCAAGGCTGAATGGGAGGATCCCGTCTCCCTCCAGACACCTGGGGTGGTTGCCTATTAGGGATGGGACACACAGCCGCTTGTTGGCGCCCGCTTGTTGGCGCCCGTCATCTCGCACACACCCCATGAATCGTTATAGTCTTCTGTCGTATTTTTACCTCGAGGCCAGCACCTCATGGCGGACCTTCAACAGGTTAGCACGCCCATTCAACAATAGAAAAAAAATAAGAAATACGCCCAAAGGACCAAAGGTACAACGGAGTAAGCAGGATAAATACAACGCTTCAACCCTTGGCCGCCCTCTTTCAGACTTTCTATTTTTCAACTCTCTCACCCGTCCTGTCTTCGTTCGTATCCTCTGCTTGAGTATTCCTCACCATGGCCCTGTCTCATGCACAACCCGCTCCATTACAATCGCCATTCAACAAGCGAAATCAGTACCACAGCACACTCGAGCTTGGTGAACACTCTGGTTCGAAACAAAGCCTCACTTCACTTTCACAGTGCCTGTTCTATTTTTCCGCGTATTCCCTTGTCGGTACCGCGTTGATGGGAGCCTCCATCAGCGTTGTTATCCTCCAGAGTCGGCAGCTCTACTTCCTGAACCTGGACAATAACCCTTCAGCTACAACTGGACCTTCAACCACGCCATCAGCTGTCACCACCGTGGACACTGCACACTCGGCGCTTCAGTCATTGGCTTTGCTCCTGCGGACGACTTGGCTCCCAGTAACAGTTTGGGCTCTGGCGCTGATGTCCACCACCACCCTGTGGTCGAGCGTAATGACAACCAAGAAGCGGAAACAGCAGCAGCAGCAGCAGCACCTGCCCCGCATCCCTTCCTTCTCTTCCCCTCGAACGAGCCTCCTTCTGAGTCACCTCCTGTACGGAGTCTTTTGGGTACTCCTCTCTGCGATTCAAGAAACGCAGGAGCGGCTATTTCTGTCACCGTCTTGGTCGACCATGGCGAAAACAAGAGCAGTAGGAGGCGAAGGTGCAACGATGTTTTTCTCGGGGACAGAGTCAAGTATTGACCTGTCCATGGATAACAACAACTACTACAACAACAACAACAACAACTATCATGCGCAGGATGGTGGCATGGGATCTCGCTCAAGTCAACAAATGTCCAAACATCATCAGCAGGCTCTCGATTATGACACAAGTCGCCCTCTCGCCCTCCAATCCACAGCACTTCCGCTCTGCGTGGTTTGGTACTGTGCGATCATTGCCCTGGGCGTTGCGACGGGTCTGTTGGCGACCTGCAGCGGTGTGATCGAGAAGCAGCTCCAAGACGAGTACGATGAAAGATGGGTGGCAACGAAAGAACAGGACCCAGGGAGCGCGGGTAAAGGTGTTAGCTCCTTGCCCACCACCACCACGATGTCCTCACCCTCAAGAAAGAAGCGTGCCGCGATGACCAGACAATTTTCAATTGTTCAAAAGTTGACGCTCGGACTTTTGGTCTTGGTAATGTTCACGATGGAGATGGGATTTTTCCAATGGATGCTCTCTGCGGCAGTTCAGCCTATGGCTTTGGAGGAGAGCAGCAGCAGCCGTTCAGGTCCATTGTCGACACGTTTGTGTCTCGTTGGGTTGCTCTGGACGACGACGATGATGACTCTGGGGGCAAGACTCGTGCCTGCGTCTCGTTCCTGATATCGACTCAATTCTCTCCTCTCTCTCGCTCTCTCCGCCCACTCTCTCCTTCGCTTCAATTGAGCCTCCATCCTGTACCATAGACAGCGCATAATTTGTATATAGATAATCCGCATAAAAAAGAGGGAGAGAACAATACGGAAAGCACTCGACGAAGGGACGAACCAATGGACAGACAGACCTTGCGATTTTTTTGCTGCAGATCCCTCGCAATCGCAATCGGGCTCGACGTGCTGATATAAGTATATAAGTAACCAGGGACCAAAAAAAAAAAAAAAAAAAAAAAAAAAGGGAGAGATGTGGTTGGAAACGCGCAAGATGGACTAGTAAACAGACGCACGTGTGCGATTCTCCAGCGCTTTTACCCGGACTTGCGACTCTTTTCTTGTTTTTTTTGCGCTAGTCCGCCCTTGAATCGCTCGAAAATGCAATGCAGTGCAGTGCCTTTTTACTATCTTTAGCGGTCTTACTCATACGAGAGTGGGGCCTGGACCATTGGCCTTTGTCCTTAGCCGGTGATAATATATCCTTGAAGATGCACTTTCTTGACCATTGACAGACTCTGGTGGTGAACTTGTGTGCCTTCGTAGTGTCATAGTCTGGCCACCATTGCACCCAAATTCAAACCATCGGGTGAGTGGTCGCAATAATGTTTGTCCCGTTATGAGGGTCCGTTGTGTCTTCGAGATTGAGCGTACCCAGGTTTCTGCTTGAGACCGCCCCCCTGCGACAACTAGCGCGGTGAGGTGTCGGACAATGAACAAACGCAAAGGGCTTGTGCTTTTTCGTGCTTCTAGTTTGCTTTCTCTCGCTCACTTTTCTCTTCCTCCTTTCATTTCTCTCTCTTTCTCTCTCTCTTCACCTTCTTCGTTCCTTATTCACAAATTCACATCCTTGTCCTACTCTACGACCCAGCAGGCAGATTTTTATCCTGTTGAATGTGCATTGCCGACCCTTTTCAGACCAATACATATACCTGTGTCTCTGCTCTTAACTTGCCATCCGTATCACTTTCTGCACAACCATTCTTACAAGCACGAACCTTGCACAGTCAATAACAACTACAGAAAGCCATCCTCCAAACGTCCTGTGTCTCTGGTCCTCCACCCTCTCCTTCTCTCGTTTCCTCTCAACACTCCTCGGTATCGCTCCCTTCCCGCCCTCCCCCCCCCCCCCCCCCCCCCCCCTTGACAAAGAACCTAACAGAAATGGCAGTTCGTGGTTCGTCCACGACCAGCATGGGCTCTTTCAATCCAAGCCCACAACAGGGCGGACAGGACCCAGTATTACCGAATTTAGAGCAGCCATTGTTGAGCACCACTACTATCACGACCCGTAGCCCCACCATCAACGCTCTCGGTAGCGGAGCCCTATCTTACCAGGAAGAACGATCCCCCTTGAGGGACACCCCCCAGAGCAGTGCTATTATGATACCCAGCCCCTCGGAGTTATCCAACGACAACAACAACAGCAATAATAACAACAACGACGACGACGAACCTCAGGGGCCAACTACTATGATTACTGCGACTACCTTGTTGCTTGAAGCCTGCCTCAAGGAGCTGAGATCACGTTCAAGACATCTACACCTTCTCACGACTGGGTCTTACTTTCTCCTGCCCTCTGTCCTACCGTATCTGGCCTCGTCGCTCGTGAGACACTTCGCAATGGAGACTGGTTTTTCCGCGTCTTCCTCCACAAATACGGTTTCTGACGGAAGAGAAGGAGGAGGAGGAGGAGGCGGCGGAGGCGGAGAAGGAAGAGGACTTTTGCCGTGGATGGTGCCTTGTATCCCTTTTTTGGGAGTGATGGTCCCTATCGTGCTGACCAGGGCCTTGAACAGAGTTCAAGACTGTAGGAACAAGCGACAGATCCTGAAGAACACCCTGAACAGTAATTCTACGACTACGACTATGAATACGACTACGACACGAACAATAGCTGGTCTACAGCAAAAGAATCAATGTCCCTCGTGGGATGCACTATCGCGTCCGTCCTCGAAGGACGAGGAGGCAGAGGAGGAGGGCAAAGTCGATGACGAGGGATGTAACACGGTTAGGGGGCTGTGTCACCTTGCGAGACGTCCTAGTCTCCACAAAAACTATAGTAGCCGCTGGGTTCCTAGGTCTCGCACTATCCTCATGGCGTCACTGTGCGCTTGGATTCTGTTGTTGGCCTCTGCATCCCACCTGGGATTGAATCAACCCGAGACCTTGGTGCCTGTGGAAACAGCAAGCGAAGGCAGCAGCAGTGGCAGAAGCGGCAGCTGTGATGATTCAATGATGCAGACAAAGGGCATGGAGGAGGAAGAGGAGGAGACGAGCTCGCCCTTTGCCACCATCCTTCGTACCCCTTCGACCAACCCACCGGTTGCGCGTCCAAATTCCTGGGAGGATGAGGAACAACGACTACTACAGCAGCAACAAGAGGATCTGGAGGCAATGGTCCGAGCAGCCGAAGAAGACGATGTCATGGACTCGGAGTGGGTCTATCCCAGCCCTGATATCGATATCGACGACATTCGGGTCGCGCCCGAAGAGATGACTGCCACCGACGAGATGGCGAATGAAGAGACGGAGCCCAAGGAGGAAGAACAACAACAACAGCAGCAGCAGCAACCACAAGTCATCCGTATGTTCAAGTACGTCCCCCTCGCGACCGAGGTCTTCATGTTCTTGCTCGCGCTCTGTTTGGGTGGTATGGCGGTTGGACTCGAGCAGATCAAGCACCAGACCCAACAGTCCGAGAGGGCATGGGAGCAACAACTCGAGGACGAACTTTTGCGTTCTCGCCAGTATGAGCACAGGACTGAAGCGCGGGCTTACATCCTGGAGATGATGAGGAAGGATGACAGGCAGCAACGACATGGCGCATGGCTTTGGGCTTGCAGGGCTATATCCATGGTGGCCTTGGGTCTGAACTACTGGATGGTGTTCTCACCCGATCATTGGTACATCCCTTCGCTGTACTTTGTCGGATTGGGTTGCGCAGGCATGTTGCTGGTCCATACTTGGGTGCCTGAGAACGACATGGCTGCTGCGCCGTGGTTGGCAGTCGAGAGCAGCTTTTCTTACTCTCACTCTGATAACGAAAAGGGTTCAAGGTGTTAATATATTACTCACAGTGCTATAAAATGATCATCAGCATGAACGTGAACTTGTATTCCCATGTCCTGTTGTTTTTTTTTTATTGTTTTTTTTTAATGGAGAAGTTGGCGTGAAGAGTGAGTGAGGTTTGGCATGAGAAGTGAGAAAATGAAATAAAAGTAGATGCGATGTATGTATATGTACAATAGGTATAGGGGGGAGGAGAAGTGGGAAGGGAGGGGAAAAAAATGCAATGCAGATAAGGCTTGGTTGTTCACTCCACAATACCAAGCATCCAGAACGGCGGGACACCTGTATCGGGCAACGACCCTCCGAGAGATTCCTTCATGTCCTGATCGTCTCTCATCAGGGCCTCAAAGACGTTGGGCTCGAGTCCCAGTTCGCCCCATTCTAAAACGCCTTCGTTGGCTGGGTTGGAGGGCTTGCTGTTCTTGCTGTTCTTGCTGTTCGCGCCCTTTTGGTTCTGGCTCACCTTGTTATTAGAGTCGCTCAGGGTGATCACCGCCCGTGGTGGGACGTGGTCGTAATTGACACGCGCTGTGTACATAAGTGCATCCATCGTGACCTTACGCAGTCCTGAAGAGCGGTAGTGGTCCTGACGAACATAGTTGCGGACAATGTCCCCAAGACGGTATCCGCGCTTGGATCGATGCCTCCACAAGTCAGGCGCGGAGGCCATTCCTGAATTGCCAATCATCCGTGTCAAGAGTGTCCAGTACTGAAGGTTCAATGCCGAATACCGCTCTGTCAATTCCGCGGCAGAGTACATGGGCTCTGCTCCATCAGCCACAAGAGGCGGCGTTGATGAAGCTTGGACGTTGACTTGAGGCTGCTTCTGCTCACTGGAAGATGAAGAGTACTCATCTTCATCCTCCGTTGGATCCACTTCCGAGGGACCCTTCTTTCCCTTCTTTTGGCGATAATCCTCATCATCATCGGAGCCGTTGGTCGACTGACCGTCGTGCTTGACACTACTGTCCTTGTTAGTCGTGCCTGGATCCTTCATCAACGATCCCAAGTCTCTCGGCCGGCTGATGGATTGGTCAAGGCTCAGGTCAAGATCATCGTTCTCCTCGTCAAGGTACATGCCCGCCAGTTCTTGACCTGAAACATCGGCTGCTGCTCCTCCTGGTTGCAGCATGCCGGCCAAAGATTGTCGTGAAGCGTACGCACTCTCGAATGGCATCTTGATCTTTCCATCTTGGACCACCATGAACTGCCGCCCAACTCTCATGCGGCATCTGTTAACGACTCTCAGAAAGAGACGCACATCGTCGGTAATGGCAGCGAGGGCGGCGACATGTAGATCCATGAACGAGGAGCGGTGGTCTCCTTGTTTAGCATACATGATACCCTCGGGGGAGTTGACCAGGTGCTCCAGCCAGGTTGAAAAGACGAGCGAAAGTTGTATGTACTCATTTTGCGTGAGTACGTGGATCCGGTGAAGCATGCGGACTGCATCCAAGAAAGCAGGCATGGTGTCCGCTTTCAAGAGATCCTTTGGGATGGTGAGCAGAGGGCGGGAGCTCAACGAGCCCTCTTTCTTGGGGATGACTCTGGGGAGACGGTTGAGAGCCGGGAAGGAGTAACCGTGGTCGAGCAGATACCCTGTTTCCTCTGTTGTCGGATGTGCTGCCACGTATTGGTCATTCTCCTGAAGTAATGTAGTCCGAACAATGTTGGCGGCGGCACGAGCAAACGTCTCATTTCCAGTAAAGTAGTGGGCGAGGGTGAGGGTCGTGACTTCGTCGTACAGTCCCCGCAAAGTGATGATCTTGGACGAACCATCCTCGTTAACAGTGATGGCAGAAGTAGGCGGAATGATCGGCTTTCCTTGGCTGTCGGCTGGATAGAGAATCAAGTCCTCGGCAGACGCCTTTTTCAACAAATTCACCCGAGTCGACAGGACGTCGCATGCCTTGGACTGAAGCTCGTTCACCATTAAAGTCACGCCAGTGTCGCCAATCCAGTACTTTTGACGGTTGGCCATCAAAGTGCTGTCCTTGTAAACCAAGAGATCGTGCGATCGAAACGTCTTGCGGGCAATTCTTTCGTCAATACCGTCGATCAGATCCTGAATTGCGAGCAGTCGATTGTAAGCCCTGATGGCGGCCGATTGACGCGTGTTCTCCTCCTGGGATCGCTTTCCTGAGAAGAGACGGAACACCCAACCCACAGTCTTGAAGTCGGCCTTGTCTGGGATCGGCTCTCGCTCCTTTGGCTCCCAAGAGACAGAGGGCTTGCTAATTTTACCGCGCTCCAAAGCGCCTAGTCGCCAAAGCAGCTCAAGCTAAAGCAAGGATTCATATAAGACAAAAGTAAGCGCGCGTCCTACAGATGTACAAGCTCAGACATACGGGTAAAACTAGGTCTAAGCGTAGACTAGCGAAATAGTCGCGCAATCTTTTTTTACCTTGGAGCGTCGACCATACCGCATGTCGGGATTATACACGTCTGCTGCGTCGTTCCTGAAGATGATCTGGGGCTCCTCCTTCGAGTTGGGCCGGGTATCAACACCTTTCAAGAGCTGAGAGTTGTCCACAAGTCTCGCCATAGGCACCACAAAATACTTGATGGACTCGCCGTACTGCTGAATGGCAAGCTTGATCTCGCCCATGGCGTTGGGGGTCAAAAACGAGTTGCCATCGAATGCAAAGATCCATCGTGCATCCACCTTGGTCTTGCCGTGCTGGATAGCGATATTACGGCCGCCGTTCTATTGTAATGAAAAGGGTTTGCAGATGTCAACACTCGTGAACACAAAAGTTCCTGCGTGCAAAGATACGACGGTTGATCAAGATGGCTGTTGCCACCCCTTTTTTTTCCCTTTCTGCCTTTTTCTCTCCATTCCATTTTCAGCCCTCCTGTGAACAGGCGCATGTCCACGATCGACTCTCCTGACTCCTATCTGCGCCCACCGCGCCCTTGCTTCACTCTTGCGCATGTGGACAGTTGAGTGGGCGAGGGGGCCGACTAGAGAACCGCGAGGCCATGGGCCACAGTGGCAACTTACGTTGTTCATGGCATATCTGTTCTTGTCATGATAAGTATAGTCCAGCACTCTCAGCTTGGCCACTTTGGAGAATGTCGAGTAATCGTCCGAGGAGAAAAAGTCTGGTTCGGGAAAGTCCTCAAGCCGAAAGTCTTGCTTCAAATACTCTTCCTCTTCAAAGGGAACCTGGATGTATTCTTGGCGGTGGTGATCCAGCAATTGGATAATGGAGGCCTCGGCCTGCTGGTCCACGATCCGGTTCAGCACCCAGAGCTTGCGGGTGTGGGTGAACTCGGGCTCGTGTTCGAGAATGAAGCGCACATTCGACAGCGTCTGGCCCGGTCGATGACGAGGTGGCAAGTCGTTACCGAGAATGCGGTAAAGTACAATGGACTCGGGATCGATGGCTGCACGCCCTGATCCAGCCGAATCCTCTTGACTCGACCCATTCGGATGCGTACCGAATCCTGCATCGTTCTGTTGCTGCTCGCCTTTCGGGTTAGCGTGCGATTCGCCCGGGTGTACTGGATCAACCTCTGCGTGTTTGGCCTGGTTTTCCAACTCAAACGCCCTTTGCCGCTCTAGTTCCTGAGCACGCTGCCTCGTCTTGTCCAACGGGTAGTCAAAATCGTAGTCGTACTTGTGCCTATCGTGGTTGCTGGGGTAATGCCCGACGGAACGGCGGCCCTGCCATGAGGGAACTGAAGGCTGGAGGTAGATGACAGAGAAGATGGCGATCAATGCCAGGATCGAGTATATGCCCAAGGCACGCCTGGAGAGAAATCGCTTGCGTAATGAACGAAGCCGTGATGCTGATGACCCTGAGGCGGGGTAGTAGACAAACTGCTTGTCGACCAGAGCAGAGGGCAGATCACTCTGGGTGCTGCTACTGCTGAGTGTGTGGTGGTGCCTTGAGGAGGCAATCTGCTGCTGCGATGGGTACGGGTCGCCGTGGAATCCATGGTCTCGTCCGCCGTGGCCTCCTCCTCCTCCTCCTCCTCCTCCTCCGCGGACGCCGTTGACGAGCGCCGCAGCCGTCGAGGCGACGGCGGCCAGAGTCGAGGGACGTACAGAGGTGGTTGTGTTAGATGAAGAGTAAAAGTTACTGCTGCTGAGGCTGTTGCTATTGGGGCTGCCGACGGCGTGCGAGTACTGGGTGTTTCCGTTCATGGGATGGTTGCCTCTTCGGGAATATGGCGGCGGGTCCTGAGGAAGGACCATGCCAGGGAAGAGAGGCGGAGGCGAGGGCGAAGTGGAACGGGAGGACGCTGCTGATGAGCGATAGAAGGTTCTATTGGAGGATGTCATCTATGACATGCAGAGGCACGATATGAAGAGGAGGACGAGAAGGACGAAGACGGGGATTGCAGAAGGCTATAAAGGGATAGAGGGAGTGATTGGAAGCGGGATGAATATAAAGATTAGAGACTTCTAAAGGGATGTCTAGCGAGTCGTTGGTTCGGTGGTTGATTGATGGGAGTGGATGGAATGGTGATGGAATGGTGATGGATTGGTGATGGATTGGTGATGGATTGGAGCAGGGCAAGAAGGGAGATTCAAAGAGCGATGACGAAGACAAAGACAGGGACGACAAAGAGGGACAGAGATTAGTGATGGGTGGTTGCAAGGGCGGCAAGGGCACAAGACAAGAGCGAGGACATATGTAGACGAGGCAAAGCAGAGAAAGGCAAGAAAAGGTGTGTGTCCACGAGGGTAAAAATAGGGACGGGGGACACAACAACAATGCCGCACTCGCTCGCTAATAATAACAACATGACAACCAGTCAGTCCGTCCGTCCAAGGGTGCACTGCCCGCCTGCTGCTGCTGCTCTAGTAAACAGTAAACCCCCACCCCACTAGCACACTGCACACTGGCTGGCGGCTTTTGCCGCTATGTGTTTGGCTGCTATTGCTGGCACTCGGGCTGTGTGTGCGTGTGTTTAAGATAAGCCCTGCATGGCTCCAATGATGACGGGACCCGATCATCTGCACTGTGCAGAACAAACTAGACTGGCTACAAATCCAGGCACCGCCTTCTTCTTCGTCTTGGCCGTCTCCACACCCTCGACACAAAAACCCGGCCAATCTGGCTGGGTGGCAGATTGAGACATACTTTACTCGGGACTGGCGGCCATTGGAATGAACAGGGCAGCAAAAGCCCAGAAAAAGAAAAAGGGTGGCAAAAGAATAAGATCTTTTAGGCGTGTGGACACAACCGAGTAAGTGTTCAATATCAAAGAAGGGAAGGGGTCAAGGAGGAAGAGGAGGACCCAGGAGAGGAGATAGGTGCGCGAATCAAGGTGAGCGAAAAATAAAAGAGATAACGAGACGAGCAACAAAGAGCCACTGAAGAATCAACCAAAGGAGAAAACAAGCGTCATAGAGAACAAGAGAAGAGAAGGAGCATGAGCTCGAGCGAAACGAAAAAAAAAAAAAAAAAAAAAAAAAATCAAGTAAAACAAAAAGACAAAGCAAGGTGTGCGTGTGCAGCGATCAAGAAGGAAGGCAGGACATCAAGGGACATATATCCTGGTATGAGGAAAAAAATCCATCCAGTAGCGCAATGCAATGACAATGGCAATGACAGGAACAGTGACATTGACACAGGACACAGGACACAGGGTCAGGGCCAATGGTGTTTTCGTGTTGACAGTTATTTACCCCAGGTGGACAAGGACGAGGAGCTGTGGGTGTGCAGAGAAGCGGAAGATTGTTTGCACAAGAATGCAAAGAGAGGGAGAGGGAGATCTGTAAAGTGCGACACTACGTGTGAATGATATATATTTATACACCAATGTACTAGTCATCGCCATCATACCAACTGCCCTCGGTAACCTGTCCTTTCCTCTGAATCTTGTAGGTACAGTCTGTTCATGCAAGGAGCAGCAAAATGGACTGTAGTTTATTTGATGAAGCTCAGGGTGCAATAGACTACTCTTGCTTGCG
The DNA here is from genome assembly GCA_029449245.1 of Mortierella alpina. NCBI lineage: Eukaryota > Fungi > Mortierellomycota > Mortierellomycetes > Mortierellales > Mortierellaceae > Mortierella > Mortierella alpina. The sequence continues at coordinate 1,131,497 of JANATF010000004.1, read as the reverse complement.
TTACCGGGGTCATCGAGGCCCACCAAGCCTGCGGCCCTTTTTCTTCTGGATAGTCTCTCGGGCGGAGGACGATCTGTTCAACTCTCGCGTTCTCTTCCTTCTCGGAAACTCATTTCCGCGCACTTGACCTTGTCATGGGCTATGTTTCCGACTGAAGAACAAACGCAAAGTGCTAGGGTACCCCGTCCTCTCAATGCTTCCTGGCGTGGCGTCGATTGTTGTGCGCCTGCAGGTGTGACACTTTTTCATATAATCGGGCTGAGAAGGGTGAAAGAATGTTATTTACGGCGCCGCGCCCACACCGCGTCCCATTCATCAACAGCTAAAACTCTTCGCTGGGCTATATATGAAGGTTAGGGAAGCGATGGGCGATCGCCAGCGCAAAGACTAACATACCCGCGCTTCTTTGTTTATAGTTTTCTATTCAAATGAATAACAAAAAGAAAAAGAAGACTTGGAACTGCTAAATTTAGAGCAAGGGTCTGCAAGTCTGTACCAGAGTGACCTTGGGCTACGTTGAACAAGGTCTGCAGCAAGCTGATCACAAATGTCTACTGTAAGGGGCTGGAAGAGTGGGCGCAAATGAGTATAAAATAATAGACGGCTGAGACAGCGAAGCAAGAAGAAAACGGGATGTGTATCCCGTAGAAAAAGGCGTTCACAGTGTGATGGGCTGTCGTTGAAGTGCAACACGTAAACAGCGAGCACCGCAAACGCTCGGGATGGACGTCAGGACGCATAGCCTTCTCAAATCTTGGACCACTGCCCCTGAACATGTATGAGTTCACATGAGAATGTTTCGAGTCTGATGCGGTGAGACCAGCTTACGCTGGCACTTTGTGCCTGCTGGCCCCTGTCTACGATGGTCCACGAGCTCTCTTAAACACACAATTATGATCGCTCGCATGAAACGCTAGCGAGAGCTATTTTCCCATGCATGCACACTCCATGTGCTCGTCAGCTTATTGCATAGAGCGCGTAATCTGCCAATTAGAATATTACGATCATCACATCAAAGATCAAGCGAATTGGTCTCTCTTCCTCTCTTCCTCTCGTTCTCTCTTTCGCACGCTAAGGGAGTCAGCGTTCTCTCGTAAATATGATAAATCGCCTACTAGCCATGCCTCTAGCCAGTTGCCTTTTATTACGTGAGCCCACGCGCTTGCCACCTTTGGAGCCAGGTCTCCCTGGTGCTAAGGCAATGGTTAGCGCTGTGCGACCACGATCCAACGTAATTTGTTACTACTGTCCTACAACTCAGACACCAGTTTGGCTCCTCATTTGCCAGAGTGGCATGAGCCTCCAACAGTGTATATCATTCCCTCGCGCAAGAAGGAGATTCATTTTGATTGACAATGTACTCTTGCAGATACTAGGATTTGCAAGGGCCCCCGTGCTCGCGCCTCCGGGTGACAATCCGATTGATACAATATTCATTATCTGCCCAAATTTGCAAACACGCGGCATATGCTACTAGTCAACTGAGCACGAAATCCTGCGCTAGACGCTGGTCTCATGAAGGATGCAGGATCACCGGTAGTCCTTCTGGATGGATAAAGGTTGCTCACAACGTGCCGGGGGTTGTGCTGTCGAAAGTTCCATAAGGCGGAGGATCGCGTAGGGCTATGCCACCATCATGGGCACCCTTGCGAGACTGCATACCCAATCCAACTCCACCAGCTCCTCCTCCTTCTCTCGCGAGCAGCCCTTCCTCTTCCGCTCGAGCAAGGGTCTGCGCACGAACCTGCTGAGCCAAAGCTCGGTAGCTCACATCTCGATCTCGCTCGCGGCGCGCCTCAATCTGTCGCTCAACATTCTGTGCCTCCAACAAGGCACGAACCAAAGTTTCCTCGCCTTCATCTCGCTCGCGCTCATATTTCTGCTTGTCGAAACGATGATACAGGATAGCGGCGCCTAAAAGACTGACCAGCTGACAGATTCGTCATGAGAAACAGAGGAAGCATCAGTACAGTCCAAGAGAGAGCCTTTAGGCTTAGTTTAGAAGGAAAAAAACGATGGCAATTATTAAAGAACTAATTGGAACTGCACGCCGTTCCAACGCGGCGGGCAGCCCAAAATCCTATCATATCATATAACATACCTCGATTCCTCCGAGAATAGCACCAATGACTCCAATGGCTTGAAGACTGTCCTGGAACGCGGTCTGAATATTCTCCCGGCATCCCGTCATGTAATGGTGGTCCAGCGGACATGTTATAGGCACGGCTCGGTCTAGCACATTCTCAAATCCACAGCATTGGAACTAAAATATCATGGAGAGCCATTGTCAGCCTTTCGTTATATAATAGACGTTACGAAAGCCTCAGGAAACGGGGGGTAACGTACAATGCTCTCCAAATCCTGAATGACGCGAGGGTCCGATCTGAAGACTCGGTCCCAGGCCTTGTCAAGAACCTCGTTACCCTGGTTTCTGTACACAAAGGCGATGGCACCCACGGTGATCTGGAGAGCGATGGCGATCAACAGGATCAATCCATGGAGCCAGAGTATCCAGCGCTTCTCGTTCATCACCCCATAGTATCCCAGAAAGGAGACCAGTGAGATGGTGGCGCCGAGGACAAGGATTAGGTGCGGTAAAAGCGTCGAGGTGACGAAGACTGCGCCAGGTGCAAAGTAGACAAATGTGCCTAAAGGTAGAATATGCACAATGTCGAATGTAATTGGTCAGTCGCAGGCTCTGAATGCGACCAGGCCTTCTACCAAATGGTCAACAGTGTCCAGTCCATGGTCCGTGCTTTCCGAATTTGCTGAAGCATTAAAAACAAAGAATCTTGCACCTTACCGACGCAGAGCAGAATCATTCCCACGAGCTGGGAGCAAGGTCGGACAGTTTTTCAAGAACAGAGTCGAGTCGTTAGTGCCTGTGGTGACAAGGACTCGCAGCTGATCCACCTGCGTTGCTTAACTTCATCAAACAGGCCGTTCTCTTACCAAGGAGAGCAGATTGAGGACTGCAATGGCGTTCTGAATAGGCCCATAGGACCTAGACGATCGCACGAGAACGTACATTGTGTCGAGCCGCTACACTGCTGCGTGCGTCTGTGTGAGAGTGTTTGTGTGCGTTTTCAAAGTGCAGGCGTGTGCTGGAGATGGACAACTGAGAGAGGAAAGGCGAAGGAGCAATGAGAATCGTGTGTTGCGGTGCAAGAGTCCAGATGTTCTTTCAAGGGGGTGTGAATCATGGGCAACATGCAGAGGTCAGAATGCATAAATCACATCTCTTGGCACCTCCCTCTGCCCTTGTCGACTGTCCCGTGCCATTTATTATTTTTAACAAGTTTCAAGTGGTACCACAGCTCTTTTCTTTGTCGCCGACCACAGCCAAATAATGGTCCACAATGGCACGGTCCTTCTTCAAGTACTTGGGCACGGACACTATCTTCTTGGGATCCAGGTCAATGCAGGTGATCTTGTACTGATAGGCCTCGCCATTGACTTCAATACGGCGAACACGTTCGTGAAACTCAACATCACTCTCGTCTAGCTTGTCCATGCTGTCAAAGGCAACGATCAAGATGGAGAAAGGGCGGTTCAGTCATTCGGTCAAATCTAAACGAGGTCTCTGAAGAACAGACTTTCAGGCATCAAATGAAGCGTCCATTACCTTTTAGCAGGTTGTAATGCCGTGTCCCGCTCTTCCTCCACCTGACTCTCGCGCCGTATGGTGATCAAGATGGAGCAGTCTTTCAGGGTCGCTGACAGTAAAAACTCGCGGACAAAATGCATCTTGAGATGGTCGGGAACCTCGTCTAGATCGTCGTCTGCTCCAAACCCAATGTTAGCCTCATTGTGGGCCTCAAACGTCTCCTGATCCTCTTGCATCATAGTATCCAGATCCGTGCGCTCCAGAAAAGCCTCTGCCGTGTTTAAAAACTCCTCCAGAGTTGGCTCTGGGAGGTAGCTGGTCGCTGGATCCGCAAGCTGATCATAAAACCGATGAATCGTCTCAACGTCTAGCGAATCAAGCGCTTGCTGAAGTCGACCGAGTCGCTTCAGCAGTGGTGATTCAGACAAAACTCGCGCCAGAACCTCTACAAGACTGGTCGGATGTGTCCCTTGGGGTGCAGTGTTTTCCTGCTGGACGCTCTCCACGTTGGATCCTGCCATGACGTGGGCGATAGCCTCTTTAGAAACTGTCTGTTGCTCCCCTTTCACGAACAGGCGGAAGTTGTTTTGAGGGGTCTGAACTAACGCGTTTAGAGAGTCCTGCACCAGGTGAGGCGAGGTGGAGAAGAGGTCGATGGGACAGTACTCGCTGAGACTCTGCTCCTGCCCTGCCTTCAACTTGTGATGCTGGTACATGCAAAACCGACACTTGCGTTTTTTAATCCCATGCTCCTTGCGGATAAAACTTGACTTTGAAAGAAATCCCCACTTGGGCTAGTGCATGAATATTGTAGTGTCAGTCAAAGTGGTATTGTCAGCGGAGGCTGTGCTCTTTTCAGCCTTGTTATCCTCGACGCACCTTGATCTCGACAGCCACTGACGGATGTTTGGGGTGTCCCTGAATGAACTGAGTGTGATCCAGCGCCAAGAACCCAACTCGCTGGGTACAGTCAATGACCTTGTGCAAACGACTCTGTGGCCGCAAAGGCTCAATGGCAGCTGCCAATGACGCAAGGAACTCTGAAGGGAGGGCGATCGCAACCTATAATGAGTCCAGTGGCTCTGTAAGTAGACTGTATGCGCCGGTCATTGAACAACAATACACATCCGTGCCCATACCAGCTGTTCAACAAACTCTTCTCCAAGAAGAAGGCCAATGACTCTAGAAACAAACACAGATTCTTTAGAGACGTCGTGCTTGCTAACGACTGGAGCTACGTCCAACTGCTGTGAGAAGGTCGTGCCGCGGCTGTCCTCCTCACGCCCGTGCTCCTCACGCCGGTCAACCTGGCGATCCGTCTTGCGGAGACGTAAAACCGTGGTGGCCTAGGGATGGCAAAGGATGGAGAATGTCGTAAATAAAGTTATCGCAGGTAGTCGCCACGAGGCAGACATGGGTGTCGCACAAGCGAGGAGTTAGTCCATCTGCAGCAATGACCACTGCGCAGTGAGTCAAAAGAAGCGAATGGACTTTTTTTTTTGCTCCTTGCCCATCGACATGCAGCGCTTCCAGCTTACAAAGCGAGGGTCGGGTCCGGTGTAGCAGAGGACCAAGTTGGCGTTGCCCTCCGCCCTGTACTGCCAGTGCTCCACCTTATACAGCCCTGCGACGGTGGCCATGGATATGCAGTGTCTGCAGAGTGCAGAACAATACAAACAGGAGAATCCTACGGAGGACAAGCGACAGTGTCTGCAGCGCCGAGGGATGCGGATTGGAAGACGATGGAAGGAAAAGTTAAAAAAAAGAGCCGCAAGGTGCAGATGGAATGAGTCAATGGAGGCAGGAGAAAACCGTCGAAGGTCTTGAAACTGGCCACTGCTGCAACCTTATTAAAAGCCATTAACGGGTCAAATTTCTCACGGCTTCTTTCAGCATTACCTCCTCTCGCTTTTGCATCTCGCCTGCATTCGCTTCTCCTTGCTCCGCTTCTCCTCAATGACCATCGCACCACTGCACGTCCCAACTCCGCTATTGCACTCGACCCCACTGAGTCGCAAGAACCAGACGTAAGGAAGGGACCATGCTCGCTGGAGCACCTTGCACCACGCGAGCTACGATGTTTATTCTCTCCGCAAACATTGCACTCGTTCGCACATGTCCAAAGGAGCCTGAAGATCTACAGAGCACTCAGTTTTGAAAGTCAACCTCCATGCATGTAACACTAGCAATGTTTGGCTCAAACTTGATAACCTGCAGCCTAGCGGATCCTTCAAGATCAGGTACGAAGCCTTCCTACCGTTGGGACCATGCACTCTGCAGCTAATTTACTCCGCACAGACACTGGTAACTTGATCCTGAAAGACCTTCCATTCATTATTTACAGGGGTTTAGGCCACATGTCCCAAAAGGCGTACAAGAAGCACGGTGCCAAAGCCCACTTGATATGCTCATCCGGTGGCAATGCGGGTCTCGCGGTTGCATACGCTGGTCGACAGCTCGGCGTTAGGGCTACGATCGTTGTCCCTTTGACCACAAGCGAGTTTATGAAGAATAAGCTGATTGCCGAGGGTGCCGAAGTGATCGTGGAAGGAGAGGTAAGTCAGAAGGGAGCTTTTTTGTTCGCTGTGGGTCAACACCACCTCACGCCGACCTGGCAGTTATCCAATGCTGATCCTCAAAATGTTCATCTCTTGATATCCGCAGGCTTGGGACGAGGCCGATCTTCGAGCACGCAAACTTGTCGCGAGTGACCCTCATGCGTAAGCTCCACCCTTGATATGGCCAGCTTTTGCGGATTCTGATATATAGTGGTCGTCTTGTCTCTTTCAAGGCTAATCATTCATTTTGCCAACAATAGTGTGTATATCCCGCCGTTCGATCATCAGGATATTTGGGATGGCAACTCAAGCATGATTGCAGAACTCAAGCAACAAATGGATGGTGTCGTTCCTGATGCTATTGTCCTGTGCGTCGGAGGAGGAGGACTCATGAACGGCGTCATTCTTGGTTGTCAGGCCGCTGGCTGGGACAAAGGTAAGGTGGCGTTACCTGTTCTAGGGGGGAATTGACACGCGTGCAGAGTACAATGCAAAAGCACTTTCTTCTAACACAACCATACTGCTTTTGATCTCTGGAAAAAAAGTTCCTGTTCTTGCCGTCGAAACTCATGGAGCCAACTCATTCCAGCAATCCGTCCTTGCCGGTGAGCTCGTCACCCTTCCTAAAATCACGTCCATCGCCACATCCCTTGGCGCTAAAACATGCTCAGCCAAATCACTAAAGTTGAGCAGAATGCACCCTGTCATTCCTTTCGCTGTGAGCGACGCTATGGCCGCAAGCGCATGCTGGCAGTTCCTGGGTATGCTTATAGATCATCCATTGGATATCATAATAACGCCCGAGGTGGCTTTAGGCATTAACTCTGAACACTCCCGCTCCCGCCATCTTCTACTCATTTAGATGACCATCGACTTTTGGTTGAGCCTGCCTGTGGTGCGTCCCTTTCAATCGCATACACTCCTGCGCTTTTGAATAACATCTTTACCAGCTTGGACCAGGATTCGAATGTCGTGTTCATTGTCTGCGGAGGATCCAACATTGGTTTTGAGCAGCTGACAAAGTACAAGGGAATGTTTGGAGCTGAGGGACAACAGGCCACCATCGCTGTCAGGAGCGGCGACCAGATCACGCTCAAAATGACCACGGAGGCCAACGCCGCCGCTGTTTCCGTTCAAAAGGCCGTTGTTTCCAACAAGCATACGCCTTCAATCAAGCAGGAGCCAGCCAACTAAAGGGGTCAGGCTCAAAGTATGTCAAAATTAAATGTCAATTTGAGCCATTGAGGTACTCATTTTATTATTCATCAGATGATGGAGCGAAGCAAGAAGAAAAAAAAACACGACAGGACTCTGGTTCTAAGCAGCAACCTTGGCAGCCTTGCCAGTCTTCTGGATCTTCTCGAGAATCTCCTCCTACAAAAAATAAGTAGAATAAAAAGTTAGATCACCATCTGACATCGTTCCAGTGCGTATGGACTCTTGTTCTGCTTTTTTAGCTATGAGAAGGGCGGTAAGGGGGGGAGGATATGCCTCCCCAGCAAACAAACGTGAATCTTACCTGAGTGAGAGTGCTAGACTCAACGGTGACCTTCTGGGTCTCGAGAGAGACATCGAACTTTTCAACACCTATAAACGCATTTCGTAAATGGTGGTTAGAAAAGGAGACGGTTCAGACATGCCGACGCAGGGTTTGAAATTGACCTTTGGGGCAAGAGAAGTGAGGACTTTTGATTCATTCATTCAACGAGCTCATCTCATACCCGGGAGCTTGGAGAGAACACGGGTGACGGCGCCGCTGCAGCCAGAGCAGGTCATGGTAACGTCGTAAGTGTAAACCTAAACGATGTAGTGCAACTCATGAGTACCATCTTACGATTTTAAACTGTGCATCCAATCGCTGCAAAAAAAACGGGGAAGAAAAGATGGCGAGGAACAATGCATGTTGCTCTTTAGCGCACAGAGTAGATTGGACGTACAGTCATGTTGTGAGAAGAGTGTGTGGGTCAAGTGAGAGAAGATGAAGATTCAACGTGGGCAACCTGTATCGTTTATAACGTATGGAGAACTTTCAGCCCCCTTAACTATGATGCTTCAAACAAAATCCTCCTTTGGGGTTGTGTCCACATCGTCCCACTTCAAGACGAAGCGCGAGACTGGAGGTTTGTAGACCTCCAGTCTGTCGAGAACCTCCTGTGCAGTCGATCCTGCGACAATGACGCCTGCGCTCCAGTCAACAACGAATTGTTCTATGCAAGAAGTGTAATTTTTGGATTAAGATGCAGTGTTACAATCGGCCCATGGATAAAATATTCAGGAACAGACTTCCCTCGATCTCTTGATCTTCTGTTCTGTTACCTTGGATCGAGTGCTCAATGAACTTGAGAAGGTGCTCAAAGTAGCCCTTCATGTTGAACAGCATGACTGGCTTGGTGTGGATACTCAACTGCGACCAGGTGGTGATCTCGAGCAACTCCTCCATGGTGCCATATCCACCAGGCATGGTGATGAATCCGCTGGACTAATTGCACAAAAGAATCACAGAGAAACGTCAGTGCATGGATAGCATGCAAGCAGGATACAACAGTGGCGTTTGCTATAGCATGCGTGTTTGGTCAGAAAAAAGATCCTCAAACATACCAGCTTGTTCATCAGTGCCTTGCGTGTGTGCATGTCCTTGACAACAATCTCCTCGCCAAAGATTTGGTCATTGCTGACATCGCCAAGTTCTAACGTCCGACACAAGAAAGAATGATATAGACTCTTGTCAGTTCAACAATAACAAGTCGAAGAGTCATAATTTTCGAAAAAGAAATGGCGCAGTCGACGCCGCGTCAATGTCTTTCCGCAAGAATAATATTTTGTCCATTATCTGGATCCTCCTTCTGGATCGCAGCTCCCGGCAACCTGCTTTGGTAGCAATCTTACCTGGACGCTCGATCTTCTTGAGAGCCTCGGGAATAACTCCAATGACCTTTCCGCCACCTTCGTGGATGGTCTGGGCAATAGCGCCCATCAAGCCGTAGGATCCTCCGCCTAGTGCAACAATAAGAAAAAGAAAAAATCGGATCAGAGAAATTGCTACCAAAGCCCTCCACATATGACCATTACACAACAATCCATGCAGATCGGAGTGCATAGCTCACCATAAACGAGACCGTAGTTCCTCTTCAACATTTCACGTCCGAGGTCTAATTGACAACAATCAAAAGAATGTTCCTCAGAAGGTGAGAAGCGAGCATGCAGTCGCCAGTAGGCAACACGCAGTTTTTGGTTTTCTTTAGAGTCAAGGCCACAGATGTTGAATGCTCGTACCTTTGGCCATTTCCACATATTCGGGATCACGACCACTGGAACGCAATTCATCAAGGAAAAGATGGGGATCACAAAGGGTTAGAGAGCGTCTACTTGAAGGAGCGACATGGGGAGGACACGCAAATGCGATTGCTTACGGGGAAGCGCCACAGAACACGGTGATGAACCGAGTGGGTGTGGCAGGGGAAGTCTGAGCAGTAGTGTTCGTCTCTGGCATTGTGAATGGTTGGTTGATCGAATTGAAGAGTCAAAAAACAGGGGTTGAGGATGCGCCTTAAAGGCGCACAGGTATCTCCTTGTGCAGCCCAGAGCTTCTTTTTTACTGGGCTGCTTAAGAGGGACCACTTCACCATACCCACAAGGACCTACACCGCCGACTTTCTGTGGTTATTTATGATGATGTTGATACAGTCTGACCAGCGCTATTTTGTACATATCTCTCTCCTCGTCCTGCTCCAACAATTCGCAGACTCGTTGCTTCTGGGCGCAGATGTCGGCTTGCAGCACTCTCCAGATTGACTTCCTGCCTTCAATTTACTTGCTGGACGTTGCGAGAGACGCTTTGGCGTTGTTTACAGCGGTGACTTTCTGGGTATGCGAAGAGGGTACTGTCAACTTTCGCACGGATCTGATTTCCTCGGAAGCAAACCCTGGGATCCTAATGTTCCAATTTCTCTCTGTAGAAACAATCAAAAGAAAGCAGATATCCCGTCAATAACGTGGACTAAAGATGAGTAGTTGAGACTATTGCGATAAAGTCCACAAAGTCAGAGTGTACTACACAGGTTTCCAAGCTGCACATTGCTGTAATTTACCGAGATGAAGCTGCACATCCTTGACTTCCAGCGTTGATGACTTTCGGTGTGTTGCAAGCCTGCACGCGAACTGAGTGACAGACTCGATGAACTCGTCCGCCAGTTCCAGCAGTATCTATAAATGCATTTCGCAAAGACTGGTGAGATGCTTTGCGTTTCCCAGTTCCCAGTGCGACTCTGGTAGTGAGGATTGAAGCTGGCGATGCCTTACATCCTCGACTTCTGGCTCAAGTCTCTCGCTTGGGTCAATCTGTGCAACCATTTCCTGGATTTTGCGCTTTGTAATCAAACTGGAGGCGTTTTCGACATGGTCGAGTCCACTGCCTGGCGACGTCATATCGGTATAGTCCTATGAGATGTTGTATGCTGTTCCAGCTGTACGTGTAGGTCCTGTCAAGGCGAACGGGGGTTGATGCGAGTTGGTTGATCCTGAACTGGAGTGTACGATCAATGGAGGATGCGAGACGACAGAAAATTGAGGTGAAAAAAGATTGACAGTCCCAGTCCTTTTCCAAGACTGACTTTAACCTTTGGGTGGATGCTCATCCCTCACATCCGAAAACCGCTCGCTTGTCCGGTGCTCTAAGTACACGCCTTGTTCGTGCTGCCCAGAGGAATGAAGGCTTTTTGCAACTCCCCATGGCGACAATAATTCTAGCACCATCCTCAACTTTCGAGCAATAGTCAAGGTTCAACAAACTTAATTTCGAATCCTCCAGCATGGGAGCTCGCCGATTTGCCATGGAATCAGAGCGTGTTGTCCAAAGTACAACTCTGCCTCTGTTTCCTGGGCTTCAGGGCTTTCTCGTAGTGAAAGGACAATAGTGCACGCCTCATTCTGCTCTTTGGGACTAGAGGTTGGATGTGATGCTTATAGCCAACTCATGATCCGCTCACTTTCGCTTTCATCCTGTGTGCTTTTCTTCATGTAGCGACAGGATTACCGGCCTCCTTCGACAACCTTTGGGAAGACGCTCAGCGACACTGGTGGGGAACATATTATAGCTCCTACGAAAGGCGATGCTTTGGAGGATAATGAATTGATGGTCACGGCAACTATGTATATATGAGCTCAAGGCATCAGGAGGACGATGGGAGACACAGGATGGCGTCCTATTTACAAAGTACTCGGCTGTTTGTCGCCTTTCACTTCAAGGCTTTACGAATGGAGAACGCCAAGAACTTGACAATGGCACCTATGCTAGCGTACCTCGGCAGTTGTCAATCGCTGCACTACAGGTCGCCGCAGAGGGCCTTGGTGATCGCAACGCGACGCGTTGTCAGATCAACCCAAATGAGTCTTTAATATTGTCTTTGTCGTGCACGAACTGAACAATGCCTTGCAAAGATTAAAGAGTTCAAGCACAGGTGGCAATGTTCGTCCAAGACGCCTTTGTTGTGTGGTCCCCCATCCTTTTGTGGTGCTTTTTTTTTCTAGCGAAACACGCCTTTTGTTCCAAGGTCTGATCCTTACAAATGTATCGCAGGCCCGGGGCCCTTTCTGCGAAAGAAAGAGTACGACCCTGGGCTCCGTTACATTTCCAGTGATTCACGCGCTCCTACTCCATCGGCGATCAGAGTCGACGTTCTTGGGCCATTCTTTACAACAATTCGCTACGCATATTCCTCGCACACTCTACCCATTGCGCACTCAACTGTTGAGCAAGCGATACAAAAGCTGAGGAACCACACGACCCTGATTCTTTATTTGGACGGAGGTCCTTCTGAGGAAAAGCGTTCAATACAAGTATACCGAGAGGGCCAACGCAAGATAGCACTCGATCAGGCCAACAACCATATACAAGAGCTTGAGCGCTGTGTGGTTGGAAAGCAGAATGTACGAAGACATCACTTTAGCAACGTCAACAAGAACTTAAGGACCGCCTTTGTCTGGTCCTTGACTTCCCGCCAAGCCTTTGCAGACTACCTGAGCTCAAGACAATGGAACGTCGTTTTATGCCAGACCGAAGCCGATGTCAAGATAGCCATTGATTGCCGTGCCACCGACATTGTCGTTTCAAGAGAAAGCGACATGCTGATGTACAGCAACATCAAGACTATTTGGCGACCCATCTCGAACGACAGGGTCCTGGTGTACGAGCTGGCAAGTGTCCTAGCAACCCTGAGCCTCGATCGCACTCAGCTCACAGTGCTGGGGATTGTGTCCAAAAACGACTACAACGGCAATATCCACTCGCTTGGAAGCGTCACCAACTATCGATCATCAAAGAACTAGTTACTGATGGTGAGAGGTCGTCGTGTCTCCAAGGGCTCCATGTGTGTGGTGTGTGGTGTGTAGTGTGTGGTGTGTGTGGGTGTGCAATACAAAAGTCCTACTAATCAAATCCTCACCTCCCGGTACGCGCATGATTGTAGACGTGCCTGTGATGGTGAACAGGTACTTGACCGACGCCCGAGTCGCACGCAAGAACACGCTCCAGGAGAATTTCGCAGCTTCACAGCGCGTCTTCTGGGCGATGTCGCAGACGCCTCTGCAAACGATGGACCAGCCTGACATCACCATCACATACGAGATCCTCCAGGCAAGCTGGGAGACCCCACTCAGCAGCACTCCCAGAATCAGCAGGAGACACGAGAACTATGCAACGTAGCCAGATGGTACGTCCATCATCATAGAGTCCTATCCTATATCATCGCTCTCTTCTTTCATCGTCTCCTTGCATCAGCATCCCATTGGCCTCTTTCTGGTCCTTCATTGACCTCCATCCTTAACACCCTCCTCGACACCCTCCTCGCCATCCTTCATTGACATCCTTCATTGACATCCCTCCTCAATATCCTCTCTCCACATCCTGCATCACATCCTGCATCTACATCCAACATCCTGCATCCACATCCTACATCGATCTCATCGTAATCCACAAGGATCTTGTACTGTGTAACTGACATATACTCAAAGAGAGATACTCTCTTTGTTCTCAACACTCTCTTAGCAGCTACCAGAATGGCGTTCGAATCCCAAGGCACAGGTCCCACCAGAAATTCAATCGCTACAGGACAATAGCTTCTCCTCCTAAAGCTGACGCGGGTGCTAGCAGCGACATGCCCCTGCCTCGCAACAGGATACCCCCACACCGACCGCGATACTCACCCACGCACCGCATTCAACGCAAGCCGCACGAGCCGCCAGAAGTCACGGTGCAGTACAAGTGGAAGCCATAAAAGACTGTACCTTGGATCCTCTGTGTCCTGAGACCTGCAAAGGGCAAAAGCAGCGCCGTAGAGACTGAGCTAGGATCAGCATCAGGTCAAACAGACCAAGCTAGTGACCAAGGCAGAGATCGAGCTGCAAAGGGCATTGCCGTGAAGACCGAGCAAGTGGCCGAAGGCGAGCAGCCTCTGACCACGACAACGATCGTCCCCCCAAGAGAGCATATATGTATATGGTTAGATAGCTTTTCTTAAATGCATGAGGTAAAAAACACTCATATGCAGCGACTTGTCTTACCCCCCTATGTGTGTTGCAAGCACACTTTTTAGTTTAGAGGTGGCTCGGTGTTGAGATTTCGTCCTCGGGGACGGAATTTAGGTGAGATCCGAGCTACTTTCCTCACATCCTCCACGCCGAAATCGCTTAGACCCTACATCACCAGAGAATGCTGCCACCACCAAAGGCAACCGTCTTGCTCTTGTTTATCCATGGCTTCAAGGGCCATGACCATCACACTTTTCTGGATTTCCCAACAAGGGTGATGACCATTTTCACAAACGCAAAACTCAACCTGGATGTCGAGTCGGTCGTCTATCCGCAGTATGATACCAGGGGAGACTTCAACGTAGGTTAACAATGTCTCAGTGCAGCGTGAAAGGCGCACTCTTGTTTCCTTTCATCACTAACCTTCCACTGCATGCCTGCTCCTAAACAGGCTGCCGTCAAAAGCTTCGCCGAGTGGACACAGGCACAAGTCAAGAGCCGAGAGGAATTTAACATCCGGGCATATGGCAGACAACAAACACACAGCACAGAAACAACGGACCACGACGCCAAGGAAACGATACCTCCGGTCTACGTTTGTTTCCTTGGTCACTCTATGGGTGGACTTGTAGGTAAGGCTACTACAGGCATAGGACAGGACTTGAGACGGATGACTAGGAATACTCACAAGCTATTAACACCGCCCTGCGAACGCCCACCAACATAGCTGCGGATGCTGCCCTTCTTTTGAACACTCATACCCAGAAATCTCCCGTGATTGGCATCCTGGCATTCGACACTCCTTACTTTGGGCTAAACAGCTCCATTTTCACAGAGGCAGCATACGAGCGCGTTACAGGATTTGCGCAAAAGGCCTCTGGAGCATACTCCCTCGTCTCCGCATACCTACCTGCAGCTGCCGCCTGGAACGCGCTCACGCCCTCAGCTGCTCCAACCTCTGATGACACTAAGAAGCGCTCTGGCAACTCGAAGGAACACGCACCCCCTGCAACATCTGGATTCAACCCTTCATCATTGTGGTCTGCCACCTCTGCCAAGGTCGAGAAGGAAAAGACTGTGAGTTCAACATCAAGCACATCGTCATCCAAGTGGGGATGGGGCTCTATTGCTCTTGGAGTGGGCGCGGCAGTGGCAGCCACCGGCGCTGCCATTGTCGTCAACAAACACATGAACACGGGCATGGAATACGTAACCTCTCACATTCAGTTTGTGGGTATTCTCTGGAACAGCGCGCAGCTAAAGCAAAGGTACGTAATGCAAAGAAACGCAACGAGGTATTTGAATGCGATCCAGTTTAGCAATGCAGTTTTCACCTATCTGACGACATTGCGTCGCTGTCTTTCCTTAATATATCACAACGTTCATAGGGTGTCAGACGTCCTTCGATTGCCGATAGGATTCCACTGTTTTTATACTCAAGTTCAGATTCCTGCTGGATCGAGCAACAACTGGAAGTCAAGTACGAGGACATTTGTAGAATTGTCATCGGCCACCAAGGACATGCAATCGTATTTCTCGGCGCGACAGTGTTCAGGGCAGGATGAAATTGAGGCGCACATGGAGATGTTCAACCCAGCAAAGAATTTTGATTATTACCCGATGGGAGAGGAGACGGTCAAGCGCGTGAAGAACATGGTAGAAGATGCATTGAATCAGGAAGCCTCCAAGGCATAAGTAAAGAGTGAGCGTCCTGCATGTTGAGCTTTGTGTGGTGCCTACGGTAGATTTTTTGTTTGTGTGGTTATCTGCTTTTTGTTGCGCAGTACCTCCTTGCAGGCTGTAGAATTGCACTGCTGGATTGTATAAAAAATGAGATCTTTTGAAAAGTACCAGTGCCTATCCCACGCTTGGATCGGCGTAAAGTGTAGGACTGAGCACTGTCAGGTTATGCTTTTGCCGGATGAAAAAACATAAACAGATGAATCAGCAAACCACCTCTGCACTGTAGTCTCACCAGTCGAAATGCTTTCAGTATGACTCTTATGGTGAAGGTTCAGCCGTTCAGGCAATCAGTATAACCTTCTTTCTCTACCAACCACCATCACACCACTCTTTTCGTCCATCATAGAGAGCACCTATATAAAGGCAGCAAGCAGGACGATTCTGAACTTCCCCTTATCAAGCTACAGGAACGTTATATCTTTTGCTTTAATAGTCTAGAAACCTCGCACTACAATACCCTTTCCCATCGCCGTACGCTCAGAGCAGGAGTGCTTTATACCATAAAAATATCCGCCATGAGCGCAGCTACTGTAACTCATACGCCTCGAGAAACCGCCACAAGCGTCTGTCCTGAAAAAAACATGGATGCCTCGGATAGAGATACAATTGCTTCAACAATAGTAGCTTGCACGAACAGAGATACCAGTACTGACGTAGAAAAGGCGGGATCTCTGGATGCTCTACCACCTACCCTCTCAAAATGCCCGGATGGAGGCTTCGGATGGCTCGTCGTCTTTGGAGCATTCATGATCCAGTTCTGGTAACGTTTGTCCCAACCCGTCAATGCCGAGAAAACAAAGTCTTACCGAAAGCAAAAAAACCTCCCATCACGTCCCTGTGCTGACTTGCGCCTCGCTCTGACCACTTTCTCCTTATCCCCTCCCTTAAACTCTATCGAACTATGCATGGACAGCTGTTGGGGCTTTAATTTCTCCTGGGGTGTGTACCAGCAGTTCTATCTCCAAGAAAACATCTTTCCTGGTGCGACACTTTCGCAAGTGTCATGGTCAGGAGGCATTGGCACGGCCAGTGTGTTCCTAACATGCCCCTTCCAGTCCTCGATGGTGCGCCGGTTCGGGTTACGCCCTGTCATTGCTGTAGGGGCTTTGATCTGTGGATGTGGCATTATCTTGGCCAGCTTTGCAACGACTCTCTGGCAGCTCTATTTGACGCAGGTATTTGAACAATCAGCTGAGTTGGAGTGTTAGGCATTTGGGGGCCGTGCACTCGGCGCGTGGGATAGACATTAGCGGAGTCTTGGTCGATGACCCGTCATGATTATTGGAAACCAAAGGTGCCGTTATTTTTAGCTAATGCCTCTCCGATCTTTTTTTTCCGGCCGTGATACAGGGTGTACTATACGGTGTTGGAGCAGGTATGTCACCTCCATCGACGCGCACCTGAATCACTCTGACCCATTATACGATCCCCAACCGTAGTCTTACCCTTGTTTGCTCTTTGTTGTGATAGGCATGGCACTCTTCACATCGGTCGCTGTCCCGGTTCAGTGGTTTGATAAAAAACGAGGTCTGGCAGCTGGCATCACTGTCGCAGGGTCAGGGCTTGGAGGTGCCTGCTTGGCACCATTAAATCGTCTTATGTTAACCCATTTGGGCCACCGGTGGGCTCTGCGCATCATGGGTATCTCTGTTATTGTCGTCGTGCTATCAGTCCTATTCTGTGTACGAACTCGAATTCCACTTGGCAGGAGAGGAGGCGCGATCTTGGATGTCTCGCACTTCAAGGACCGTAGCTTCCTGACGATCTACTTCATGGTAAGAGACATGCTGCGTCGGAATGCGTTCTGGATAGAGATTCACAACTGCAACTGCTAATGCCGTCAGTTTCTATTAGGGCACGTTTGTTACTTTTGGCTACCTTGTACCGGTGTTTCTACTCCCAAAATTTGTCACGGACATGGGGATGGATCCAAGTGTCGGAGCCACCCTTGTGGGCCTCTTCTCTGGGGTGAATGCAGTCTCGCGTATCGGCCTTGGGTTAGTTGCCGACAAGCTTGGTCCATTGAATATCTTGATCCTTAGCACAATGTTCACTGGACTGTCCTGCTTTATCTTTTGGCTCAACGCCAAGAGCCTCACGATGACGATCATCTTTGTTATCATCTACGGCATCAATGCCGGAGGTTTCAACAGCCTCTTCCCTGTAGTGGCAGCGGATCTCATGGGCTTGGAGAAACTCGCAGCTGCTGTTGGCCTCCTCTATTCAGGAAACCTGTTCGGTAACGATAGCTAGCTGTCCTGTTTGTTGCAGTGCTGCGGCCCTCTCCTTCGCCTCCTCGCTATAATGATTTCTAATCTGGTACACTCTTTTGAACAATGAAGGCAATCTTTTCGGAATACCGATAGCATCAGCGATAGTCGCTGCTTCAGGAGGATCCTATACTTGGGCCATCGTCTTTGCTGGCATCGCACCCATCATTGGGGCGTCACTTCTGTTACCTATTCGGCGCGGAATCGACCCTCGCATATTTGTCAAAGTTTAGCAAGCATGCATGTGGACAATATAGAGCGCGCTCAACCCTTGCATTATGTTTTGTTGTTGCTGTGTTGTTGGATGCGCAAGGAAGGACAGAGGTCACCTTGGTTTGATGTGGCCCTAGATCCAGTGCCAGTATTCATGTTTTACACTCTCTCGACTACTGGCTGTGCTGTGTGGGCTGCACAAAGACACACGGTTTTTTTCTGATGCTCATCACTCGTGCCCCTCTCTCATCCATCCATCGCTCCTTCGCCTTCCCCCCACCCCATTCACTCCCCTCCCCTAGCGCTCGATCGTCTTGTGTGCCCACAGTTACATTCATATCCACATTGGCGCCAACCTGACTTGCCTGCATACCCGAAGTGACCACCTCCCCGCCCTTGCATTCTCGCTGTCCGCTCCCTAATCATTGAGCTGTGAAGAGCACCAGACAACCTCATTAGCTTTCGTCGACACATTGTTAGCCTCGTCGCACACATACATCCTATCGGAATGGCACCCTCCATGGGGATAACAAGATACACCGTGGGCATTCTCGCACTGCTCTCGGTGGTCTGTATCTGGGTCTCTTCAAGTTTTCTTATGAACGTAAGTGAAAAATGGCTCTATCACATCTATCACAGATCGGCGACCGTTCCCGCCACCTGGAGTTCTTCACGACATTGGCGAAGCGCAGTGCGGGGGTTCGTGATCCAGCACTGACTCGGAGGTAGCAACCGGGGGAGGTTTATATCGTATCTTTGTAATCAGTCAGTCTATCAATCAGAGTGTTTGTTCAGAACGTCGTGTCCCATCGCCTTTCTTTATGGGGACTTCTCATGGGCTTGCGTCTCACACATGTCGCCTTCAACGATAACTGACCATTGCCTGCTCCCTCCTTTTTGATCATTCATCACGCCATCGACACTGCGGATGACTCCTCCAGAACATTTTTGCGGGCCAGAACTACAATAAGCCATTCTTTGTCACATATGTGAACACGGCATCGTTTTCGCTTTACCTTTTGGGGCCACTCCTGCGCCATTGGTGCGATAGCTGTAAATGGTCAAGGTCAGGGACAGCGCCAAGGAGCAAAAAGGATCTAGCAAACGAGCACGACCATGCGCAAGTACTGCCGACCTCGAGGTATGAACGATTTGATTGGGCGCCCAGATCATTTAAAGTGGTGACAGCGTGAGGCGGATCTCGAGCTTGTGCTCCCATGACATTAAAACGCGTGCTACTTTGTTGATAGTTCGTACGGAGCCATGAGTCAGTCGAGCTCGCTGGATCCGCAGTATTCGACAACAGCAGCACTGCGGACAGCGGAAGCAAGGGCAGGAGTGGCGTCGGGAGTAGCGTCGGGAACTCAAAACAGTGCTGAATCCGTGCTCGAACAGGGATCGACCCATCATCAGGAAGAGCAGCCTTTAAACCACCGAGAGATCGCGGAACTCAGCTTTGCGTTCTGTATTCTCTGGTTTGCTGCCAACTGGGCGACGAACGCCTCTTTGGCCTACACAACAGTTGCCAGTTCCACCATCTTGGCGTCCATGTCTGGATTCTTCACGCTCGCTATCGGAGCAATGCTCAAGACCGAGTCCTTTAGCACACTGAAATTCATTGCGGTTTGTGCAAGTGTGATTGGTGTAGCCTTGGTCAGTGAATCCGATAGAGGAGGCGAAAGTCCGACCAACAACTTTGGAGCGAACCCCAGTGAACCTCGAGCGCCATTATTTGGCGACTTCTTGGCTCTACTGTCCGCTCTGTTTTATGGCTGCTACACAGTGCTACTCAAGGTCAGGATCCAGAACGAGAGTCGAGTCAACATGTCGTTGTTTTTTGGGTTCGTTGGCCTATTCAATATCGTCTTGTTATGGCCCATGTTTGGGGTCCTTCACTGGACTGGAATCGAGCCTTTTGAGCTCCCAAGCGATACAACGGTGGTTTGGATGATTGGCGTGAATGCCATTGTTGGCACTTTTGTGTAAGTACACTCTATTTTTCAATCTGTGCGCTTCGAGCTATGCATGCCTGACCCGCTGTGACTGACGGTCAACTTCTCCCCTCCCACCCCTTTTTATTTAGATCTGACTATCTGTGGTTGCTGAGCATGCTGATGACATCCCCATTAGTTGTCACACTGGGACTGTCCTTGACGATCCCCCTGGCGCTGCTTGGGGATGTGGTTGGCTATGGGCGAGTCCTCGGAGCGGCCTACTGGGTCGGTGCGGCTCTTGTTCTTGCGGGCTTCTTTGGAGTCAATGGAGTGGCACTGAGCGAGCGGGACGAGATGGATCGGCAAGAGGAGGTGGCTATCCGCTCTGCGGCCTCGTGCACGCCAGCTGCTGTAGCAGCATCTGCCCTCGTGTCTGAGGAGAGGGAAGAGCGTGTGGCGGGAGAACGAGATCGACTCCTTGCCTCTTCGGCTGCTTCCTCGTCGTACTGATGTACTATAATCTCATTTAGAAATAGAGAGTACGCTCTACAGTCCCGTATCGCGCCGTTTATCCAAGTATCTTGAACTTTCAATGGTAGCATTTCATTGACTCTCATGGCTGATACTTCTTGCTACTGTGGCTGTTGCGGCTTTATGTGCTTGCAAGTGCTTGCAAGTGCTGTAAGTGTGTGGGCGATTGAAGACTGCATGTACGAGGGACGGATGCCAGGAAAGGTGTTTGTTTTCGGAAGAGACTGGATGCGCAGGACGCGTCTCGTATATTTGCTGCCGTGGCAACAGCACTTAAGCTGCTCACAGACAGTAGCATTGTGATGTCCAATGGACGGCAGAGACGAGCGTCCAGGTTTGATCAACAGCCAGTTGGCTGTCTCTTGTCGACACTGGCTCTCTCTTTTCTCTCTTGCCCTCGAGCATCTTGAATCTTGAGCTCGTCTTGCCCTTCTTGCTCTTCTTCGTCTTTTCGACTTTCTCTCTGTCACTGTCTCTCACTCTCGCTTGCCTCTTAGTCGCCGCCTTTCACTCTCGCTCTGGACCTCACTCTACTCTATCAATCACTTGCTCTCATACTGCCGCTGCTTCTCCTCCATCCATCTCTCACTCTCTCTCTCCTCGTGTTGCCGCCATCCCTATCCAGCTATCTTTCACCTTCTTTCTCTCTCGTCTCGTCTCGTGTCGTTTACCTTCTGTCGTCTGTCCACTCCCTTACACGCTCCACCTTTCGTTATCTGTAAACGGTCGTCTTTTGATCGTAAGTTCATGTGGCTGCTCGGCTGCTCATATCAATACAAACCCAGGGCGTTTAGCAATACAGCAAACTACTTAACAAGCGACTTTCTTTCTTTTTTGTTAGATGGGCGTGGCCGGTCTCTATCAACGGCTCAAGGCAAAAGGGCTCTGTCCACCTCCTGTGCATCCCTCCAGTCTGGCAGGCAAGATGTTCCATGTCGATTTCCTGGGTTGCTACTTCGCCCCGCTACTGCACCAGTTGCAAACGGATAGCTCGATCGAGAACGGGCACAGGATTGGCGTTCGTCTCGGCGACACCATCGTGGAAACCTTTGGGCAGCACTGTCTTGTGCACTGTGATGGAGCAGCTACAAAGGAGAAAGAGAAGGCACACCAGGAACGGCAAGAGAAGAGGAATAAGGCCAAGGAGAAGATGGAGAGGGCGTTGAGCAGCATGAAGGAGCGCTCGCTCGCGGGGAAATGGACATCGAGAGCGGTCGTTGAAACCATCCGGAAGTGCCTCAAGAGAGTGTTCATTGTCCCTGCTGCGACCATGGCGGCTGTCCTGGAAGGTCTGGCATCAAAAGTCACTCTTTGCCGGTGCACCTTTGAAGCAGACATGTGCATAGCTGGGCTGGCTTCGAATCAGATAGACGCCGTGGCCGTCTCCGGGGACAGCGATTTACTTTGCTTTGAGGGCGTGATAACCGTCCTCCGTCCACTTCCCAACCACCAGGGCTATGGAGTTTACTCGAAGGGAGCCACTCTAAAGGCTTTGGGACTACCCACTGAGAAGCACCTCGCTCTGCTGGCGACAGTCTCCAACAATGACTTCTCCAAGAACATCGAAGGACTCGGCCTCGTTAGGAACACCGACATCATCGAGAGGATCCCGAGCACCACGAGCGCAGCTATGCTGGATCTCTACTGCTCGGTTGCGGCGACCAAAGTCTCGGCTGAGGTCGCACCAAGTCATTTTGAAAACGCGAGCCACGTCTTTTTGGACAAAAGAGCCACGCCGGTTGAGACCCCCCCTGCCAGACACGACTCGGACTTTACAGACGGGGTTACAGAACTTGAGCGGCTCATGCAAATGCGCGTGGCGATGAAGGCGCAGAGGGCGAAAAGTCTGATGACCTCGCCACCCTTTTACATCGCTCGCAAGTCTCATCCAAATCAGTTTCGACCTGTGTTCAAGAGCAAGAGGTCCATCCTTGCGGGTCACAAATACAGCGATGTGACAAAATCCAAGCTCCATGACCACCAGCTTCCGCCCCGAGTTCCAGGACCTCGTCCCCGGCCACCGGCAGCGAAAAAGTCCATTGTCAAGAAGGCTCGAAAAGGGAAGAAGAAGACCAAACCGTCGGAGAAAAAGCGACAACTGCGCTCAGCTATTGTTGACGATCACCAGCTACGGAGTAGATTCCAAACCAAGGCTCTCACGATTGGATCGGTGACCAGGCGCATCGTGGATATGGGCTTGGATCGACAGAAGGCTGAGATATTGCGGAGGCAATTGCAAGCAGCTGTGTTCTTGCTGAACGACATTCAGCTCCGAGCGTATTACGCCATGGCCATTTACATTACCCACCTCCTCGACAACACCCCGCCCAACAGCCCCACCAGGATGGCACTTTTAAATCAGATCATTGACGACGCAGGATTTATGAATAACCTCGGACGCATGTTGTATCATGGAGGGCCATCAGGCACAGGTGGATATGCGGCGGAGGCGACATCTACAAGACCCGCGGCGGAGTCGGCAAAAGAGGCCTACAGCCTGTTCTCGGAGATGACGAAGCTCCCCCCACTCAAACAGGACGTACCTGACCTACCGATCACTGCGATGTCCGATATGGCGATGATATCAGTACAAGCAGCGCTAAGATCTCACTACAGGAATTGTGTGGTGAGTGCCTAGAACCGATGTTTAAATATGTCGCGGAAACGATCACTCGCTCACTCTCGTGCAATGCTGTTTGATTTCTAGTTTGAAGGGCACCCGAACCCTGACCCCGACGGAGTGAGTGACATTGATCACTTCTTCAACATGAACGCCTCTGGCCAGTACTGCGATTTCCCAAAGGCCAAGCTAGCTACTGGATTTGTCATTCTGTCCGAGACCGCACTCCTCGACATCTTCTATGCAAGAGACGACACCAAGAAGATTGTTCAGGATATTCTATGCGAGCTGGGCCAAGAAGATCGGACCATGAACAAAAAAAAGAGGATGGAATTGGAGACGTTCAGGTTCAAGAATGCTGCAGTCGAGTATGCGAGGGACCATATCGGTCGTTTCATAGAGCGGCTTTTCGGATGTGGTGGATATGCATCAGTCTCAGTCCAGCAGAATGTCTCCGAGGCCCGGTACAGGTTGAAAGGGAGTATCGTGACCAACGGCCTGGAAGTTCACCTCTTAGCCTATGATACGAAGTGCCCTCGACGCAAAGCAACCAGCAGCGCAGAGCAGGAGGAGAATCGGGATCAGGACCTTGCTTGTGACATGGATGCTGAAATGGAAATTGAAGGCGGCTTCACTGCAGTTCGTGACCTCGACGCAGACGCCAAGGACATGTTGCAGGCTCAGGTTGCCTCAGGAACAGCGACCATTGTGGCACAGAGCACCTTCGCAACCGCCGCTCAAGGTTCATCAGAGGCCGAATCCACATCTCAGGCAGCATCAACAGCGTACGCAATCAACTGGCGCCAAAAGAGCAAAATTCTCGATAACTTGGAGGTTGTGCTGGACAAGCCAGAAGATCGGGAGAGGCTGACAGATGCAATCATTCTTGGAGCTGACCCTGGGGAGATTAATCCCCTTGTTATTGCCAAACTGGACCCCAGACAGCCAAACGGGCGCCATATCGTCAAGATCACCAGAAAAATGCACTACGTGCCCTATGCGCGCTACAGACAAGCGCTGGAGGCTCGCAAAGCGGATGCACGTATCGACAAAGCAGAGAGCAACATCCCGACTTTTTCACGAGCCACACTCTCTCAGTATTTCACATATATTTTGCAGCCCGCCTCTAGCATTACATCAACAACCACATCATCTCCAGCCAGCATATCAACCAGCACATTAAGCAACACATCAACCAACACGATTCTCAGCAAACTTCTTTCATTCTACCGATCATCATGGGTATTGAAGAAGAGTTGGGATCTAAAAAAAGCTCAAAGGGCACTGATCGACTTGTCGATTAAAGCGATTTTGAGACTAGCAGGAGGATCCGAAGGGCGAAAGCATGAGGAGGAGGAGCGGCAAGTTGTTCTCTGTATTGGACTAGCCAGTTTTAACAGCCAGACTGGCCTTGCCTCGAAACACTCACGACTTGAGCGACAGTTGGTGATCAAGGCAAGTGATCTCGATGACATTTTTGGAAAAAAAAAAAACAAAAAAAAAAAAAGCGAACAAGGAACTAATTCTTGCAAGTAATAGGCCAAAGCCTTGGGGTATCTTGTGCTGGGCGCACATGAATACTACACCTCCGCAAAGTGTCCACGGCAAGACTGTGACAACTTTTTGCGCCAGATCAAGGGCCGAACAAGATACTGTCAGAGGTGCAAGATGTATTTTGATCGGGATGCAGTAGGATCAGAGAATATTGCGACGGTCTGCCAGGCTCAAATCGTGGATGGCCGTCGTCCTGCAAAGTACAAGCCGAAAGAGGATCAGCAGGCGGAGCAGCGAAAGGGGCAGGGAAGAAGGAGCAAGAGACCTGGAGTGGATGTGGATCTGCAGGAGAAGGCAGGGCCGACGACCAAGGTCCGGCGTCAGCTCTAAAAAAGTTTATTGAGCCAGAGAGCTCATGACAAATTTGTAAGTGACATTGAACTCGCATGCTTTGCTTGCTCAAAGGTCAACTGACATACCATAGTTCTGACACTTTGCCTTGTGGATGCAGACGGTCCTCCTTCGTCTACCTTTGAAAGCAGATTAGAAGGTAAGTGTCGCTCTGTGTTTGGTAGTGTCTGAGACATCCTTCAGCCTCTAACTTTATGCGTTTCCTTTATAGAGAGTCGACTGTAGAGTACGCGTTGTGTGCGGAATGACTTCACTGTACTGCTATGCACTGGGCACAAAAACACTGTCCCCATTCTTTTTTTTTTCAACTTCTACTCTCTCCACTCTCCAACACGCTGCTCCATCCTTCGTCAGCACCACCTCTGCATCCCACGTTCGGTCACAGAGACGCATCATGTCCAATGGGTTCACTCTGCCCGTCTCTCGACCCAAGCCTATCACTGCAGCCAGTGCCTCGTCCGTAGGCTCGACGTCCTGGCGAGCCGCGGACAGAGTGGGCAAAGTCACGGACTCGGCCTCGCTCCCCAATCTCATTACTCACCAGCCTGTAAGGCGGCCGAGCATGACTACTTCCCCTGCCACCATGACCGCCGCCATGACCCTTTCGGATGCCTCGACCGCTGTCTTGAGCGTCCATTCTTCCTCCGCATCCTCCACATGGACACCCGCCCACATCTCCACGTCAGACTTGTCCTTGACCTCCACAACCACAACCAACAGCGCTGCAGCCCAGTTACTCTACAGGGTCTCGGAGGAGATCAAACAGCGTCCGTGGAGACCTTTACCCGATAAGCGACTACAGGTACGCAATACTGCAGAAAACTGTCAGAGCTATTAATTTGTTGGCGAGCCGAAGCGATAATTAACACAAGACAGGGCGCGTGAATAGATCAATGTCAAGCGGATCGATCTCAACCAGGTTCTGCAGCGGCCATATGTCATCCTAACACTTGGAGGTGAGCTTGGATTCGATGCCTCGGTGATCCCGACCATCACTTCTTCAGGAAATCGCTATGGAAGTCAAAATAGAGAAGACTGATCTGGGAGAGCGGGTCAATCAAACTTCAAACATCTCGCTAGATCAAACGTACCAGACTTCGATCTCTGAACGCGAGCATGGCGATTGGAATGAGGGCTTTGAGTTCAGGGTCACCTACCACGCACAGTTGTTTGACAGTTTGCAGGTATGGAAGAGCTATTTTTTACTCGGAACTGGATGAGCTCTATGCAAAATAAGGATTTGCGAGGGACTTGAGTCGTGTTCATTTCCCACAAAGCAAAAGCTTAACTCTTATTGCATCCGCTTTGCATATGTGTATCAAAAAGCTCGATTTGTATGACAAAAGCATTATCCTACGGGACAGACATGTGGGGCGTGCCGAAATCAAGCTGTCGCATCTAGAAGGTCTGCCGGAGTCTTTCACAAGGTAATTATTTTTTTCAAACTATTGAATCTCTGTGGAGTTTTTCGAGCAACCCGAAGAAAGGATATTGACGACGACAAAACAATACACAACATCGCGTAGCTTCTACGAAATTTGGGATCGGACAAAGTCAGTGAGCACCATGTCAAATCTGGCAGGAAAAAAGACGCTCTCATCCAACATTGGGGCCATACAGCTCCGCATTCATTATCGATATCAGAAACCACCTGACCCAGACGAGAGCAATGAGCCGACGGTGCCCATTGTACCGGCACCCAAGATATCGAGCGAACTGGAAGTGGACGCCAACTTTCTGGCACAGTTGTCGGATGCGATGAGGGACGAGGACTCGGACATGAGGTTTCAAAAGTATGAGGATCCAGAGAACGACGGTAGCAACTCCAAGCAGTCCCAACTCAAGTTTGCGACCGTTGAAGACGATGACACGGTAGTTCAATACCCGATCCTGGACATGGTTGGATCGTGGACCATCGCTCCGGAGACGCAAAGGGTCGTCAAGGCCGTCATTCGAATGGCATCCGCTTTTGTAAGGCGCACAAAGGATTAGACATCCAACGAATATTGACATGTGAGGATAGTGTCGACTAACCTCAACCTTCACTCAATGCATATTGAACAGGGCCAGGGATTCGAATTGACCAATGCACAGATTTTGACCGCAGTGGTTGTTCTGGAGCGGTACTATCGCGACGTGACGAGCGAGCGGATGGACACTGGATTGGCGACCCTAGAACAAGTAGAGCATGCAGGCTACTTTTGGCGGTTCTCAATGGCTTGCTACGTACGTACCTACTTGGACATGACGACATTCAAAGCTTGGCGGCCATTTGATTCACTTATTAACGAGGTAGTCATTCATAATACGGCGTCTCTTCCATTTTCACTAGGGCTGGGCTGGCATCAACTTTGTGGGCAAAGGCAACGGGATCATGAAGGACCTTATTCGGTGGCGTTCCGACCACGCCTGCGCGATTGATTTCCTCCACATTCCCAAGGAGGACTTGTTGGCTTATGAGTTTCATGCATCCAAAGTGTTTCATCCAAGTTATTACGTGACTCTCGACCGAGCTACCAACTCTATCGTCTTGGCTATTCGAGGAACTATGGTGAGTCGATGTTTATATTCATTTGATCTTTGGACGACTGCAGCTGTCATCATGCTGGTAAGCGACCTTTACGTACTGACAAACGGCTGTATGACGTCTACTTGACGCTTCTAGAGTGCTTTTGACACCCTAACGGACTTGGTGTGCGAGTATCAGCAGTGGAAGGGAGGTCTAGTGCATGGCGGGATGAAGACATCAGCAGACTGGTTCATGACTCACCTCGTCCCTCAACTGGTCGCATACACCTCCAAGCACAAGGTATCGGCGCTGAACATTGTTGGTCATAGTTTGGGGGGTGGCACCGCCTCGATCTTGACCATGATGCTACTGGATCACCAACATGAGTTCCAGTCGATGATGAATGGGAATTTCCGGATCCGGTGTCATGCCTTTGCGTCCGCCTGCAGTGTTTCGAAGGATCTAGCAGACCGGTATCGGGACCATATCCGGTGTTATGTGTATGAGGACGACATCGTCAGTCGACTGAGTTACGGCAGTATGATGGATGTCAAGACCATGATGCTTGGCGCTGTGGAGGCTGCGTCCCATATGGGGTTGACCAAGGTGTTCTTGACGGGCACGGACGAGGATTGGAAGCCCACCATGGAAGCCGTGTCGGAGGTGCGACAGCAGATCAAGAACGCTCCCATTCAGCATCCAAAAGTAAGGGGGGGAAAACATACAAAGATACTACGTGGCCGAAATTTCATTGACATTTTTTCAAGTTCACTTGCAAGTATCAGATCACTCAACTCTTTCGCTTGACACCACCACCCTCTCATAGCTTTATGTTGCAGGAGCCGTTTTCCAGCTGTGGCGCCACCCCGAGGAGCAGGACTGCGTGGAAATGAAGCCAGCGTCTAACCGGCTCTGTGAAGAAGTGCTGATCAAACCTGCGGCACTGTCGCAGCACTTGCTCGGGATCCTGGACAATGCGTTCCCAAAGGCTAGAGAAGCTAGCATGATGGTACCCTCGAACCGGACTGTCTCGCCAACGACTCTTTCAAAGGAAAAGACCATCCACCTCACTCGGAAAAGAACTTCATAGAACTATACTAGACAATAATATATCATGTCGCTGCAGAAAACATCATCATGGAATTGGACACATGGTGGTGGTAGTAGAGGTGGTGATACTGTTGGTGTACTGAACGTATATACAATGTGCTTGCTTGCTTTTCATCGTTTTTTTGCTACTGAGAAACAACTTTTTTTTCTATCCAAACACCACATTCCTACAGCAAGAACGTGGAGGCGAATGCAGGGACGGGGTTTCCGGTGACCTCCGCCAAGCTGTATCCGACGCTAGAGTACTCCTCTGCAGATCCAGCGACGTCGACATGGGTGTAGGCGATCTGGTCCTTCTTCTCCTTGTCCAAGCCATAGAGGTTCAAGCCCGAAGCGATGGCCATGAAGGCCATGGGGTACTGGTGTCCACGGGCGGTTGCGCTCGAAGCCTTATCGTTGGCTTGAACAACATCCTCAGAGGCTGCTCCAGGAGCCACGCAGGCATAGTCCTCACGACGAAGGGTCGAGATCTCGAAGGGGTCGCCCAGGATGTGTCCTCCAGCCTGGATGCGGGTGCTGATGTTGGCCTTGCGTGCAGGGCCGTTATCCAAGCAGATACCATAAGGTCCGTAGGCACGGATGGCGTGGCCTAATTGAAGAAACCAATGAAGAACAGAGTATATGTCGTTAGATGCAGCCTGTAGCAAATGTCATAAACGTTGTACGTCATGATCCAAAAAACCATACCGGTCAGAGTGGCGACGGTGAACAGGCGCGAAGGAATGTAGGAACCAGTCTTGCGCTCGGCCAAGACACGCTCCTTGCACTCGCAAAGGGGGTCGGTCATGACCATGCGACCCTCAGCATCGGTGTTGCCGACAAGGACACGCTGGCCAGCACGCGAGTAGATGACCTCGTCACTGACATATGCATTAGAGCCGACAGAGTTGCGGACCAAACTGAGGATGGCTGTCACGTTGACGTGCTTGGGCTTGAGCTCGGCGACAGTGGCCATAAAGCCAGCAACAGCAGCAGCTCCGCACTTGTCGCGAGACATGCCTCTCATAACACCACCGGCCTTGATATCAGCTCCGCCAGTATCGTAGGTCACTCCCTTGCCAACAAAGTAAAGGCTAACAATAAATACAAAAATTGAGGATCATTAGAAAACAGTGAGGAGGGCGATAAGCTGAAATACCATTCCAACTGAGAATAATACCCTCAATTAGTACTTACTTTTCCTTAACCTGCGAAGGCTCGTCTGACTTGTACTCAAACTTCACAACACGGGGGAAGTGTCTAGGAACTATAAGCAAGATCCGGGGTTTTGTAAACGTGGTCAGCAAAAGAAGAAACGCAGCTTCGTGTAACAGAAGTATTGAAGAAAAACAAGACCTACCAGAGAGTGAGCAGCGAGCGACTGCGTGGAGCAGAGGATACTCCTTTTCAATCAGATCAATGTCCTTGATGACGGTCATCTTGATGGCAGCTTGAGACTTGAAGTAGGTCTCGAGGTACTCTGCAAACTTGATGGGGGTCATGCGCTCGCAGTTGGGGCTGCCCAGGTCCTTGGCAACGCGACGACCGGTCTCGACAGCGTTGACAAAGGCCAACCTCTCGGGGGTGAGCTCGGTGCCGTTGGCAAGGACACCGATCTTCTGGACCGTGTAGTGGTTCTTGTTAATCTTCTCGTAATGCTCGCGGACATCAATGGGATCGAAGCAGGCAGCCAGGGCGCCCAACAGCGAGACCTCAATGAAACGGGCATAGTCCTCGTCTTGGGAGTCAATCTTGGTAGGGAAGTAAAAGAGGGGAGCGACGGCACCAGCAGCAAGAGCACGCTTCATGGCAGCCTTGGTCACCTCCTGGAACTTGCGGACATCGTCCGAGTCTCCACTGAGGGAGCCCGTGGGAGCGAGGATGAGACGGCCACCGGCGACGTTCTGGTCAGGGACGAAGGCGAGGCTGGATCCAAAGGACTTGTCGACCGCAGAGTGAGCGCTGAGGGAGCCAAAGGCGGAGAGGAGCTCGTCCGAGACAGTTGGGTAAACAGCGACGACAGCGTCGAACTGTTGGGTGGTGGAGGCCAGGTCTGCGGACGAGGCCGAGACGATGGAAGGGAGGGCGAGGGTCATGGCGCTGGTTGGGGGGGTGAGGAATGGAGGGAAGAAAGGAATGAGTGTGCAGGAATGTGAGAGAGAGAAAAAAAAAACAAAAAAGAAAAAGATCTTTCGGCCGAGGCACAGGAACACGGACAGAAAAAAATTAGTGTGCTGCAACAAGCAAAAAAGCAAAGCCAAGCAAGGGGGCGACAGGCACTGGACTTGGGCAGGGCTGGGCGCAAAGGCACGCCTCAGATCCGCGTTCGAGCCCGCTTCGGAGAGGGGGCACCCATCTTCGAGACCATAAACAGCAGCAAGGCATCCACCCGCAGCCACGACAGCAGTGCGAGCCAGGCTGGCCTGCATGTGTAGATGCGATCCACAGGCAGGCTGTCGGAATAGGACAGAAAGGAAAACAGACCGCCGTGACACCAACACGAACTCCGCCCCCGCCATTGAACGACGATGGAACTCCGTGGGAAAGTGGTCCTGTCCACTCAGACGACGGGGTCCCCTGGGTGCTGCACATGCGATGCCGGCGGGCTATGTCACATGCTCGCTGGATGCTGCAAGCGCGAGGGTCAAGAAGATCAGATCCCCGTCGCCCTTTTCTTCTTTCGTTCCTTTTCTCCAATTCATCCGCATTTGAATCGAATCGAACACCTCGCCCGCACAGCAAAGCTCGCCATCGCCTGCCCCAAACCACATCCCCACACGCAACCCGAACCAACCCCGAACAAAAGCAGCTACTCGCCATGGCCTCTAACACGATGAACTTTGGTCCTGAATGGATGCGTCGATTTCCATCAAAGACAAACTCATCGTCCTCGTCCGCCTTCCTCCAGGACGACTGGAGCCAGCCCACCCCTGGCTCAACCCCGGGCAACACCACTGCTGGAAATGCAGGAGCTGCATTCAGCTACTCCTCTGTTGCAGCCAACAATGTCCGATCCGGGCTCTCCACCGTCCCATCCTTCGAGACATCACCTTCCGATCACCTGCCTTCGGACACGCTGAATCCTTTCAAGTACTCGAAAGAACTAATGCTGTCTCTATTCAAGCCAGCGGGATTCCCCATCGAATTCGAGCGACACGAGTATGCGACCAACGAAGATGCACTGATGCCAATGTCCTCTCAACCGTTTAGCGATCAGGAGATCAAGGTAAAAACAATTCTTGATCAGTCTACTCTTGACCTCATCTTCATTCCGCACGTGGGTTGGGAAACCCCGGGGGCTCTTCTACAGTCCTCGCGTACTTGGAACAGCTCGGCATCCTTCTCCTAACACATCCGATCCACATTGCCGATCCGCATAGATCCTCTCAGGCAGCGTGAACAGCGAAGTCGCCCGCCGCGTGGTGCAACCGGGCGAGGGTGGGCAGCAAGAACGCGGCCAAGGACAACGAACAGAGGGCGCGTCCGGTGGCGAGCAGTCTGGACGCCATGACCGCCATGACCGCCCTGACCGACGCCACCACGACACCAAGTATCAGGGATCGGGCCCCAGGACAAGACGTAAGTAGCCCCAGTGCTGTCTCTGCTGCATCATGTTTATGATGAGCACCTTTGAATTTTTTTAGTTTGCCTCAATTGCCCAAGCCATCCTTGCCACCAAAAACAACAATGTAACTCTAACGCGGTGCGCTTCCCCCTTTATTAAACATCCTGGTTCCTTCACTCCTCCATCAGACCTGACCAGTGACGACCGCAGCCATTCCTTCAAGCGATCCGAGCAAGGCAGCAGGGACAAGGACGAGGGCCTATGGAACTCACCTGGCCGGAGCACTGTGGGCTCGTTCGACGCCAATGGCGTGTTTCGCGTGACCAGCGAACACGGTGAGGCGCTTGAGCCATTGGACCAGGATGAAGCGATCCTGGAACCTCTCCAAGCTCAAGACAAGGGTTCAGTCCACCCCGATACCACCTCAAGCGATACCAGCGCGTTCCATAACGCTCAACAAACTCCCTCCAGCGGACTGCTCAGCAACGGTGTTGAACATTCGGATGCAGGGCCCGACCTTGAAACCTCGAGATCTCGAAGCCTTTTGAACCAAGGGCTCGACAATGGTGACAAGTATGTGTTTTCGAATGGGAGCACCGAATCGAATACCGTCCACGACGATGCCGGTTTCGCACCCTTCGGCTCTTCAAACTCCTCTGCATTTAATTCCACGCCAGCCTTCAACGCTGCTCCGGCAGAGCTGAGCAAGTGGCTCTACCGCGACCCCAGTGGCAGTGTGCAAGGACCTTTCCAATCAGTGGAGATGCACGAGTGGTACAAAGGCGGCTTCTTCTCGATGGATCTCCTTGTGAAGCGGGAGCAGGATGTCAACTTTGAACCTTTAGGATCATTGATTCAAAGGCTCGGAAACGAGGAAAAGCCATTCCTGGTGGCTGATCTGCAGGCTACTCCTCTCGCTCGTCCAACTATCTCGTTGCCACAGAGCCGCCAATTCAATACCGCGTCCTGGGGAGGGCTTAGTGCCCCCACAACTCCAGGCACACCCAGTTTTGGAGTCGACCGATTGTTCCAGCAGCAGCAGCAACAGCAGCAGCAACTTCCAGGCGATATGTTTGGCAACGGTAGTAGCCAGCATCACCACCACCAGCAGCAGCAACAGCAACCTCAACAGCAGCAACCCCATGATGCGTTCTCTGGATACGATCCGAAATGGAACGCCTATAGCCACCAGCAGAACACGCTGGACTCGAATGCAGGCTGGGCAGGCGAGGCATTTGCGCGTTCGTCCGCCATGGGTGGCCTTGCCGGACCACAAACACCTATGGCTGGCTCATTTGCGAGCCAGCAGCAGCGGCTCTTGAACCAGCAATTGGAGCGACAACAGTACATGCAGTTGTTGCAGCGTCAGATCCAGATGCAACATATGCTTCATCAACAACAGTTCATGGCCGCCCAACAGCAGTTTGGAAATGACCCGCATGCTCTTGCTGCACTCGTGGCACAGCAGCAGGCTCAGCAGCGCCAATTGCAGATGCGTTTGCAACAACTTCAACATATGGGGTTCATGGCCGCCAATGTCTCGACGCCCGGCGGCTCTGCTATTCCCTCATTGAATGGTCTGGGTCAGCCAAGCAGCCCCTGGTCAACGTCCATCATCCAGTCGAGTTCGGATAACTACTTTGATCGCGCCCATGGCGAAAACAATAATGCCCCTCACTCGATGGAGCAGCCCCAAGAAGAGCCGCACCACCGCCAAGATGAGCAGGCCCTGCAGCAGCAACAGCAGCAACGACAACAGCAACAGGAACAGCTTGCCATCCAGGAGCAATCTCAAGAACATCAACACCAGAAACGTGCGCAGGAGCAGTCTACTTTTGATATTCAAGAACAAATCAAGGCTGTCGACGACCGCATGGAGCAGCTTGAAGTGACTGATGCTAAGGTGAAAGAAGAGGAGACCAAGCACGAAGCTGTTGAGCTTCAGGTGCCCGCTGTTGAGGACGAGGTGGCCGACTCGGAGCATGAAATCGAGATGGAGGAGCAGGTCCAGGAAGAGGTCAATGTGGAGGATGAGCAGACCGAGGAAGTTGACGAGACTGAAAACCAACTCAAGGAGCAAGACCCTGCCGCCTCGTGGGATGACCATGTCCCAGAGACCTCTTCCTGGGGAGAGGCTGAGGAGTCCTCCACCTGGGGCGCAAATGAGCAACCCCGTGTGATCAAGGCCGTTCCTGCGCCTTGGGCCAAGCCTGTAGGAGGCGAGGAAGCCAACGAAAAGAAGACATTGAGTCTGCGTGAGATTCAAGAGATTGAGGCCAAGCGTGCAGAAGAGCAGCGTGCTGCTGAGAGAGACGCGCAGATCGCATCGGGTGCCTCGGGTGTCCTCGACTTTGGCAGAGGACT
The DNA here is from genome assembly GCA_029449245.1 of Mortierella alpina. NCBI lineage: Eukaryota > Fungi > Mortierellomycota > Mortierellomycetes > Mortierellales > Mortierellaceae > Mortierella > Mortierella alpina. The sequence goes on along the minus strand of JANATF010000004.1, from coordinate 1,097,065 downwards.
TGGCGGCACGCCTTGGCAGACTGCTTCAGCACCTAAGAAGACCTTGCGCCAGATCCAGGAGGAGGAGGAAGCTGCTGCGCTCAGAAAGGCCCGTGCCGCTCAGCTTGCGCCTTCTACATCTGTTTCCGCATCAGTCCCAGTTGCCACCGTCTCGGTTGGCACCAGCATTGGATTGGCTGGCATCGTTGCAGCTGGCGCCAGCTCTGGTGGCAAGCGCTACGCTGACACCATTGGACCCAAGGTAAGCCCCACACAACTGGAGTTGAATATGATCGAGTTGAAATGACCAACTCATTCGAACCCGTTCTTGCTTCAACTAACCACACTGCCTATTTTCCTACTGCACTCAGCCTACTGCCACAACTGTTAGCTCCGGCCCTTGGGGTTCTTCATCATCCCTGATGGCCGCCAAGGCCGCGCCTGTGGCCCGTGCTCCCTCCATCCCTGCTGCAACCAATGGCTCCGTCACTTCGATCCTTCGCACCGCCCCTCGGGTTGAGGATAACCATGGCTGGATCGAGGTTTCGTCCCAGAAATCCAGCTCTTCCGCTGCTGGAACTGTTGCTGAACCAACTCCCATTCGCACCCCACCTCTTGTCCAAAAGAAGGCCTCCTCTGATGAGCCTCGCGAGGCCTCCGAAGATTTCCTCCGTTGGTGCCGTCAAGCCCTCAAGGGTCTTCAGGGCGTTGTTCTCGAGGACTTTATCCAGATGCTGCTTTCGTTCCCCTTGAACCCCGACCCCATGACAGTCGAAATTATCCAGGACTCGATCTATGCCAACTCGCAGTCGCTGAACGGTCGCCAGTTCGCGGACGAATTCATCAAGCGACGCAAGGCAGATGCTTACCCCAACGGCATGGGTAACGCTGTCAATGGCGCCAGCAACAATAACAACAGCTCCAGCAACAACCAGCAGTCGCTCTCGGCTCATGATGGATCTTTCAAGGTCGTGTCCAAGAAAGGCAGGAAGAAGGGAACTGCTTAGAAAAAATGCGACTGTGAATAAACAACAAGCGTACTATGCCATATGCCATCACAGGTCAGGGTTGTAACGGATGGTTTATGTAAATCGAATTCCGCTACAATGAGCACAAATGCCTTTCACGCTAGAAGCCTCTGTAGGTCTACTGCTCCTCGGCCGCCATCAGCCTCAGGCCCTGGATCACCGTTGATACTCCTGGTACGAACCAACGCGCCTTGGAGCCCTTGGATCCCACCGTGCAAGTCACCACCCGATGTTCGTTGTCCCCGCCCAACTTCAAACCATTACAATATCCAAACATTTCCTCATCTGAACGATCGTCTCCGATACAAAGTACAAAGTCAAGGGGGTCTGCATCGTCTTGCTGGCGCAAACGCTCGACGATTTTCTTGGCCGCATGGGCCTTGCTGACATCTCGTGGCATCACCTCCAAACACTTCCGGCCCACCACTGCGTGGATCGGATAGATGGATCCAATGGCTTCCTCAATGTGGTTCTGACATTCGCGTGCCTGCCACAGTCCGTAATTCGGGTTGTCGGCTTGGCGGTAATGCTAAGAAACCCCCCACAACCGATCAAAGAAAAAAGAAAGAAAAAAAAATGTTAAGTACGGCTAGCGCTCTCTCTCCATTGTCCATCTGAAGACATACTTTGCAAGTCAACGGAAGAAAGTATTACCCAAACGATAGGCACGGTCTTCTCCTCGATTTCCGAACCGGGCGTTCTTTCCTTGTAGTATTCAAACATCTAAGGAACACAAATTTGGTCAGGAGGCTAGTTCAATCATAAGTGCGATATCCAAGGCCTTTGACATGGTGGATAGCCTCCATTCTTACCTCCATGACCTTCTTGCGCCACTGCATATCGCTACCCTCTTGGACCTGATTCTCCCATGTTGAGCTGCCAGCTAGCTTAAGGAAGCATCCACCCTCAGCGCTATTTGGATTAGAGCAATTTGAATGCGGATTAGATACCAGGTACACTATATGCACAACCACGTCCTAAAAGTCTTTGCGATATTCAAGCGAGCATACCAAAGTCCAATATTTCCAATGGAGCCAAAGACCTTGTCCAGACCTTCGCGCGTTCTACCGCTCATGATATAAACAATGTTCTTGGGGTCCTTGGCTAACTCTGTGACAATCTTGACCATATCCTCCCTTGAGGTTCTTCCTTTGGATCGAACTGGTGTGTTCCTCTCATACGGTAAAAGTGTTCCGTCGTAATCTAATAGGAGACTAGTTGACCCCATGGTAGTGTCTTGGTTAGACATCTGCGTGCAGCACTATATCGCCTGTATCTCCTTTGTCTGATGAGGCAATACATACAGTCTTCGCTTGGCGGCGTGGAATTCCGGAAGGACAACACGCATGTTCAGCAATGGGATATGGATAGAGTAACGACGCTGCACATCGCTGTGGACTTTGATCAACTCTGATACAAAGTCAGTCGCCCAAAACTGTGCCGTATTTGTGCAGACGTTTTTTCGAAGCTCATTCCAGCGAACTGCCTTTTCGTCGTCCTTCATAACCAGTGCCTGGTGGATAGCCTGGGCGACTTCGGAGTAGTTCCATGGATTCACTCGTAGGCAAGCGCCAAAGCTGCCATACGTTCCAGCAAACTAGAATAGGACATTTTGAGCGTTTAGAACCAATAGTCGGAAAGAATAATGGAAAGGTACTCGTTAAACAGTTGTTTTTTTGAGAAGTGTCCATACCTCGCTAAGAACGAGAGGATTCTTTCGCTCCTCCTGGCAGACAACATATTCGTGTGATGTCAAATTCATTCCATCGCGGAGCGGAGTGATCAAACAGACATCGGCTGCGGTAAGCAAGCCCAAGTACTGGCTAAAGGTGATATCCTGTCGCAAAAACACGATGGGTTGATACGAGAGGTTACTGAATCTCGAATTGATTCGGGCTACAACATCCGAGACTTGTCCCTGGAACTCATTCTGCTCAGACGTGGAGAGAGCAACTTGAATCAAGACGATCTACAACGTGGATGTCGGTGAGAATTAGAATAAAGGCAATTGATGGTACACCCAATAAAAGCTCCATATTCTGCTCAGCATAACAGTACCTTTCCTTGCCACTCGGGGTAGAGAGTAAGGAAGTGCTCAAAAGCAAGCATCTTCTGTCGCACTCCCTTGATATAATCGAGCTTATCCCGAGCAACAATCAACTTCATTCCAGCGTACTTTTCCTTGAGAACCTGCACCCATTGGGCTACTTCAGGGTCCTGCCGCTTGATACTAAGGCCTTTGGTATCGATGCCGATGGGGAAAATTCCGACATTTACGGCCGTGTTTTCCAGTTGGATCCCCTTGGGACTCGATTCAACTGCCAGTAAGCGTGAGCAGGTCTGCAGAAAATGGCGTGCAAAAGAGTAGGTCTGGAATCCTACCAGATCCGCGCCCAAGAGACCTTCCAAAACCTCCATGCGGACTATGCGAGACGAGTCATGGATATCGCTTGTTAGGCAGGCTCACTTTCATCTGGTGATCGCAGAAGGTTCCAGGTTTTCGTCGCGATCAAAAAGACGTACCGTGTAAACACCTAAAGATCTCCGAGCTAGGGAAGGGAATATGTAAGAAGAATCCAATTGACGCGTCGGGTAGCCGCTCGCGGATCATGTTGGGAACCAACATGAGGTGGTAGTCGTTCACCCAGACTATGAGATGAAGAATACAGATGACAACTCTCAATTAAATCCGGTAAAGGAGCAGCGACATGTCATCCACAAGGATATAACAGACGCAATGGCAGAGAATGGTAAGCAAATTTTAACATACTGGTGTCGCCCTGGCGATAGTTTTCGACAATTGTGTCCGCAAAAGCACGGTTGACGGCGACGTAGTGCTTCCAGGAACCATCCTCATAACCTTTGCTTCTGAGATTGTCGGGTAAAACGTAATGGAAAATAGGCCAAAGAATCTAGTTCAGAACGATCATCAGGTTGGTTTGAAACGAATAGTGAATACGGGACGTGCGTATGAGGCGCCTTAATTATGCCCTGTGCCTTGCATCATGATGATACAATGCTTAGTGACACGGTCATTACCTGCTTGCAGAACTGGTGGTAGTGTCCCTCAAAGTCCAAGTCGTTCACAAAGACCGGAATGGAACTGTGGTTGAGTGCAAGCTCGGCCTTGATGTCGCCCCGAGTTCGATCAGGTAGCATATCAGTGGCCATGCCCAAGGTTCCGATCCAGATTGTCTTGGCCAACTGGCCCTGTATCGAGTTGACTGCATTGTGCAATCCAATATTACCCGTATTAGCCTTTTCCACTGTCCACGCAGCTTCCGCAAAGACCTTTGCAGAATCAATAGAGGGTCGCCGACTATGACTTGCGCTGTGTATCTGAATCGATGGATGGTTTTCGGTTCTGCTCCGGGGCTGGTTCAACGTCGGGCGGGGTTCGGACTCTGGAAAGACATTGGCGAGCACCTCCTTGCTCTCCTGGGGCCGGGCCAGGATGGATGGCGGCGGCGTAACGTTGTGGCCGTGGAAGGAGCTTCGCTGCGGGGGTGACGGGCGGTCCTGATCCTTGAGCCGATCCGCCTTGCTGCTGATAGGCTTTGGTGCGGTGATGACAGCTTCTGCGGCAGAGGACGAGCTCCTGTAGAAGCTTGGAGAGGACGGTGCTGAGGGCACGAGCAGGCTGGAGTGTGTCAGGACCATCTCGCGCGGGGCAGCTCTCCTTGTCGGCGGCGGTCTCTGCAACTGGTCTGACATGGCTCCGTTGGAGGTGTCGACGGCGGCGAGCGAGGGGATGCAGGCTGCTGGTCGAGGAGCGGAGGCTGGCCCGTTCGATGCAGAGGCACACGGATCCGAAGCCGTCGACCCCTTGGCGCCGTTGGAGCGGAAGTGGCCATCCTTGCCACGCGGGGGCACCTGGAACGAGATGGTCTCTGGCAGAAGGAATGTCGCGACGAGAAGCCTGCCTGTGGTCAGGAGTGTGATGTCAGCAACCATGATGCGCCTGCACACTACGTCGCTGGAGGATGGAATAGTGAATGAGAGGGGGAGGCAACAGGAAGCAACGAGGACGCAGCAGGAATGGAATTGGGGAAGGTGGATGGTGGATGGTCGGAGCAAAAGGAATCAAAAGAATGAAAAGAAGCGATAAGCGAGACAAGAGAGGCCTATCGCCCGTTTGAGCATAGGCCACTCTCCAATCGTAACTATGAGGTCATGACTGTCTGCATAGCCACAAAAGTCCACGAGGATCAGGCGTGCATTGAGCACGGCTCTAGGTCAAACGTGTGAAGACTTCACGTTGACGCCAAAGCGACCCACCGACACCTGCAATTGCAGTAGGCACATGGTGCTACAAAGCCAGCTTGCCTGTTGTCCGAGGGGGGCGCGGATCATGGACCAAGCGTTTGACCTGACAAGAGAGGGAAGCGGTCTCAATCTGCAGTGTCTCTCTCCAACAGCAGCCAAGCGCTATGGAATCCCTTCCATTATAGCAAAGAGCCGCTCCAGGCCGATGTGTTTGTAGTCTACGTGCATATCGCAGAACGGGCTCACATTCTCAGCACGCGGCGGAAGGGTCGAGTTGTTTGTCACTTGTTCTAATCCGTCCAAGTGTGCCATGCAGAGTGTCAAGTCAAGGCACTCTCCATCCCCATCAACTTGGTCTTTGCTGCTTCTTGTTTTCCCAAGGCTAAAGGGCATTATGCGTGTTTGTTTTTTTTTGATGTGTGTGCGTGTGTGTGTGCGTGCGTGTGTGTCTATATGTGTGTGTGTGTGTGTGAGAATTGTGAATGGCGAGCAGCGCAAAGGACTGTGTTGCGTGCCTGAATGGGCAAGTGGAATGTCAACCAAAACGGGAAGAGAATGAAGTCCATTCCTGCGACAAAAGAACTGAACACCTCCACCGCCAGCACTCTCTCATCCTCCTTCCTCATCCTCCTTCCTCATCCTCCCCACCTTCCCATCCCTCGTTCCTCTTTGACTGCACCTCCTCTTCCCATCTCATACCTCTCGCACCTGCCCTCATCACCCCTCACACACACACAGACTCGCCAGTACTTTCACCATGCTCGCCAGGACCGGTCTCAAGTATCCCTCCAAACTCCACTGCGAAAAGGTGGCCTCGTTCCTCCCCCACAGCGCCCGTCATGAAGCCATCATCCTAGCCAAGGGCACCGAGGTCCAGAACCGTGACAACACCGACGTCGAGCTCGAATTCAGACAGGAAAGCAACTTTTACTATCTCACCGGCGTCCTTGAAGCCGACTTTTTCTTTATCTACGACCTCGCCCGCGGCCACTCGTATTTGATCGCTCCAGATCTGGATCCCATCAAGGCCGTCTGGAAAGGACCCAGTCTTTCGGACAAGCAGCTGCTTGAACGATACAATGTCGACCATGTGGTCAGGTACTCCAACCTTCTGGACCTATTGAAGCACCAGCTCAAGCCAAAGCGTATTCACGGCTGGAATTCGCCTGAAAAGGTCCCTCCATTCGGTGACCAGGCCCTTGAGCGCGAACTTGAGCGCTACATTTCCCACCGCTTGGTCCACCCCAAGAAAGACGAGCTACACGAGCCAAAGCCCAGACCCCACCAACCTCACGACCATGGCCCGTATGGTGATCACCACGGCCATCGCTGCAGACATGGCTTCCCCGACCACCGCGACCACAAGCACAGACATCATCCTGGCCATGGTCATCCTGGACACGACGGACCCAAAAAAGAACCTGTGGACCGCACTTTGTTGCAAGCAATGATTTTTGCGCGCATCAACAAGTCGCCTATTGAGATTGCACTTTCGCGAGAGTCCACGCGCATTTCGTCTGATGCGCATCGACTTGTCATGAAGACAGCTCGTGCTGGCCTGTTCGAGTACCAGCTGGAGGCTCTCTTTAGATACGAGTGCGCTCGTCAAGGTGCCAAGACCCAAGCCTACCTTCCCATTGTGGGCACGGGTGTCAATGGCGCCTATCTGCACTATACCAGGAACGACACCAGGCTCAAGGACGGTCAGTTGCTGCTGATCGATGCTGCCTGCGAGGCCGACTGCTATGGCTCGGACATCACAAGAACCATCCCCGTCAACGGGCGCTTTACTGCCGATCAGCTGGAGATCTACAACTTGGTTCTAGAGATGCAAACGGTAAGGTCCTCGCTCAACTCGACTGTGCCAATATGGCCAGAACCCCATGCACCACGCGAGACGTGCTCGCTCATGCTGCTGATTGCGTACTTTTTGTCCTGCTGCTCTTCTTCTTTAGTCCGTGATTCGCTCCATGGCCCAAGGGGTGGATTGGACTCAAATGAACATCCTCTCGCAAAAGATTGGTATCCGTGGCCTGAAACGTCTTGGTCTTCTCAAAGGAGAAGAAGCCGACCTGTTCGAGAGCGGCGTCATCAAGATCTTTTACCCTCATGGTCTTGGTCACCTCCTGGGTCTGAACGTGCACGATGATGGACTTGGTCTTGGCATCCAACTTCCACCACCGACATCGAACGTCCATGGATCAGTGCTCAGCAGCAACATGACTGCCGGCCCGGTCCAATTTCATTCAGCCAACGCTGACAACAATCTGTCGGGTGAAATCCTCCCCCCACCTTCCTCTCGCCGGAACAAGGCCATGGGCTCGTCGCTTTACGCCACGCCTGCCACAAAGTTGGAGCCTGGTATGCTGCTGACGGTCGAGCCTGGTATTTACTTCAACCCAGCTCAGATCGAGTTTGCGCTCGATACTTTTTACTTGGCTCCGTTCCTGGATGAGCCCACCATCCGCCGCTTCATGCCAGTGGGAGGAGTGCGTCTCGAGGACGTGGTCCTGATTCTGCCCGATGGCTCTGTCGACAACATCACCACTGCGCCCAAGGACCCAAGGGAAGTGGAACAGATCATGCAGGAGGGTCAGCGTGAGTACCAGCAATCCTTGACGCAGGATCTTGGCACCTCTGTCACAGAGAAACCAACAAAGAATAAGGAAGTGCCTCTGGCACCTGAACCCCCACGAGGAATCAAAAAGCGCGTCGGTGTATTCAAAAAGCTGCTGCGCGCCATTCGCAATATGTTTTAGAGAACTAGCTTGGCTTCTCGCCCTCTTGAGCTAGGCTCACACTCAACGGTATATAAGATAGTCTAGCATGGGCCATCTGTTGTAATAAAATGAAAAAGGGAATCTCTGTGGATTTATTTGACCCTGTCAAGCCTGACTGGCTTAGCAAAGACCTCTACCACAATGCAATCTTCTCGTTCCACTGTCCAGTCTCGCGCGCTTCCCAGTATCCACCCTTGTAGACCCACGTCTGCCCTTCAGGATCCTCAGTTTGTTGATCTGGCTTCTTTTCAAACCATCGCGCCTGCCAGGGTTCCCCTCTAGCCTCCATGGCCTTGCGCAGCTCGCGTTGTTTCTGTTCGACTCTCAACTTTTCCCTGTCTGCCTCCTCGACCAACCCACGTTCAAAGAGCGACTGATCAGGCCGAAAACGTGTATCTGTTCTAGGTAGTATTTTCTCCAGCCCTTGGGTCAGCTCATTGAGATGGATTGTGAACGCTGTGAATCCATAATACCGCTCATGATTCGGCAGCGGGTTGTTGCACTTCCAGATTCGCTCCAGCTTATTCAGTGAGACCTCCTCCATGAGCGACTCGCTCCATCGTCCTTGTAGACTCCTTTTCTTGGCTCCGTTAGCGGCCAGGACATTGCCCGTTATTTCATGCTTGGTCCCAGAGAAAAAGCTCGACTCCTTGAACGTCAGAATGCATTTCTCGCCGGTCGTATGATTAATGACCTTCATCTCTCCCGTGTGCTCCAAATACTTGGTGCCGGCCATGAGGTTCCGCATCCACGTCGAGGGCTTCAGAATGGTATAGTGATCATTCGTTTTGCTAAAGTAGACATGTATCGTTCCGTTGGGTATAAGTTCCTAAAAGAAAATATCCCATGCATCAAAACGAGCGTTAGAGTAAGGTCGCAAAAGAGAGGCCGCGTTCCTGGCATGAAAGAAAAACATAATATATAAGCCAATATCGTTACCATCGACTTTCCCCAAAACTTGGTTTTTGCACGAGAGTCCACCGAGAGACTCCAGTTGTGAACGGACTCGGCATGACACTAGAAGGAGACGCATGTCACACCTTGGAGTTAGCCAATAATACTCGGTATCAACGCAAAACAATAGAAGAAATAAAGAACTCGCGACGTACAGCCATGACAGGAGGGTAATGGCTGACTTTTTCTGAAATGAATTTGAATCCTAGAAAAAGCATCAAAGGGAAGAACCGGTGACCATTAGGGCGTGACGACCATTCACTACGAAAGCACGCAAGTGGATTGTATCAGACAGGACGGGAAGCCAAACCTTTTTCAGTGCACAGGTATTCAAACGTCTCCCCGTGGAGAGGATTGAAGGGCTTCCGTCCTGATCGCCATTGAGAACCGGCATATCCACTAACAGCAAACGCCGCGACGTATATGAGCCGATCGAGGCTGTCAGTCAGCGTCGTCGCCTTGTCCAGCAGCTCCGTGTACTCCAACTCTTCGCAAAGACGCTGTAGAACGTTGACAGGCTCATTCAAGGATACAGGCATGGCGACTGTCGACAGGTCCTTGCCCACGTTTTTCCTCAGAATGGACAGCAGAGAAATATCCTCCCCAGAGACAGGTGCGGGAAGCGCTGATCTACGTACAACTGGTCCATCCACGGCCTTCTCTGAAGCGGTTGCTCCTAGTGATATACGGTGTTGCTCCTCGACATCGTCCTCTAGAAACTCATCATCGCTCGAGTTGTCGTCGTTCGGGTCGCCATTATCATCAAATCCTGCACCCTCGAGGTCCGATAAGTCTGCTGAAGACATGTTGGCAGTTAAGATGGCATCATCCATGGCATCATAAAAGACATCAGAATTGGCTGTGTGAACTGAGGATGTGAGAGAATTGGTGCGCTCTGTTGCACACGAGGACCGCGCGTGGACAAAAAAGGCTTCCTCAAGCGCAAGCCTGGACAGGGACGAAGATTTTTCCACGCCTGGGCGGTGATGCTGACACTGTGCTAGTTCCTCATTCTCTGCTAGCAAAAGACGATACTGCTTCTCATTCTTTTCCCACTTTTTCATCTCGGACCGCATGAGGTCGAACGCCCTTTCTTTCTCCTCTGAGAGCTGATAAAATGAGCGCTCGAGTCTGGACTGAACAGCCTCCAGTGGTATACTCGACGAACTGACGACGCCATCGCTCGTTGCTATATAACCAAACATGCAAACTGTTAGAAGCCATCATGCCATGCTGAGCGCCAGAGAGTTCGCTCGCTAACTCGAAAAAAACACAGAGTTGCGGCGAGGCATACTTCGTTGGAATGCTGGGAGTCCAAATTTTGATAGCCTGAACTTGTTATCAACAGAGGATTGACGCCCCCGTCCAGATGGTGGTTTTGAGGCGGATGCGCCTTCTGTCTGAGGTCGAATCAAGTCGAGTTGCTCCTTGATGTCACTGTAGACAGCATCCATTGCAGACATGATCTCCTTTAGCTGGTCCATTTGGGTAGAACTACCGATCCAAGCATTTTGCAGGCGCACCCTCTTTTGCGGTGATTCGCGATGGGTCATTCGGTGTACGGATTCTTGGACTGCGCGGTGTTCGGATGCTTTGAAAGCCTTCATGGTACTGGTCCAGGCTTTGTAGTCCTCTGTGTTGAAGGCCTTAAGGTGATAGAGCATCGTTCCAGAGTCGATATGGATCATGTTCGATGCTTGGCTCACGGTGACTGAGGAGAGAACAAGATGCACCTTTCCTCGACATGGGCCGTTCTGAACCTTTGCGTAGGACAGAACTCCGTTATCTATTTGGAACCACCGCTTAGCCCAACCTGTAGCACGGACGGGAGTTCAATATGTTAGTCTAATTGCTTGACCAAAAAAAAAATAGATCGGCGCACAGACAACCATGGCTCTTCGTTTGTGTCGCCATCATCTCAAACTCTTGAAGCGACAACGCACCTTGCATTCGCTTGCGCTTCTTCTTTAGCAGCCATCCTGACATTTCCGATGCGGGTTGCGCAACAACTGCCGTGCCACGCTCCTCCAGCGCAACGAAAAATGTCAGCCTCTTGGAGGTGTGGATCGAGAACGTGTTATCTAGCCAGAGACAGTGGTTATGGGACCGTAAGCAATCTCGGACCAAAGCTTTGAGGTGGAAAAAGGCTAAACCTGAAACATCACAGCCGTTACCAAAGACTAGGACATAGCTTCCTTCCTCCTTGACAGTGTATTCTCCGTGAACAGGGCCTGCACCAGACTCGTAATGCTGAATAGGAAGAATTTCGATTAGGTCCGGGTCGCGCAGCTTTGCAACAGTCTTTTTCTTGCGCAGCGACGGCTGTGTCGTTGCGGGGAGCGAGGACTGACTTGGGCTCTGCTGGCTGGTGCCGAGGTTGGCCTGTTGTTCCTCCTCGCTTGCGCTTGTGTCAGCAGAGGACCGTTGGGAGGACGGGGGGCCGGTGGTGCTCGAGCCTTTGGAATGGGAGGAAGTGGGTTTGTGTTGGGCAGATTGACTGGAGCGCGAGCGAATGTGTGAATTTGACGCTGGAGGGGATTGTGCAGTTGAATGCGACTGTGTGCGCTGGTGTCCGCTGGCCGGCGGGGTGACCGTGCTGATGGACGGGGCCTGAGTGGTGGATCTCAACTGGGGTGGACATGAAGCCGACTTTCGAAAGTAGAGCCCGAACGAAATGTTCTTCTTCTTTGTAGAGAACCACCAGACGAGCGTCTTGCCGGGCTGGTCGACATGGACGTAGTGCTGGAATGCATCGCGTGCGGGCACCTCAATCTCCTGCATGAGAGGAGATGCGGATGTGTGGAGACAAGGGGATATGTGGAGCGTGCCGAGGGTAGAAGGGCAGCAAGGGAGGAGGGCAGGGCAGAGGACGACGAAGGGAAAAGGAAGAAAAATGAAGACGACGGGTTGAGCCCACTCCTTGAAAATAGAACAGGCAAAATGCGCGCAAAATACGCCTGTTTCTGGGACACGAACAGCCCATGCCCTGCACGCGACTGGAGGCGCCTTTCTTGAAGCTTCCTTCTCTTCTCCCGATGCCAATCCCACCATCCACAACATCGGTGCAGTCTCCTGTGGACGCTTGGCTGTAGAACGGGCGACGTCTTGGACGGGCTTGCTACAGTCATTACCGCGGATACTGTGGACGCTGTGGACGCTGTGGACACTGTAGACACTGTGCAAATACTTCAATCCCTCTCCGCCTGCTGGCGATGCAGCACCTCTTTGTAGTACCGTTCGTACAACCTCTCTTCTTGAAGATTAGCCACGCGCGTGCCTCCTCGGGCTCAGACACATGAAACGGGCCTCATTTTGCGCACAGCCTTAGGTTCCAAGTGGAGGGTAAAGAATGTGCATCGAGGAGACCCTTTGGATTCTGACTTCCCACCAACATTAACAGAATTCTTGTCAATTGTCATAGATTGCTGGACGAGTCGATCTTCAGGGACACCCCCCTGGCCATACTTCCTTTTTTTTTTTTTTTTTTTTTATAACAATATGCCTCTCAAGTCGAATGACGCTACGAATCTTAAGAACTACCTGGCAAAGATCTACCATCCATTCCATCCTCCTTGGATCGAGTCCTAGTCATCATAAGACAAGTCATGTTCCCTGGGTTCCAACCCCTCAGGCCCGCGCGACTATTGCCACGCCTCATCAGCGTGTCTAACGGACGAAGGTTGCTGTTATAAAAAGGGGATCTTCCCTACTCCCCTGGCCTTTCCAGCTGCCTCCTCTGAGTTGGTGGCGCGAGACCTTGTAAATCTCGTGATATACACTTCAATCCATAAATCACGTGCAGAAAGCACCACAGAATTAACAATAGCTGGCAGAGCCATTAAAGCATCTGAAGATAAAAGTCCAGATTGGACTAATGCGGTTTCGTGTTGTAATTGGTTAGCAATCAAGACTCTGAATCTTGCAATCCGAGTTCGAGTCTCGGCGAGACCTCTTCTTTTGCTTTTTCTCCTTTTTGACATTCAACAAGCTTTGTTCATTTCGAAGAAAAGACATTTGGCTTCTGACTTGTCCCTGTCAGGTTTCTTTTACTCCTCATCAAGTATTATGGAAACGGAGGATCGAAGAGTCATGTTCATTCTATGAGATATTTGGCGTTATTTTCCTTATTATCCAACAACTTGCTGAGCTTCTATTGCAGTTCGCATGTTTCTATGAGATCGAGTACTGGGCTGTTAACGGATTGAACGATAAACGGTTTTGTAGATGGCGGCACGAACGGGGATGGTATCTTGGCCGCCATTAATACACGCCGTCTCCCAAGCGACAAAACTCTCCTCTGATCCCGAAAGGCGTGTTGCAACTTCGCTACATCCTGGACCTGCAACAGTCCACCACGCGCCTGGCAAAAAGTCGGCCTTGTTCTCGATCAACACATCCACGATAGCGCTCTCGTTAAGGCTAGGATACGATGGCCAAAGGCTTTGCACAGTCTTGTCTGAGTCCACAAAGACCTTCAAAGACACCGCAGGCATGATCGATCGAGCTGTCAAGGGGCGAACGAGGCGGGATTTGATTAGCCTTCCGAAGCAAATAAGATATTACTCACTCAAGAGTATGCTCTTTCAGGACTTACTTCCTTGACTAGGGTTGACTAGGTTGCGGTTGTACTTGAGATAGGCACCTTCATATGCCATGTTGGAAATATAAGCTGCACGCTGTCCTCTTGTCTTTAGGTTGTATCTATGCAACGAGGTCAATTTGTCAGCACAAGCCAAATCATCGTTACTGAATAGATTCAAGTTGGAGGCTCAAGTCTACCTTTGAATGGCATCATTAATGTACGGAAGGGCGTCGTTGCAGGTGATGACTTCGTCAGCAGTCTGATTCGGACAGTGACCAGCAAAGGCTCGCTCCAGCTGTGCGATCTTGATCTGGCGAGGACCGGGCTCGGCAGGGGCAGCTGTCGTCTGCAGCAAGAGCAATGATAGTGTTGTGGCAAGATATGCAAGCGCGGTGGGTGTAGAGATTCCGTGGAGCATGATGTTTTGGCTGGTTTTGAAGATGAGATACGGGAGAAAAGAGAGAAGCTGAGGATCATCATTCGACAGCAAGTTAAATAGGCGTCGTGTATGTACTCTTCGAGGTAAATTGCAATCATGGTGAAAGAACAATGTTCAAAGACCAGGGGTACAGATGCGTTTTGGGTCCGATGTGTCGTCTTTGTCGTTCTATATCATGGGCCGCCTGTTACCGCCAACTCGCGAATTGCTGACGGCAGTGCACCTGAAGTGCACGTTCTATTTCGAGATGAAGTGGCCATGGATCAATTCGCGATACTGCACTAGCAGCCAAGAAAGAAGCCAGGGGGCTGACTGCTGAAGGCGGTGTTGAGGCACACACTTGCTTCCACCACAATAAGATGGCTATCAACCTGAGTTATGCCAGTCTAGAAGAGCACGTAGGGCCGGGGAGTTTAGTGCCCTTCTCGCTTATTGCTTAGTATCATGGAACACGATCCCCATCCACCCAGATCCAGCTACGCGCGGTTGAGGTCACGTTCGAGCACGTTTGAGGGGAAACAAAATATTCCAGCCAGCAGAAAATTGGATGCATTGCCTCTGCAGACCTCTACACTCCACCTGCATCACTACCTCATTCACTTTGAAAATGATGCGACTTGTACATTACGCGGTTGATGCCATTCTTATTTCTGCAGTGCTAGCAGGAATCAAGCGCAGCACTGTAAGTTTTGTGAACAATTGAGTCCAGCTGAGACCCAGGCGAATCCAATACACTTTCATTCAAAAAGAACTAACGAACCAACCGCATGTTTTCCTTTAGGGTCTAACGTAAGAGCCTCAGGATGGAGTGGCGATAGAGTACCGTACAATGACCACCTACGCTGACATTTGTTCTCTCGTATGGTCGCTTATAGCGTTGCCAGCAGAAAAATTGACAACAAGGACGTTCGCTCTGCAGTTGAAAAGTATCTCAGTATCGGCGAGTGGGCAATGGACCAGGGAATAGTTTTCTTGTCGACATCAAAGTACTTTGAGCGGAAACGATGAGACAGGAGCCAGCAGTGACCTATTCGATGTAGGAAAGGATGACCTGAACGGACCACCGACGTAATAAAACGCTGACAAAAAAAAAATTAGCCTATCTTTTTGCTTTCCTTCACCCTGCATTTCATGGAGTCTGACGAACGGCACAGTGATCATGAACGGGCGACCATTCCATCACTTCAGGAGCGTCGCCTACAGCTTGAGGCATTCAAAGCAGGTACTTCTGCGCGGACAGAGAAAATACAAGACTACAACCCTGCCGACATGTGGAAGTTGACTGGCATGGAGCAGGTTTAGCTAATTTGGAGAATTCTCGTGTATAGAGCGAGCGTTAAACAAGTCTATGAGATCGTCTGTTCGGAATAGTGGTCATACACTCCGTTCCTCGCAATCGCTTCATCAATCTGTCAGTGGCGCTCGTCCACGCTCATGTCCCTCGGTAGACGGAATGAGCGAGTCGGATATTCAGGAACGCGAGTTTGTTTCTCAGCGTAGCGGAACGCAAGCAGGCTTTAGCACAAGGAGCATCATCAGGCACTACAACGCCTTGTCGAAAACCACGGATGCGCTGCGTGGCGTTCGGCATCACGGATCAGCTGCCCAAAAAGTAGAGAAACGGTCTTTTCTGGCGGTTCCCGGCACCATCGACACGATGACCAATAGTCAGAGGCACCCTGCCTCAAACTCTTCTCTTCAGTTTGGTTTAGCATCAACAAGGACGGTTTCTGGAACGGCCCAGGCAAGCAGAGTTCTGGAGAGAACCTCTCAGGAACAAAAGGCGGCGTTGTCATTGTTGGGCGCTTCCATATCTTCCACACCAGCAAGGTTTATTGGGACTAAAAGCGTACGACAGGATGGGCACACATCGGCCCGCACTGGGAACAGACAAGAGGAGATTTATCTCTCACAGGCGCGTCTTCTACAGTGGTACATGATGGGGAAGAAGGCGGCCGAACACTTCGCCAGTCAAGAGAGATCTGCAGAGGTACGTATAAGTGGTTAAGCGGATGATCAGGCATTAGCAGTGCTACCAGCAACTGTAACATAGCCTTTTTGAACTCTCTAGGCACAGTTCGAGATGGTCGGCAGACTCATTCTCGAAAAGCAGGCAAGCTTACTGAATCTAAAGCAAAGATTTGAAGTCGAGCAGGAGCTGGTGCACCTGGAGACAACACTTGAAGCGCAGGTATGTTCATATTGTCGATGGGAGTGGTCTTAAAAGGCCATGTTACAGTCGGAGGCTCTAGTGGTTTCAAGTAGTGACCCGCTCCCACCCCAATGTGCCTGTTATAGAGGGATCAGCTTTTGACCATCGTGCAAGGTGTGGAGTCTTTCAGGAGTAGTTATGAGGAATTCACGTCCGCGTTGGATCAAGAGGCGAAGTATTTACATGTTCCTGCGATCGACGACTCCAACCTGGGATTATGGATGCAGCAGATTCAACACTGCCGGAAGACAATCGAGTCTTTGCTAGACCATTCTCAAAAGGATCGCGAGCTGGTATGTCTTTTACCGTTCTCGATCAATTCAAGGTGAATAGCTGATACCATAGACTAATACCGTGCCCATCACTCTACTTCTATACTGAAGCTCCAAGGAATTGCCTACAGCATGAAGGACCTGTGTGACATCGTCGAGCAAGAGGTTCAAGAGCTGAAATGTTGTACTGGCTTGCTTAACAGCATTCGGGACGCTGAATCTCAGGAGCACAGTCTTTTAGCTTCGAGTTTGGAGCGATGAACACAATACGAGGTGAATCTGGACTGGTCAATTGCATGACATTCCCCACCCCATCTAGCAGCCTGAGTTCTAGTGGAGCACTATAGCCTACAACATCGCATCTCCTGGCTTCCTGGCTCGTTATACCTAGGGATTGCCTCAATGGCACAACTCCGTGTGTACTTTGAGAAGTATCATAGGATATAATCTCATGAGTGAGTAGAGAATCACTCCTTCGCTGTCGATCCGCATGAGTATGTCAGTCTAATACATCTACAGTCTATGCGTTCAATAAATGATCGAGGGGCTAAGGCAGACGTGCCTATTGCTTATAGTCATGTTTATCCAGATGGAAGTGTGAAGAGACTTGAGTGTGCATCAGTCGACTTGCGTTCGTGGCGCACTGAAGGACAACAGGTGCGCGCGCACGCTCGTGATACATTCATGCACGAATCCGCCGCGTGGGGCAAACAACGTGCCAGCGAAGAACGGATAGTGTTTTCTTTGTCATCGTCACGAAGTATGTCCTTAGCACTCCCCCGCGGCACATTCACTGCGCGAGGCAAAGATGTGTCCAATGTGTTGACAGTGACCGACCATTCGCATTGCAAATGTTCACACACACCAAACCAAAAAAAAACACCCCCTTCCACCCGAGCGCCAAAGTAATGGTGCCTGGCGTGCAGGAAGATGTTTTACTCTAAACAAACAAGGGGCGTCCGACATTGCTCAGGAGGATCATTCTTCACTTTTTCGGGCACAGGAGGGTTTGGCGCTTTAGTATTACATTGAGAAAAGGTGGTATTTTTTTATTCCGGCGAGATTTGTGAGCCTGCGATGTGCGAAGGTTAAATCGCCCATTAGGCCCTGATGATCTCCCACTGCTGCAAGTCAGAGTCGTTCTATTATAAGAGACCCAAAAGTGAGGAAGGGTTAGGTGCCGTGGTCGCACGACAATGAGAGATTGTCATAGAACGTATAGCCAAGCGTTAACTTACATCGCGTGGAATCAAGGCGACACGAGCACCGTCTCCCTTTCCTCCAAGGATTCCAATGACGAGGTCCTCGTCGGCTTGGGCCGAGATGGTGTAGTCGTAGTAACTGCAAGGGATCAAATATAGGTCAGTTCTTGCTGTGCAACATGCTCAAACTGTCAAAGGAGCTCGAACGAACTAAGGAGAGGAAATAGCTTACTCGAATCGTTGGGTATCGCTCTGTTGACCGGGTTGCTGCTCAGCAGCGACGTTAGGTCCGAGTTGAGGGAAGCTCAGGTAGTGACCAGTCTGCTTGTTTCTAAGCTGGTTGTTCTCATAGCTGTGGGACCAAGAGTCAGTCCCATACACTAGATATCATGTAAACAAAGTAAATGACCCAAGGTTCGAAGGACTTACATCCATCTCTGGTTGTCATTCTCACCATCCTTCCGGGTATAGAGAATAATGGGGGTGCCTGCGTCAGCGCTGCCGCCGGACACATCGAGGACAAGGTTGGTCTCGCGAAGACCGATGAAGACTTCTTGGCCCTGGGGAAGGTCTCTCATTGTGGATAATGTGTAGTTGTTTAGGAAGAGTGGGGGAGGATGGGGATGAAGAGACGAGGGAAGGTGCCTCTTTATATGGATTCAGTAAGCGGAAGCTGGATATCTGCGGGAGACGAGCTGCAGGACCTCGACACGCTCTAAAAGGCTATATTAGGAGCGACACTGGGTTGAAAAAGGCGCGGGGTGGGGCATAGAGTACCCATTGAAACTGTCTCTATTGCCAAGGTCACAACTGAGCAGATTCATGCGCGCATTGTGATGGGGTTGCGGTACAATTTTGTTCCCACCCCCTCGCTCCACTCTTTTGGCGACGCGTCTCGCGTTATTGACAAAGCAATGCAGAGTGAGGCATTGGGAACAAAGTTTTAGTACACTCCAAAGTAGAGTGCAGCGGTGCAGCTCTGCATTATGAAATGATTGGATGAGGACGGTTGATTCCCCGAGGCACGTACTCCAGCAACACTTTTTCAATTGAGCATGGGGTGCGGTTTTTTTTTAGTCTTGGAGCTATGGCTCTTTGGTACGAACACCAGCAAGTCGAAATTGCCTAATCATAGAAACGAGCTCCTTAGGGCTAGAGTGATAACGTATCTGCCGTATTAATCCAAGTGAGATGAACTCCTCACACCGTGCGTGTCCATTGATTCATGCAGGATGTTTTCCTGTGCGTTACACCACAAAAGGCGCCTCTTGCGTATAGTAAGAGAGCAAGATGTCACGTCGATGGCGACTTTCGCGACACGCGCTGCGTGCAGTCAACAATCATGTATGCTGGAGGATTGCTCCAGAACAGTTATGACAGCGAATGCTATATACTAGACTATAGTCATGTCCGAGTTGAATTGAACAGAGGAACAAATAGGCGAATTCAATATCTAGTACTAGAGGTTAACCTCACTGGTGAGCCATTATGTCACCAAAGGGAGAAAGGGTAGATTTTCGCTGGTAGGAGAAAGAGAATCGGGGTTGTCTTTGTTTCCCATTTCAAGGAATTTGCAGGAGCAACGCGACAGTTCAGCATCTATGCTTCCTGGATGTAGCAGGACAGAATGAAGTCAAACGAGAGCACCATTAGTATTTCATGACAGAAATGGCTTTTTCATCCATTTGCACACCAATCACTGCCTAAATGCGTTTGATTTGAAATAGAGCGCCAGCTATAGTGCTCAACTGTGATGGATGTAATTCAAGATATTGAGGCAAGATTGTGTTACGGGTGTGAGGATGTCCGGCCATCGTGTGGTTCCTAGGGCTTCTCCTAAGTCGATGTACTACCCGCGTAAAAGCACCACTAGCCCTGTATACCGTTCCAAATCGTTGCCGACAACGCAGGCTTGGCGCCGATATGGCCCTCAGTTTGCTCATCATTGGCATGATAACACAGAATTGAATCGTTTTACTGGACCTGGCGCTCTCCTCCATCTTGACAGTTTTATATAGCGAGTCTGTGCTTCTTGGCATATTCCTTTAACAGCTCCTGGCAGTGCATTAGATCGTTCTTCTCCTCCCAGGTGGCATCAGTCTCGGGATATCCTTTCCATTTGATATGGAACAATAGACCACCATTACGTGCCAGCCTGTGTGTCAAAATGGACTCGACCTCGTACTCGTCCTCCTCAACAGGAGTAACTTTCCTCTTCTTTGAGCTGCCGTTGCCGGTCTTGTTAGTGGCGAGTCTGGGTGATGATTTTGCCTTGCCTGTCGTATCGGCCCTCTTGCTGCTGGTGGTCCTTCTTAACTCAGAGCGCGAAGCTCTACGGTTGCTCTTATTGAATCGAGCGAGAGCCTTGTCCGCGGCCTTGTCCGATGCATTCTCAATGAGGGCTGTGAAGGCTTTGGAGATTCGTTCTATGGCGCCTTCGGTCACAACAGTCCCTTCCGGAATGATTTCGGCGAGGATGTTCTGGAGGTGGTACTCGGTCTCATTGGGCCTGGGCATAGTCAAAGGCGTTGTCTCGGTAGATGCAGAGATTACGTCGTCCTGGCTGCTGTCGTTGGATGAGTCTGGTGAGCTGGGGGTGACTTGGCGCTCGAATGTGCTTGGTTTGTCAACTTCCATGTTTGACATGGTTAACGCGTGTTGTGGATGATGTCCAACGCGATGGCACAAGTTTTTGAGAGCATGCTTGCCAAAATGTGACTGTTGTTTATCTCATGGTTTGTGGTCAGTCTGAACCTCGCTTGACAACCTTCGCTTAGAAAGAACTACCCCTCTGACCCATTCGCTTGCATGCATTGCGCAACTCAATTCAGATGTGATGGAAAACAATGCATCATTGTCAGAGAATGGAATTGTCGAACCACGTCGCCGCGGGCGTGTGCCTATTCCAGAGCAGGAAGGAGGCATAGCCTCTTGCCCGCCCCCTTCTGACCATGAGCAACTGGTAAGTAAACTTTCAGCACTGCCGACGACAATTCTGAGTCATGAAGCCTTTCATTCACAAGATGTTTTTATTGTACTCAATCATTCTGCTCGGAACCAACAGAATGGCAATGCAATTCACATCCATATTCACGCAGGGTCGAGTCCTGAAGCGAATGTTGTCAATACCTTTACGGGACTCTCATTGGACCAATTGAGCAGCATGGAGGTGATGATACGTCGGGCAAAGCGGAATGTTCTGGAGTTATCGAGAGCAAAGGAGGCAGAAGTAACCCCCAGGGCGCTATCTCTTGACAGCACGGCACGGAGCGGTCCAACCACCAGCATTCAGCAATGCATGACTGTCTTTGACTCTACTTCAAGAAAGTCCCCTCAGGACACGGCGCCTTCTATAAAGTATGCGGATGGGGTTCCTTGGCTTACGTTTGGCTACTCAACAAAGTCCTTCAGGGAAACCCACATCGTTCGCGTCGATATAGACACTGTAGCCGTTGAATGTATCCCTCTGGAAGTCCAGCAAGCCAACTGCTTATATCCTAGTGCGAATGGACCTGAGCACGAGTACAAAGGAACGCGGCGGGAATACGAGCGCGAATGCAATGCACAAGGGTGGAAGCTTGCGCATCTGAACCCTTCTATACTGGGCGGGAGGAAAGGAGTCTTACAGCGAGCTGTTATCAGTCTTCGAAATGCGACGTCGGAACAAAGATCTCGGCGAGCAAAGAGACAGGAAAAAGCGCTACAACGGAACATTCAGCCACAGAGCAACCGAGGGCCAGTGATGCCTATACCGAGGATAAAAAGCTCACAAGCTGTGCATACAGACGATCGGGGACTTGGCGCCGGCCGCCAAGAGTATACTCACCGATTCACACCTATCCGATGGCAGCCTCTGGAGGTCGTTTCGTCACAACGTCAAACACACACAGCCATGTGGCCCCCCCGCCACACCGTCAGCAACATGCAGACTGCCTCGAGTGAGCCAATGCACAGCGATAAGGAAGCTTTAACTGACCGGCTGGAGAAGTCTCAACTGAACGGTATGGGAGACAACCTGCGACAGCACAGGCCACCCATTCTCGGTGTTTTCAAACCAACCCATGCGCCTCTCGATCCCAGCAATTATTTGGAATTCGATGGGTTTATTCACGGCGAGTTCAGGTCGTTGCGTATCAGGACAAACGTAGAGCAGGTGCGCGTGCATCGGCTCACCTTGAACTTCAAAAAGGAAAACTGCGTCTACCCTCGTTCGTTTTCGGCCAATGCGCAGGAGCCAAGCAGCTGGAATACTGTTGGGATCCGACA
Source organism: Mortierella alpina (assembly GCA_029449245.1). Taxonomy (NCBI): domain Eukaryota; kingdom Fungi; phylum Mortierellomycota; class Mortierellomycetes; order Mortierellales; family Mortierellaceae; genus Mortierella; species Mortierella alpina. The sequence goes on along the minus strand of JANATF010000004.1, from coordinate 1,075,085 downwards.
GGCAGAGGAGTGCTATTTGAATGACATTGGATGGAAACTGGTAAGACAAGCGATGACTCTTTCTGGCACTGAATTAGTTTGAAATAGAGCCTTGTGTTCACGATACAGTTCTCTTTCATTGTGCGCGTTAGTGCTCTCTCAACGAAAAGCTCTTGTCTGGAAAGCGGCTCTTGCTTCAGCAGGCGCTGAATGCCTACAGACGGCGTTACCTGCCTGCGACATGTCAGCCTCGTGCAAGGATTGGGCCTTCACTCCTGACGAGAAGGCATTCCTCATCGAATGGTGCTGCGACAGATTCACTAAGGTCTGACCCATATCGCGCGCAGCATAGGTCAAAGCACTCTCGCGTTCGTTTCGATATAGGTGGCGAAACTCAAGCAGCCTCAACCGACAGTCTATCAAAACACACAACAGGCTCCGACACTGACGTCTCTACAGAGCATACTGCCATTCATGGTGACGAGGAAACAGCGGATAGTGAAGACTCGGAAGACACGGAAGAGGACACCTCAGAAGATGAGTCGGACGATGGTTCATCAACTGAGGACGTTTTCCATTCGCAAATGTCGCTGTTGTCCTTTACTGGAAACATCAGAACGTACAGTTTGGGCACCGGCTCTGGCTCTGCGAGAAGCCGACCTCGTCTCGACCCAAAAGAATCCCAAGCAACGTTGCAGTCGCCCCCACTGACGGGCATCACCAGCAAGCGTTCACTGGGCGGTGAGCGGGCTACAGAAGTGATACGCTCCCACAATGGAAAACGAGTGCGACGTGAGAGGGCGGCAATAGGCGATATGGCAGTGGGTTCGGATGACACAGAGCAAGAAGGCAATGAGCAGGATGAAGGCCCAGGAGCAGAAGAGGCTGTCCAGAGCTATGATGAGGACGAGGACAACTGGTGGATGTCGCGACTCAACAATAGCGAATATCCGGAGGATCACAACTTTGTAAGTATGACGACCGAGGAGCTAATTGGCGCCTTGACGAGTGGCTACAACAGTGACATTGGGGATGAGGATGAGGAAGAGGATGAGGATGAAGATGAGGATGAAGACGATGGTGGGTCGGGGGGCTGATCAGGCTGACATTTGAGGGAATTTGTGCATTGAATAAAGTTTGTCGCAGGGACCCCATACCGCGGTCGCACCTCAAAACGCCATGTTATTTTAGGCGTCCATGTCGTTTTGGACTTCTCTCCTCTCCGCCATCGCTTGTCATCTCTGCATCCTTGCATCCCTGTACCCTGTCCTCAAGGTCACAGTCTGATTCCTGCTCCTCCCATTGCCTCCCAAACGACTCCTCGGTGCCCAGTCGTTCTGGCGGTGCTCTTGACTCAGAGCCACATTTACGCTTTGGACATTCCCTGCACTCAGAAATCTATTTCTTGTCCTCCCATCCTTCTTGACTCGACGATATCCTTTTCAAGCCAGGAGACCCCCAATTCCCGGTCATCTCCCGTTTCGAATCATTCCCATCCCTGCGTCCATGAGGCGACCATTCCAACGTCTTCAAGGCGAACCTGAGGATATAGACACGGGCCTGGTCGATGGTATAGAGCTCCTGGAGCAGAATGGAAGCCCTTCGCAAGGAGACAGCTCTCGTTCACCTACCATGGGCAGAGCTGGCCCCGCTTCGGCAAGACTTGGACAACCCCGGCGTTCCTTACATCAGGTCGACATTGACCTTGAGTGGCCCATCGTTGACATCCCACAGCAGCTGATGCGAGAGCCGGACTCGGACAACCAATCGAATGCACAAGCTAATGCGATACGGGTGAGTTTGCAAGTCTTATAAGCGTATTATCCGGCGGAATGATTGTTCCTTCTAGACCACCTTTGATCCTGTTTTCGGTTGTTGACCTCCCCCCCCCTTCGTCTCCCCTTAGAACCCCTTCAAGCGTAAGCTGTACCTTTTACTGGAGGACCCATCATCCAGCAACCCAGCCTTCGCACTCAATGTCTGGGTGTCCTTTGCGATTGTTCTGAGTGCTGTCATCACAACCATCGAGACTATCCCGTCGTTTCGTTCAACGGACTCCAAGATATGGTAAGCAAGAACGGCTTCATCAGCTTGCAGCCATAAAAAAGAAAATGCAGCCCAATATATGCTGTTGCTGCGCTGTCTCATTAGGCTTTTGACTGTGTCCTCACCATACTCATGATGATTGAACCTTTAGGTTCTATTTCGAGACCATCATGGTAGCGCTCTTCACGATCGAACTGATCGCACGCATTATCTGCCACTCGGACTCATTCAAGCAGCTGAAGAAGTTTGTCCTGTGTATGACTCTTGCATGCCACATTTTAGGCTTATCTTTTGACATTTCACGGGCCTAATGCGCAGGATCTCTATACACCGTGTAGCCCCACTCGCCATCATTGACGTCTTGTCCATTCTGCCCTACTATATCGAGATGGCACTTACAAGGGATACGGTATGGCGTCGCACATTGGGCGCGATATTGGAGTAAGGATGATGTGGTACTTGGGAGGCTGACTTACTTGTGATTTGACCACCTTCATATATAGACGGTGTATTTCCGCTTCACCATCTTGCGCCTCTTCCGCCTCCTGCGAGTCTTCCGCACATTCAAGTATTCATCCACGATCATCATGACCATCGAGGTTATGATTGTAGCCATTAAGAGAAGCATGGATGCACTCAGTGCGCTGTTCTTCTTTTTGATCACCGGAACCATGCTCTTTTCGACATTGCTGTATTTTGCAGAGCGAGGTATGCGAACGTGTCTTATTTGTATATTTCGTCTGCAGGCCAGGGAGGTCTTTGATAAACAGTTACAGAGCTAATGTTCTAGTGCCTTGTCATCTTAGGCGAGTGGGACGAAGCCCGGCAGGTGTTTGTGGACGCAAACAATAACCCGAGCACGTTCGATAGTATACCGTCCGCCTTTTGGTTTGTGATGGTGACAATCACGACTACAGGATATGGCGACATGGTGCCGACAACGTTTGTCGGAAAACTCATCTCCTTTCCGGCCATGATGTGCGGAATCTTACTTATCACACTGCCTTCAATCATTATCGGTCGGAACTTTACCCTTGTCTGGGAAGCCATGCAGCGGTACAGGATACGAGCAGAAGCAAACACACGAGAGACGAATGTCACGTCAACTGAAGGTACGACGAGGCAAAACAAAAAGGGTCAAGGCAAGTCTCGAATCAATCTTGTTGCAAGTATTCATGACATTGTTTTCTTTCGGTTATACAGAACCGCGACAAAGTTTTGATAGTGCACGTTCTTACACGGAAGAGGCCGCCAGACCAGGATATTCGTCCTTGACATCAAATGGAGTCGCTCCAGGACAACAGCAAGAAATGATGGATCAGTTGCAGGCAATGACCCAAGTACTGAAGCAAAACCAGCAGGCCATGGATGCACTTCAAAAGATTCTGGAAACTCATGAGTTGGTCCCTAAAAAGTCCCCATTTGAGGACGCACCAGTGCTGTAGCATGCATAGACCACTATTTGAATGATGACGCCCTAAAGACAGGAGCAAGGGAAAGACAAAGACAGAGAAAGACGAGAAGACAAGAGCCTACACGGCGTCGATTCACCTCATACTGTACGCAGAAGGATGATTGAAAACATTTGGCGACATTGTTTATTTCTGCTGCTATTTGGGAGGGACAATCGATGTTGCTTTATGTTGCTTTACGACGGTAGTCTCGCTGTAACACATGAAGCTCTCAACAGAGGGAGTGAATGCTGAGCGCCAAGCAACCTTGAGAAACCACTAAGTACATTGCTTAGCAATGACATTGTTGGCTGATGAAAATGGTTATAGAAGTTGATTGGAAGACACGTCAGAGAGTTTCCTCGGCAAGATCACAATGAGATATGCGTGTACTAAGAAAATGCACGATATTGAGGACTTACCCGCCTGGCAGAAGAGGACGTGGTTGTTTCCGTTCGTAGCCAGGACGGTGAGAGAAACGGGAATCTAATCAAAAGGGTAATAATGCCAAAGTTCTTTTGCTTTATAGACGGCTTGACGATCCACTTCATTGAACGAGGGTTGAGTCCCGAGCGTAACATCGCCGAACCAGCGGCTATGTGTCTTACATTAGCAGGAGCCGAGGGCTTCACCTGAATGCAGGCGGTGATTGAGGTCAAGGAGACAGGGATGGGGCAAGGGAGCCCCTGTGCAGCCATTAAGGCGCACAGATCATGGTTATCGCTGTAAACGATACGCCCAAGGTATTTTCCGGTAATGGCCAGCTTGGCAGGGGCTATAACGGGGGTGATCAAGGTGCCGGTGCCAGTGGCGCACACGCTCTGACCAATACAGAGTGGGTACGGCGTCAACGTGAAGTTGTTGATAACAATGTCCGTAGGACCGGTGGCACAGTTGAAGATCGGTGGAATGCTTTGGGCGTTAGCAACTGTCAGGCAGAAGAGAGTGGCGATGGTGGTGATGAACTTCATATCGAAAGGGAAATGTGTGATTGTGGATCCAGGTCTGGGGGGTAAAATGATGGCACCCAGCATCCTTTTTATATCCATTGCACTCTGTGATCGAACACGGCATGCGGTGCTACACTTCAGCTCAGACAGCAGAGTACTGAGGTGCCCATTCGTTGGAAACAGGCTACTGACTGTTACGATAACAGCTGTCGCCGAAAGAATCGTTTCCTTTTTTTTTTTTACAGAAACGCGTCAACACGACAATTTTTTTTATACTTTGAGCTGTACCCTTTCTTCACACCCTGAGTGTATGGTTGTGAGAGATAGGGCATTGTACCTCTGGCTGGCGCATTTGTGGAGTCAATTGTGTACTATACAGAACAATGGGCGCGCGCACAGAACACACACACACACACACATGCAGAGAAAAAACAGCACTTTGCTTTGTGCGCAGGTATTGTGCGCCACACCACGCTCCGATGCACTCAATTTGCACAATGCGAGGCAACTGCTGACCCACATCGTGCGGCGCATGCATGGTGTTGTGCAAAGACAGCGCGTGACGAGGGCGTGGGCTAAAGCTGGGCCCAGAATCAGGTCCCCTGAACGCGAAACCCAAACGCGACATGGAGATCGGGTCGACAGTCATAGCTTTGAGGGGCTTAGATGTTTATCCGCGTCTATGAAGCAAAAAAAACCTCCTCGGACATTTCATTACCCTTTTCACTTTCATGGTGGTCTCATTCACAGTCGACGGTCTCGAGGTACGACTACAGTGATGGGAGCTGTGCGAGGAAATACAACAAATGCAACCAACGTTGACGTTGTTCATGGCTTTCTTTGGCTACAGGAATTGTTTACTCATTCTATTCACCTTCAACACAGGACCGGATAAAGGAACACGGCGGTGCCTTCGACTCGCTCTTGAAGCTCATTCCGGCGCAGTACTACATCACAAAGGAGCTATCTGAAGAGGAGCAGGTATGTGTGGGAATCCACCCTGAAAACTCGACAGGTATCGTATCTAACAGCAAGAACGCGGGACTCAACGGTCGACTATGATCATACTTTAGAACTCGAAATACCAACACAACAAGAAGAGGAGTGCACCAAAGCAGGAGATCAAGGAGCGCACAAAGAAGGCGAAGAAAGCCAAGGTACAGTCTGCTGCCTTTATTGCGACGCGGGAGTCAACACCCCCCTCTTTCAGTCTGATGTGGAGGTTACTCAATCTTTCTTCAATTGGTCCCCTGTGAAATATTACCAGCTCGACCCTGAAAACATCAAGTCTGTAACCGACATCCAGTCAGAACTAGCTTCCAAAGACAATGGCAGTGAATCAGAGGGCGAGGACGAGGATGACAGCGACTCAGGAATGAAGACCGACACGGACGAAGACGACATTGTTGAGGATGATAGCGAGGCACCTGTCATTGCAAAACCAGCGATACACAACTTTGAAGGATTGCTGGCGCAAGTTCACACTGCCGCCCAGACCCGCGCACCAGCAGCCAGGTCTATTACAGAGTTGCGTGCCAAACTGGAGGAACGCTTGGCAAAGTTTCGTGGAAACCGTGGTGCTGTAGAGGTAAGTGCTGCAGCCAAGAAGCCCACGTCAAGACAATCGATCCTCGAAGCGCGATTGAAGCGGAAAAAGGACAAGAAGGCGGCGCACAAGTTGGCCAAGGAGAAGCGTGCTTCAGGTGGATCAGAAGGCCTTGTCGTCAAGGAGAATGAGAGTTCTTCATCAGGAACGGGTGGCAGGCCATCCGCGTCCTCTATCAATGACAAGGGTGAAGTCCGGTTCAGCAAGTTTGAGTTTGACGGCCTCCAAAAGAAGAAGAGGGGGCCCACGGATGCACAAGGACAGCTCAAGATGGTATGCCGTACTGCTGCCTGTCTTACACTAACGTGATACTTCGTGGACATGTTAGAACAGGACTCTAAATGCATATTTCATCTTTGTTCGTAGGTTGAAGCCCATAATGAAAAACTGGCTGCCCTCCAGGTGGCTGATCCCGAAAAGGCCAACGCGCTGAAGGAGAAGGACACGTGGAAGAAAGCATTGCAACTGGCTCAGGGAGAGAAGGTCAAGGATGATGTTAAGCTGCTGAAGAAGACGATTAAGAGGGAGGAGACGTTCAAGAAAAAGAGCTCCAAGGAGTGGGGCGAGCGCAAGTCAACAGTTTCGAAGCAAAAGGATCACAAGCAAAAGCGGCGAGAGGAAAATCTCAAGGCGCGTATTGATGCCGCCAAGAACAAAGGCAAGAAGGACAAAGGTGTCGCGGACAAGGAGGGCAAGAAGAAGGGTGGAAAGCCCAAAGCAGTAAGTGTATATCTCGTCTGATCTCGTCATCCACGTAGGTGAACGCTTTGTTGCCACAGCTTACTGATTCTCTCTGTTCTCAATTGTTCAATTTGGTAGCGAGCAGGATTTGAAGGAAAGCACAGCAAAAAGCCCCAACCATCTAAAAAATAAACCCATCTCTGTTCAGCATGTAATATAGCACTAGACCCTTAGACTCGGAGGCGTAATAATAGAAAGCCAAGTGTTTTCATATCTTTAAAAGTTCTCGTTGAACAGCCTTGACAACAATTACCAGGAAGACTTTACCCGAAGAAGATAGGAGTTTTAGTCTACTGCTTTTGGCAGCGATTCTATGAACTCCCGTAACAGCATCATGTCGAAAGTAGGAAAGCAGCAAAGGCCGAGTGTTTATCATGCATTGGACTATTGAGCCCTGCACTGATTCCCGAGCCGGGTAATGGCCGGAGTTGAACATCGAGCCGATGGCTACTATAACGCCAAACGCCATGACAGGCTGATAGCGTAGGCTGCATTGATCCGTAGTAACGGATTTCTCGTCCTCAGCCCCCTTCACACGTTGCTCCGACCTTGATTGAACACTGTAAACCAAGGGCGCCAGTGGCATGCGCGAGCAAGAGCAATAGCAGCAGCTCGTTGCACGCACAAGCCTTTTTGCATACCCCTTCCTGTATATATACACCTCCTTCGAGTCTCCAGTTCATTCGAAGTCCTCATTTCTCATTTGCTGCATCGACTCTTTTGAAACTTTTCACACATTGGCACCATCGGAGCCACATAACATCAATGTTACGCAAGCTCATCTCGGTTCCCTCCTTCACGACGGTTGTCGTGCCCCTGGTCGTTCTCACGTGCACAGTCTTTGGTCCTGGGCTGCTCAACGTGGCACCCGCGCCTTACTTGGCCATTGCGCTGTCTCTTGGCTATCTGGAGCGCCTTGGGCCCTGGTCTTTAGCCGCGGTCATGCCCAACCTTTACCTGTACGCCTGCCTTACTGTCGGCACCGGGCTAGCTTATGCAGGCATGCTACAGTCCGACGATTGGGATAATTCAATGATGGGTGCCCCTTTTTTGATTGGGCTCGGGGTCGGGTTCGTCAACATTATCCCCCTTTGGATCCACTTGGCTTGGCAACGGAGGTTCATGCCTCAGGAGCGGTTCCAGAGCGGTCCGTGGCCCCTCTTAGCAACGCTGGTAGCACCCTCCGTATGGGTCGCGCTCTTTACGATCGTCTATGCTGTCAGTCCTATCGGCTCTTACGGTTCAATTGCTTATACGCAGTTCCAACTTGAGCCGCTAGTGCAATGGTCTTCTGTAGCTGGCATCGCTGGCATCGAGTTTTTAGTGGCAAGTCCAATTCGGTGCTTTGTGTCCTCGTTGATGTCATGCTCTTCCTAGTAATCTCGTTATCTAACCTCTGCACAAGCACGCCTTCTTAATGTAATCATTAGGTATGGGGTGCTGTCATCCTTCATCGGGCATGCGTGAGATATATCCGACTCGAGTCCTACCATGATGCCGATAGCAAGAATTGGAGCCAGATGGGAGCCCAGGTGCGCGACCGCACAAGGCTCCTAGGTCGTCTGGTATTTGCACCAACACCAACGTTTATGTTCGTGATGCTGTTCGTGGGCTTTTATGGATCCATGCGATTCTGGAACGCGACGGGTACTTTTTACATGAGACCATTGCGCGACACCATGTTGCCCACGGTCAAGGCCAGCTGTGTGATAGGATCTGCAGATACAAACGATCTACCTGGGTATTTAAATCAGACCGTAGAGCTGGCCAAAGGTGGATCGGAAATTGTGCTCTGGAGCGAGACTTTGGTTCGCATGAACAGCACGCAGATGGTGACCGACTTTTACACCAAGGCAGGAAACATCTCAGCGACATATGGAATATATCTTGGCGTGACCTTTAGCCAGTTCTTGGACGAGCACCTGGTCCAGAGCAAAAACATGTTCACGCTGTTCGATCCTCGAGGCCAAGTTGCATTCGAGTACCAAAAGGCGCATCCTGTGGCCATGGTCGAAACGACCGTCGTCGCAGGACCCAACAAGCTGCCAGTCGCGGATACGGAGAAGTTTGGACGTCTCGGTGGAGCCATCTGCTTTGATCTGGACTTTCCCAACTTTATCGCTCAAGCAGGAGATCAGAAGGTCGACATTTTGCTGCAGCCAAGTTGGACATGGGGTAATAATAATCTGACGACTCATTTTTTGCCAGACTAAGCATTGTGCAAACCAGATACAGCCAGCTTACCAACCAACGTATTGCCTTTCCTAGCCTCAATTGGTCGTTTGGAAGCCACGATTCAGTCCTACAGAGCCGTGGAGCAAGGCCTCACAATCTTTCGATGCGGTTCATGGGCTCCTTCCACGGTGTGGGACCCCTTCCATCAGCTGTGGGGCTATAAGGAAAATCTAGGATCTGGCACTTTTACTGCTGAGATCCCCCTTCGCAAGCACGTATCGACAATCTATACAGCTGTAGGCAATCTTTGGAGCTATGTCTGTTGCGCATTCGCCGCTGTAACGCTGATTCTTGTAGTTGCGCCCAAACGCACTGTGGATCAATGGCTGGGGGTCTCAAGGAGAGTGATTAGCCCGCCCAACAGAGATTCGATCACAGACTCATCCACGGGATCGACGTTGCCAGTTAGGGCAGAGGAGGGCGTCTGAGTAGCAAATATTCCCTTTCTTACGATATGATTTGAAAGACGAGGCCAAAAAAAAAAAGCGCACGAGAAAGCTGACAAATCACGTTGCGTGAGCAGGTGGCCCCGGCGCCAAGAGCCAATGCGAAGGCTCTGGCTGCGGCAGTTTACCCCAGGGACGGTTTATGCAGAGAGAAGGGCCCTTCTCGGTTGACGACGGGTCTTCATCATCGCAGTGCAAATCGCTTGAAATGTGTTTTTCGTGATATTCTTGTTCAACCTTGAGCCCCGTCGATCACCCTAAACAATGATGTAAAGCGAAATGGCGCTATAGAGAAGCTAGGGAGAAAGGGGAGTTTTTTTATATCGTTTTTCCGGCGGTGACCGCCATTCTTGGCTAGTTGTGAATTTGGTGGTCTGAAGGGAGGCAAGGAAGGTAGTCAACGGGGACAAGGAGGGGGGAGGAGATGTGAATGGCCAGCAGTGCTTACAGGCTGATCAGTCAGCGAGAGAAGGGAAACGAAAAAAGGCGCACAGCTGTGATGCGAAATCAAGTTCTCGAAGAGTCTGAGAAATTCAGCCTGTCCACATGCTGTGAGGGCATATAAAGTGAGACCCTTTTCTCCCTGTTTGCATTTCTCTCTTCTCGTCTTGCCCATTCCGAATCCCCATTTCAATCTCACCCTGTTTTGTTGATTCGCTCTTACGCTGCTCAGTCAGCTCGACCGTCAGTCAGTCAGTCAGTTCAGTCAGTCAGTCAGTTCTCTTGACGTACACGCGGACGGCGGTGTAGCTTCGTCCATACCTTTCACTCGACGCACGAAGCACTTGTCACTATTCTTGCCAACCTTCTTCTTCTCTGCACTACTTCTTCCTGTGCGTCTTTACTTGCTTCGCTCGCTAGTCTTTCTTCCTCCCTCTCTCTGTAACAACACCTCCTGTACATCGCCGACACTACTGCTCGTTATCGTCAATCAGCCTGTTCATAAACCCTCCACCTTCCTCTGTATATTCTTATCACACCGCTTTCTTTTATCCACCAGCCTTCAACTCAACACACACTTCTAACAATGGTCACCTTTTCAACCGATTACTGGGCTCCTGGCATGGAAGTCAACGTCCGAAGACGCCCCGAAAAATCGCCTCTCCATAGCAACGGAACCAACGGCTCCTCGAAACCTCCCCACTTCCTCCACCCCGACGAGCATTGGAACACCCTTCGGCAAGTCCCCACGATGGACTCTTCCGACTCCTTACCCACTGGCTTGAGCGACTCCCAAGCAAGTCTTTGTCGCGCGCCCAGCAGCAAACCTTCGCCGTTAACGGTTCCACATAAGAAGCAGACCTTGATCTACAAGATTTTTCACCACGACTCCAAACCATCCAGCTCAATGACAGGATCTCAATCGTCTCACGCCGATCAAGGAAGCCCCGCTATCGTCGAGGAAGATCCGTTTCTCTTGACGAATGCCAGTCCAGTAGAGAAAAAGAACGTCTTCAACTTTGTGAATGTTCTGGGTCGCCAGTCCACGGGAAGCGACCGAAGTGAAGCCCATAAGAAGATTGATTGCACACTGCTCAAAAAGTACGGCATCTGCGACAAGGGTAATATTGGACAGGGTGCCACCGCGGTCGTGCGACTGGCTCACAAACTCTCGTCGCACGAGGATGTCCCTACGGAAAAGCTGTTTGCAGTCAAGGAGTTCCGGAAACGCAGAAAGAACGAGACCGAAAAGGAGTACGTCAAGAAGCTCATGTCCGAATTCTGTATCTCGTCGACGTTGCATCACGAAAACGTGGTCGAGACCGTTGATCTTGTACAGGATGAACAGCAACACTGGTGCGAGGTGATGGTAAGTTTGTACCCTCTTTTATCGTTCATATCTTCCACCATTGGACTTTTTACAGCCTCTTATCAATTGAAGTGTCCGAAAAACGACAATCTCCTCTACTCCCCCCCTCTCTTCCACGTGGAGCGCGGCCAGGATGATGGCATTAGACCGATAGACAGCTGTTCTATCTGTCGAGGGCTATCTCTTCCTGTTGTGTCACTATCGACTAGCACCCATTTCGCCATTTTTCACAATCATCAGATGGCATTTAGGGGAAAGGAAAGAGGGGCAGAGGGGGTGATGTTATTTTCTGCATGATATGCAGCAATGTTTGCGGCATGCCACATTCAGGCATGCTCACCTGTTCTCCCGTCCCTGGTTTTTTTCTTGTGTCTGCAGAAAGACTGACCTTGTTTTCACTCCTTGTGTCTTCCCATGCGATAGGAATATTGCAGCGGCGGTGACCTGTACAATGCCATCAAGCATGGCCGCATGTCGAGGACGGAGGTTGACTGTTTCTTCAAACAGCTGATCTTGGGAGTTGCGTACTTGCACTCCATGGGTGTCGCCCACAGAGACATCAAACCTGAGAACCTTCTTCTGGACGGTAAGGGTCGACTCAAGATCACGGACTTTGGAGTCTCAGATGTGTTCCGGATGTGTTGGGAAAAGTCGGCTCACCTGTCCAAAGGTCTCTGTGGATCTGAGCCCTACATTGCGCCCGAGGAGTTCAAGAGCAAGGAATATGATGCTCGACGGGTGGATGTCTGGGCTTGTGGTATTGTCTATTACTGTATGGTCTACCAGGGCATTCCCTTCAGAGCTGCCACCACCGAGGATCCAAATTATCAACATTTCCTGGACATGCGCGCCGTTAATAATTATCGTCCCTTCGAGAGGCTGCCTCAAGGATGTCGTACGCTGATGAAGCGTATTATGGACCCGAGTCCAGAAACGAGGATCACCATTGAAGAGATTCTCCAGGACGAATGGTTCAAGAGCATCGAGACGTGTATCCATGGTGAAAATCAAGATCCTCATCGTCATTCCCAGTAAAATAGTGAATCGACATACTCCAGAGCAGGTTGCCAAGAAACTCCCAATACATGATTGCTTCTCTGCTTGGTAAAATCCTCCTATTCTGGGCGAAAAAAAAAGCGCGCTGTATTTCAGCACTCATTCTAGTTTATTGAAGGCGATGGCGAGGGCGATGAAGATGCTCGATGAAAAATAGTCTCGCTGGCGGTGCTCAGTTCCTGTTTACTGATCCTTCCCTGCTCTTTCACGACCTGCGCGAATGACTCTAGCTGCGCTTGCTCCAAAATAACGTATCGATCCGTTGCCGGGTCGCGCAGCACTAAAAGATGCGGCCTCGACGACTCTGGTGATGATGATTGTAAGGAGGACGATAGAGACGGCGATGTGGGTGCGGTCATGCTTGACGCTAAGGAGATCCTAGGTACAGTCCTAATGTCCACATGAGCAGCCAGCAGATCGGTCTCCTCCGCAATGCATGCTAGATCTTTAAGCAGTTGCGCCTCAGTCCTGCCTAAACGTTGGGCGAGATCTGATAACTGAAACGATCGAACACACTAATCGTTGTTTTGTTCACACCGTTCAGCGTCAGTGTGAATAAGAGGGTACGAGGGTGCGTTTGTTGGTCAAGAATTTTTCCTCCAAAACGCAAAAGTAAAGAATGGGTACCTGGATATATGCTCGAAGTTCCTTTCGAGCCTTTTCTTCTTGGAGTTTCTCGGTCTGGATGCGCTTCAGGCGAGATTCCGTGTCTTTTGCCTCCTTCTGTTTGAGCTGCTCCTTGCGCTTCCGATCCTTTTCAAGCTGTTCGGCACGCTTGCGTTGGCGTTCCTCCTGCTGGGCGGCATCCTGCATCTTGAACATCTCCTCCTGCTGACGACGTTCCGCGCGTTGCATCTCCATAAACTAGTGAGGCCCCCAAGATGTTCCTTGCTGTTAGTGTAGGAAATTTCTTCAGTGGGGGGGGGGGGGCATGAACTTGAAAAATAATCGCGGACAAATTACCTCATGGTATGCCCGCATCTGTTCTCTTCGTTGAAGTCGTTCCGCCTTTTTTTTCCCGATCCGCCTGATTCGGGCAGCGGTGGGTGTTCCTCTAATGCCTGTAGAAGATCCAACCCCTCCATCGTCTTCTCCTCCTTCCTCCCCCTCCTCGTCATCATCTGCCTCTCCGTCCCCCTGTCCATCCTCCATATCGCCCGGGAACGGTTCTGGTGCAAACCCTGCACGGGCACGCATCTGCTGTACCATCTCATGATGCATCCTCAACCTTGCAGAGGTGGTCGATCCTTGTGGCTCTACGTGTGCGGTGCTCTCGCCCTGCTGGTCGCCATCATCCTCATCCTGAATGGGCTCCCCGTTCTCGTCAAACTCCAAATCCAAAAGAAGTTCGTCGTCTTCAAAATCCTCGAGTCCTGGATCAACAGCACCAGCACCACCGCCACGCAGTCGCGAACAGAGATCTTGCCATTGGAGTTGAATGGCGTCCAGATAGCGGAAGCTGAGAATACCGACGATGGCAAGCACGAGCACCGTCGGTGGGATGTAGACGATAGGGTTCAGTTGTGCCTAACAAAACAACAATATAGGGCCGTCAGTATGGGAAAGGGCTGGAGAAAGGGCTTGGGAAAGGGCTTTGAAAAGGGTTGCTGAGCCAGTGAAATAGCTATTAAAGAGTGCTGTCGCCTCCTTCATTCAGAGGTCGCGTTGCATTGATTGCGGTGGTGGCAAGGTGGCAGGGGGTCGTCTCTGAGTTGATACAGGCACCCATGTGTGTTTGCAGCGCATCTGCAATCTGCTGAAGCGCCGCCATTATTCAACTACGTCAGACGGCGGTGTTCAGGTCCTTGCGCTGACTCCTGTTCCTGCCATCTGACCTCCATTTCACGAGTGATGATTACCATGAAATCGAGGGTAAAGGATGTGTGTACTATTATTTTCTGACTATGAGTTACATATGAAGGACCAGCTGGCGCAGTCACTGGCCGTCGCCTGCGCTACAGCAAAAAAGAAAAAGCAATCAAGCAAAGGAAGGCGCAAAGATTGTCCCCAAGAGGGGCGCGAAGACCAGCACCTACACTGCAACCCTGAAGACTGGCAACCAGCCTGCAGGTGACAAAAGAGGCTGAGAGTCAATTGCTCTAGCTCAATCGCTCCGCAGGCCCTGCTATCTTCATGGGCAATCGCCAGGCGTACTCGAGGATCTTGTCAAGGGCCTCACGGCGCCTCTTCAAGATCTCGGTACGACTCTGGGGTAGCCCTGGGGCCAGTGCCGGCACTGGGTTTCCACCCTCCGTCCTGGGGAGTCTTGGCCCACTTAGAATGACCGCTCTTCTTTGTCTCAAAGGCTCTAGACTCAGCGTCTCGAGCGAAGGCAATAGAGGGACAGGCAGTGGACCACTAAGTGCGTCGTCCATGCGAGGCTCCAATGCCGAAGCTCGGTTTCTCACTGCCAGATCTCGGCTCGTCGCTGCATGATAGGGTACGAAACGTTCCTGCCTCACTTTCCTTGTCCTCACTCTTGGCGCCGATCGAGATATCCTTTGGCTGGCTACATTGGCTGGTGTTGGCATCGCCCTTGATGCTGGAGAGGTTGGCTCCGATCCAGAGGAAACGCTTTGCACATCGTGGCGGTTGGTGCCATTACCTGATGTGAAAGGGCCCGGCTCTTCCAAATCCATCGCATCGCCTTCATCGTCCGAAATAGCGACCGGTGACATGGGCTTTGGCATCATTGGATAGTCCAGGCTTGAAGGTGGTGGTGGTGGCGGTGGAACAGAGTTCTGAGGAGGTGTTGAAGGAGGCGGCGGAGGAGTGAGTCGCGGTGCCGTCGTTGGTTTAAATGGCTCCATGGGACCCCAATATGCTTCCAGCTCTGTCTGCCTGTCAGCCTCCAGAACCTCCAAGACAACTTGGCAGTTCCTTTCTAGTCTCCTTCGGGCAATTCGGGCCGATTTTGGGCTATGTTTTGAGTCGACTATTGCTGACACAAGAAGACTGTTGAATGTATCCAGGTCCATCCTCTCGAAACACGGAGGCAAGCCGTCTGGCAAAGCAGGCTGAGGGTGCAGATCCATATAAAATATGGGCAAGAATCTCCGCATATCTTGGAAGGGGAGGCCGGCGTCAAAGTCCGATGGACAGAATGCCGAATAGCGCATAGCCAAGTTGATAAAGCTACTTTCCGCGTCTCTAACCATCTGTTTGACGACAGTGGGATCCAGAGGCGAATTGGATGGCATCGCGTCCAGATTTTCCTCAGAAAGGAAAGCACTTGTATCGGCCGGTAACGTGGTATACATTTGGATGTACGCGGGCTTCAACCTATACCAGTTCCTCTTGCGAATGGTAGCCAGATCCACAAACTTCTTGATTATCCTGGCATCTAGCAAGCCGTCGTCGTAAGCCAGGGGCTGGCCGTTGAACGCGGGACACCCAAAGCACGTCCGGTATTGGTGCATGAAGACCTCCTTGGTCATATAAACGTTTCCATGGCTGGTGAGGACATGGATGATGGCCCGAAATATGCATTCGCCCATAACCTTGTTCGAGACTTTGTTGTATACCAAGAACGGACGGCCTCCCATCAGAGAGACACGCATAGACTTGGGAATGTTCAGTGACACTGGCGGGTCCGCGTCAAGCAGCAATGGTGCTAAACAAAGGCAGCGAAACGAGGGTCGGTTGATTAATACTCAGTTCACTGATGTTCAGTTGCCAGGGTCATGCGCGATATATGGTTGGCTTACGAGTCCAAGCTGTGGATCCCCTTTGGTCTGGTACAGCTGCTGCGGGCTTGTACAGGGGAAACGGGATTCCGATGGTGTTGTTCAGCATGTCCTGCATCTGTCCTGTGGCGTCCAGCTCTTCAGACACGAGACAATCCTTTCTCTTGAGCTTCGGCGGCTGTGTGTCTGTGTGTGTCTGTGTGTCTGGCTGCGTGGTGGATGCTACGGGCGTCCTTGTCACGAGACTCTTGTTCTTGGATTTCGGCGGCTGCGTCTCTGGCTGCGTGGAAGCAGATGCTTCGGGCGTGGATGTCTCAAGCAGCTGGCGTTGCTCTGCTCTATAGAGGGCTGCCATTTGTCTCCTTTGTCTTCGAGTCATGTGTACAGTGTGGATGGGGTTGGAGTGTCGAGAGAGAGAGAAGAGAGATTGAGAGTAGAGCGAGACGTTGAGAACTGAATAGCAAGGCGCGGGCAAAGCCACAGAACACACAATCAACGATAGGTCACTCTTGAAGTGCGGGATCGAGAGCTGAGATATTATATTGAGCAAAGATGTCGTGGTTTATTTTATTAAGCAATCTCAGCATACATGCGATCAATCTCGGCGTTATACTTCTCCTTGGCAGCATGTCTCTTCAGCTTGAACGTAGGGGTCTATACGCGACAAGAGAAGATGTTGGAGAGTAAAGTAGAAAAGTACAAAGTTAGTTTCCGACACGCGCATGTCCTTGCACATAATGGCTCGTACTCGGAATCACACTTACCAAGAGATCATTTTCGATCGAAAACTGTTCAGAAATAACATGGATGTTCTTGGGAATCTCAAAGCCCTTCAAATCCGACTCTTTGCCAAAAGTGACCAGCTCCTTCTGAAGGGTTGTGCGAAGCTGAGGGAGAGCGCACAACTCTTCGTATGACTTGTCGCCCAGATTGTTTTCTTTAGCCCACAGCTTAAGTGTCTCAGCGTCGGGGACAACCACTGCGACAATGGTGGCCTGGAGCGAATGTCCATATACGAAAATCTGAGCAACGAGGAAGTGCTTGGCGAGGACAGCCTCGATCTTTTCCGGCGCGATATATTCTCCTTGCGCCAACTTGAAAATGTTCTTGACGCGATCAATGACCACCAGACGACCTTGAGCATCCCACTGTCCAACATCTCCGGTGCTATGATTATGGAGTAAGCCGAGACAAAACGAAGATAGTGGGTAGGGATTTCAGCAGGGCTAGGCTTGTTAAACATCCCCACATCAAACACAAAAAAGAAGATTCCTAACCTTGACCAGCCGTCAGCATCTAATGTTTCTTCAGTCTGCTTTTGTGCTTTGTAGTAGCCCTTGAACACCGAGTTTCCGCGAAGCATAATCTCTCCACGAGGGAAAGGCTTGTCCTCGCTGCTATAGTTCATACTAGGGATGTCCTTCAGCTTGACCTCTGTGCACAGCTGAGGTGGGCCAACCTGTCCTGGAGTCAAATCACCGCGGTAGCTCATGCTTAGTCCGGCTGCCTGTTCCGTCTGACCGTATCCCTCATACACATCAGCGCTAAAGCAGATGCGGAGGAAATCCATCACATCAGGAGAGATGGGGGCTGATCCTGATACAATGTGCTTAACCCTGCCTCCCAAGCGGGCGCGAATTGCTCCAAACACCAGCTTGTCCCAGAGCGCATGCTCAAGCACACCCTTTCGCAAGTTGGCTTTCTTGGCATTGTAAGCGCGGTTAAATAGGAAGGCTGCGATACCACCCTTTGCCTTTACGCCTGCCAGCACCTTGTCGTAGATGCGATTAAAGAGACGAGGAACGGAGGCAAAGATGGTGGGGTGCAGGATGGCAACATCATCCAGCAGCTTCAAAGTATCTCCCTGGTAGTAGCCAATACGCGCAGCGCCCGAGATCATGACGGCCTGGCAGAGGCGCTCAAAGACGTGGGCAAGGGGCAAATAGGACACATGCGTGTCGGCAGGCGAGGGAATGAAGAACTTGCCGTGCTTTGCCATCATGTGGAATGAAGCGATAGTGGCAATAAAGTTCTTGTGGGTCAAAATGGCACCTCTACGTATTTCATGGTAAACGATGCATGTGCGTGAGTAGACTGTAATTGATCCGAACCGCGGAGACTCACCATGCAACGTTCCTGACTTACTTTGGCGTTCCAGTGGTTCCAGATGTGTAGCAGATGGTGGCGATATCCTCGGCTGTGGGGTGCACGGCTTCGACAGGACGCTCGAGACCGCTCTTTTCGACATCGGTCCAAGAGACAATATTGACGCTGAGCTCCTTACCCTCTGCGACGAGAGCGTCAGTCAGTTCTCCCATGACGACAATCGTCTGAACGCTGGGAAGTGCTGATTTCATGTGGAGGATGATGGAGGCTTTGTCGGATGAGGCGATGATGATCTGCATCTCAGTCTGGTTAACAATATACTCGATCGCAGCGACACCCAATGTATCGTAGAGTGGGACACTGGTGTAGTTGTGCATATAGCCAGCGAGCTCGCTCATGGTCTATATAACGACGATAGCGCATAGAAAGAACTGTCAGTTATCGCAAACGTAGACTCTGCGTTTCCTCGTCAGAATGTAAAGCTTCACCTACCCACTCAGGCCGGTTGATAGAGAAAATTCCAAAGTTCTGTTTAGGAGACAGGCCGAGATGAGCCAGGCCTGCACCAAAGTGCGTAACACGCTTGCTGACATTGACGTACGACTGCCACTCATAGGCCTGAGGTTCATCATTCACAATGGGACGATGGCCCAAAAAGTCGGCCCCGTCTACATTCGTAGAGAAACGGTAAGAAGCTTGACCTTGTAGCAGGTGACATTGTGTCGTGAGAAAGCAACCTTACCGGAACGGAGAACGCCCTCCTGAAAGTTCTCGTACAAGGTCGTGATTGTTGAGCCTGCTTTCACTGAGGGATAGTTCTCGAGGAGCTTGTCTGGGCAAAGCACGCTGCGGCGAGGCTTGCCTTCGCCGGGAATGTCGGGGCTGTTAGGGACGACGACCGAGTACATTTGAGTAGCCATTGCGGGTGAGGCAGATGAGGCCGTGCGGTGGGATGGTGCGGTTCGAGGGCGGGTGGTATAAGGAAGAAGAGGAAGAAGAGCAGCAGGGGGCAGCGGAGGGCAGGTGTGGAAGGTCAACAGAGGAAGAGGAAGAGGAGGTGAAGGGCAGGGGCGTTGAAATAGTGATGCTCAACAGCCAGGGGGGGCAAAGATGGCAGCAGCCAATCACGGCTCATGGCTGCAAGTGTACTCGTGTATTCCGTGTTGGTGGGGTGGAAACAAGACAAAGTCTGGACACCCCAAACTTTGTCCTCGTGCACTCTCTTCTCCCACAGCTGAAGTATGGTCTCTGATGGTCCTCTGCACACACTCATGCACAAAAGTCTTGGCCCCGACCACCTCTACTCGATCTCGATCCCGATTGATGCCCTCTGATTGCCATCTGTATAGCGCACATGTCTCCTACCGCAACTGCATGCTCCTATACAATCACTAACGTTCTGCTTTGCCCAGCCCCTTTGCCTGCAGCGTTTTCTATCAAACTTCGTTGGTCTTTTGTTGAAATGGAACATCTCTCTTTGTGGCACAAATCCAAACACTCTAGACTAACCTCCGAGGATGGACCGAGGAATGTGTCAAGTCGACCTCACCTCTCAATGGCCCGAGCATCTCGTTCAATGCCCAAGAAGATATCTTATGAATAATTCATCCCACTGCCACCATCGCATGTGCCTTTAAAGTGTACGACAGGCTTGGTGAATTAATCTGTATGGCTACGCCAATCATAGCATGCTCCCTCCATAGCAACGGCCCGAGCGTGTAACGTCTCGGGTTTATGATTAGAAGCGGGCGCCTTCAAGACTCTCACGCCAATCGGAGTCTGGCGCGCCGGGCTACCCTGTATAACGTGCTCAAATCTACAGATGTCATGCGCCGTATTCTCTTGTCGCAGAACAGCTCCAGCGCTGTGTGTGAGCCCTTCCACCCCAAAAGGCGGTCTAGGTCAGGTTCAGCCCCACTTTTCGCGCGGCAAC
Organism: Mortierella alpina; assembly: GCA_029449245.1. Classification (NCBI taxonomy): domain Eukaryota; kingdom Fungi; phylum Mortierellomycota; class Mortierellomycetes; order Mortierellales; family Mortierellaceae; genus Mortierella; species Mortierella alpina. The sequence continues at coordinate 1,055,040 of JANATF010000004.1, read as the reverse complement.
TCATCTAGTCAGGTGATATCGAGTCCCGACGCGTGACATTCATCCTCGTTGCTCGCTGCTCTCGAAGCTTCACACACACCTTCACACACACGCCCTCCCGCACTTTACAACCATACACCCACTTGGTACCACCCACAGGATAGTCCACATGAACGTCAGCGTGAAAGGAAGCGAGCTGCACTTCATCAACTTCAATCAGGATTTCAGGCATGTACTCGCTGCAGTGCAGGAAGAGTGCATGGTTCGCAAGAGTCATCGAAGCTAACGAGGTCGTTCCTCTTGGCACCGTTTCCTTTACACCCAATTGCCCACATGTCAGCTGCATCTCGGTCGGAACCAAGAATGGTTTCAAGATTTACAACTGCGACCCCTTCGGAAAATGCTACTCCAAATGTAAGTGCTGGGTCCCTCCGGTGTTTCTCTCGCCATGCTTTCGACCATGCAATTTCCTCACTTCTTTGCTTGTTTTGTTTGGCTCTCTCACTTTAGCGGATAGCTCTATAGGCATCGTCGAGATGCTGTTCTGTACGTCTCTGGTGGCTATTGTAGGGGCTGGCGATCAACCCGTATCTTCACCCAGGAGGCTCCAGATTATCAACACAAAGGTATCAACTGCTGGAATACCGTTTCTTGGCTAGGCGCGATGGTCCTACCGCAGCGATTTCCTAACGCCACCTTGTCTTATACGTTTTTATATACTCTTTCAGCGTCAGTCCACCATCTGCGAGCTCACATTCCCGACGTCGATTCTATCAGTGAAGCTCAACAGGAAGCGACTCATCGTTGTTCTTGAGGACCAGATTTACGTCTACGATATCAGCAACATGAAGCTTCTTCATACCATCGAAACAAGTCCTAATCCGCATGGTAGGCGGACTCTGACCACGGGCATAGTTTCGGTTGTTTGTTGTCACGAGAGGAAAGACCTAACATGCCGTTATTGCTATTTTGATGGAAAAAAAATTAGCTATCTGCGCTCTTTCGCCGTCAAGTGAGAGCTGTTATTTGGCATACCCCTCGCCGACTCCTTCACCAACCTCTCCTTTCTCTAATAACGGGCGCGACGACTCTCATGGACCATCGGGCGATGTTTTAATTTTTAACGCGCTCACACTTCAGGTCGTGAACATTGTACAAGCGCACAAGACGTCCGTTTCGAATATCTCTATCAATTCGGAAGGCACCATGCTGGCGACTGCGAGCGACAAGGTAAACACGGACAGGCTTTATAGGCCGTAAGCACTCGGCAAGTAAATGTGTGAAGCCAACTGACCTTCAATGTCACTTATCCATCATCTGTGAGCAGGGCACGGTTATTCGAATTTGGTCCATACCCAATGCTCAGCGACTTTACCAGTTCAGGCGAGGCTCGCAGACTGCAAGGATTTATTCACTCTCCTTCAACCTGATGAGCACACTTCTTTGTGTCTCTAGTGACACGGATACGGTGCACATTTTCAAACTGGGAGGTTCAAGCCCAAGCAACAGCCAGCGCAACGCAGGACTAGTGGACGGATCACTGGACATCAAGCAATCGGGCATGGGGTACACAATCTTTGTTATCTTTGATTTTCAAGTTGCCCAAGGGACATGGACTGGTAATGCATGAAACGATGGTAAAGCATAGGATGACTAATCTGTATCAAATAATCTTCCTTAGTTCGGTTCTTCGACGACAGTCGATGCATCTTGGACGGAACATTGCAGGAAGTGTTGGGTCGTACCTGCCTGGAGCCATTACTGAAATCTTTGAGCCATCGCGAGACTTTGCATACCTAAAGTTGCCAAGTGCAGGTGTTCAGAGTGTTATCGCGCTTAGCAAGTACGTCTCGACAGGGAGGCAGTAAAAAAACGTTGTCCGTGTTAGTGATCTACAGGGTCGGCCTTTCCACTCACACAGTCCTTTTATTTTTCTCTAGCACGACTCCCCAAGTGATGGTCGCAACCTCAGACGGATATCTTTACCAATACAACATTGACCTTGAGAACGGAGGACCTTGCGTGATGTTGAAGCAGTACAGGTAAGTAGCAGACACTGAAATGGCAATGCGGCCGCGCGGTTGAGCTCAGTGTATGACCAGCAATAATAACTGAACACGTTTTGTTTGATCGGCTGCTTTCTTCGTCCCGGATAGTTTACTGGAAAGCAGTGAGGACTTTGGCTCTGCGCCCGGTTCTGACTGAGATCGTGAACACACGACACGTTCATGTGGAAAATGAGAGTGGTGGCTAACAGGACCGTCTCGGGTGGCTAACAGGACCGTCTCGGGAACCAAAGTCATTAAAATGATAGCACTTCTTTTTTTTATTATTCTAATGCAGGGTGTGATGTTGGGCGATGCAGTGTGTTCTTGCGGTTGGTATCCTTGTAACGAAAACATTTATTCGCTGTCGGGAAACTTGAACGAATGAGAAGCAAAGTCAATGACACCACCCTTGTACGAGCCACGCTTCTTCTTTGTCTTCTCGGCGCGGAAGCCCTTGCCCTTGGTCACAATCATGTCCAAATGAGCTCTGTATCCATATCCAGCCTCGGAACCACCCTATATCCAGAAAAAGAAATGACGCATGGATGTTAAACCTCAGGACGTCGACACGCAAACTGCGCGCATCCGGCCCCTTTTGATCCTGAGTGGCTCATACCTTGGACATATAAGTGTTATCCTTCAACTTGTCGTTCAAAAAGACAACGTCCTCAGCCTTGACACGCTTGAAGGGCTCGTTCTGGACTTTGGGAGTTTTGGGGCCCTAATGATAACAAGGAAAATTTCAAGTCTGTCAATATCACGCCTTGCATATAGTTTCTAAAAGATACAAGTGCAAAGCCGGCTACGCTCTTACCTCAATCTTCTGCTTCTTAGCAGGTGGTGTAATGATAGTCTCCTCAACAACAGCCTTCTTAACAGTCACCTTCTCGTCCTCGCTGTCGCTGGAATCAGAGTCGGAGGAGCTGGAAGAGCTGGAGGAGTCCGAGCTCGAGCCCGATCCTGAAGACGAAGAGGAGGAGGAAGAGGAAGAGTCGCTGTCACTGTCGCTGTCCTGCGTAACGGCGGCGATGATATCCGACTCGACAGTGGTGGTATCCTCATCATCTGAGTCATCCTCGCTGCTAGAAGAAGAGGAAGAGCCCTCCTCATCACTCGAGTCCGAGGACTCAGCATCGGCGTCGTCCTCGCTCTCTGAAGACGAGGAAGATGAAGAAGACGAGCTAGACTTTGACTCGGCCTCGGAAGAGGATGAATCCGACGAGCTCTCAGCCTTCACCTCCTCCATCTTTTCATCCTCACTGTCACTGTCGCTCGAGTCGCTCGAGTCGCTCGAGTCGCTGGAGCTGCTAGAGTTGCTGGAGGTATCCGTCGCCTGTCCTTCGTAGATTTCAATCAGCGTCTTCTTGGGCTTGGTGCTGGATTTTAAGGTCTACAAAAATGAGTTCATGAGAAAGAGCACGAGTCAGAGGCTGGATCACATCTGCTTCGAGCCTTCTTTGCCCCGTGTGGCGATACCAGAAGGAACAGAGGTTGGTAGTCTTACGTTCTTGGCTTCCTTCTTGAACGCCTTCAAGGTGTTGACGCAGCCCTGGTCTTGCAGGAACTGCTCGATAAGGGAGAAGAGCTCGGCAGGTGCACCCATGTTGAATCTGTGTGTGATGTAAGCGAGAGAAAGAGGAGGAGGAAGAGGGATGGAAGGAGTACAAGTACAGGGGATGGAAGGATGGAGGCAGTTGCAACGCTCGACAAGTGGTGGCAAAAAAAGAGAGAAGCTGTTCTTTTTTTTTTTTTTCTTTCAAGCTTCGTTGGGAGTGCATTGTTATGAAATGTGGCTTGCACTCCAGGAGGCACGTGCGCAGACTGCCTTTCGCTCTCTGTTGATCCATTTCGGAATCAGCGCTTCAACCACACCCGCAACTTGAGCATTCCTCAGAACCTCTCACTTCTCGCAACTCAATCGCTGCAGGACTGACATACATCATGCTGCGACAAATCACAAGGACGCTGCCTCGCTCGGCCATCCAGATCAGGAGCTTTACTGCAGCTCGCTCTGTTGAGGAGCCTTCTGCCAACTACACCCCTGGCAAGCAAGGATTCGCTCCAGGAATGCCCCATCCTCCAGGCACCTCTGCTTCGCCTTCGCCTCCACCAGCACCACGCACCGTTGACTCGCTCCCAGAGATGTCAAAGAGCCACCAGATCAAGGCGAACGGATCGCCAGAACAAAAGTACAAGCTTGAGATGACAAAGTTGCGCCATGCCTATCAGCGTGAACACTTTGTTGGCGAGGACGCCAAGAGAACCCAGAAGGAGAAGCATCGCGAGGGATCATTGCGCAGAGTTAAAGCCCGTCAGAGCGAGGACAGGATCGAGAATGAGCGTCGTCTGGCGTTTGAGCGTTTGATGCAGCCTAATGGACAGATGGCATCTACAGGAGCAGAGCGTCAGGCGCAGGTGGCCGAGTTTGTGAATGCGCGCAAGATCAAGCGTCGGGAGAACTTTCAGAAGCAGCAGGAGCGTGCCTCAGAACAGAGACTAGATGCCATGGTCCGGTTATACCATGCTGCCGACGACTTTGTGACCATGGAGAACTTGGATGCCAAAGTGAACGAGTTTTACGAGACGGGATTGACCCTGCAGAGCAAGGTCTACGTGAGCGGTGTCGAGGATTTGGTCGCCGAGGTTATGGAGAATGGTGGACAGGTTGCATTCCCAGATCTGCTTAAGCGCGAGCAGGAACTCAAGGATGCCCTGGACGGTACGGTATCGGGAGGCAAGGTTGGGTTCGAGGGAGCAAAGGCCAAGGTTGATTCCGCATGAAGACGTCAAGGGACGGATCAGGGGCAGGAAGACAGGGAGAGCTAGCCATCAGGGCAATGACATCCATATAGACGGGGCATTGTGCTATTACATTATCGTTTTTGACATTTGATGATTTTTAGAGTCCTGTTGAAAGTGTAGTGCAGTCTTTATGGGATCCTCTAGAGGGTCGGGTCAAGCCAAAGGCGTCATAAGCGATCTGCACGACAGGGTCAAGCGAGAGAACAACGATCCTTGGTCGTGCATATGTATAACCCATGGAAATTATTAATGCCCGGCACGAGGCGGCGGGCTGCATGTGGTCCGTTGATAGCGAGGGGATGGTTTGCAAGTGTGTTGTGGTGGATGGGCGGGAGGGTGTCAGAGGGTGTCGGGCTGCTGGCTGTCTGTCCTGTGAATTATGGCAGCGGGGGCGGAACTCGGCTGATTCTTCTTTTCGATTCTTTCATATATCACGCTCGCTGTCCTCGTCCATCTTGCGTCTCTTTTTGTTTGCTAGACCTCTTGGCCACTTGACCTCGCTACCATCCCTTCATCTCCACTGCCGCTGCCGCCTCTCCCCACGCTCATTGTGCTCGCTGTAGACATTGCCGCATCGCTCTGTCTTGCCCCCGTCCAAGCTCATTTTAGCGCAGGCGTAGACTTCTCTTTCTGCCCACTATTTGCATCCCCCAAAGGGTTTACGCTGTGTCCTCGTCGTCCGTGGTCCCCTGTTAAATGTCAAATCCCTACCTGAACTTCCTCGCAAGTCTCGGCGGTCCAACTGGGAGCCACTCGACTCTCCAAAAGCTCGCCTCCAGCTCTCCTGCCTCCGCCTCCCCATCCGGCTCCACAACAGCCTCGCCTCGTCCCCAGTCTTCATCTTACCCCTCGTCTCGTCATCACTCGACCGCTGCGCCAAGAGCCCCTGCCCACTTGGCGGCTAAGTCCTCTTCGTCCTTGTCTTACTCTTCGAAACCAAGCCGACCATCCCACATCTCAACGGCCTCGTCCCACAGACCCCGAGGCACTTCATCAAGTTACGACCGTGATGGACACATCAAGAGTAGCCATCATTCGTCCTCCAGCAGTCGGAATCATGATCGATCCGATTCCATAAACTACCGCAATGGACAGGACCGCCCATATTCAAACAACCACAGGAGTACCAAGACCAGCGGTAGCAGTGCTGGCCGGACCAGCAGGGACTTCCATGACGACGGACGCAACAGTAACGGTGTCAGGGGTGACCGCAAACATGAGCGAGATGTCGACAGTGAAGTTTCAAATCACGCTGGCTCTACTAGGCGAACAGCCGCCAAAGATCCCTCGCTTTCGGAATCCGGCTCTAAAAAGAGACATGCCAGGAGTAGGAGTAGAAGCCGGAGCCGGAGTAGCAGTCCAAGGAGGAATAAGAACAGGGATGTGGAGTCTAGTAGGGGCAGGAGCCACAGCAGGAATAGGAACAGGAGCAGGAGTAGGAGTAGGAGCAGGAGCAGGAGCAAAAGCAAGAGTAGGGACAGCAGGAGCAGGAGCGCTAGTAGAGGCGTGAGTAGGACGAGAGCCAAGAGTCCCGTTATCGTGAATATCAAGGTCAAGGAGCAACGACCGTCAACTCCTCCTCCAAGGACACCGCCCCAACAAGAGTTCTACCATGACATGGATGATATGTCCTCCTTGTCGACACTCTCTTCACCCGCCTCCTCATCCATGTCCATGTCCACGTCCACCTCGCCCATACTGCGATCTGCACAACTCCCGCTGTCACTCAGCAAGCAAGGTCTGTCACCCCTCAAGAAGCGCCACCTGGAGGATATTCTTCAAGCCGAGACGTCATACTCGTCACCATCATCTCTTTCAAGTCTGTCGCCCGACCGAAGCAACCGCACGTCCTACGATCGAGAACTGGGCGTTAGCAGCGTTGATCCGTCGACGCCAGCCGAGGCTGAAACTGCACGACATGACTTCAATAACAGTGATGATAGCCCAACGGATCGACCCTCCAAGGAACCGGCCACTCAGCAATCGCTGGAGTTGGAGTTGTTTGGGGCTGCACTCAGCAACAGCAGCCGGGGCAGTATTGGCGGCGAGACCAATGGCACAGGCAGCACGAAAAATGGAGAGCGAAGTCTTCTCAAGAGCACGAAAGTGCGCAGCTCGTTGGACTCTGAAAGAAAGATACGTCTGGATCAACAGCGCAGCTTAAAGAAAACCAACGGACAATCTGGGCCAGCCCAGCTTCCAAAGGGTGTCAGGGAGATTGTGACCATTAACACTCTAAAAGGCACTGTCACCTCATCGATCGTTAAAACTCCATTGCCTGTCAAGCCAAATCAAGGAAGTGGGACCCAGACTGTAGTGCCTGTGGTACAGGCGCATACAAACAAGGATGCTGCCCAAAAACCAGTCGGTCCAAATGCAAACGGCAGCGGCGCAGCACCAACCAGAAGGATGTCGATTTTGCACTCGGATCAAATTGTGGCGGCGGCTATGGGCCGCTACAAGAACCGTAAGTGATATGGACTTGGCGTGCTGAATTTGAGGCAATTTCATATTGATGTTGAACACGCACTGACATTGCATCGCTTACATCCACTAGATTTCCATATGATTGTCGAGGACTCTGATTCAACAGTCGCTTCCAGCCCGTCATCCACAGGGGCAGATACCATGCATGTCTCATTAGAGTACCCTGGCAAGGACTCGAAGGAAAAGTAAGTCAAGATGACATGGTGTCTTGTTTTTTGTTTGTGGTCAAGGAGTGTCTTATATATGCGACGCGGTCGTCTTTGTCGAGGGGAACTAATGTTGCTCATTGATTCGTTTCGTTGACAGATTCACGCTGATGAAGCCGTTCTTGAGCAGGTCAAAGACCGAGTCGGATGACAAGGATGAATACAACCCAATCGAGGATCTGGTGCAGACGGTCCGCATTATCATGGAACACTTTTTCGCCCCTCAGCAATATAAAACGCTTTTTGGTTCTGCGACAGAGGGGCTTTACCGAAGCCTCACAAAGTATAAGAATCGAAAGGATGGCGCTCAGTTCATGAAGGCAGTGGAGGACTTCAACGTGATTATGAGGAAGCAGAAAGCGCAGGGAACCATTCAGGACTATGTGATGCAGTATGGTCATCGGCTGCCTTACGATCTGGTGGTGCATCTCCTGCAGCAAGTCTACTCTCGGACAGTGGCCGCTCGAGCCTCCAAGTTGAACCAGTATGAGGCGTTTTCAAACAATGTCTACGGGGAGATTTTGCCGATCTTGACCAAGGAATTCATTCAGCGGACAAAGTTGGATCAAAGCAAAGTCTTTGTTGATCTAGGCTGCGGTATCGGAAATGTAGTCCTGCAGGTTGCTCTACAAACTGGCGCTGAGTCCTATGGTGTTGAAATTATGGACACGCCCGCCAAGTTTGCAAAGAAGCAAGCCAAGGAGTTTGAAGCGCGTTCTCGGTAATGTCCCTTGTACCTTTATCTCGGCCACTCCTAGGAGAGCCTCCACGTTGCCATGTAGACTCTCAAATCCTAACTCTTTTCTACACACATCTTGGCTATCTTTGAACGCAATAGTGCCTATGGTTTGAGCCATGGCTCTGTGACGATGCTCCACGGCGACTTTTTGGACACACCTGGATTACCATCAATATTGGCAAAGGCCGACGTGGTGCTAGTCAATAACTATGCATTCAACTCGGCGCTGAACCAGTCGCTTTTACAACTGTTTCTGGATTTGAAAGAGGGCTGCAAGATCATTTCGCTCAAGACGTTTGTCTCGCTCGACCACAAGATCAATGTCAGGAACGCAGGCAGTGTCGAATCGATTCTGCGGGTCAAAAAGTATCCGTATTACACTAACGCGGTCTCGTGGACACACAACGGCGGAGAGTACTATATTGCGACGGTGGATCGAACGGCTGTGCAGGCCTTCTGGGAGCGCGCCATGGCTGCTGGAGGAGCAGCGGCCCTGGATGATGGAGGCAGCAGGAGGGCTAGTTCCCGCCGTCGCTGAGACGATTGATTCTTTTTTTTTTCTTTTTTTTTGGTAGTTTCCTTACTTTTCACGCTTCGCACATCACATCACAACACACATACACCCAACACACATACACATCTACACAAAAAAGCATTGATCTCCATTATCTTATCGTCACATCCCCCCCCCCCCCCCCTTCTCTCCATATCCGTATCGTTTTGTCATCACCATCTCTCTCCAATCTCGTGCGTTCCGTAGAGTTCACTCAAAGAGAACAATTCATATTTTTTTATTCCTATATAAATCGCTCTTATATTGGTAAAGACTTAACGTCATATCAAAAGCTTTCGAGCGTCATCTGCTTGGCGATATCTGTATTCTCCACCGCTCCACAAAACTCTTCGAACGAGATCTTGCCATCCATATCCTTGTCAGCTTCCATGATGGTCTTATCGACAATCTGCTGGAGCTGGTTATCCTTCAGGTTGGAACCCACCATCATCTTGAGCACCAGGAACAGTTCTCCATTCGAGATGAAGCCGTCCCTGTCCATGTCATATACCTTGAACGCAACTAAAGCGAAAAAAAGAGAAAGAGAAAAAGAAGGGATATAAGGGAACGTGGGTCTCGATAGAGGCTATTGTTTTCTTTCTCCCTGAAGAGAGGAGAAAGGGAAAAATATCCATTTTCAAGGGGCGGAGGGGGTTTGAACGAACAAGATACATCACAACCAACACAAATGAACTTACACCGCAGCTTCTCAATCTTGTTGCCTTTGTTACTGAACGCACTCAGGCCTGCGATGAATTCCTTAAAGTCGACGTCTCCACCACCATCCTCGTCCATGATGGCAATCAGACGCGAGGCGAGAGGGTTGGTGGCGATCTGGGGGATGGCCAAGAACTCTTCCTTGTCGATGGATCCGGACCCGTCCTTGTCGAGCTTCATGAAACGCTTGTACAGTCGCTGGATCTCCTCTGCGGTGACTTTTTTTTTGTTTGTATATATAAAACAATAGAGGAAAAGGTGGTTAGGATAATGCTCCAAAGCCCAGTGTTCCTTTGGGCTATGCCATGCTAGGTGGGTGTGAAGGGCGCGGGGAGACGTTGTGATATCTTTTTTGGAGAGACAGATTCGCTCGAGGTTGCTCGTTTGTTTCTGAATACGGGTGTGGCAGGAGAGTGTTTGCCTCCCTCTCGAGTGACAGTGCGATAGGGTCTACACAACAAAAGAGCAACGATTCAGAATCTGACCAAGCCAAGGTTCTTACAGTTGGACTCCCTGACCATCTCCTCCAATGGTTGTGATACTCCTTGACCCATGTTGCGATGTTGTGTATAGCGTATATATGGGCTGTTATGTCCTGGATGGGGGGTATACGACTGTATATAGTTGATGAAGATGAGGGTTAATGCTGTCGGTATCCTTTTGGCTTCCTGCTTGATGTATTCGAATCGGCTGCTGATGGTGAAGAAGAGGTCAGCAGAGAGAATGATGCAGAAGAAGTGAAATCAAGGTGAGAAATGCACAACGCCTTGAAAGCACTGTTGCACGTCACGCCCTCCTCCTCCTCCTCTCCTGTCATTGAAGCGCGCACTTTTAAAGTTTTGGCCTTCTCCACGGCGCCAAGGGTTGCGCGTCGCAGAATGAAGTTTAGATGTGTAATCTTTACTGATAAGAAAGTAGGGTAGTCTTCTTGAGTTGAGATGGCTCGTATCCGATGGTGAGGCAGTTAGTCCTCTTGATATGGATTCTATAGTAGTGGTCTGGGGTTGGAGGTGGAGGGATCTACTTTTGATCCAGCTTCCACTTCTTTGGGCTCAAGGACTCAAGGTACCGGATAGTGGGTGCAATGTAGACGAGAAGCAACAGGCCTCCGACCACGACACACATAGAGCTGACATAGTAGTATCCATCCTGCTGAAGAATGCATTCGCCTCCAAGATCTTCACACAATGACTTGCCGGGTTCGGAGGCGCACGAGAAATCTTGACCCTCCTTGTTCACGACCGAGCAGGACGACACCGTGAAATAGTCCACGGCCTCGAGCACAAAGAATCGAGGCCACGTTCCTCCAAAGTTGCTCAACGTGTTCAACAGCTATATTGATGAAAGAAAGTGCACGAGGACACATAGAGTCGATAAGCTCTAGCTGTTTCAACATCAGGGTGGGGGTAGATTTGATACAGAAAACATGATCAGTCCTCGCTTACCGTCATGTACGTTCCACCGATAACAGGGTCAGCAATCACGGTCATGAAAGCGCCCATGCTTACGAATGCAACCGTGCTATTAGCAGAGGACAAAGGAGATGGAATATGGGCTGTCAGTTTTTGAACAGTTTTGAGAGCAGCATGAAAGTGGCGTGAACAGTGAAAGAGATATCGTTACCTGGTGAACGAAGTGGCAACCGTTGTGGCAAGGACCATGTAAAAGTAGGCAGGCGTGACGACACCATCGGCAGGGAATCCGTAGACGAGCAGCATGGCAATGACGCAACATGCTAGATGAGCAAAGAAAGCCCAGAGCCACTAGTTACAACAGGAAGACAATGATGGTAAGTAACAGCCGCTAGTCAAAAAAGTAGCATTGAACAAAACAAGCAGATGAGGCAAGATGTTGACATACCGGCTTCAAGGGTCGGGCACCAGAGCTCCACCTGACAGCATAGTAGCCGAAAATGATCTGGAATGGAAAGTCGATCAAGACAGCAAGCGCCAGGTCCTCTTTGCTGAAACCCTTCTCGAGCAACTTGAGTGCGGTGACTGCATCGTTGGCGATAAATCCAATCTTGGCAGTCAAGAGCACAAGCATGAACGACTTCATGTGTGGCAACCGAATGATACGGAGAATGATCTTGTAGACGGCCTTGATGCCAATGTCTTCCTCATCAGATTGAGAACGCTCCTCCTTCTTCATGATCACAAGCCAAAGTGTAATAGCAAGATACATCATAGCCCAGAACTTGAGATATCCTCCAAGTGGGACCAGTCCGTACTCCTGAGGGATGGTCCTGAAGTACTTGTTGCTGAATTCCGAAGAGTTGAAAGCCAGGAACACCGTGAAGGACAAAAAGTATCCAGTATTCAGTCCAATGGTCTGGGCTGTGGATGCAAACGATAAGTTCTCCTTGGACAATAACGTCAATGCCCAGCCATCCACGGCAATATCCTGGGTCGCACAAAAGAAGATAAGGATAAAGAACACCACGGTCAAGGTGCCAACCGCGATCTGGTCCTGAGCCATCCAGTCCTCGATATTCGTTCCAAGCCAGAAAAACATGAGTCCGGTCATGAGCTGAATTGGTACAATCCACGACTTTCTGCGGCCAAGGCTTTTGTTATAGACGGCGTCGACGATGGGCGACCACAAGAACTTCATGCTGTAAGGGTAGTGTGCTAAGGAGAAGATACCGATCTGCGAATAGCTCATCTTGGCCTTGAGAAGGAATGGGATACTGCCGAATGTGAGGCCCACAGGTACGCCCTGAAGCAAATCTATTTGACAAACGAAACAGACGATGCCCGTCAGTCAATTCCTCGATTCGAGCCATTTTTCAGGGGATAAATGCTATGCAAGACACACATCCCCCCTCGTCCTCAGACGATCCATTCACAACAGGACAGGGCGATTGTAAGAGCAAGCATTAGCGCACACATCAGAACGTACACAAGACCACTAGCAGGATGAAGTTCCAGGTGTCCTTGCCAGAGAGCGAGCCGGTGAACTCTTCCTCGGTATTGGCCAGATCTGATTCTTTGGCATCACCGCGGTTCGCCATCATGAGCTCTTCTCGCTCATCGTCCTGCAGCAAGGCGCCACCTCGCCTTTTTTGTGTTAGCATGGCTGCCTTCTCGTCGAGGTTGTGTGCGGTGGTGTGTCCGTTGGTGTGTCCGTTGGTTGAGTGCAGCTCAGCAGTGCGATCAGGCATGGAATTTTTCGCACTTGCTGCAGAGTCAGCGTTCGAGTCGTTCGAGGAAGCTTTGCCCTCAGTCTTTTTGGACATTTGGAATAGCTATGCTTGAGGAACGAAAGCGAATTAGTCCTGGTGAAGTGATGCAAGAAAGGACAAGCAAGAGGGATGGGCAAGGCTGATGACAAGAACTGTGGTTGGGAGCAAAAGGAAAAGAATAAAAAGGATAGCTGAGAAGACTGTTCGGCGCGGGCGGTGGTATTGCGTGAGATGACGAATCCTGAGGGGTGCAAGCGTCCATGCTCCGGATCAGCATGGCGTCCTTTCTGCTCAACTTACCTAGCAAACGCTAATGGTGCCGCGGTAAGGGGATGAGGATGAGGATGAGGAAGGGGATGAGGAAGGGGATGAAGATGGGAGGTACGGATGTGCTAGTGAAGGGAAAGAGGTGTGAAGAAGGAAGCAAAGGGCGATGATGGAGGTGGAGGGCGAGAAGATTGTCCTGCATCCAAGCAATGGCCTCGAGAGCGCAGGCCGCTTTTCTCTTTTTTTTCTGCGCGGCTGGAAAATGTTGTCGCCTGCTCATTGGGCACCGCCTGGCTTGGCCCTGTCGCAGTGCGACAATTCTTATATTTAAGAATAGTACGAGCCGGCAAACAACCACCACCACGAACGGCGTGTGTGTGTGCGATCGACACCGTTGGGCGACGATTCCCGGGCGTGCACACCGCGGGTGCACTGGCAGAGCTGTACTGTACTTTACATGTCGATGGGATGTACAAGGCTTGTCGACACTGCATGTTTTCATGATGAGACTGAAACGTGCTTATGGCAGCTTGCTGGGAATTGAACCTTGTGCGTCGATGTGATCTGGCATCTGGGTGTCTGTTGTGTCTGTTGACTGTGGGGAAGATCACACACACACACACAGACACACACACACACACGCACACTAACAAAAATTCCGACCCCTGCTCCTCCTTTTCACCTTTGCTCTCCTCTCTCTCCCTCTGTCTGTCTCTTTTCTACACACACATTCTCATTGCAGCGCACTCGCTCCATTCGCCGCTCTCGTTGTCTCCCATCCTTGCTCATCCTCATCCGCACCTGCATCCTCAGCACCTTGTCTCATCTTCCTCATCCCTCTGCTCGCAAAACACATGACTACAGCACTGGTCTCCGACTTGACCGCTGCAGCCACCAACGACAGCGACGCAAAGCTCACACAGCAGTTGGTCGATCAGCTCAACAACACCTCGCTCGACGACGACGGTCTGGAGGACATGAGTGTCTCGTCCTCGTCGTCAGGATCCTCCTCCACTGCTGCAAAAACGCAGGCCAACCTGCTTAGTCCTAACGAACAGGAGGCTGCTGGTAAGTTACCCTTTTGTAAACCGTTACCCTTTTATAAACCGTTACTGCCCGTTCCTGGCTCTTTGTTCGCTGTGTCTGCGCTTCTGTCCCTCCTACGTCGATATCTCCCTGATTCATACTAAACAACCCTCTGCAACCGTTGAAAAACACAATGAAATACTGCCCACCGGCTATCATAGACAAGGACATGCTTCATGGTGTGCAAATCTTTTTCGAAAACGAGTTTGTTGAAGCGCAAAGGATCTTTGCTACGCAGGATCAAGTCAACCCCATTTACGCTCTCGGCTCGGGTGCTCTTGCTTTCATGAAAGGTATCTTGGTCATCCCCCACCCCTTGCTTCACCGACACGAAGCCCGTTTTCGAATTTTTTTATGCAATCAAGCGATTTGGGAATAGCACGCTAACAGAGCCTTGTTCCTTGCCCTAGCCTGCATGACCTTTAACGAGCTGGATATACAAAACGCCATTCGGATCCTTACCCAGGCCGAGACGCTTTGCAGTGCTCAAATCCAGGCTGCCCCCAAGAAGACAGTGCCGTTAATGTCCTCGGTCTCAAAGCTAGTGTCTTCTGGCTGGGGCTATTTTGGATACAAGGACTCCTCCAAAAAGAACGACAAAAATAGCCCCGCAGGAACACCACCACCACTTCCAAAACATATGACGAATGGCGAGATCCGAGCAAGAGTTGTTCGAGCCGAGGGCTTGCTGTTGACATCGCTTATCCTATTGCTTCAAGAGAGTATTATGAGCTATCTCAAGGCTGGTCTAAACCTCAGAAAAGGTAAGCATATTGGGTCAACGATACGACTTTGCCTTCGCCATTTTGATGGGATCACAAGTACCCACATGCCAAAGAGAAAAAAAATAGACACTCCCTCATCTTTGTGTTTCTTTTTATATTGCTTTCAGGTTATAAGTCGTACGAGAATGTTTGGGCTGAACTCAAGACCATGGGCGACGAGGTCGACACGCTTGTTGATAAAAACACGTTAGGCGGGATTCAATTTGGGTACTGTTATCGTTGGTTTTTTTGTTTTGTCAGCTCCTCTACTCAAGAGGCATCGACAGGCGTGCCTTCGATTTCACAATGGCATCCAAAACTGACCTCTAGTGCTTTCACCGACATGCTCTGACTTTCTTTTTCTATTCACCGAACCAGCCTCGGAACAATCCACATTGTCTTGGCATCATTGCCTCCTAAAATCCTGCGGATCATCTCCTCGTTCGGATACACAGGAGACAAAGCATTTGGATTCGACCTCGTCTCAAAATGCATTGCTGGCAAAGGAATTCGCTCTCCCTTGGGATCACTCATGTTTCTCTCTTACTACACCATCTTGGCAGGATTCGCACCCTCTATCCTGGCCGAGACCAACGTCCCTATTGCGGACAAAATTCTGAAGGAAGCACTGCAGGATTACAAAGAGTCGGCGTTTTTCCTGTACTTTGAAGGCCGCAACTGTCGAATCAAGGGTATGCTCAAGGAATCAACTGCTGCGTTTGAGCTGGCATCAAGCAAAGCAACGGTCGACTGGGGATCAGAGCTCCAACGTCTCTGTGATTATGAGCTAGGATTGAACTGTGCCATCTTGTTGCAGTGGACAGAGTCCATCGTCTACTTTGAGAGGCTTGCCAAGGAGAATTACTGGTCCAAGGGATTTTTCCTCTATTTCAAGGCCGCAGCCCTCGAGGCCGCGGGCCAGAAGAAAGAGGCCGTGGAGATTTACCAGGGCATTCCTGGACTGGTCAATCGCAAGTTTGGTGGACGGACCATTCTGGTGGAGCAGTATGTCACTCGGAAAGTCAAGCTGTTTGAACAGAACGGCTTTGAAGATACCAACCTGCCTGTGCTCGAGATCCTCCTGATCTGGAATGCTTTCGCGTCCATGACACCAGAGAATCTGCTAGCCTCGTTGGCACTAGTTGACGCACAGATCAGCAAAAACAGGGGCTCGACAGGACTGGACTCGCTTGCAGTTCTCAAGTCCATCAAAGGCGCCATTCTTCATCAGCTGGGTCGTCATAAGGAAGGAGCAGAGTGTCTGACCTGGGTCATGGAGTTGCCAGCAGCCAAAATTCAAGAGGAGAAGTGGGTTGTTCCGTTTGCGTGCTGGGAGGCCGGAGTGGGCAGCTGGATGGAGGACAAACCCCTTGAGGGCGATAAGCGGTGGGCTCGGGCAAAGGGCTACTGGGACAAGGCGGTTGGATATTCTGGCTACGAGTTTGAGTTCCGGTTATCGATCCGCATCCACGCAGCCATGATGCGTATTCAGGACCTGGTCGAACAGTCCAAACTCAAGGCATTCCATTGATCACATTAAAAGGTGGGAAAGAAGAACCCTTGAGATAGATATATATTACAATTTTATAGACTAGAATCCGGCGCTCTTCATGAGGTCAGCACCACTAATAGTTGGTTTTGGAGGCTTTATCTTGTTGAATAAACCCTTTTCCTTCTTGTCCTTGTCGCGACTGCTGCTGGAGCTGCCCTTACTGGTACCTGATTTTCCAGATCCAAGGGAATCGTACTGCATCCCATCATTCGTTGCGCGGATCTTGGAGGGTGCCGGGGGTTGCTTGTACCCTCCAAAGTGATAGTCCAAAGCTCCAAGAACCGCCACTGGATTCGGGACCTCTTGCTCCCTCTGCTGCGCCTTCAGTTTCCGCTGTCGTTGAACATACCGTTGCTGCTGCAATCGATGCTGCTCCATTACCATCATCTCCTGCTCCTTCATGTGTTGCTGTTCAAACAGGAGCTGTTGCTGCTGCATGTACTCTTCCTGCAATTGTCGCTGATATTTTTGTTGCTGTTGAGGATCGAGCTCATGCTGCATTTGCATCTGCAGCCGCATCTTGGCCTGTAAGGTCCGATCGTCCGGTGAATAATCATCCAACCCAAACCCTCCCGTGAGCGACTGCGATGAGAAGGGATGTTGCTGGAAGGAAGGTGAAAGAGGCGATGGATACGCGTTTTGGTACTGCGAATCGGATGTTGAATGAGGTGGCAACGGTGCTGCTCGCATCTTGCGTTGGCGTGGATCGGGTGAAGACAGGAACAAGGGACCCTGTCGATCCTCGTCCTCCTGAGTCATGGCTGGCATAATGCGCTGGCCACCGTTGTATTGCTGCAAGAGCCCCTCACCGACCAGACCTCCATCCGTGCTGACACTGTCTCTTGACTGGATCGACGCCCCACGTCGATGGGAGGGTAGCTTGGTCGAGGGAGGTAGGATACGTGTGCTCGAGCCTCGCGTCAGTGCTATCGAGACCCTCCTGAGTCCATTCGTGGATGTTGGCGTCGGTGGCAGATCTCTGCCTTCGGCTGCGCCTGCAAGGTATTGTGGAGAAGCATTGAGGGCCGCTTGCTGCGACAGAGCCATGCCCACTGCCCTTGCTTGCAGGCCCACCTCACACGCCATGAGTGCTGAACTATAAATCCGGATCGGGTTTTGGTGGATCGTCTGATGAAGAATATCCATCGTGAGCGCATAGAGTCCCTTCAAATCGTACCGCTTGGCCAGGATCAACAAATAGTCGGCAATGCCAGCAGCAATGGTCGAGGGTACAGCTCCAGTATAAAGGTACTGCAAAAAGATTGGTACCACCTCATCTGGCACAGGCACGGTCAGGATCAATGGGGTCACGTAGGGCGGTGAGAGCAGCAACGACGAAAACTCTGGCCAGCGGACTGCTAGCATGGTCGAGCTCGCTCCGAAGAGTGTCCCCGTGGCAGATGCCACGTGCATATCACTCAGACTTGGGTTCGCCAGCAGATCTTGACCGAGCTCTTGTGCACACGTCGGCAGCGATGGGATCGGGCGCTCGTAGAGACCGTAAGCTTGCAGGTCGATGCGGATCATGTGGTCAAGGTGCTGAATCCTGTTGGCATAATCCGTCTCTGCATTCGCGTCATAGTGACCAAAAATAAGCAGAGTTCCCGTTGCGGGATGGAGTAGTGTCCGAGTCCAAGATCCAGACTCCAATGTGTTGTCGGTCGCAAGTCGCTCCCACTTGTAAACTGTAAGGTTGAAAGAGTATATTGCCAGCGTGGGAGCCTTTCCTGGGATGATGAGCGTGCCTGTTAAAATCAGCTGGTTCTGATAGACGTGACCTTGAGGGAACCGCAGGCCCGGAGGCAGCTCATGCCCCATCATAGTCAGGGCTTGTGTCTTTTCAACCAAGGAGAAGGATGGGGGTGGTGTTGGTCCTGAGGACGGCGCGGTAAACTCTGCATTGGCAGCTGTGAGATGCGTGTAGTGAGGTGTGATGACCTTGAAGTCCCTCTGCAGATTTTGGAAATTGTAGTTGGAGTAGAGATAGATCGATGGCACCTCCTTTCCTGTCTTGAAGGCAGGGGTCAACTCGCCGCTCACTAGCCCTCCTGAATTCTTTCCATTGCTGCTGGCCGCTGGCGAGGTCGTGATATCCGCAGAGGTGTTCGCTGTCGAATCCGCATCCTGTGAGGCCAATGATGCAGAGTTTGAGGTGTTGATACGGCCACTAAGAACCATGGAGATGCTAGTCATGGCATCAATAGGGCCCGAGTCGGTAGAAGGCCAGGATATTTTGGAAGATGGGAACGAAGGTGAGGACGGAGCTGCAGAAGCCGATGATTGCTTGCTTGGTCCTGTAGCTGCAATTGTCCTGTATGAACCGCACTGGCCAATGGACTGAATCGAGGCCACCCACTCCCAGGTGTGAAGATCAAGCACACAGGCATCCTCAACATACGCCTTCGCTGTATCCGTGCCGCCAATGACGACCAAATAATGATCCAAGATCGTTGCCATATGTGCCCACCGAGGTTTGGGCGTGTGCACATTGACGCTCGGGTGCTTTTGCTGCCACCGCTGTGTAAGGATGTCGAAAACGTGAATATCATTCATGGCTGCCATGGTCGTCGAGCTCTTGCTCTTTTGTGCCTCGTCGCTCTCCTCGCTGCTGTCCTGCTCGCTCTCGGTGCTAGACTGAACAATCCCCATGCCTCCAAAAAGAATCAACGACGTCCCAAAGGCATTAAGAGTATGGAAGTAACGTGGTTGAGGTGGGACTGACACTTCGCCTGAAAGCGACCCTGAGGAGTTGATTGGATCCGTTGTCAAAGACAGTGAGAGGTATGCATTGGGGTCCGAGATCGCACTGCTTGAGCCCGGGGTGGATGCCGCACTTGATGCATTCTCGCTCCCATCGACCGATGGTTCCGTAGGTGTGATGGGAGCAGGATGGATGGCCTCCCAGGAGTGGGTGCCAAGATCGAGTACGTAGTGGCAGTTGGTGAGCTCTCGGTTCTCGAGACGGCCACCAAAGCAGTGCAGTGCCGAATCGTTGACCAGGACAATGGCAGAGCCCATGAGTGACGGCGGCGGTGCACCTTTGGTGGCGCTGGATGTCATGGCCAGAGCCTTGGTGGAGACTTGTGTGGGCATGGTGGGTGGCAACGGCTGCTGCGGGTAGAGCACCTGCTGCTGCATGGACTTGGGAAGCACTGGGCTGGTGTCGATCTGGAACACGGCATGGCTGCTGCCCAGGCCAACCTGAGGTGCGCGCCGTGAGGCTGCCACGACGGTCATTGCACGACTGCGACGGGTGGGAGTGGAGAAGGTGGAGAAAGTGGAGAAAGTGCTGAGGCGATGGGAGCGTGCGCTCGGCAGTGGGCGAGTGAGTGAGAGCAAAGAAGCACCTCCAGTGGTCGAGGTATGTGGGGCAGGTACGTCGATTTGAGTTCCTGGCGAATGACTGGCTGAATTAACGCAAATACTCCACAGGGCGGCTCGGCACTCGGCTGCGCGAAATTGGTGCAAAGACAGTGCAGGAAAACAAGAGAAGAAGCGGGCGCGAAGGTGTTAGAAAGGGTCTGCTCTCCGACCAACCGAGGACTGCAGTTGTTTTTTCTCGCATAAACGGGCGGCTGTGCTTACCAAACTATTAACGGTGCTGGACGGAAAGGAGATAGTTGAGGGGAGGAGGAGGACGGTGAGACGGCGATGGCGATGGATATACGACGATGAGAAGGTGAAGGACAAGGACTATTAACAGGCGAAGAGGTTGAGGCGTAGGATGGACGGTATGGATATGTACAAGGGCGTGTGCGAGGAAGAGGAAGCTATGGACAGTGTGTGTGTGAGGGAGGAGGGTGAGGCGAGCGAGCAAGCGAGAAGGAAAGGAGAAAAGAGCGAAAAATGAAAGCGGTGTGTTTGTGTCCTGTGTTTTGTGGGTGATGATTGATGAACAGGCGACAGGGTGCCGTGCCCACTCCAACAGAATGACCGAAGCGACCAATCTGCTCGACCCAACGGATTTGGTGCTTGCTCGCCCTCCCACACAACACACACAGGACAGACAGGGCACGACAACAACACACACATGAATGTTGTCAGATGCATTGAATTGCACTGAATAAGGCAAGGAATCGCAAAAAAAAACAAGGGCAACCCTTTGGGTGCAGGCATGCATGCATCGGTGTGCTGTAAACCAAAAAAAAAAAATCTTCACAATCGATGATGCATGCAGAAGAAGCCCTCGTCTCCCTTTTTTTTCTTTTTTTGCCTTGCGCCCCACAGCGCTCGCTGGTGGTGTTATCTGTGCGAGCTTCAAAAAGCATAAACTGAGTTCCGCATGTTCGTTGGTCCCTCCTCACGCTCGTCTTAGTCGCCAGCTTTAGCCTAATACTCGGCCCGCCTCTCTTCATGAATCATAATAAGAACGGTGTATTGGCAGCTGTGAAGAATCGGCCGATCAACCATCTTCCTCCTCTGTTCTTTTCAACTGTCTCCATGTGAGACTCGACATGGAGGGAGAGGTCAAGGCTACTTGTTACTAGATGTAGTGTCAACAAGAGCGCAACCTCTCCCCCACAATCCAAGTTTCACCTGTGCCTGTCTTTGCATGCGTCTATCTCGTGCACTCCCAGACGATACAAAATCTTGTCTTCCAGCTGTGAGCATTCCTGCCATTGCACAAGATACTCCATTCCGCCTTGACATTTCTTCTGGTCGACAGAGCGGCACAGCGGCATGCGCCAAAGCATCGACATGCGGTCGTTATGTACTCTCTCTAAACGACGATATGTATCTTTCGAAGATCATCTAACACCGCGGCCAATTTGACATAATCGTTTTACAGTGCTCTCAAAGGCGATCGATCACTTTTTGACGAACAAAGGAGTTCGGAAGCAGACCCACTAGACTTGAAATATCCGCAACGGGCGGCCTTTGCACCGTGCTTTTCCACACTAACATCCAAATCCACATGCCACCTGGCCTCGCCTCGATAATCGACGCCAAGCACAACAGAAGGAAAATGTTACGAATAAGCACAGAGAGGACGAATAGAACATAGTACAAAGTCATGAGAGCCCCCACTGACATGATGTGGCTGGAAAATAATAGCCCGCGCATTGACATTGTTCAAATGATACACCAGGCTCGTGTGTCTCGTAGGGTTGGATTACGCGTGAGTGTTTGCTCTGGATTAGCTCGCCTCAAGAGGATCATTTTGCTGACTGAGTGACATTTGCTGTTCCCAGCAGCAGGAGATTCAGCACCATCCAAAGCCGAGGCCTGACCGTCCATCTGCCAGTGTGAACCACTTGGTACCATGATAAGCACAGCTAGAAAACTCACATGTTCGGAAGCACTATTCATTTCAACCAAGCGCGAAAGTGTGTAAGTGTGCACAAAATCTACCAGGTCCTTGTGAAGCTCTCATTCGTTCTTGGAGGGATCCGCCCATGTCAGAGTATACCTATAGTCTATCAGAGGGAGACCAAAGAGAGTGCAACTGGCGTGTGCAAGTTGCCTAGGCCTTTTGCGCCTCTTCTAATCCTTCCGTGTCATATGGAACTGGATGGCTCAGGCCTCGGTAGAGCACTAAGCGACGCGTAATCGGCCGCTACAGACCAATCGTCTGATTACCTACATGTATAAACCATCAAGCTGTGTTGAACGTCCAGAAGCATGTTCACAACGTGTATCATGTCTCACCAAGAGAAAAGGGGGTCCGCAACCACGCCTGTTCTTCTGCGCGCTGTGCCAGCTAGAAGCGAGGGTGCCTTAACGTGTGCCTTGATTGATTACAGAGGACCATGGCTTGTCCTTCTTTTTTTTTTTTGCTTTCTGCCTTGCGATGACAAAGGAGAGAACCTGTGTGCGCATTGCTGCCTCCAGCTGGTCCTTGTCTACACAAGATTTGTCAGATCGTCCTCGTCCTATTCGACCCCAGCCACAGCTTTTTTTTTCCTGGGGTCGTGTACCAGAGCAGTGTTCAATTGGACGTCACCAACACCCACTTGCAGTGGGTGGGGTATAAAGGGTCTTATCTTTCTTTCCTCTCGCTTCCATCAGCACTCACATCACTTTGCATCCTCCTACACAACCATGTCTTCTCTCGACCAAATCAAGAACTTCACCACCGTCGTGTCCGATACCGGCGACTTCGAGTGTAAGGGCGCCTTCTTCACCTGTTCCAACGAATACACCACCGTGGAAAAAAAAAAGAAGAGGCTGCGATGCGCACTGGTTGACTGATCAGCATCTTGATTCTCTTGTATAGCCATCGCTCAGTACAAGCCCACTGATGCCACCACCAACCCCTCGTTGATCTTGGCTGCCTCCCAGAAGCCCAACTACGCCAAGTTGATTGACGATGCTATCGCCTATGGAAAGAAGATTGGCGGGTAAGTTTGGTTTTCGCAAGCATCCATAGTTCTCGTGTCCACACTCTTGGGGGTCTCCCACACTTGGTTCTGAAGACTTTACATGGCGTGAGCATCAATGGCACCTTCTCGTCGTGGATGTTGGCATGCATACTCGGGAACGATCATCGGGGAAAGCTGCAAGAGACCAGGCTGAGAAGAGAAAGAGGACACAACTGCGCATCCAGAGGGAAAAAAACGTTTTGCCGCTCACACTGCCAGCCTCACTCTCAACTGATTGGTACCGGCTTACCTCAGGAGCGAACGGGCACATGTCCTCGACGAGGGAAGGTCGTTGTTGTAAAGCCTGCCTTGTGGATCATCGCGGGTTTGGGTTAGCGCGTCAACGTTTCGTCCTCATCGTGTTCTCGTTGGGCTTATCAATTGCGGGATCTCTCTTGAACCCAAAAAAGTCCCCCAGTTGACGACAGATCAGCAATGCTCACCTATCTGTGACACTCATCCCGTACTCTTTGTTGACTGCATCTTTGCCTCTCCTTAGCCCTATCGAGTCCCAGACCGAGTCTGCCTTGGACAAGTTGCTCGTCAACTTTGGTGTTGAGATCCTTAAGATCGTCCCTGGACGTGTCTCCACTGAGGTCGATGCCCGTCTCTCCTTCGACAAGGAGGCCACCATCGCCAAGGCCAAGAAGATCATCGGTCTCTACAAGGATGCCGGTGTCTCCAAGGACCGCATTCTCATTAAGATCGCCTCCACCTGGGAGGGTATCCAGGCTGCCAAGCACCTCGAGGCTGTCGAGGGCATCCACTGCAACCTCACTCTTCTTTTCTCCTTTGGCCAGGTAATGTCTTGTCATCAACGCAACTATTGTCATCCTTTAGTCAAGCCTTGATCTGTCTTACCTAACCTCGTCTGCTTTTTCTTCTTTTAGGCTGTTGCTTGCGCTGAGTCCAAGGTTACCTTGATCTCGCCCTTCGTTGGCCGTATCCTTGACTGGTACAAGGCCTCCACCAAGAAGGAGTATGTCGGAGCTGAGGATCCCGGTGTCATCTCGGTCTCCAAGATCTACAACTACTACAAGCAGCACGGCTACAAGACCATTGTCATGGGTGCCTCCTTCCGCTCCATTGGCGAGATTGAGGAGTTGGCAGGTTGCGATTTCTTGACCATCTCTCCCAACTTGCTCGAGGAGCTCCAGAAGTCCAACAAGAAGATTGAGCGCAAGTTGAGCCCCGAGATTGCCACCTCGACCGCCCAGCAGTACCCCAAGGTCACCTTTGACGAGGCCGCCTTCCGTTGGGAGTTGAACGAGGATGCCATGGCCACTGAGAAGCTGTCCGAGGGTATCCGCAAGTTTGCTGCTGATGCCTCCAAGCTTGAGAAGCAGTTGGCTGAGAAGTTGGCCCACTAAAGCCTTCCCCTTGGTCGCTCCTCTCACTCTTTTCGCCCTCTCGCACACTGCCCTGTCCCCCCTCTCGTGAACTTGTCATAGAACCATCATCGCGAGCAAAAAAAAATCCAATCTTTCACAGTGTAAATAAAAAAAAAGCATCCCATAAACACATGGTCATGACTCCTTTCTGGAGAGATGTCGGGTAAGGGCGTTAACCTATTGTTTGTAATTTACAAAGTGCGGATCAATAGATCTCTATGATTATATCGAAGTAGGGATAGGAATGAGATGCCTCATCCTTTCCACCTTAACCTTCAAGTATCGATCCAGCTCCTTGCCGCGCACAATCTTGTTTTCAACCGCGCCCTCCTTCACCTCAAAGTCGACCTCCATATCCAGGCCTTGTTCAATGGCTTCCCAAGACTTTGGCATCATAGCCACCCGTTCGACCACCCGAATCTGCGAACCCTTCTCGACCTGTTCAATCTTGTCTGGATTGTTGGTCAAAAGTCGGATCTGGTTCAATCCTAGGTCTTGCAAGATTGCCTGGGCTACTTCGTAAGTACGCTCGTCTGCGCCGTGGTTCAGCAACAAGTTGGCCATGACGGTGTCGTAGCCAAGATCTTGCAAATTATAAGCCCTACAAGATTATGATTTGCGAGAGTACAAGGATTAGCAATATGTTGGGATGCATGGAGAAAACGAGACGATCAGAAGCGAGGAGGGGGAGGGGGGTGCAGAGCACAGCGCACAGGGCTATCTGTGGGAATATTGCGGGCATTATACCTCGCACGATGGGTCGAGTGGTTTTATTCATGCCAACCAAAAAAAAAAATTCACACCTCGATATTTCACATGGGCCGATCACTTACTTGAGTTTTTCACCTAAGCCTATGCCACGACCCTCCTGACGCAGGTACACAACCACGCCAGAACCTTCGGCTTTCATCAGCTGGATCGCTTCATCCAACTGCTCGCCACAATCGCATCGCGCAGAGTGTCCGATCTCACCGGTGAAGCATTCAGAATGTATGCGTGCCAAGGGAACCGAAACCGAAGCCGAAGCCAAAGCCGAGGCTGACGCTGACGCTGAAGCTGCTGAAGTTGCAGATACCGTCGAGTATTCTAATGTGGCCTGCTGCTGGCCTTCGCTTTCAGCAGCCACAGTGCCACGCAGGCGTCCTACATAAGCACCGCGTTTGACTCGATCCAGCTCGGTCTCATTCGGCTGGACTTTATCCAAACTCTGACTCCGGATGGCATCACCAAACACGAACGCCAGATGCTCCTTCTTGTCCCGAGTGTTCTCGTAGATATGCAGAAAGTATTCCGATCCGTCTGGGGTCGGGATGCGAGCCCGGGCCGTGCACCATGCCACTGGGCCGGTTTCTGCAATCGGGGTGCTAGCTGCCGAATGGGAGGCAGTGGAGGCAAGTTGGGACACTGAGACCAGGGGCGGGGTCGCTGGAGGGGTGTTGTATGAGGCCACGGACAGAGGGTTCAGGGCATGAATAGCGGTGCGTTGAGGCACAGGTGTTTGGAGATCCGAGCTGGGGACGGAGGAAGAGGGGGAGGATGGGGTATCGGCTGGAGGGGAGAGAGGCGAGGCTGTGCTGCTCAAAGTGTGAGTGGGGTTGGTTTCGCTCGCTAGCTGGTTGTGGTGATGAGCTTGCGCATAGGGTTGCTGGCGCACGGGGTGCTGCTGCGAGTGAGAGTAGCGGGTGCCGTTGGCATGGCTGCAGGCGTGCGAGTGGGAGTGGGAGTGGGAGTGCGAATGCGAGTGGTTATGGCTCTTGAAGAAGAAGGGGTTCATGTGGTCGAGGACGTTCCTGGGAAGATAACTCGAGGCAACCACAGCAGGCTCATTCATCGAAATGTCGCAGGCCATTGCTGGAAGGTCAGATTGAGCAAGCGGCCGAGGGTAGGTTGGAGGAGAAGAGACAGGCGTGTTGCTTGAAGCAAGCGAGAGTGCGGACGAGGATGGGGGGTGCGAATGGGGTGGGATGGATGGGATGGGATGGAGAAGAAAAGCTGCCACTAGGCTTGATAAAAGCGCAAAGCGCAGCTCGGCACGCAAACACTCCGTCGAGTATGTCAGTACGTTGAGTAAACACACCCACGTTGAGGCCGACGCAACCCACAAGCGAGCGATCAAAAGCCAACGGGTGAATTCCATCCCCTTGTGTAGTCCATTTCACACGCTGTATCCCTGCACCTGCCAGTATCCGATCTGCTCTTGCGCACCGCACCGTGTCGTTGCGGCACACACCTTCACCAAACCCAACTGTCGTCAGAGCCTTGACTCTCTATTTGTTATTTGTTTAGTCAGAATGGGCACTTTCGCCAGACCGCAACAACACGCAACGGCTGCTCTATGGTTCATCCGCCTACAGTACACTCCTGCTGAAGCTTCTCAACCCAAAGCCGATACAGATCGGGCATATATGAACTCATCATCGTGTGGTGTTGCTTGAAAAAAAAGGACCTGACGAGCATTGTAAAACACGTGATTGTAGGTTTGTATCGCAGTACCTGCGGGTGTTTTCTTTTTGTATGTTTTTTGAACTTCAACACATCCGAATCATCCCAATAACTGCCTCCCCTCTCATCAAACAACACACGCCATGTCCCGCTTCATCGCCATCTCCCGTCCCCTTGCTGCCGCTGCCCGCGTCCAGGTTGCACGCTCGGCTGTTGCCACCCGCTCTGCTGTCCAGAGTAAGCTTCTTTGCGCACGTCTTCGGGTCTCGGAGAAAATCAAATATTCCCTTGGATCAATTGTCACTTCTCACCCAAGCAGGAAATTCGGGCATCATGGAAGAAGGATGGGACTCAGCTTTGGACTCTCTAACCGCTTCGGTGCTCCTCCCATGGGAAGCAGAGAATGGCACTATGAGTGCCATACCTGCGTCGGCGTTGCTTTTTGTGTATTTCTTCTTATTCTCAAAAGTGGTCGACCAGGAATCTGGTGTGGAAATGATCGCGATTATTTTCAGGAGATCCGCTCCGCCATGGTTGAAATCGGAGTCATCAAGGCCGACCCGTCTCGTCTATCACCCTTGTCCTTGCTCTTCTTCATTTCCTTCTTTTTCTTTTATTCCTTCTCTTTGTCGACACTTCGGAGAAGACGTGTTCCTCAACCTGATTATCGCTTGCTCAGCACGTAATCTTCGGAAAGGAAGCTCATCTCAGACAAGACACACCTTCCTTGTCCGGAAGAAGCAGGAGCTCCGAAGGCCGCTTTTGGACACCTGCTCTATATATTTTTTTTATTACTTTTTTTTTGGTATTTACCTGTCTCTGCGCCCACACCATACCGGTGCCAGACACGACACGGGAAACGCGCGTGCGACGCACATGCATCCGGCGAGGAGGCTGGACGGGTCATGAAGAACTTTTTTACTATTGCGTGTGTCAACTATGGCGTCTAACCGCTGCATCTTGCATCTCTTGATATAACCTGATTAGTCCGCCACTACTCAGAGCACCATGAAGAGTCCTTCGAGGACTTCACTGCCCGCTTTGTCAAGTTCTTTGACAATGTCGATGATCTCTTTGAGCTCCAGCGTGGATTGAACAACGCCTTCGGTTACGATCTCGTCCCTTCGCCCTCCGTCATTGAGGCTGCTCTCAAGGCTGCCAGACGCGTCAACGACTACCCCACCGCCGTCCGCATCTTTGAGGGATTGAAGGTCAAGGCTGGATCTGATGCTCTCTTCAAGCAGTACATGGATGAGCTGGCCCCTCTCAAGGCCCAGCTCGGTGTTGAGACCAAGGAGGAGCTCGGATTTTAAAGAAAGATGAGACTTTATAAAACCTTTAACAAGCAACAAAACAAGCACCATCGAAAACACACAACAGTCGTTTGACCATGGAGAGAAAACAAAAAAAAAACTTTAGGAAAAAGAGAGCGGCCGAGCGGAAGAAGAAAGGATACACGCAAGGAAAAGAAGATCAAGAGTTGAAGGCTCCCTTTATGAGGAACCAGCGCTATCGAACGGGAAGCCGTTATCTCTCGTCTTTACTTTCTTATTCTTACCCTTCTTTCCGTTCACTTCTTTCATTTTGTGGAGGAGAGTTGAGTGGAGGTATATTTGAATCCTTGCAATACATCATTAGAGTAAAACACTATTATCATCATGACCATGCTTATAAGTGCCATTGTTTTGGAACGCAGATTAAGAGCTGCGGACGCGTTCTGATATGATGCGGTATGACCAGAGCACGTCGTCGATCTGCACGTAACATATTTAGGTGTGTGTGCAGGACCTGCACCAACATCCGTGCTCAAATCAATCCGCGACCAAATGGCAATTGCACAATTAGCTACGCGCTTGTGGGATCAAAGATATGCAATACATAGGTGATATGATATGAGTAGTGTATTCTTCGTCTCTCGTTATTCTATATAGCAAAAGAACAAAGACTCCCGGAAAAAGAAATGTGAAGAAAACAAAAAAGACATGAGAAATAAAATGCAAAGAGAGAGAGAGAGAGAGAAGTGAGCAAAGTAACCCATTACTTCTTCTCCTTCTTCTCCTTCTTGTCCTTCTTGTCCTTCTTCTCCTTCTTCTCCTTCTTCTCCTTCTTCTCCTCAACGACCTCCTCCTTCTTGTCCTTCTTCTCCTTCTTGTCCTTCTTCTCCTTCTTCTCCTTCTTCTGCTTCTTGCTCTTGTCCTCAGAGTCCGAGTCCGAGTCAGCCTTGCGCTTCTTCTCTGATGATGGTGCTGCAGACGTCATGGTGGCATCTGTAGAGGTGTTGTACGAGGAAGAGGCGACGAACTCGTGCTTCTTCTGGCTCTTGGCGTTGCCAGCAGCCTTGCGGTCAGCGCTGCTGTTGTTGTTGCCGGAGCGACCCTCGAGCTGGCGGAGACGGGCCTCGACCTTGCCGCGGTTCTCAATACCAACATCAGGAGTCTCAGTCTCACCGAGAGCATCGACTCTGATGGACAGGGCAGCCTTGGTGGCGACCATACGGGCAATCTTACCCTTCATCTTGGGGCCAGCCTGACCGATCAAGGAGGCGTGATAGATCAAACCGTACTTGGGTGTGTCGTGCTTGGTCTTGAGGGCACGGAACAGGGCCTTCTCGGCACCAAGAATCTGGATGGTCGAAGCGGGGTGCTTGGCCAAGGTCATCAACGAACCGGCGTGGGCAATCAGACGGGCACCGACCAAATCACCGACAAGGGCGGTCAAGTTGGGGGCGATGGCGTTCATGCGGTTTTTGAGGTACTCGTAAAGCTGGGTGCGGTACTCGGTGATGGAGATGATCTGGTCGCAAAGGGCGTGAATGTTTTCCAAATCCTCGTCAGAGATCTCAGTTCCCATCGAGATCTCAGATGCCTCCTTAACCTCCTGCTCAAGCTCCTCGGGAAGAATATCGGACAAGTCGGTGGAAGAGCAGTTGGCGCGGAATCCCATCTTCTTGACGATCTTGGAGTAGGCCAGGTTGTCAATAATCAACCTGGTCATCTCGGGGAAGTGCCAGCCGTACCACTCCTTGACACGCATAGAGTAGGTGTTCAACTCCTTGTCGAGGTCATCCAAAAGAGCAATGGCCTGAACAATCATGGTGTCGACTTTGTCGGGAGAGAACTTGAGTTTATAGCGAGAGAGCGAGTGGGAGAGACCCAAGACCATGGCGGACAAGTCCGAGGAAGACAATCCAGAGAGAAGCGACTCCAACTGACCGCGAATACCACGGAAAAGATCGAGGGTGGTCGAGTCAGAGACGACCTTAATGTTGAGCTTCTTGGCAATGGCACCACCTATTTTGTTTTATCAGAAAAAAAACCATACAATTGTCAACATCCAGGGTCGGGTCAAAACTCGGCTTCGAGAGAAGAGTGTCGTAGGAAGCAGGGTGTGTGCAATTTGGGCAGAGGTTCGTACCGAGCTTGGCATCTCCGACGATAAGAGTCTCCTTTTTCATCTCCTTCTCGCTGATCTCCTTGGACAAGAAGTCCTTCAAGTTCTTGGAGAGCTTGCCCTCAACCATGGCTGTGACAGCAGACAAGGCATCGGTCGTGTTCTCGAACTTGGCGAAAGCTCTGAGCTTGACACTGTTTGTGATGAGAATGAAAGGCAGTGCAATGTGACGAGAAGGGCAGGAGTTAGTGGGTAATCAAGATGAAGTCGCTTGCTCTTCTTGACGGTCTTGACTTGGCCATCCCAGAACATCAAAGAATATGATTGAACATAAAAAGCCAAGGGCAGCACTGGGTCATTACGTCTTGTTGGCCTGCTCGGGAGTGTCGAAGCTCTTCCAGATGTTCTCTGGCTTCTCCAAGAGATCATCCTTGGACACGGAAAAGAGCGAGAAACCGCTGACAGTCTCAAAGAGGACAAGCATGGCTGATGATTCTTTGAGGAGTGGAGGAAGGTGAAGACAATAAAGTGATGGGACAGAAAAAAAAAAAAAATAGGATCAGCACTTGTTGTTTATGTTGTTGTGATGGAAGGGGACTTCTTTTTTAGTTAAGGGTCAACCTCCTCCGACACAAGACACAATAGACTTGGACCCACAGCAGAGAAACAGAAAGAAGATATATATTGGGGAAGAGAGAAGAGCATACTGGGCATCTAGCTGTAAAGATCGTCATCGGCAGTGGCATCCTGGCCAAAGGCAGCGTTCGTCTCGGCCTGGGCAGGGGCGACAGAGCCACCGACACCGCCCTCGGGGAACTTGAAGGTGTTGAAGCCGCGCGAGTTTTGCAGGTTCTGGGCAAACATCTCATACCGACGGATATCGCTATCTTGGACGGACCGGCGAGCAAACTTCATGGCCTCCTCAAAATGAGCGCGGGTAATCTCAGGAACAGAGTCATCATCGTCCTCGTCCATGGCCTCATCATCTCCACGCTCCTTGCGCTCCCTCTCCTTGCGGATATCCACCTCAATGTTCTCGCGAATGGCGAGCTTGCAAGCACGCTGGCAAATCTCTGTCAAATCAGCTCCGGAGAATCCATGAGTCGACTTGGCAATGAAGGTGAGATCAATCTCAGCAGAGACAGGCGACTTGCGGAGGGTAGACTTCAACACGGCCAGACGAGAAGCCTCATCGGGCAGGGGGATGTAAATCAACTGATCCAAACGGCCGGGACGCAACAAGGCTGTGTCAATCTGATCTGGTCTGTTGGTGGCACCAATGACGAACACGTTCTTCTTAGCGTTCATTCCGTCCATCTCGGTCAAGATCTGGTTGAGAACACGATCGCCGGCTCCACCACCATCGCCTGAGGAGTTACCGCGGGCCTTGGCAATCGAATCCAACTCGTCAAAGAACATCACACAGGGAGCGGCGGCACGGGCCTTGTCAAAGACGTCACGGACATTGGCCTCTGACTCTCCAAACCACATGGTGAGAAGCTCGGGTCCCTTGATCGAAATGAAATTAGCCTGACACTCGTTGGCGATGGCCTTGGCCAACAGGGTTTTACCACATCCAGGGGGTCCGTAGAAGAGAACACCACGCGAGGGAGACATGCCGAACTTGAGGAACTTTTCGGGGTGCTCGACGGGGTACTGAACAGTTTCTTGGAGCTCCTGCTTGACCTTCTCCAAACCACCAACATCGTTCCAGGTGGTGGTAGGAACCTCGACCACGGTCTCGCGAAGAGCCGAGGGGTTGGAGACGCCCAAGGCATAGCGGAAGTTCTCCATGGTGACAGCCAAGGAATCGAGAATCTCAGCATCGATGGTCTCGTCATCCAGATCAAAAAGGTCCATCTTCTCGCGAATCTGCTGCATAGCAGCCTCCGAACACAAACTGGCGACATCGGATCCGACATAACCATGGGTCTCAGAGGCGATTTGCTCCAGATCAACATCGTCGTCCAGCTTCATGTTCTTTGTGTGAATGCGAAGAATCTCAAGGCGTCCAGTGGGGTCGGGGATGCCGATATCGATCTCGCGATCAAAGCGCCCGAAGCGACGAAGTGCAGGGTCGATCGAGTTGGGTCTGTTCGTGGCAGCCATAACAACAATGTTGGAGCGAGCCTTCAATCCATCCATGAGCGTCAACAGTTGAGACACGACACGTCTCTCGACCTCGCCGTTGGTCTAAGATGGTGAAAAAAAACAAGTAAAGAATATCAGTAGCTGAACCGACCTCATAACATTGTACCAGTAGGCTCAAGCACCCAACAATATATACCTTCTCGCGCTTGGGGGCGATCGAGTCAATCTCATCAATGAAAATAATGGCTGGGCTGTTCTTCTCAGCTTCCTCGAAAGCCTTGCGCAAATTGCTCTCACTCTCTCCTGCCATCTTGGACATGATCTCTGGACCGTTGATCAGGAAGAAGAAGGCACCCGTCTCGTTGGCCACAGCGCGAGCCATAAGCGTCTTTCCTGTTCCTGGAGGTCCGAACATCAAAATACCACGGGGAGGCTTGATACCGATGGACTTGAAAAGTTGAGGGTGACGAAGAGGGAGCTCAACCAGCTCACGGATCTGAGCCATCTGCTTGCGACATCCTCCAATATCATCGTAACCAACATCAGCCAGGTTGGATTCTTCATCCTCACGCTTGATGGGCTCGCCTTCACAGTGAATAACGGTGTCTTGTGCCACCTATACAAAGTCAGTGCAAATAGTTGGAAAAAGGGGCCGGAGAGTTAGGGAACATAGAGCAAACGATGGAGCAGCGTTGCGTCACCCATGATATTGCGCAGGCTTACGATGCAGTAGTCGGCGGGGTCGGTCTCGATAACCTTGAACTCCACGGCTCTCATGCCTCCACGGACCAAGAACAGGTCGCCCTTGCGCACAGGTCGGTATGCCTCCAGGAAATATGGCTTCAGGTACACCTCAAACAGGTTTCCGGTGACTCCCTCGACAGTGTCGTCGACAGGGAGCACATGGATGCGCTTGCCGTACTTGATGTCTGTGCAGGTGTGAAGGGAGACGACGTCTCCAAGACGGACTCGAAGGTTCTGGCGGACAACTGCGGCAAAAATACGATGATGATTGTTGGGGTTAGCTCCATTCAGCTCCAATCCACGGCGACAAACCTCCTTCTGCTTTAACTAATCTAACGACATACCCTTGTTGATGCGGACCTTGGAGTCCTCAACGCTGTCGTCGGCCAAAACGATCAAGACGGTGTCGCGGCGCTTCTTTCCCTTGATCAGGACCATATCTCCTCTGAAGAACTGAAGGCGCTCCATAGTTGCCGTGGAGAGCGCCAACACAGAGTTGTCATCGTTGGTGGCATCGTCAACGATAAGTTTGTTTGGGGCGGCCTTCTTGCGCAGGATGGCAGTGGCGGTGTCGTCGGCATCAGGAGCATTGATGGCTGCGTTGTCGCTACAAATACACAAGTGACGCAGCATGTGAAAGCAAGCAGGGAAGCAGGTGGGGTGAGTCATGTGAAGCTTATTGTGTATGCTACTGTCACACGAAGCGCTTGCAAGAACATCCTCGTCAACTTACTGGAGCTTGGCTTTGCCCTTGCTGTCGCTGCTTTCGGCCATGATGTGTGTTGTTTGCTTGGTGTGATGGAGAAGAATGAAGAAGTCTGAAGAAGAATGAAAGAGCGCTCGTCAGCAATGTACGCGTTCACCACAGCACGTGCGATGGCCAATAATTCGGATCGTGACCTACTCCTTGACGAGATCCCTTATGTTCCCCCACTATCGCGTTACAAAATACTGCTACGTCATTCACGCGGTCTGTCTTTTTGGCGCGTATGTTTTGTTTCTTCACCTGCCTCCATTCCTCTCCACATACCCCTCCCAGCACAATACCACCCATTCTCAGACGATGGCCGCACCAGACGACCCCCCATCCGTCACTCTGAGCAGCACCTTGGCTACTGAAGGTCAAGGGTGTCCTTATGTTCCCCCGGTACAGGAAATAGACTGAAGTAAACATTAATGCCTATCATTTCTTTTGCCACTCTCATTGGTCTGTACTTCTAAACGTTAACGCCCACCACCATTATGAGATCCCTTATGTTCCCCCACTATCGCGTTACAAAATACTGCTACGTCATTCACGCGGTCTGTCTTTTTGGCGCGTATGTTTTGTTTCTTCACCTGCCTCCATTCCTCTCCACATACCCCTCCCAGCACAATACCACCCATTCTCAGACGATGGCCGCACCAGACGACCCCCCATCCGTCACTCTGAGCAGCACCTTGGCTACTGAAGGCTCATCAGTCGCCATCAGCGCATCAAATCAAGTTCCATTAACCTCCCCGGACAGCGTGGAAGATGAGGAGGTCCTCAGAGCAGCAATTGCCGAGTTGGTATGAGATTCAATGCCTCAAGCTACTCCGTAGCTGCCAGTGATTGTCCTAGTGCTGACATTATTCGTTCAAAGTCAATGCGTCTAGTTGACTTTGACATCAATAGGTCTCTTGATACTCTTCGAGGAGAAGCAGCCTGTGATGAGATGGAGGATGAGGACGAGGACGAGGCTGAGACCGCAATCGTCGACAATGGGGCCTCGAACAATACCGATACCGTCCCACTGAAGGAAACGATAGCGGCTTTGGAGCTCCAGTCCCAGGACAAGATCCACGAAGTCCTGAAAAACGCGCTATTCTCGGACCCTTATATACAGGACACGGCGGACGATTTTAGCATCCCAGAAGATGAGGTGATGAGCCTGAATAATGAAGGAAGCCTGGTATTTGTTCTGAAGGCAGATTACTTTGAGGATTGGAAGGCCAGGCATCAAGACGCTATCGGGACCCAGTTCTATCCTCACAGCACGAAGCCCCATGTGTATCAACGCGACAATCCAAAAAAAGGTATCCAGGCAGGCGATATCTGTGTCACATACGATTGCCAGCGCAAACGCGAGAAGCGTCAATTCCCAAACAGGATACCTGGTGGATTAAATGGAAAGCCGCGGGTACGACAGCCATCCATCCTCTGCAGCTGTGGGTCGTCTTTTAGAGCCGTACTTCGAACAGGGACGTTGGTGGGTGAGGGTAGAGTGGAGGACGTCTATCGCATTGAGTATGATTATGGCCATAACCATAACCTGGGAAAAGATGGCGGTATAGGAACTCAACAAAAGTCCCGAGCTATCAAAAATCGGATCAAGGCCATGCTCATGCGAGGAATGTCTATCTCAGCTGTCATGAACCGGTTGACAATGGACCATGCCAGGTTCACACGCCTTTGGAAGACAAGTAACGGCTCTCCGCGATTTTCCAGAGACGACTTCGTGACATACGATGATGTCTATAATATCTTATACGCCATCATGACTAAGCGGATGCGAAAGGACGAGAACCCGACCATTTCGGCGCGGCTCTGGATGGAGGATCTTCGACAACAAGGATACTTTACATACTACGATGATGACAAGGGCGAGTATCATGGTTTCTCCAATCCATGGCAACTGAACGAGCTTCGCAAGTGGGGCGATGTCTTTTGTTTCGATGGCACGCATCATGCATGCGGGTAGGTCAATTTAACGCGCAACATATGAGGGCTGCAATGCGTTGCTGACGTCTAACTACCCTCTCATTCATACAGACGTGATACTTACCTATACACGATAGTCGTCAAGAACAGAGAAACGGGTTTCGGCATTCCTGTCGCGTTCTTCTTGACGAAGATCTCCCAGTGGCAGGTGCTCGAGGGATGGCTCCTTGCTCTGAAGGCTAAGATGGACGAGCTGTGTGAAGGAGAGTTCAAGCCAACGGCTGTCATCACCGATCAAGGTCAGACGGAGATCAATGCTATTCAAGCCGTCTGGCCGCTCGGTTTGCGCATCTTCTACTGCGCCTGGCATATTCTACAAGCTTGGGAAAGGAAGCTGACCCCGCAGAACCTTGGGTCAAGTAACCTCAGTACCATCGAAAAGGACGAGAGGAAGCGGAAGGTGTGTATACGAAGGCCCTTTTGATCCGCCTTTGTGATGAATCAACTGCGCAGATCTCCGCCATTAAGCTACAGTACCACTTGTGATAGGTACGTGCCCAACTACGCGCAATTCTTTATGCACGAACAGAAGGCACGGCGGACACTCTAGTCGAGGCCTTTAGGGACGAATGGCGGGATCTGGCGCCGAAGTTGATTCTGTACATGGACCAGAACTACTTGGATTCGATTGCGGATAGGAGACGGTGGATGTTTTGCCACCGTGAAGGTGTCTCCTTTGCTTGGATCAACACAAACAACTACGTCGAATCCTGGCACAACTCTTTGAAAAAACACTTTTTCAAGAACAAGCAACAGCGGCGCATCGATAGCGTTATTTACATCCTCACGGAGACCGCGATTCCGCACTACCAGCAGATGTGTATGCGGCACATACTGCAAGTTGGCCGGATGACTCCAGGGGCGAGGGAGACCTTGGCCGCCAATCTAGCAGCGTCGAACCACAGGGATCGCAAACGTGCGGAGGATCCTGAAGCGGTCTTTTTGATTCCAACTGCGGACCGGGCCGTGTTCAGAGTTGAGTCGTTCAAAAGTCCTCCAGGTACGTACGAGATTAGCATCGAATGGGCTCAAGGGTTTGCAGGTACTGTCACTAGTTGCACTTGCCCTGTCTTTGTTCAGGTGAGCAAGTGCTGTAAGCATATCGCATTGGCAACCATTGAACTTCCTCACACTGAGTTTCGCCATGCTGGCCATTGGAAGCTTCGAGATGAATCATTCCTCGAGGATCTCTCAGTCCAAGATGCTCCGGCTATGTTGGAGGCTGCTAAACCGCCATCGACAGTGTTTTTCAGACGTTATTTGGAAGGTATGAACAACTTAGCGAGTATAATGGATGATGAGCGTTCTGTGGTTCCCGAGGAGCTACTCAGCTTGATGAAGAGATCACTTGAACTGTTTGAGTTGCATGCAACGGTTCTACCGCAGTATAATCTTAGCAATAAAAGGCAGAGGCAGAGGCGGTGATGAGAGATATAGCCTAAGCATCGAAGTAACAAACGGTATGTATAGCAGCAGAGTCAATGAGATGATGAAGGAACTTGTGCAAATCGACTTGTTCCCTCGACTGGTGTATATATAGAATAAAGTTCGCCTGTGCTAGAGCAATGTAAAATTCAAGGGGATGTCGAGGGATTTCAAAAACATCGACGACTGCCAGGATACCGAAAGTTGTCAGCGCCATAGACATAGTGGCATGCTTGCAATGGCACACAAGATAGAGCAGTGGTATAACTACAGATAGAATGTACTCTAAAGATAATCGGATGCGTTTTGGTACTTGCAGCTCGTTTTGAAGAAGTGCCTTGTAATGCTCCAGCATTTTTCGGCGACTCCAACCACCTCTCACACTTTTTCTGGCAATTCAAAATGCTCAAGAACAACGAACAACGTAGTAATAATGTAAAGCTACCATTGAAGACTTGTATTTCAAGAAACGAAGCAGTTTCCAGAAAGTTTTCCTAAGAGAACAACCCAAAAACAGTGAATCTTTGAGAGTGAGCGACCTTTTTGATACAAGAACTCGTGCTTGACAAAGACATACGCTGAGTAATTGAGCTTGTTGGATTCTCCATCGAAAGCTGCTACTATTCTGAAAGTTTGGTGAGGTTTGGAAATCGCTGCCTCGCTTGGCAGGAAAACAGACAATCACCAGCATTTCAGTTACATCGATGTTCGCCAAGACGCGTCCGTTTTCACACACCACCTATACCAACTCATCAGTTTTTGCTCCATACCAACATAGCCTTCTGGAGAGTTGTAATATAATCATAAGAAGCTACTCAGAGATCTAGAGAGCATTTGGAGACGATCTGAGGGACTTTGCTATGGAGGAGGTGTTTTCTAGGACATATTAGGTAGGATATACTCATAATGGTGGTGGGCGTTAACGTTTAGAAGTACAGACCAATGAGAGTGGCAAAAGAAATGATAGGCATTAATGTTTACTTCAGTCTATTTCCTGTACCGGGGGAACATAAGGACACCCCTCCTTGACCCACCTCTCCTCCGTCGCTCCACGAAGATCCCATTGATGTGCCTGCCTCCAACGCCGATGCTGGCGATATCTGGAATCGGTATGCGGTATGGATACTCTGCGATGGCACTGTGGCACCCGGACATGTCCTGCTTTGCGCTGACGCTTGCTGGCGACAGATGCTGTAAAAAAAGGTTGCACCGACGCACCGATAGTCCATCGGAGTCGCAAAACCCCTCACCTGGTGGCCCAGGACACATTGGTCGCGCCTCTTCTGTGAGATACACGTCCAAGGCCTTTGCGGCAGGACATCGGTGTCCATGGGGGTGTGTCCAGGCACTGCTGCAGAGTGTGCAGTGAGGTAACGTTGCGCCAGTGCCGACACAGGCTCAGTCGGAACTGAATTTCCGCTGTTTGCAAGAAATAGTTTGAGGCTGCACCACCCTCCACCGGATGGTGTTTCTTTGTCCAATTCATCGCTTTGACCTTTCCAGCTTCCTCCTCCATCTCACCATCAGTTCTTCTCTCTTCCCCCGCTCCTCTTCTCTCCTCTGTTCTCCTCCTTCATCTCACCTTCAGACCTTCCCTGTCCCTCACATCACCCTCGTTCTCTGGCCAGCAATGGAGTCACAGCATGTGATCAACCCTTGGCAGCATCGGACACACAAGGGGAGCATGGATTCATTGGGCGTGACACACAATCAACTCGAGACCTCATCAGCCTTTGACGGGCTATTTCAGGACCCAAAGGAGGTCTTTTATCACTCGCAACAGTTGTTGCATCACCTCCAGGCACGCCAGCAGCAACTCAAGGACATTGAGCACGAGCATGGATACTCCCGTGAAAGCGAGGACGACGAGACTGGCAGCCAAGACACTGCATGGAGTCGACTGGGGATGGACTCGCCCCTGAACCATTCGTCATCCACGCTGGGAGAGCCCGCTCCAGTTGCCTACTCGTTGGAGTCAAGCATAGAGCCTGAGGTAAAGCGCACTACCAGGAGGCTAGGCTGTACAATTGTACAGTGTTGCACACACGGTGCAGCCGGGCATATGATTTGGATCCACCCACTGCTGGTTGTTCGCCCTCTATACACCACCCTTGTTGTATCCTTATCCCGACCGCTGTTCGTCTGCGTCAGGCTTTTCCCCTAGCACCCTCATGCGGTCAACTTTTTGCTGCTATGATGGCCACGTCCCCTTTGTTACCTACGATTCCAGTTATCCTGCTCTCGTGTCAATGACCATCATTATCCTCCAGACCTCCACCGCACCTCCCTCTACATGAACCTCTAGACGGTTGCAGTTATTAACGCAGCATACCATGAAACTTCATGCAACAGGGAGATGTTTTGCAGCACATGGTTCATACACTTCAGTCGGAGGTGAAGGACTCACAAGCTACCGTCTACGAACTCGAGAGTCGCTTGAATATGTAAGGAACGAAATGAGTCTGACTGGATATGGATGTGGAACTCGCTACTAACCGGCTACCTCATGCCTGCATAGGGCCGAACATTCCAACCGGCTCATCGTTGAAGAGCTCAAGACGTTGCTCGCAAGGCAAGTGTACCTGCAGCCCCTTACTATTTCACCATCATGCGACCCTCTATCGTATCAATCAACTCTGAGCACTGCCCACAATTCGCAATAAGGTGCTCACTGTCCCTCAGGTTGCAAAGGGGGTAACACCGCATTCCTTGGCCACTCTTTCGGCTGGGAATTGAAGTTCGACAACAACCGGGAGCGATTACGACATGCTCGCCTTAATATGAGAGCGCAGTTGTGGAGTGATCGGGATTGAGCACACTTCACCTTGCAAGATATGGATTGGCTATGACAAATCGCAATGGGCGTCGTCCCTTTTTTCCGTTTGTTTGTTGCTGTTGGGGTGAGGGTCTCTTTGTTGTACTACACAGCTATTTCTCCC
Source organism: Mortierella alpina (assembly GCA_029449245.1). NCBI lineage: Eukaryota > Fungi > Mortierellomycota > Mortierellomycetes > Mortierellales > Mortierellaceae > Mortierella > Mortierella alpina. Next base: position 1,015,129 of record JANATF010000004.1, on the reverse strand, counting down.
TCGCATACTCTGCCCATGGGTCATGAAGGACTACCCCTTTACCCTTTGAGGATGATTGCCAGGTGCCATGCCGTTACGAACCGACAGAGGAGGAGGAACACCTGTTACATGTGTCTACGATTTGCTGGAACGACCTAATATCCGCCCAAAGAGCCTTATTATTTCAGCCGCCTACAATTGCTATTCACTTGTCACCTAGCCAGCACTCATGATAATCTTGGCAGCAACATTGTATTACACTTGGCAGCAATCATATATCTAGCTGCAACCCAGAATTCTAACTATTGTCATTCCACTTCTCTTCCTCTATCCGATTATACTCGCATGCCAACCTGTCCCATCATACCCTCGATCGTCCGGATTAGCAGTGCTCACGGGAGTGTGACAAGCCCACCAGCGTCGCACAGTGACAGCTCCAGGATACGGGCTACAAGGAGAGGAATTGCTACCGATAATGACGACTCTGCCGCAGCCTACAATCGGATTTGCAAAGCCTTACAGTCCCTGATCGATGCAGCGCAGTCAGCTGTCCGTGATCAAACAGTAGCACTTGACAGTTCAAGCATCAAAGTCGAGGAATTCAATGTTCAACACTCGACTGCACCACGGCTGTCACCATGGATGGATGACCTAAAAGACTCCGGCGCAATCATCCACCTTGCAAGCCGCAGCTCACCAAGAAACTCGCTGACATTACTCCATTCAACCAAGGTCGATTACACCTCCCACGATTCCCTCTCGGACTTTTCTTCACCTACTCCATTCTACTCTGGTACGGACGAGGTCTCAAAGATATACTGGAGACAAAAGCATGAGGAACAACACGACCGGTATAGAAAGTCATGCCAGAGGTTGACGCTAGAGCTGGAAGGACGGTCTCTTGGTACCACGACTGAATCAGACGACTCGGAGGCCGGTATGACCCTTGTCCGACGATCACAGACCAGTAGAGCATCCTTGACTCAATCATCTGCACCTACTGCACCAAATCAGCCGTTACAGAGCATCCTTCGCTCCTCCAAGAAGACGGCACGACTCAAGAAGAAGCGTCAAGTCCAGTTCCTGAACGCTGACATTGAAGTGGAAACGCGTCAGGAACCAGAATCTTCCGAACCCTCGCCCGTGCCCTATCGCAAGCAGCAGAAGCAGAGGCAGAGGCAGTACACGGATAGGAGCGTTGGATCCACCCATTCTCGAGGCGTTGTCATGCAACTTTACGAGCTCTGGCAACAAACATGGCTTCGGACGCGGATCATGCATGTCATCACCGGCTCAGTAGAGGTGGTCATTATCATCTGGGTCGTGATCAGGGCTAGCCGCGCAACGCTTACCTGGTTCGGCATCCAACCGGCGAGTGTGAAGGAATGGCTCGCGTTCATCTATGGACACCGCGACAGCACTGGAGCTAGCGCGAAGGAATTATATGCAGCGATCCGGAGAGATGGTTTGCAGTTGCGACAGATCAAGGCTTGGAACCGCAAGGAGCCCGAGGCGCTCGTTGGTGAACTGGTAGCGGGCGCTGTGGCATCCACGAGCCTGATATCACCCTCGACAATGGTGTATGGACCCGCCAAGAAGGTTATGGCGCATGCTGTCACCGGCGTGGCGCTGGCTCTATTCTCAGACGGGGCGCGCCGACTTCTGAGGAAACTTTGAGACAGCAAGACCTTTGCAATATCAAAGCCAGCCTCTCAGTCCACTTGAGACAGCAGCTTCTCTATATCATTAGCATGACCTTATACCCACCCTATCCCGTGTACAATACATAAGCAACTTTTATTATTAATATTTTTTTTTTGATATGCAATGTGAGGACGGCGTAGCGTTCTATGGTTCATTGAGTGGTGAAATAGCAGTGTGTGTGTGTGTGTGTGTGTGTGTGTGTGTGTGTTTGTGTGCTGTGTGCTGTGTGTGGTGTACACAGAAGTGAAGAAATAAGCACTTTTTTTCTGTCACTCTGTCGCTCCATTCTCTCTCTCCTTCCCTCCCTCTCTGTCTCACAATGCTCCCGTGGAGATTCGGAAGCGACGGGTGATAGTCTCGTATCGATCAATGATCTTGCACCCACTTGGAAAGTCCCAGCCTTCCATGTAGTCGCCATGGCTGGGTCGGACCTTGGAGGACGTTGGATCCTGTTGGGTTATATCTCCATCGCCTTGGACCTCGACCACTACCATCTGAATCCTGAGGCGATAGAACGCTTGCGGCACGCGTTCATGGATCTGTGTGATGAGGAATCGTGTCTCTGCAGGCACGTTCCTGGACAGGACCGAGATCGTCTCCTGCGCGTGATCGTCTACGAGCTCCACCAGCATCTTGGCAAGATACGTCGTGCGGTTCTTTTCAAAGGCGCGATACTGGCCCCAATCAATCGTCTTGTCGGCCATCAGCTTTAGCCGCTTCTCGGTGTAACTCAGCAACTCCGTGACGCGAGCTGGGACGATCCATCGTAGCATGTAGGGCGTTTGACTAAAGACCTGGTTGTGTACACCAAAGCTGTGTTCAATCTCTATGGGCTGGATGACTCCTGGGATTCGGAGATCCAGTAGCTGATCACCCTTGTCCTCGTGAAAATACTCATTGTCGTTGGCATCGTGCGATACGTGTGTACTGGGAACGGAAGGGGTCAAGGGAAGGGAGTGCCGGGTGTCCCGACGCCTCCTGCGTGCAATATTGATTTCGGATCGTCGAACGATGGAGGGAAGGGCCTTGGCGGTCTTGCTTTCTGTAATGCTGTTACTGCTGCCGTTGCTGCGTTCAGTTGTTGTAGCAGTTGCTGTGGGAGAAGGTGAAGGCATGGATCCCAATATAGTTGAGTTGATGGCTATTGGCTTAGGGCCACGTCCATGAAAGAGTTCTAGTACTAACACATAAGAGACTCCGTCGGGAAGTTTACTGGGGACCCAGACCTGTGCGGCACCCTTACGATATGGGACATAACGTTTCAGCGAGTAGATCTGCTTATTGGTGTTTGCGTCTGCGAGCACAATGTCAACTGTCGTGTCCTTTGGAAACTGCTTTGTGTATTTTTTGGACCACTGCACCTGCTGTACTGAGCCTGCTTGCCAGATCGAGCTCGAGTCTGGCAGGAGGAGAAGTGGCAGCTCGGTGGGAGCAGCGGCGGCTGATGAGGTTAACGTGGGTGTTGGGATAGTCGGAGAGGATACGATGGATTTTGCCAGGGTTCTCGGATTAGAGTTTTTGCGAGGTGTGCCTCCAGAAGGGATTTTGGGTGATGTTTTTTTGCGCTTTTTAAAGCCTTGCTCAGCTGGCACCACAGCGGCTTTCGTGTTCTTTGTATGAGTGGGGGAAGCAGAAGGCGTAGTACTGTGCCACGATAGTGGTGGAGTAATACTGTAGAGAGGTATTGACGGAGATACTGACGATGTGGGGGAGATGTTCAAGGGCCGGGCATTGGTGGTGTGTGCTGAAAAGAGGCTCACGACTGAAGCGAGGCTGAGGCCAAGGACAGTAAAAGGGTGGTTGAATCTCATAGCATAGAGGATCCTTGATTGTGGAGATGAGTGTTTGGTAATGAGAATGGAGAAAGAAAAGAATCAATTGAAGAATGAAAGGCAAAGTGAAAAAGGAAGATGTGTTTTAGCCTTGTTCTATTCTTACCACATCACGCGTGCCTAAACAATATGCTCCATATGAAGTTGTGTTTGACGTTGTCTACTGTAGCTGGTACCTCCAGACTCAAGGCAAACATAATGAGCGTTTTGTTCTGCCGGCATGGCAACTCTAAACAGCAGCAAAAGTGGACAGAAGCCCGATGATGATGAGGGCCTGATCCAGGTCCGCGCTATAGGTCTGGCATTTCTGACGAGTAATTGGCACTGGCCAATCGAAGGAACTGTTGAAATTGCATTTCAATTTTGGCAATTCACTGTCCAACGCCCTCTTCCACCCCCAACTGCCCCTTCCCCCTCCACATCGATCGCTGTCCGCGAGCGACCGTGCTCTTCTCTCATCAGCACCATGCCTGTACACATGCCATCACGCGCTTACCTCACTAACCTGCATCTGAGACCATCGATCGAGGAAAAGTTGGAGACGGAGGTCGCTGACATCCTTGTGTTTTAATGGACACATATTGCTGGTGTAGCGCTTCCAGTGTATACCGAAATGGTTCCTGGACAGGGAGATGTTTCTAAGGCAGCCTGATGAGAAAAACTTTGATGCCTATGCTAGTCATCGTTAGGATCTCTAAAACATCCTGGCCGGCCATTCGAGGAGCAAAAGCCAAGGTATCCATTTGCTTGATCCCTCGGAAACAATGGCAATTCCCCATGCCTCTCTCCTCCACAAAGCAGCGCACATCCATTTGCAAGTATCCTGAAACGGATACTGGAATCCCTTTTATCAAAATAGTAATTGTATGTCGTATACACAAGGTAGACATCCCCTGTTTCATTGTATCTAGAGCCAGATACACTAGTGCGGCATGGGCAGATTTGTGAAGATCATGAAACTCTGCAACCAATACAGCCTGCACAGCTTTTGCTTTTATACAATATGTTCTCAATGTTGGCGCTTGCAGACGGAAATAGCCTTGGCCGCACAACAAACACAGCATCGTATTTCTGATCTTTACAGTACGACTCTCCGTCGGCATACCAGTTGCCAGTGGCAATTATCTCCATCGAGGGGTGGACCGAAATTCGCAACGAGCTGATCAACTACTAACAATTGGAATTTACATTGAAGCTAACCTGAAGTGTCAGGAGTCAAAAAGATAGTTCACGCCATGCCATTCTGAGAAGCTGGGGTTATTGTAGACGTATTGCAGTTACTTTACAAAGTAGGATATAGCATGGCTCTGCATATAGAAGACATTAAAGAAACTGTGCGAGAGGTGGTCTATGTATCTTGCATTTACTACGTCGTGTGAAAAGGACAGATCGAGGCAAACTCGCCCGAGCGGCGTACCTTACTTTGAGTGCGATGTACTTACTTTCAATGCAAAGGGGAAGCCAAGCAATCTTGACGCCAGCCAGTGGAAGGTGTCCGCTCTAACACTGGCAATATATGCACTCTGCAAGAAAAAGTCATTTAAGGTCACCAAATCCTATGACGCTGAAGGTTGCCTCTTAAAGTGCGTGTGTAGTCCACTGGAGAGGACTTTTGGCGCGCTGTACAGTGGTCCTGCCAAAGGGACAATGAGAACCCCATATCAACCATATGGCCACCCTCATACGCGCTTCTCATTGGCCGTTCAGGGCTGGTTCTTGCAGATGCTCGTCGAGTAGTGCTGCAATGGCGATAATGCGACAATGCTGGTACGGTAGGCTTGTCCGGAGTGAGCTCGATCGTCCGAGCTGCTTGAATTGCAATTATAAACAGATTCATGAATCTGCACGATCCGCCATGGCAAAGAGCCCTGGTCTCGGCATTTAACAATCGGCGAACGGGTTGATTCCGCAACTCAGATTGCGAAGATGAGTAAACCAAGAAAAGAGTGCCTGGCGTAATGCACCACACTCCCAGGGCTCTAGAAAAGTCGAAGGAATGATCAGGCGTCAAAAATAACTGGATTTGCAAAGTCGCCTTCCAAAGCTGAGGTCAGATGCTGTCAGAGACCCTTGGGAGCCGCAATGGCTCTCGATGGCTACCGGATGGCCTGGGCAGCAGTGATAGGCATTCAACGCGATCCGCGAGGACTCTGTGGTGCGCCCCATGGTGTTCTGCTGCATTATTATATGTAATTTTGCACAGCGTACAACTTAAAAATAGAAGAATGGGCCTGTGCCTGAGTTTCCATGCACCTGCATACGGACCATAGTATCCATATGGCGTCTCATATTGGCCGATCAGCGCTGGATCTTGCAGATGCTCGACGACTAGTGCCGAAACGCTTATAATGCGATACTACTGGTACGGTAGGCTTGAGCGGAGCGAGCTCGATCGTCCGAGCTGCTTGAATTGCTATTATAACCAATTTCATGAATCTGCAAGATCCGCCATGGCAAAGGACCTTGCCATCGCTGAAATGGTCCGTTCCGCAACTCAGATGGTGAAGATGAGTAAACCAAGGCAAGAGTGCCTGGCGTGATGCACCGCACTCCCAGGGCTCTATAAAAGTCGAGGGAATGATCAGGCGTCAAAAATAACTTGATTTGCAAAGTCGCCTTCCAAAGCTGAGGTCAGATGCTGTCACAGACCCCTGGGAGCCGCAATGGCTCTCGATGGCTACCGAGTGGCCTGGGCAGCAGTGCCAGGCATTCACTGCGATCCGTGAGGACTCTATGGTGCGCCCCATGGTGTTTCTGCAGCATTATATGTAAATTTTCTACAGCGCACAAGCCAAAAGTACTTGTACTACAGGATTTTGCAATAGCGTACGACTTTGGACTCGTGGATTTGTTGGCGCCTGACCATTCCAGCGACTTTTCTGGAGCCCTGGGAGTGTGGTGCATCATGTCAGGCACTCTTTTCTTAGTTTACTCATCCTCACCGTCTGAGTTGCGGAATGGACCACTTCAGCAAAGGCAAGGCCCTTTTTGCTATGGCGAATCTTGCAGATTCTTGAAATTGCTTACAACTGCAATTCTATTAGCTCGGACGATAGAGCTCCGGACAAGCCTACCGTACCAGTAGTGTCGCAATATAAGAACTTCGTTACTAGTCGACGAGCATCTCCAAGATCCTGCCCTGATCGGCCAATAATAGGTGCGGATGAGGGTACCTATATGGTGAACATGGCTTCTATGGAGGAGTAACTGACCTCAGTGAAATACCCACTTGTAGAGCGCCGTGCCTGCATCTCCTCCAAGGTTAGCTACAACCCGCTCCCCTCCACGCCTCGCGCCAAGAGCCCTCTGTGGTTGCTTAGATAGACATGATGGAACCATGGAAGCTCGCCTTTCGCTTTATAAATACTCTTCTCTCCGCTTTGAACCGGAATTCAACAATCTGCTTCGCACAGCTTTAAGTTCAGCCGCCGCAGTCTGTACAATTGAGTATCTTCGAAGCTGTACTTGACTCTCTGGCCGTCAATAATAACGAGGACAAGGTATGGAGCAATTATTGGAGGGATTTTCTTATCGCTACCAAAGAGTAATAGGCGTACGCTCAGAGCTACACAGACTGACTCAGAATGAGCGAGGCGCGATGTACAGCAGCTTGGCCAATATCTGCTTCGCTTTTTTCCAAGGAGCTATATAAGGCTTCGCCCAGGCGGCTCCTTTCTCATCTGACCTTGTCCTCAACAAACAGCAACAGCAGCAACCAAAGTCAAGCAGCTACAGCAACGCGAATACGAGCATATCTCAATCTCTACACTCCACCTGCTACAATGTCGCACCAGTATACTCTCATTGACGAGGACTCGCCCAGTACCTCCCCTTCAGTCTCCCCGAGAATTACCCAGCTCCGAAATATCGCTAGTCCTGATCTTTCGTCTGCAAGGCCACTGACCACCCGTGCCCAAATTTTGGAAAACCTCATGCCGCTTGGAAGAAGCTCCTCCAGCTCTATCTCGACACTGACCAACAACCCTCAAGCGCTACCTCAATCTCAAGATCAGCAACTGCCACCAACTACAGCAACGGCTAGCTTGCAGACCTTTTCTCCTCCAGTGTCACCGACCAGCCCGAAGTAGAAGGCACTTGTCACAGCGCACCCCTGATCATAGGCGACTGATATACCCAGTTGCCGCTTCATTTATTTTGCTGATGAAGATGAGCGCAGTGAAGGCAAGAAAGATTGATGCACTCAGACGATTCATGGCGAAATAACCGTACTTTTTGTCTCTCTTCTATCCCCCACGTCCATTGTTGGTCAACGCGATCCCCTTCAGCAAACACACCCCCCTCTCTACTCTCCTCCTATACCATAGCTTTCATCCTTTCTAGCGTTCTCCTAACTTCTTCCTATAGATTCAACTCTCTCTGTCTCGAAGAGATACTGGCCCAGTTCCGTTTTTTTTTTTTTTTGGTCCCTTCATGGTGTCTTTCTCACACGAGAAAAAAATATGGACGCATTGAAGGAACCAAAGAGACGAAACGGGACTGACATAAGCCCAGTCCTTTCGAAGCAAATGACCTCCAAGCACAAGCCGTTGCTCAACCTCTGGCGTGCCTTCCTTAATGAGAAGATAGAAAGAGGGAAGAAAAGAATGGCTTGCGCTTTGTCTTGTACTCTGTGCGATGCGATTTTTTTTCTCTCTTCTTCTATCTTCACTTGAGGATTTAAAGTGAAGGTATGAAGGTGCAGATGGGCCTTGCATACCTGCTTGAGGAGCAGCGAAGACTCTCTTTTCTTGTAAATACCGCGTACATAGTCTACCAAGTCTAGTTTTCTCGTAGCTCTCACTACAGTTCAATACAACAATGGTCTTGTCAAACATCGCTTCATGCAAGCCACTCGCTCGCTCGTTGCCCAACTATCAGGTGATAACAGAGGGAGGCCGATGTCCTCTCTCTTCCTTCAAACGTGACAAACCCAACCCGCCCCAAGCTCAAAAGTAAGTCCACGGGAACAGAAAGACCTGTCCCACTAATGAGCCATCGCACTCTGTGCGTGCCTCTTGCACCCGAAAGCAACTGACAAGTATCGACAGCAAGCACTTCAGAAACGCGCAATTACCCCCAACGACCATCGATGCACTCCTCCCACGCTGGATGTCACCATGGCCTCTCAGCCTGGAAGGTCTCCAGTTGGAGGCGACAAGACGCGAAGGAACTCGTCAGCCGATAACCACAAAGCTGTATGAAGTGCCCCTTCGACTCACACCTCATTGTCGCTTTGGTTCTCAGAGACCCCTCTCAGCTATAGCTCTACCGTGCAGCCATGACGTCCTCATCCGAAATGAATGTCCAGGAGGTGCTGGACAACTTGGTAAGTGTTCCGGTGTCTTGGCACCTGCAGAAGGTGCAAGCAGAAAGGCCGATAAGCACTCTTTATATCAAAGTAAATAGGCACATGCTGGTGCTGATATTATTATTATATTTTTTTTGCCTTCTACTTTTTCCGCTTTTCTGTGTGTGTTGTAGACAAAGCATGCCGATAGCATGGAAAGGGTCGATATCGACCAGACATCCCTTACCGCGGCCATTGCTCAGCATACTGCAGCCGCCGCAGTAGTAGCGGCAGCATCATCACCGGCTTCAGAAGCTACACCGGACCAGCAGCGGGAGCAGCTCGAGCTTCTTGCGCAACAGCTTCAACAGGAACAAGAGAATCAACAGCGACAGAAAGTGCTAAACTCACATCCACAGGACCATGATGCCACGTCGGTACATGTCGAGGAGCACCCAGTCGGCCATATTCAGACATTGCTAGGTGGTGGTGACAGCGATAGTATGCTGGCTACTGTACCAATTACTCCCGAGAGGTAACTATCATTCTTTTTTGCAGGTTCAGTAATACGACTCACGTTTATCGAAGGGTCGTTTGAAGAACTGACCTTTCCAAACATGTGTTTCCCACAGTCCGGTGGTGACGAAAACTGAGAAACCAGCGCCAGGGACGGATGAGTGGCACAAGCTGCGTCGGGACAATCACAAGGAGGTTGAGCGTCGCCGTCGAGAAAACATCAACCAGGGCATCACCGAGTTGAGTCGAGTTGTGCCCAACTGTGATAAGAACAAGGGAGTGATTCTCCGGCAGGCTGTGAGGTATATCTATTCGATCAAGGAGACTCAGGAGAGGCTGCAGGCCGAAGCCGCGCAGCGAGATGCCGCATCTAGTCTTGCACAGCAAGAGCGCGAGAAAGCCATTGTGGAGAAGGAGGTGGCGCTGACCCAGCTGCAGTCGCTGATGGCAGAACACGAGCAGCTGAAGCGGGACTTTGAGGCCCTGCGCAAGGAATGCGAGGACTTGGAGGAGTCCAAGAAGAGGCAGCGAACGGACTAGATCTGGGGGAGAGAGAGTGGGACAGTACGAAACACTCCATGGCACTCCATGGCACTCCATGGCAGGTTTATAGCGAAAGCAGTGTTCCTCACGATACATATCCAAATGAAAGCAGGGGGTCGGTTCAAAAGGGGTGTGCGGCAATGCGGCATTGATAGGGAATGCTGTGTGTGCGGTCTACTTTGGCAGCGGGAGTGCCTCGGCCTGAGATCCGTCGCAGTCCCCCTTCGTCTGTTTCCCAGCCTGAGGGTGTATGTAAGTATATACGTGTGCAGGACACACACGCCTCCTCTCCTCTCCCATCTCTCTTCTCGTACATGCGCCTTTTCCTCACTCTCATTGCTCCGTCGCCCTTGGATTCCGTCGTCTGTTTGGACTAAATACATCTCCATCGATTGTTCCTTCTGGCGAAGGTCTGAATCGAGTCCGACTCCTTATTGAGCATCTGCCTCCCCCCTCCCCCACCCCCGCCCTCGCATGCCATTGCTCAAGCGCGCATCTTTCTTCATCCTTCATTGATTCGCCCCACCACACCCCTCGCCCTTCAAAGCGGCAGTCCAGAGACCACCCATCATGATCTCCATACCTCGCTCGCCGGTCATAAAGCTCGTCATTCTGTGCTTTATCACCCTCTCTGTGATCACACTCACCGCACGACACCGGGATTCCTTCGACAGGGACTACTGGACCTTCAAGCAAGAGCGAGATGACTACAAGAGCAGACAGCAGCACCAACAGGAGCTGAACGAACTAGAGAAGCAGCAGCCAAAGCTCCCTTTAGAGCAAGAGCCTGTAGTCACTTTTGAGGTAAGCGAAAACTGGCTCCTTGAGGGATCCTCGTATCGCTCTGCTCTTTGCCGTAATGTTCTCTTACTCACCTCTTCTCTGATATGGTGTTTTACAGGTGCCCGAGGACCTCTACCTCACTCACGATGTTGCCATCCCGCACAGCATCCCATCCTGGACCAGAGCTGATACGAATATGCTCGACACCACCATGGGCCTCACCCTCAAGACTGAGCTGCTCCGCATTGAATATGGCAAAAACGACGATCTCAGCAATCAACCCTTTGAGAGACTAAACTTTGCAGAACTCTCTCGAGCTGAGAGGGTCTACAAGTCTCTTTGGAACCACGTCCTTCCCATCTACCAATCTCTTTCGGGGCGCGAACGCGATCGTGTGAGGCAATTGAAGCAGTTGGCCAAGACGAGACCTGAGGTGGACTTTTTCATGAGACTTGAGAAACGGCTCTTCCCTTGGCTTCACTACGGCCGTTCGACCTCGTTCGAGTTGCAACAGAACTACAAGGGTAGGGGACTGGTGTTCTGCGCCGGCAACGGACAGTTTGAGTTTGTGATCACGGCCATCCAGGCCGTCAGGAACCGGCTCAAGTCGACACTTCCGATCCAGGTTTTCCATATGGGTGAGGGAGATCTGTCCAAGGACCGACAGGAATATCTGAGAAACATGGCTTCGGACATCGAGATTGTGGATGTGACCAAGATCTTGGACAATGACTACATGCGTCTTGGAGGCTGGGCCATTAAACCTTTTGCCATGTTGGCATCGACCTTTGAGGAGGTCATGTTTGTCGATGCGGACGCCTACTTTTTGCAGGTAAAGGAGAGAGAGATCAGACCATTTGTTTTACTTGTTTCTTGGATAGGTACGTGTTCTAAGCGATAGTGTTCTCTCCATTTTTTTTTGTTAGGATCCCGTGGTCCTCTTTGATGACCCTGGTTACAAGGCTACGGGTGCCCTCTTCTTCTTTGATCGCACTCTGTTCGCAGACCAGCCTAGGGCACCCGATTGGATCAAGTCCATGCTCCCGATCACGTCCTCCTTCCCACCCAAATCACGCATGTTCAATCTGCTCTCTGCGCATGAGCAAGAGTCTGGCGTGGTTCTGATCAACAAGAAGACACGTTTCTTGGGTATGCTGGCGACTTGCAAAATGAACGGCAAGTGGGAGCGTGATCTTGTAAGTTACAAGGTCTTCCACGGTGACAAGGAGACCTTTTGGGTGGGTTTCGAGATGATTCAGGACCCTTATGCGTTTATGCGCAATTATGGCGGAGTCATTGGAGAGCTCCGACCGGACAATGCTCAGTCCGTTTGTGGCGCACAGTTGCACGAGGATCATCTGGGTCGCCCATTGTGGTGGAACGGCGGACTGTATCGAAACAAGAACGCGGGCGTGACACGAAACCTGAACTTTGGTTACTGGATGTCTGGAGGTGGACACCAGAAGCATCGTGAGCGATTCACGAGAGATAAAGAAACGATGATTGAAGTCTTGATGGAGTTGGGGTTGGTATCCAGCGATGATCTGACGGTCGAGCCAAGGGATCCTGACTGGGACTTTGGCGAGAGTTGTTTGGCTGGTGGACCAGTGAGGCCCCTTACAGAGAAGGAAAAGACGCTGGCGAATGGTTACATTGGTATCGATAAGGTTGCGAGGGAGGATGGCCAGAAGGCCAGAGCTGGTCAACCGATAGATCCAAAGCATGATTGGGACAATGTCTAGAATGGTGTCTCGTAGGGAGTTGGTATGTCGTACTGTACATAGTATTTATGCGAATGAAGAACAGTGCTTGGTTTAATTCATTCAATCATCATCCTCGTCGCTGCTAGAGTCGTATGCGACTAGGCTTAGTAATGCATTGGGTTTTTTGGTGCTGGAAGGTACAACAGAGGGTGCGAGTTTTGATTTCTTGCCCTCGATCGTCGATCCATGATTGTCTGTCGTTTCTGTTGCCTCATCGGCTTTCCGCTTGCCGCCCGCTTTACTGGCGTCTGCTGTGGATTCTTTGCTCTTTGCTGATGCCTTTTCTAATACGGAATCTGCTGCTGCGGCTTTTGAAGATGAAGAGTGGTCGCGCTTCACTAGGCCTGCGAATAGAGACGATTTTTTCTTTGGGGCTGCAGTTCCTGTGAATGGTCCTGGTAGTGAGGATCCTGACGCTGCTCCCAATGATGTGCTGCTGTTGATTAGAGACTGCGAAGGCGCGGGCGCTGTCTTCAATTGTACATTCCTAAGAGCAGAGGTTCCCAAAAGATAACCGGATGTTAGCGTCCAGAGGCTCCATTTCCAACTGCTGCTACTGTTGTTGCTGTTGTCGATGATGTTGCTTATATGCTTATATCCGGATGTGCAATGTGAAAAGGCATTCCGCTTACATGCGAAATTTTCTTAGCTCTTCTTCCTCTTGCTCGGCGAGTTCTCTTTTCTTTTGTGCTTCTTCACTCTCCAGCGTGCTCAGAAAATCAAACTCGTCGTTGTCGATCCTGTGAATGAGGTTGCCTATTGAGATAGACGAACCCAGTGTGAAGCGTTCAAATGGAGAGAAAGTGGGTTTTTGAGTGAAAGAAGGACTATAGAGCTCGAGATCACGATTGTTAAAAGGTTGCCCAAAAGGACCAGTGTTTTTGCCCAAAAGGACCAGTGTTTTCTTTTTTCTGATAGCGTTACCGAACTTGGTGGCCTCTGCAAAAGCATCGTCCTTCTTTTGCTTTTGCTCCTGCAGTCTCTCGTAAAGTGTTCGCGGATCGTAAGGCACTTCTTCCTGGATTGGCGGTGGATCTGCGGCGAGGTGTTTCCAAGAAAACAGAAAAGTGTAGGAGTTGGACAACGATAGTGAGAATCACGACAGGGCCGTCTGGGGTAACTCCCATTTTTCATCATACCGGCGTAGACCTGTCTGGTTAAAACATACTTTCTTTGTTCTCGTAGGCCTTTTTCCACTCTTCCTGTCGCTCCTTTCGTGCCTCCTCGATGGAATCTGGGGAAGGAAGGGTGAGGGCGAAGAAATAAGGATTAAGCATGTGTCAATTGTTTGTGCTGTGTGTAGTTCATCCCTTGCTCTTCCTGGATGTCCTTTGATGCTATCGCCTCTACACCAAATAGACGCACTGATGCCTTGCCTGCGCTCACAAAGTTGATGGACGACATGGGTAGTGAACGTTGAGCAGATGGATAGTGCAGTAAAGAAATTGGCACACCTTTGAGGCGGAGCAGACAACACCCAGCCTCTGTTCGCGAGAGGCATGTGGCTTGTCGTGTTCTCGCAAAGAAACGCGAACCCATTTATTAGTGCAGACGCGATCCTTCGAGGTCGCCTGCTGCATTAATAGTCTGATAATACCTTGTTTCCGGCTGAAGCAGACCTCGCCTCGCACCTCCCTCTATTTTGTCGATAGCTCGCATGGGTGCATAATAATCTGTCCTGTCTCTGTACAGGATATAATGCTGAGCCATGAAGATGAGGTCGAACGCGATGCTCAGGAAACCCAGGCCAAACTTGATCAGATCACCCGAGATACCTGTCCAGTCGCCCGCAATAGAGGCATCCAGAACGAGCTGTGCGATGCTGAGAACGCCCCCTGTGAAATCGAGGAGGATATTGTGGATGCTCCATCCGACGGTGGACTTTGAACGCCAGTTGATGTAAACCTGAGGACAGTACTTGAGAAAGCTGATCACGAGCTTCACTGCGCTCAGATAATAAAGGAGGTATATCCATTCCCGGCTCTGCTTTCCAAATGCCGCTTGACCTGCAAGGCCTAGTGCGATGACGACGGCAGTAACGATGTAGATCTTGGCCCACAGCGATACTTTTTGATGGCTTTCCTGACGCTAGAATAGTCCATACAAAAAAAAATGAAGTCGTACGACGAAGAAATGGAGGGGGTCGTGAGACAAAGAACTAGCAATTCTTTGGGTGTAGCATATTTTTTAGCCAGCTGCGGAGGATGCTGCATCAATGCGCCGACTTTTGTCACACCCCTGTACCAAGGGCCTTGACAAAAAAAAAATCTTCTCTCCACTCACTCCTCTCTGCAAAGGCGCCAACTTCATCACGCCTCCCTTCCTTTTTGTTAGCGTCACGACCAGGAAAAAAAAATGGCGTGCTTTGCATCGTGCATGCCGTGTACTTTCAAGTCTCTTTCGCTTTACCTTATAGGCCCAAGTTTGCGCCAGAGTAAATGTTGAAAGTATGAGAGCATGGAGGGCAAAAAAGATGTCATTTGCACGGACGAGGTTCTCTTTCCCGTTGTTCCGTCGCTTGTATTCATCCTGGATCTCGGAGCTGAAGAAGAAGGACACATTGAAGATCTGATGATATACATGTGTTGCCAAAAGAAAATGAACATGTCATGAACACCATATTAGAACGCCTGATGAATGACCACAAAGAGGTTGGGTGTAGAGTACTGATGGGCGCGGTATTGTCTGTTTGGGGGTCTATTACCGAGTAGCAAAGGAATCCGAGGACGTTGAGATAGATGTAGTCTAAAGAGAGACCTTGGACACTCTTCCGCCGCCAGTTGAGGATCGCCTGTGGATAGAAGCTTGCAGACCAGGCAATGAAGTAGGTCCAACCAAGGACGTATGAAATGAAAGGACCGAGTCCTTGAGCGGCCTGCTCAGAGTGATCCATCGTGCCAGGAAGTGGGGGATTGTCGACAGGGGCGATTGCAGATGTAGAGCCAGGCAAAGTGAAGTCTTGTTTCTGGCAAGAGCGGGTGACAAAGAATATGGTTGAGATGGAGAAGGAAATAGAAGTGAAATGAAAAGAGGACCCACGAACGACGGAATGAAGATATCGGTCAAACAAACAGCTTAGTTGTTGTAGATGCATGTGCACTGTGTGCGCCATCGATCAATGGGAGCTGATCAGTAATAACTAATAACACAGGCTTGCCGTCTTACCAGAAGCCAAAAAAACTGCTCTGAGCCGCCACAAACCAGCCAAGATGAGCCCGAAGCGCCAGGATTCGGGAAATCAGGAACCGGCAAAAAAAAAAAACCAGATCCCTGATCTATTCGCCCACGCTAGGACTCGAACCTAGAACTTTCACCTTAGGAGGGAGATGGAATATCCATTTTCCCACGAGGGCAGCGACCAGGAACCTGAACGGTGATTCAACTTAAAATTGAAAATAATATACCTGCGAGCAAATTTCGTGCAATTACAGAAAGTTTCTTGCAATTAGAGGATTTTTCGTGCAATTAGAGGGCGGTCCATGCACTTAGAGAAATCACTACTTCACAGGAGCGTGATGGCATAAAAAAAAAAGATTGCATGCCAAAGAAAAAAAAAAGAATCTGTTTTTTTATTTACATGAACCTGTTAAGAGACGCGAGGATGGCATTTCGAAGAAGCTAGAATGCACGCGGGTTGCATTGGACACCCTTCTTTCCACCACCCACGATGACAGCGACCTTAGCGCCAAACTCAAAGGGACTTCCATTGTAAATCACCAAGCCTGTGGGCGCTGAAGGCAAGCCCACAATCTCTGCCAGGTTCCATGTGATCAGACCGACTGCCTCCTTCTCTGTCATGCCCAGGTCGGACTTGGCCCAGGCTGCTAACCAAGGCAACTGGCGAATGTCCGCGAACTCGTGGGCAGCCAATCCAACCTTGACACCAGCTTTGTACAAGGCGGTGAGACCAGTCTCCTTTGTCAAAGGTGCTCCAGCCAGACACCGCTGTGCTGTCCAGCGTTCAGGCGTGCAGTGGTAAGGTCCCAGGATGACGCCAATGTTCTCTTGAGCCAAGTGCTCTGCGACGGTCCAAGCCTCGGTGGCGCCATACAGAGCCATCTTGATCCTTGCGCCCTGATGCTCCAGCTCCTTCTTCACATGGATCAAGCGTATAATCTCGTCTCGATTGTGGACCTCAACCACCAGAGGAAGCACACCCACGACAACTTGATCAAACTCATTTGCGGGGAAAATCTTGCTCAGACCCTTTTCCAGTGCCGAGCGCAAGAATGCGATTTGAGAGGACACTGTCGGGAACATCTTGGACTTTGACTCCTGTCCGATCCTGGCATGCAGCGCAACATATTTCTTGACAATTGCGTTCGAAGAAGACAAGGCTACATGGATTCGAAAAAACGTAGCAAGCGAGGGAAAGAACGAGTTAAATGAGTGGTCCTTGATATCAGTCCCAACAGCTGTAAAATGGTATACAAAGAGGCACCTACCGTCCTCAGCACCCGTGGAAAAGGCGACAGAGACACCCTGGACGACGTGCTCCGAAACCGGCGCTGTCACACCGATCAGAATACCAGCCTTGTAGGCCTCCTCCATGTGAAGGCCGCCAAACTTGAGTCCGTCAATTGCGTGCGCGATCTTTGAGTCGACACTGCCAACGCCATCGCCTGTCCGGGGTTCCAGAGAGATTTCTTGTAAACCAAGGAGAGGTGTTCCCACAGAGAGCATCGATGGCAAGACAACTCCCTCGCCTCCAAGATCATAGACTGGCACGTCCATGCTCATCCTTGCTTGATAATGCTGGCATCGGCCCGTGCATACGATCTCGTTATCCTCGATCACCACAGATAGGTCGCCATCTTGGCTAAACTCTTCAATCCCCTTCAGAAAGATCTTTTTAACGCCTGTATACACAGAGTTTCCATTGGTGGTTGAGCAGGCGTCCTTAGTTTTAGGAATGGTGAGACTGGGCAACTCTTTGAACTCGAGGGGTTCTCCTTGAACGCTCCATTCCATTGGGTCCGCGTTCTTGATCTGGGGCACACCGTCAATGTAGACCTGCAACGGATGCGACCCAAGAGACAAGGGGTGTCTTTCCCAGACAACAACATCTGCGTCCATACCTAGCGCGATCTTGCCAATGCGGTGGTCAAGACCCAAGGCCTTGGCTGGGACTGATGTCACAGAGGCGAGTGCCTCGGTTTCTGTAAGGCCATAGTGGTGCGCCATCGCCGCGTGGTAGACGAGGTGCTGCGAGTCAAGGATAGGATGATCGCTCTTGATGGCAACAGAGATGCCAGCATCGACGAGGATCTTGGGTGCGTTGACTGAGCTCTGGAAGGCTTCTTTCTTGTACCTTTGAGCACAATACAAGCCGTTAGATTTGTCTTCGTTCTTAGTTGGTCTTCGTTCTTACTCTGGGCTGACTAAGTCCTCGTCAACACAAATCACTACAACGTACCCAAATTTGGCAGCAAAGGTGGCGACAGTCGGAACATGCTTGTAAGCCCTCTTGAGGATTTCGGGTACGCGATAAGCATCCAATGCATGGTGGAACGCTGTGATCTTGAACTTGAACTCATTCGAGTGACGCACCATGGTCTCAATATCATGTGTCTCGTAGCAGTGAATGTTGAGGCGGACATCATCTCTGAGGATTCCGACTAAACTCTCGTACTGCAGATCCTCTGGGAACGGGGTGTTTAGGCGGTGGCGACCAAAGTGAGGCAAGGCAGCCGCGGAATCGCACCAGTCATCTTGCGCAGCCTTGAGTGCGGTGGCCTTTGTGAACTGATCGCGCAAAAGCCAGCCTTCTCCAAGACGGGTTCGAGGCATTTCGCCCATAGAGCCGTAATACCTCTTGGGATTCTCTCCACAGGCCATCTTCATGTACCGCCACTTGTCTTGGACGCCTGCCTCGATTTGCATATCCTCGGTACTTAGAGTGTCGACAGCACGCAGCTTGAACGCAAAGGCCTCGCCTCCCATGATGTTGTCCGATCCAGGCAAAGCCAGGATGCTGGTCACCCCGCCGGAAACAACTCGCTCTCTGGCCAGATCACTCGGGTTGAATCCATCGATGGAGCGCGTAAAAGGCGTCATCGGTGTTACCGCTTCGGTGATATCCATGGTGGCATCCAAGGTTGGCCAGTTGAGCAAGCCCAAATGGCTAAATCAGACGGAATGAGGATTCACCAGTGTCAGTATCAGGCTCTGTTGCTGGCGTTAAACGACCCAAGGGGTCCAAAAAAAAAAGTTAAACTCTTACCTGTGCATGTCGACGATGCCAGGGGTGACGACGTGGCCCTTCAGATCAACAACGACCACATCCTGCAGAGCCTCGATGGACGGCCCAATCTGAACAATGATGCCGCGGTCGATCAGGATATCGCCTGGGTATGCCTCAGAGACGCCATCAAAGATATAGCCGTTCTTGAGGAGCGTTGCAGCGGTGCCGTTGACAAAACGAGGGTTGAACTTTCTGGATGCTGCAGGCGGGTAGAGGTGCTTGCCCTCCCTACGGATAGCGTTGCACTTTGCGAGGCCTTCCTTGAAGTGCTGCGAGGATATGCCGGGGCTCTCAAACACAACCTTGGTGTGGGCAAGCTCGTTTGCGGCGCCGAGGACGTACGCTGCAGCTGCAAATAGAACGATGGCGGCCGTGGCCACGAGGATGGTGCTGGTCCTCTGCAAGAGCGGCTCCTCTTTTTTTGGAGGAAAGCCAGGCTGCTCTGGATCCTGCTGGGGGAGACGCTGATAGTCAGCCATGGTCGAGAGCGAAGCAGGAAGGGTATCGGTCGATCCGAGGAAGAGGAAGAGGTTCGAGCGAGCGTGGGAGAGAGAGAGAGAGAGAGAGAGAGAAAAGACGAGGTGATGGAAAGGAGACGAAGAGGACGAGGATGAGGACAAGGAAGAGGAAAGAAAAAAAGAAAAAGAACTGCAGGGGGTGATGGGCAAATGCGCGCTGAGATGATGAGACACTACTGTGTGAGAAAAAAGAGGCGTAGAGCACAGGCTCAGGCAAGGGCACACGCCCGGGACAGCGACGGGATGCAGCGCACGGCCTTATGCGCATCTTGTTTGTTTCCAGTTCTCGTTCCAAGAGGGCCCACAGGGAAAACCACCACCGACAGTCTTATGCAGAAGCAAGCACGCAAGCACACAAACAAGCACACACGCACAATGGGAGCCTGCGTCCATCGATGGTAGTCTATTAAACAGGGGCTGCACACACTGACAGGAGCAGAAGAAACCTACGAGCGGCAGTGGAAACAAACATACCAGCTACATCGTAGAGCAGTAGAGCCAATACACCTTGACAGCACGGCCAGCACGGCCAGGTCGAGTCCACACGCGTGTGCATAGAAACATAGGAGGATGAATCTTGAGTACATGTACATCAGATCTCGATCCTTGGAATGGATGCCTCGATTGAATTTCCAACACTGGCGCTGCATTCATACGAACACGCTGATTCAAGGTGACACCCGCGTGGGATCGTCTGCAGCCGACCATCCATCGAGCCCAAGACAGTGTTGTGATTGCTATGGTCGAGTTATGGTATATGTATTAATTGACTGTATTATATGATCGAGGTGGACGAGCTCGTTTCTCACGCCCGCTTGTGGATCTTGAGCTTGGATTTAAAAGTCGACTTGGTGCCCGCAGGCACAGGATCGTCCTCATCCTCCCAAGACTTGGAGGCCAGAGCGACGGGCAAGACCCATGTGGCGCTCACGACCACGCCCCGTCCCTTGTCCGCAGCCTTCATCGTGGACCATTGATGGCCAACCCAGGCAGAGATTAGAGGCAGCAAGGCAGCAAGCCATGGGTGGGATCCGATGGTACTGCAAAGGAACCCGTAAAACACTTGGCCCGTGTTGGATGCGCGCTGCAGTTGAGACATCCAGGGACGATTGAGGTAGATGGAGTAGCCCCACCAGAAGCAGCGCACTGGCGGACAACCGTGGTGCAAAGTCATGAGCTGACGTGTGAGCGAGTTGATGGTCGCAATCAAGTAGGAAGGAGATCCTGAAGCAACGGAAGGTGAGGTCGACTTCCTATTAAGACCGAGGAGGACATCAGACGAGTGCGCCTTCGTGGTCGTGAGCAATGCTTTCGGGGTCGCGCTCCTCAGCACTGGTGCAGATGCTTGACGGTGAAGCGATTTCTCAGACTGGGTGTTGGTCGTTGGACTGGGAGTCTTTTCTTTCGAGAGCGCGGTTATTGCAAGAAGTGACGCTGCGGCCTTGGCGATCTGCTCTCCTGTCGAGAGCGCCCTCTGAGGCGGCGACTTTGCTCTTGCGCTGAGCCATAGACCTCCGAGAATGGATGTCGATGGATCCACGGCTTTAGTGGTACCTGCGGCCTTGACCTTTGGTGCGACAACCTTTGTTGCCGTGGCGAGGACGGAGGGCTCGGGCGAGGCTGAAGGGGCGGGCGCTACAGCAGGCAGAACTGATGACAGCCACCAGGACGCATCTGTTGGACCTTTGCAGGATTGTGGATCCACGATCCCCGTCGTTTGGTCATTGATCTTTTGTGATTCCCAGAAACTCCTTTTCTCGACCTTGTCCCACTCTTCCAGTTCCTGATCCAGCTGCTCCTGTTTCTGCTTCTTGATCCTGGCCTTCTCTGTTTCCTTGGCTTCCTTGAGCGAGCAGCTGCTTTGAGTGCTGGACCCTCGGCTGTGAGTTTTCTTACGCTCCTGGGGCGGGTGTGCTGTAGTTGGATCGGGCATGGCTTTCAATAGAGCAATGACCTCGTTGACCTTGACCGGGTCGGCGTGCTGGAGGGCTTTGACGACCTTTTTCTTTTGGTTGGTGTCAACGTGAGCCAAGTGGGTTGTTCCTGCAAAGGATACATGTAGTGAGGAAGAGTCTGTTGGGGCTGTTGACGGTGCGGACAGTGTGTTGAACACTGTGACAAGATCTGAAAGGAACACGGCGTAGGACTCTGGCTGGGGCGAGGCACGGGATGTCGAAGGCGATATTGAGGGTGTAGTGGAAGAGGAAGGTGTGGAGGCAGATCTAGAGTGTTTTGGAAACATATCCTCGGACGAGACGCGCTTGGACGACTTTTTTGCCTTGAGAGTCTGATACTTGTGTACCAGGGTGGTTGACATAGTTGGGTGCGGTGTGGGTTTAGGCCTTTGGAGGTATTGGGGTGATGGTTAAGCTTGAGGAGAATATAGAGACCGTTGAGCAGGGAGGTGAGGCACTTTATATTGCAGTGACATGTCTCCTGTCGAAATCATAATTGAACGTAACACAGCTCCTGGGAACACACCCCAAAAGTAGTGTCCCAAGGAGACGGCCATTTTTAGGTTCTGCGTGGTAAGTGGCCATGAGGTCGGGTAGACAATGACCAGCCTTATTCTTACGGTCAACCAATGCATGCATGCATGAATCGTGCCAGGGGGATGGGAGGACGGAAGGGTGTTGATCTTCCCAGGACCAGGTCCCCTAGTTTTTTTTGTTTGCTTCTTTGGCTGGGTCCTGCTGTGAGTCAGGGGTACATGTGCATTCATAGCAAGCATGGCCATGTACACTTGGGGGGTCTGACCATCAGAGAACATGCTTCTGCAGCACACGCTACTTCCATCCTTGCTTAACACACTTGCCTGCACATGTTAAAAAACTAGAGTGCGCACCCTTTTGCCAGACATTCTCCTGCAGTCTCACAACGAACACTCGTTTGCACATGGCATACCTCCTTTGCTCCCCAACGTTGTTCATGTTCATAGAATCCAGGTGGACCCCGACTGAGCGAGTGTTTGCAATGACGTACAATAATACAGTAAAGTCCAGGACACATGGCTACATGTGTCCACCGTGAGTCAGATAGGACGTCAAGAGGGAGAAGCAGGTGGAAGGAAATATCGACTCATGCTGTCTATTGATGGACTTGGAACTCCTTAAGCAAGGCTGGGCTCTTCTGCGCGAACACATTGACTATACGGCGTAGATGGGTTGCTTCTCTCATGCGCGATTCAGGGGCGTAAGGTGCTTTCAGCAGCCAAGAGAATCGGGACATTCGAGGCCAACATCAAGACAAGCGTCATGCCACCACTTACCCGAGTGTTCTCCTTCTAATACAAAGACCAGGCACTAAAGCAGCGCTGCGTGTAAAGAAGTGAACGACAACTATCCATAAGTCTCATGCAACGAGTGAAAGCTCCAGGAGCTGCCTTGCAGATACGCCTACGTGTGCGTATCCCACAAAGCCCAGTCAAGGTATATAGTATGCATGCGCAATGGCAGCATGGGGATGCAGGTGGTATGAAATGCATGTCCATCTGTGCGGTGCCCTTGTCCGTTCAACGACGTGCAAGGTGTCTTACAGAGTCTGAAGAGGCCGCTTGGGGAGGTCTGTCGCACTGGACTTTCAGCAATCGCTCTGGTCTAGGGATAGCCTTGCCCCTCTTGCTTACGACTCACGAGCTTGGCTATTTGTGCCGACTGTCTCCTCTCGCCCTCTCATTTAAGTTCGTGTCCCCTGGCCTGCGACTGCAAAACCACCTGTTCATATCGCCGTAGATACTCTGGCTGTAATTCATGCAAGTTCGACATTGGAAGGCTCTCGAACGCAAACACGCAAGCGTGGGGGGACGAAGGATGTGGCTCTAGAGTCCTTGGATCCCATGAGAACCCAGTTCTGAAACGTCGACATCTGCTGAGCATCAAGGCACACACTGATCTGCCACTCTGGAGGATCGAGCGGGGCAAAGGGGACGAAGCCAGTTGGACATGGCATAGACGCGTCTTGAGCCTACACAGCACAGTTCATAAGCAGATCATCGCACCTGTTCCGTCAACAATGCATCCTCAAACCTGCGTTGTCTGCTCCACACTATGTCTCCTCTTCCTTTCTTTTCTCTTCATCTCCTTCTGCCTTCTCTATTCCTCAGTTGCTTGCCTATCATCGACACTGGAGTAGAGCTCTGTAGGTAGGTAGGTCCGGCCATAGAATCGTCCATGTTTTCTGTCGTCGTCAGGGAGAAGATCATTGTCGCACTTTACTTGGCACAGTATGGTGTGGTTATTGTCTTTCGCTGCCCTTACTGTCGCCAACGTTTTCATCTACACCTTCACCCGCACGTTCACCTTCATCCTCGCCGACACCTTCGCCTTCATCATCACTTGCACCTTCATCCTCACTCGCACGTTCACCCTCACCGGCAACTTCACCCTCATTCTTCATGTCTGCATTCGCATTCACATTCGCATTCGAATGTACACTCTCGCCCACCCGGCACGCACCATTCAAGTTTCGTTCGCGGGCGGGGGGGGTTTTTTTTTGGTTGGCAACCTCGTGCTGGCAGCGGGGTGATATCAGGGGCTATAGGGTTGGGTCTCTATCCGTGGCTCGTCTGTTCTATTCTGCCCTAACGAAAATGACACAAAAACGTTGCTCCAACCTCAACTCACTCCCTGCACCTCCTTTCTTGCCTCTTGGCTTTATCCTGCCTGTCCTGTGGCTTCTGACTCCCTGTCGCGTTGTCTGTCTCCTTACCTGCCTTCTTGCTCCGTTCTCCCCTACTTTCCTCGCACTTTATTCTTTCCTTTGAGCCGTCTCTTCATTTTCAGGTCATCCACATTTTGCCGCAACGTCGTGTCGTCGTGGGTGCCTGTGCCTTGTCCTTGTGGACGTATTTCTTACTATGCTCCTGAAAGCCGCTTTGAGTATGAATATTCGTAATAGACGATGCCAACGCTTCCTGGATCCTTGGGTTGTCGCGCTGGAGGCACTAGTTTTTTTATACATCCTCTCTTTCTCTCTGAAATTCATCCTTCCATTCGTCGACTCGTTGCTCTTGTGAATATTTTCTGCTTACTCATTCGTTCCGCGTACTCATTCGTAAACGCGCGCACCTTTGTACCACCATAGGGACGCGGAATTTTCAGTCAGCCAACGCCCACCAGCCCAGACACGTTCTTGCTCCCACTAGGCCCCTGCCAACGTATTGCCTCCTTCGCATTCTCCGCTGCTGACAACCCCCTTGCAGAGGTTAGTCTGACGTTGGTTCAGCACACAGGACATATTTTTGGACACGTTGCAGCAGCAGCATATTTGCCCTGCGTTGAGAGCCGTCCGGATCGCTGTCCTTGATGGCTGATCTTGCCTCGAAGGAGTCTCTTGGAGCAGACGACGTCGACCTTGTCCGCAGCGTCCACAGAAGCCAGGTCTTCGCTAATGAAAGTCGTCTTCGACATTTTTATGTGGAGCACACACGCAGGGAAACCGAGAACGCTTTGAATGAGGAAACACCCAAGGTCGAGCAAGTAAACAAGGAGGATATGCGCATGGATAAATCACTTGGCGCAGCTGCCATGGCCTTGGCCACTCTGTCTTCAGGAGCAGGAATGGTCAGGGCGATCAGAGATGGGCAGCTAGTCCCCGCTCTGAAGCCAGATAACGATGGGGATACGAAGCTCACTTTACTTCCCGGAGCGGCATCTACAGTCGAAGGTCAATGGCATTCCTTCAAGTTGGCGCCTGGCGAGCGGATCCGATCGGTATGGCCTTGCTACACACGTCAGTTCCATTGCTCGCTTTATACTATGCACGTTCTAATAGTATGTTGCTTACTTTCTTCGTCATGTAGTTGTCGCATCTGTTAGAAGACAGGCTGTCATTGGCTGTAGCTTATAGCACCGAACCTCCAGCACAGAGTGCCCACCTGAGGGACAAACACGCCAGCCAACCTTCCATGCAAAAGTCTTTTATACCAGGTGCGTCCGCAGGCCAGGAAAGCAGATCTGCCTCTTACGGCAAAGACGAAAGGAGGGACCATCCCGTACCTGATCGCGGACTCATTCTCAAGGCTCAGATTCCAAAGAAAGGCAGGCCGATCTCCCGACACAAATCATCATCCAGCCAGGCAAACTCTCAGTCCACATCGACAGTGTCGTTGTCAAGTGCTTCTCAGCTGAACTACACTTGTGTCAGCGGAAGCGGCGCTGGATCATGGACATCCACACTCGGAACTCGTGTGTATCAGCCCCCCCTTCAGTCTACTCCAGGCGGTCATGGCGTACGGGGAGTAGCAGGGCAGCAGGCACCTCCACAGTCTGAGCGCGTCACTAGTCTCCCCGATCGGGCTCACATGTCCACCAGTGTTGCTCCTCCGATGAATTCACAGCTTTACTGTGATCAACAGCCGGGTTCTTTCTCGACCTTCACTCAGACACAACGCGACAGTGCAGAAGGATCACGGTGCCCAAGTAGCCCACCCTTTCAGTCTGTCGATTGTGAAGTCCTTCCAAAGCCTACAGTAATATTAACATCATCTCAGTTTCCAAAAGAGCGGCAGTGTCTTCCTCAAGCGCGTTCATCTGACCACCACCAGCACACCAATTTTACCTTGTTGAGACATGATCGATCAGAGGAAGTGTCGCCTTTTCCAGCAAAAAAGTATAAAGAGATTGAGAATGCGTTTGCCGCAGGCCTACCGACATCGATGAATAATCGGAAAAGGAATATTACTGGTGTCGAAAAGCGGCTGTCTATTGGCGATCACGCTTTCGAAAGCGAGAGCGGTATTCGACCTCTACCCTCACCGGGATGCAACTTGGAGAGGCGCAGCGATAGCGATGACTTGGTTCCTTATGAGCTTCGAGAAGAGAACAGGCGCGCATCAAAAAGGATGTCGAGATCAGACCTTGATTTTACAGAAACAGGCGAGTTGAACAAGGCAGGTTCGCATCAATGTCGGCCAAGGTATATGGTGCCCCCACATGGCTACAACGATTCAGCACACCAAGCGCGACGTGATGTTGAGCCGGAAACACGACTGCACTGCCCGGGCGCATATGGAAATGACGAGAGGTTTGTCGCGTATGAGGCCTACTCGGCCTCTACCAACCGCTCTCTGCACAGCCATTCTCGCTCGCTCGACGTGACCTATGCTGTGTCGTCGCGCATGATTCATCGGCCGCGTTCAATGAATCATCCTGTTCAGCCAACATCCTCTGGAGTCGATTCTTACCTGCCTCAACGTCCTCCTCTCCTTTCTTTTCTTTCCGCCACTGCTCATCCTGGTAGGCCGAATACTTCAGTATCGTTAGTGCCCAGAGTAACAGCTGTACCAGCAGCAGTTCCTTCAATGTCTCCTGATTGCATCTCATCGTCCATGCGTTCACTACCATCTGTACCAGCAGTACCAGCAGCCACTGGAAATTCAATGCGAAAGTGCACAGACCTTCATCCTCACGCATCTCCATCTTCTCACTTCATCTCCTCTTCCTATTACCCTTCGCCGACCGTCTCTAACTCTCCCCCTGACCCAACACTGGCCAAAAAAACATCTGCGACCTTCTTATCTTCCACGGTGGCCATGGATGTATTGTCATCCTCAAACTGTTGTTCTCCGATATCAGCTCTTTCTCAAGCAGGAGGTGAACAAACGGCGCCTGTACAAGGCCATCATCAGGGCCACGTTTTGGATCATAAGGACCCGAGTGAGATGACTTTAAGAGCGGACAGGCTCGCGCGAGAAATGTCTGGATTGTCCAATTCGACACTGAGGGGTGGCAGACGAACGTCATTGGGGGCGATGAGGACAACGGCCAGGAGTACTGTGCGAAAGACACATGGAACTTATTTAAAGAAGCATCAGATCCTACAACAACAGCTTCAGCAATTGCAGCGCGAGCAAGAGATGGGTCTGCATCGGGGTGTGCGACAGCATAGGCCACTCCAGTATTATCATGATCACTATCATTACCGTAGCCAACAACCGCAGCAGCCGCAGAAGCGGAAGCAGCCTCCAAGGCAAAAGGAACAGGCACATTTGCATTCTGGGGAGAATCCGTCTGGCTTACGAGAGGATCTGGAGTGCTATCCATCAGAGCAGCAGCAAGTCCATCAGCAGCAGCAGCAGCAACCTCGGCCAGGAAGACCACCCAAGGAGAGGGTTCTCATGCGTTCTCAAAGCTCGTCCGCGATGGTCCTTGAGCATTCTTCTTCAGCCTCATTTCAGTCTAGTCGCCAGATCCAACCGTCCGAGTTCCAGCCGCCTCGAAACCACTATGCCTCCGAGTCGCACCAGCCCCAACATCGCCAGAACCAGAACCAGAACCAAAACCAAAACCAAAACCAAAACCATAGACAACAACAGCAACAACAGCAACAACAGCAACAACAGCATCAACAGCAACAGCAGCAACAGCAGCAACAGCAGCAACAGCAGCAACAGCAGCAACAGCAGCAACAGCAGCAACAGCAGCAACAGCAGCAACAGCAGCAACAGCAGCAACAGCAGCAACAGCAGCAACAGCAGCAACAGCAGCAACAGCAGCAACAGCAGCAACAGCAGCAACAGCAGCAACAGCAGCAACAGCAGCAACAGCAGCAACAGCAGCAACAGCAGCAACAGCAGCAACACACAACAACAACAACAACAACAACAACAACAGCAGCAGCAACCGCGAATTTTGCTCCGCCCTGTGTCTCTGCCTTCACTCGCCAGGGGCTCGACGGACCCATCGTCACCCTTGTTCCTGCGCCAGCCTCCGCTGAGCCAGCCATGCTTTCAATCCATGCATGTGCTTCACTTTTCCGAGTCCATGGATCCTCCGAGGTCAAACTTTAGAGCGAACAGCAGCGCATACAGATCATCTCTTGGGAACCGATTTCATCCGCAGCCTACCGTGGTGGTCCCGGGCAAGGACGACGACGAAGCCATTGAACGGTTGTCGATACGAACGCCTGTCAGCGCACCATAGAGATTCCTCTTTGTCTTTTTTAGTTCAGCTTCTCGTTTTTTTTGGTGTGTTGTTGTTATATGTAGTTTGTTGTAAAAGTGCTCCATCCATCATATAGAAAGGGGCAAGGGGGGTTTATTTTTTTCGACTTCTATATACATGTGCTTGTCGCGGTGGGGAAAAGACCTGTTTTTTCTTTTTTTTTTATGCGTGTGTTTTACTTGTCCATTTGGGGGGGAGGAAGGGGAGAGGATTAGGACAGGCCATCGTCGGTGGTCCCGCCAGACGAGTTCCTGGTCAATCCGTTGGTAGGGCGTTTGATGTTTTTCCCAAAAAGTCGGTTCCTTAAGGCTCTGGAGGCAAACACGGTTAGATCGAAACCTGCCCAATCTGAGTCCTGAAGATCCTTCAAGTCGCCGATGGTCATGATGTCCTGGTTCTTGAGTTTGGCAAGCCATTCCTTGGCCTTGTCAGGTCCACGGTGGTAGGCCATAGCGGTGTCATGGACCAAGTCCTCGATAGGAGCATCCATGCTATATTCTACACAATGACAAAGGGAATGATAAAAGTAGGAAGGGTGAGTTTTTTTTTGTTTTGTTGTAGACGACGCTGGTGATCGAGTGTGAATTGAAAAAACTGTCCTTGTTCTTCCACAATACGAGTGCTGAGTGCTCCTTTTCTGATTCTCTGTTTTTGTTACCTTTGAAAGGAAGATCTTCTTCAACGCCCCAGTCAGGGTTGGAGTTTTTTCGGCTCAGACTGCTTGCAGTTCTGGCGAGGGGTGCTGGATGTCCGCCTGCGGAATCAAGGGCTAGATGTGATACGGATCCCAGAGCGTGGCCGTTGGTGACGAGCATGGGGGAGGAAGGCGTGAGTCCTGCGCTATCCTTCTTATCGTTTGTCCCTGCCAGTTCCCGCAATATCCGGTTGATATCGTGCGTGATAATCCTCTGGTATTTTTGAGGAAGGACTTGCTCATCAATCTAGGTGTGTGCGAAAGAAATTTTGTGTTATAGTTGGCATTATGTTTGCAAATGACGACACAGATGAATGTATACTGGTATGCAAAGGTTTTTCTTACCATTTCATTCACGACCTCTTCTGCAGTGTCCGTATCTACATTAAATTCGAATTTGACAGACAACTTGTCCATGCCCTTGAAAACGACCTGAAGGACTAGATGTGTTTTCTGTTCGTCTGTTGAGAGCACGACCACTTCTGGTTCAACGCCCAAAAATGGATCCTCGATCGCCTCCTGTGCTGAATATCTATGGTGGGAAAGATTAAAGTTGTTAATGACGGAATGTCGATGTCTGAGGCAGGGCGGGGGAGAAAACAGATATGTTCCATTCTCGTTTACCTCTCATGCTCTGGTGCTAAACAGTGTTGGATAAGACTCAAGACCTCAGGATCAATGATCCTGCTGAGACACTCTGGCTTGAGGCCCTAGTGAAGGTCATCCCAGATAGACAGAGAGAGAGAATGGGAGGAGCGACGGGGACAAGGTTTAGAGAGAGTTCTGGGATGATACGGTCTTTTGGCAAAGGTATTTGTGGAGAGGAAGGGGGTTTATCTCTTCCTTCTCGGTTTGCAGTCAAAAAATGTTCATATACCTGTGTGACCTTCTTGTAGATCTGAGCAGCGTTCTTGCACTCGTTATAGGGATAGTCGCCAGTGACCATCTCCAAAAGACACATGCCGAAGGCATAGATGTCGACTTTTTCACTGTATCCCATTTCCTCGTACATTTCTGGCGCCATGAACTCCGGGGTGCCTAAAGAAGACCCATCATCCCAAAAAGTTAAAAAGAGAAGAGTTTGATTGGTATCCGGTTAAAAAACGGCAAAATATCCACGGTAAAAAAAAAAAAAAAAAAAAAAAAAAAAACGTCCTCGTGTCCTCATGTCCAGATGTGTAATAGTCGGCTTTTGTGGTTGTTGCACGCACTCCATGGTTCGAAAAGAGAGAGAGCCTTTTGAACAATTAATACTAGCAAAAGAAATGAGAGAGAACAAAGAGAGCACTTACCGATGACGGTGTACTTTTTGCCAATCTTCATCTTTGCTGTTCCCATGTCGCCAATTTTGACCTCTCCGTGCGCGCCGTTGATGAAGATGTTGTCGCACTTGATGTCTCGGTGGATGATTGGAGGGTCGTACGAGTGAAGATAGATGAGACCCTTCAAGATCTGTCTGCACCATCGTTTTACAACCTTGAGATTTGGGGTTTGCAGTTTGCGGATATATCTAGAGTGGGATTCAAAAGGAGGGGTACTGTCAGCCCAAGCACTTTCCTCTGGACTGAAGGTGTCGCCTGCATTCTACTGAAGCCAGCAGAGTGGAGATCCCAGGGCAGGGCACATACTCTCGAAGGGTGCCAGAGGTCATGAGCTCGGTGATGAAGATGAACTCTGTGTTGCTGTACCAGCAGTCGTGGAAGTTGATGATGTTGGGATGGCGCACTCGCTTGAGGATCTCGACCTCCTGCGACAGCTCTGCGTACTCCTGCTTTGTGGTCTGGAAGCAGTTCCATGCGACCTCGTAGCCCTCCTCGCGGTCGATGCCCTTGTAGACGATCTTATAGGCGCCCTTCCCAAGGACCGAGTTGAGCTGGAGTGGGTTGAGTGCGGTTTGTTGATGTTGTGCGATAGCGTGGCGAAATAGAGTTGCAATAAACGAGTTGGCGAATAGCGAGATCGATAGGGGGGAAGAGGTCATTAGAAAGCGTGGAACACGGCAAACAGGGTTAGTGTTGGGCCCTATTTGATTCAGGCCTGATATGATTTAATATGGCCCATTCTGCTTTCTCGTATGAGGCATTTTTTTTTCTTCTCGTGTGTCCCCTTTCAGTTGTCAGGGCGTACAAGCCCAGAGCAAAGCAGCATCAACAACAGCAAAAAAAAAAATGCGATCTTGTCCCCTAGGGTGCGCATCCCCCCACTCCCCCTTCTCTTGTGTGAGTCCTTGTCCTCGTATCGGTCGTCGTAAGGCTGATTTGTCAGGCCCGTGTCGAACATGCTGTCAGTGGAAATAGGCGTCCCGCCAC
The DNA here is from genome assembly GCA_029449245.1 of Mortierella alpina. Lineage (NCBI taxonomy): Eukaryota > Fungi > Mortierellomycota > Mortierellomycetes > Mortierellales > Mortierellaceae > Mortierella > Mortierella alpina. Next base: position 984,015 of record JANATF010000004.1, on the reverse strand, counting down.
ATGCGCGCGTTGTTTTTTTGTAGCTGGTTGAGCTGGTTGCAATAGGAGTACAGAGAAGAAAAAAAAAGTCCAGGCTGGGGGGAAACAAACACAGCATTTTCTTGTGACCCTGCCCCCAGTTCCTGGCTGTCCTATGCATACACACACAAGAACGCTGGTCCACTGGAAGAAAAATAAAATAGACTCGTTCTGCCACAAACAAGCAGAGAGAACGCCTATCGAATTCCCGAATGCGTACCTTTGCATATCGACCGTTGGGGCTGACTTCCACGACCTTTTCTGGATCATGCTTGGAATGATCAATGTATTCGGCTTTGAACATCGGATCATGGACAAGTCAAAAGGCCAATAGAGCAATGAGATGGAGAAAGCGACAGAGAGAGAGAGAGAGAGAGAGAGACAAGGAGGTTGAGTCAGTCTCCATATGTGCGTGGAGTGCGTGGAGATCCTGGTTGTGGAGAAGAGTAATTCCTCGGAGTCCAAGGGACGAGTGACCAGGTGTAGCATAGCATGTCCTTTTTCGCAATGGGCCGCGGCTCTTACCAAAGGACGAGAAATTCCGCTCGTGGTCGTCGTCTGGGGCGGATCCTTCGGATCCACTCCTTGAGGCCAGTGGGTCTTGCATGGGGAGGCTGTGGTGGTGGGGTGGATGGAGCAGGTGTGCAAGCGACCCGGGTATGGTGGATGTAGATGAGGTGGAGGGTGAAGGGAAAGGGGAGCACAAAGGAAGGACAGAAAGCGAAAGAGGTGCGGCAGACGGGTTATCAGGAAAAAATCTTCAGGTGTCTTGGTGCATGGGCTGGCTGTCATTCTTTATTGACAGCAGTGCAAACAGGCTCAAGCACACACACAAACAGGCTCATCAAGCACACACACACACATCGTCTACACATACACACCCCGCTCACACGCGTTATCCTGTCATTATTATTATTTCTCTTGTTCCTTTTTGCAACATAGTTGTCTCGTTCCCCCACTAGCCTTTGCGACCCAGTGGTAGGATCATCCTCTGTGCCACAGCCAGGGCGATGGTGTGCAACAGCTGCAGGTTGCCTCGCCCTTGCCCAACATAAACATGTGGAGTGGCTCGAGTGGCTCCAGGTGGGTGGGATTTCTCCCCCCCCAGTCTCCTCTTGCCAAGCCAGGCCAGGCGACAGCTTGCGAGAGCACCCATGCAAATGCGATGTGCGCGATGTGCGCTGGTTGAAATGTGGCTTTGCATGGAGATCTTTTTTCCAACAAGCTCCCACATCACTCTGCCTCTGCCTCTTCCTTTTTTCTCTTCCCGCCCAACCACTCTCACGGACACGGCACACGGACACGGGCTTGGTCACGGACGTCTTTTGCTTTGCCTGCCATCTTCTGCTGGTCCCCGCTATCCGCATCGTTGCTGCCTTTGCCTCCACGGCCTCCTGCAAGCCTGTGCGCACCGTCCTCCTGAGGAATAACACGCGCCATGGCAAGGTAACGAACGCCACGGCGTGGACAGGCAGACACAAAATAGAAAAAAAGAGACGCATCCTAACCAAGCAAGCATCCATTCTTTCTCTCTCTCTTTCTCACGCACACACACACACGTCTCTCTCTGTCGCGCACTCCGTTCCCGTAGCTACTACTTTCAAGAAGACTCCTCGGACGAGTCAGCAGGACCCATGGACGACGAAAGCCCTAGTCCCGCCATACAACACACGGCTGCCGCACGCGAGAGTAGCCCGCCGGACAACCATCCTCAACGGACCGACAGCAGCTCGCCATCCCACCCAGTAGAAGCATCGGGATCACCAACACAACCACCGTCTTCCTCATCCTCTTCGTCCTTTGCCTCAAAGGAGAGCCTCTCTCCAAATGGACTGGGCAGCGCCACCATTAGACAAGAGACTCGTTCCACGCACTCGTCAGAATCCTCGTTGTCCAATGCAGAGGCGTCGCCGGAACTAAGCTTCGACAGAGCAACTCCCGAGGGACGGGTGCATGGACCGGAGCAGCGTGTGGAGGATGCAAAGAGTCTTGCGATTGCAATCGAGGATCAGGAACTGCTGTCGCGGTCAGACCTCGAAAAGTCTCTTTTACGGAATCTCTTTTCGCCAGTCAGTGCTTTGGAGTCTGAGGTAAAATTACAATCAGCACATCATGAAAGCAAAGAAGAGCCAATGAATCAGATTAGCTCATATTGTTCTGGCTTGCAAATAGAACATAAGCGTCCTCTATGCATCGGCCGACAAGCACCTTCCCTGGACAGGGCAGACGCAGTCCCACCCGATGGACGCTATGCGGTTTGTGCCGCAGACGCGCGTGTTCTATATCAACAAGCAGTACCGCACAGTCTTCATGGTCGATGTCAGTTCCTCCGTCCTGACCGTGGACTCTGGAGGAACCAGGATTGTCATGGGCCAAGTCATGGATGCGTAAGCTTTTAACTCTGCACTTGCCCGTCGCGCTCACCTCCTTGCAGCGCCAAAAAAAGGACAGATGCTTATTTGCTGACTTTTTGTCATTCTTATAGCCTAACAAAGTGTTTGACAGGACTTTCGGAGCGGTTCTCCTGCCCAGGCATGAAGGAAGACTATGTGACGGTAACGTTTCTTTGGGTGTCACGGCGGACAATCACAGACAAAAGTCCCCACTGGACATCGGAAAATTCTAAGCACTGCTTTCCTACCTTTTGCTATACATCGCATTATATCGTAAACAGTCTGAGGTCCATATCACCGTCATCGCCGAGTGTTCACAGTTCGCCAGCAATCTGCACACTGGAGAGATGCTGGCCAACTTCCCCACCATGAAGACCCTTCTGAATGACGTGGTCCTCACAGAGAGTAACGTACAGAGTGTGCTCAAAGTCCTGAAGGTTCAGCTGGCAAAGTTTCAAACTCGACTTTCTCGGTTTCGCGGTCAACTTCGACGGATACGGGAGACGCACGGATACGCTTTAGCTGTTGAGGATGCAGTAGACGACGTCAGTAACGAACTGGATCTGGAGGATGACATCTCTCAGAGGAAATCATGGGGTGTGGGCTTGTCAGGCGCCAATCTATCTTATACGCTCACAGCTGGTCTGTTTGCGCTAGGGTTGATGCCTACGTCCGCCTCTCCTTCACTGGTGGTTGTCACGGACGGCGTCGTCAAGTCCAATCTTTTGCACGGCAGCACGATCCTCAGACGTCTTATGGAGTTGGATGTATCATGTTCAGTCGTCCAACTCGGAAGTCGGGATGGTGGGGGGCCGAGCTGCAATTGGGGGTTTATCCAAGATTCTGAGATACTGCGATTTGTAGCCGAGGCTACACTCGGCAAGTTCATGTACTCGCAGGATTGCGCCATCACCGACCCTTTCGGCAAAATACCAAATCAGACTCTAAGCCGAATCGCACCAAATGCATATCACCGAGCGTTTCTGATCCGGGAGTTGTGTCTTCTAAAGCCGAGACCAGGACTGGATGATATCGACGAGCGGGACGATTCACCAGGATATTCCCTGGCAAATTTCCCTTGGGATCCAAAGAGCTTGCCAGAGCCCATCAAGATGATGCAGACCGCCTGCAAGGATTACCACCTCAATATACCAGTGGAGATGCTTGTGGCTGCAAGGATCCGCCAAGGCTTTCGGATAAAGGGCGTCTCGATTGGCCCTGATCGTGACAGACAGTCTTCAGAGCGATACATGATCACTATGACTTTGGCATGGCTGCCCAATGTCACAGTGCAATACAGACTCAAGGGCCAGGTCGCCAGCGAGGGCATTCCACACAACTACTTTAGCCGCTTCGAGTCGCCAAAAGTCGAGATCGACATCATTGCCTACCAGGCATTTGCCATACACTTTTTGAACTCTCAACACGCGCCCGTCAACGCCAACCACTCTGTGTACGCCAAAGTTTACCGGATCCATCGATACATCATCGGCCTGAGCGATTCGGATGTCACTCTTCGTAGTCTCAACAACTCTCATGCTTCCGCGAACCAAGCGCTCTGGACCCAGAAGGCGAAATCCATGGAGAGGTCACGAAAGTCCAGCAGTTCTGGAAAGACGAGCCACGAGCAGAGCCGAGAGGATCTCGAGGCCTATCTCTCTCGCCTTTCGGAGCAGTGGTCCGGACTGGCAAAGGACGCCGACTACCAATACAGCCGCGGGTGGTATAGTGAATACGAGTTCGATGCCCTTTTACTGGTACCTCCACCTGCTTTCTTGCCGACGTCAATGGACACGAAGAACTCTCTCGTCAAGTACGCAGAGGGGCTAGAGACTACCGTTAAAGGCATTCGTGACTACCTCAAGGACACTTGGGCATCGTTTTCCGTCGGGGACGTCTTTGTACAAACGTGCCAGGCACCTGAGCGAAGCCCAACAACAACAGCAAGTTCTCAATTCTGCGAGCTGCGTATTTTCAGTGAACCCAGTGTGGCGATCATGCAGGTGCAGCTGCGTTTCTTTGGACTGCCGCTCGCTCAAAGGCGATCCATTTCGGCGGACGTACGGGAGAGAATCTACAATTTCCAAGCACCGACTCCAGAGGGTGTTGTTTCCAAGACAGAGTGCGAGATTGTACAGGCGCATGTTCGCCGCTGCCAGCGCCCTATCTACCGACTACTGATGCGGCACCTCATTCACGAGCAACCACTCAGCCATACACCCGAGACCACGTTGACGGACTTTCATACGCATGTGTCGGAGCCTGTCGGGAAGGAGTCTGTACTGAGGTCATACATGGTCCACAAGCACTGGGGTTGGAAGGACCAAGTTCGGGATTCAGGGTACCTCGCCGAGAACAACTACATAGCCAGCCAGGATTTGGCGTTCCAGTACCTCTGCGCGCAGCGACTGGGCGAGGGCTTTTTGCTGGCATCTGCTCTTCCGAATCGCGTGGTGTTTTACAAGGAAATCGATGTGCAGCAGCAGGAGGGCTCGCTTCTTCGAGGCACCAGCGCAGTGCAGTACCTCCTTTTTAGAAGCCTTGTCTCGGGCGAGCTCGTCACTCAGCTCTGGATGGAGCCTTGTATCGATGTCAATCGTCACAGCCAGTTTGACAAGATCAAGTCCGAGATCATTGGCGTGGACCGCTTTATCATGTCTCGATTAGCGACCTACGAAGCCATTCATACCATTGGCCGTCTTCGATTACGACCCGAGGTCAAGCTGCATCCAGAGCATGGGTTTATGTACCCGTGGCTCTTTGACCCAGCCACACTCCTCCGACAGCAGCGACTAGTAACCCTTGCGTTTGAGGCTCCTCGACGAAGCTTTATACCCGCGGATGAGCACGAAGAAGAAGCAGGATCCTTCAAGAAATGCATCCATACCTTGGGGCTGGGGACCACGACTACCGATACCGGTCTCAGCACTCATACTACCCATGTCTCAAGAGACCTCCTACATACTAGGAACGCGAACGCAAGCACGACGAGTCTTAGCCAGTCGCTATTAGAAGCAGAGTCTGCGTTAGCAAACGACAACGATATCATGGCTGAATACAAGGACCAGCTACGGGAGCTCTGCTGCGCGGACCGCGACCTGGCAATCCTTCATCTCTACATGGAGAAGGCACTTTCGCAGTTAGCGGACGGGGAGATTATGGCTGGATGCGAGGATGATGCTTGCAGCCAGTTTTTTGTCGATATCAAGACATCCATCAAGCGGAACGCGGATGTACGACAATCTCTCATGACTTTTCATTGCGCCAACTCGTTCCAGGACATTCGTTGCTTTGTCAAAAGCGTCAATGCAAAATTCTTTCGGCTTTTGATTGTGCCAAAGCTGAGTGCGGTCATTTCACACCTGATCAGGCTGCGCTCACTTCCGCCTCGGGAAGCGGAGAATCAGACCGAGTTGGCACGTCAGGACTTTTTGGGTCTGCTGATGTTTGAATGTCTCCGGAGTAAGCCGCTGTCCGATGTGTCCGAGTACAACGTCAACTCCTTGGACCAGAGTCTGGCCTTGTTTGAGCTCCATCCAGTGTCTCTTGGGCCTGTGGTCTCACAGCAGCCTGTGCTCATCCAGCCGGTCGTGAATGAGGACCAAGGCAGGGCAAGAGTGCAGGAATCGACTTTGCAGTTGATCCGCTCTATCAGCCAGGCCTACTCTCACAGTTTCACCAGGGCCATCTACGCCTCTCTGATCGAAGGCCACTTGATCGACAAGACGGACCTAAAAAAGGCTAGCCAGATATGCACGAGGACCACCGTCGATATCAATATTACGGGATTTCTCAACACACTGGAGCAAGGTCGACGTGAAGGAACACTGAGGTAAGCCGAATTTTGGAAACATGCGTAGAGGCGAAGACTGGGTGAGGCCATGCTTGCTGTATAGATATCCTAACAGCCTTTGGTAAATTTCATCCACGACCTGTAGTGATGAATCATCAGAGCTCAGGACACGGTTCTTGAATGTCCTCAAGCACTCCTTTGAGCTGGCGCCTGTGCGGGACTCGGAACAGACGTACTTTTACCGGCCACTGCTAAGACGCTCGGGACCAAAGCTGGCCAAGCCAAGAACAAGAAAGAGGTCACCTAGTGTCTCAAGATCAGGATCCATTGACGCCGATATGGAGGACGCACTCTCAGAGGTGGTGGACAGCGCAGAGCGACCAATGTTTCTGCATCTTGAGTGCTCTTTCCAGAAGCCAGTGACGCAGGCAGCGGAGCTGGAGCGACTGAACCTAAAGTCGTCGGTCACCTTTCCTGTGACGGAACTACCGCTCTCGTACACCTACCAAGAGGAAGGAATACGCAATCAGGACTATGCGCCTTCAAGTATTGGCTTTGAGGCGCGGCCGGTAGATTCTGCGGACGGCACTGTGGCCATCCTTCATCTTGTCATCTCCACTTTGCCAACGCCCGAGGAAAGCAGCGGGCCGACTCTCAAGTCTATTGACTCGGAATCAAAGATCGCCATCGACAGCAGTCAACTCTCGGGACCCCGAAGCCTTCAGCACCTTTTCCCGACTCTCGATGCTATGCAACTGGAAGCGATCGCTGACACTGAGGCTAGATTGGAGTGGTTGGTCAAGGAGGAGGTCATGCATGGCTTGCTCAACATGCGTCCTGTTACTGTTGATGTCCTGAACCTGGTCGAGACGCAGTTGAAGACTAGGAGCAACTTTGTCAACTTTCCGACTGCGATGACTTTGCCGTTAACATTCGTGAGGAGGAGGCGTGGCCACGAAATTTTTATGCAGGAGCTGGGCAGGGCCAATATGCAACCTTACGAACTCCATCAGGTCGGACAGTACTTTTACCTGACGGAAGGGGATGGCTCCCCTCAAAAGCAGGCGCCTGAGGACTACCGTACGGAGGATCAACACGAGGAACCACAGGAACCACAGATCGGAGGCGAGCAATCAACAGACGATTTGCCGTCGCTCTCTGGCGGCCGAGAAAAGGACTCCGCCATGTCGCCTTCTGACGATCTCTGCCATGGCCTTGGGATCGTGATACTGCAGAAACCAAGGGCAGCCAAGAAGCCAGTAGCGAGCGACAAGAGTATCGATGGTGGTGACAAGCAACCAAGGAGGAGGCGAGCCTTTTGGCTGATTTTGGTTCCAAAGGACTCGTTCATCCAGTTGTACTTTTTTTCAAAAGCACTATCGGAGCGCGAATGCAACGCCATCCTTGATCACGTTCGGAGAGCCATTGGTGAGCTTTGCGTCAAGGTCAACCAGCTGACGCTGCTGCAGTCGCTCAACGAGACCAGGAATTGCAGCAAATATCTCGTACCTAGTGAGGACACGGACCCCAACGCCGATTCCGAATCAGGTTCGGACTCTGATCAAGTTTCGCAGGACGATGAGGCCTTGGTGACCGGGGGCTCGAAGCCTACTGACGAAGGCCAAGCGCTGAGAAAGTTCAAACCAGGCGAGTTTGCCTGTCCTCTGGTCTATCGTGTGGCATGGCCTCTCCATTGGCGTGTCAAGCCCGGACAGGCAACCAAGAGCGTGGCACATCTTGTGCTCTATCCTTTCGGTGTCCAGAACCGCAAGAACTTTTTTGTTGTGGAGAGTCAGGATGACCATGACGAGAGCAAGAAGATTGTCGTGTTCTTGAGGCTGAGCGAGGTCGATGTACAGCCAGATCAAGAGTCTACGCCTGCAGCAGATGAATCTCGAGGGTCTCACCTGAATGTCTCCAAAGGAGAGGAGCAGTCGTCTGTGAGCGGGTCTGCGATCCATCAGGCCATTGACGACACGGGATCTCACGCAAACAGTCCACGCCCATCACCCACGGCCTCCCCGGGATCCAGAACCGCGGCGCCACCGCTGATCAGGACCGAGACCAGGGAGCTCGTGATTGAGGTTTACGGCGTGGAGCCGCCAGGCAAGCAGGTGACCGTGGACCTGTTTTCTTTGCTGGAGAGTCGATTCTATAACTCTGTGGTTCTGTCTGTCGTTTCGACGTTCCTCTCCCGCAACTCGACCTTAAAGCTCACTCAGGCTGTAAGTATTCGTCTGCAACACGAATGTTGGTTCTTAGGAGAAGGCACTGTTTCTAATTTCCGGGTTATTTGCCATTTCAACTCGATCTAGGATGTCGATTTTATTCTGCCAGTGGATCGACTGGAGCCCGCACGCCAAGTGCTTGAGATTCCTCAGTTCATCAATGTTCCCTTTGCGTTCCTAATGTATTTGAAGCAGAACTTGTGTCTCTACCTCAACCCGCTGACGGGTACGGACAAGGTCAATGCTTTGACAAGGCACTATCACAACCAGTTTGGACGCAATTGTACTAGTGAGCGGCATCATGATCGGTAAGGCCTTCAAAGACTCAAGGATACAGTCGAAGGAACAGTAATGCCCGATCTCCACACTAACATGTTTGTCTGTGCAATATCCACGCATTACTGTTTCTTGCTCGGTTGCAGCAGCGGCAATGCGCATCAGCTGCAGATTGGCGACTTCTCCTTCTTTTACAACGCAGCTCAGGGCCGCACGCAGACCCCGATCGAAGCCCTCGTAGGTGTTGGCGTGGCCGGTGTGTGCCTCACTGTCCTTGGTCCGGAAAAGAAGCCAGTATTCGAGGTTGGGTATCAGGAGGGCGATCACGACCAGGTGGACATCAACAGGTACTTTGAATCGTTCCCAAATCCGAGTGACTTAAAGCCGTCCAAGTACAGCCTGATGATCGAGGTCTGGGCGCAGGGATCAGTTAGTGCCTCTGCACTAATGGATACAATCTGCCAGAGTTTCCGGCAAAGTTTGTGCGATGATGTGATCGAGACATCCATTGCACAAGGCCTTTGCCCAAGTGCGCGGGATCGCGGGAACGACGTGGATGAAGTGGACGGAGAACCCTTGGTCGGCGAGCGCATTCAAAAGAACTTTATCGACCCCTCCTTCATGGTACTTCGTCATGCATACGAATGGAAGAATCCGGCCGTACAATCGTTGGCGCTCGAATACTCCATGCCGCCTTGGATCATGGATTCTTTCCTTCTAGAGCTGGACGAAATCCTCACCGATGTGAGCGTCCACTTTTCGCCATTGCTGATCCGCTCAATGGCGGGCTCCAAGCGGTACAAGGAATATAAGGCGTCAAGTGGCACGAGAAAGTCATTTGGAGATATGACCAGTATTCGGTTTATCCTCATTGGGGGCATTCAGGACCTGGGCGATGGATCAACTTCCAGTTATTATGGGCGACGGACGAGCATGGGTAGTGACCGCACACACTCGCGACGTAGCTCCCTTGCTGAAGGTCAGAGTTTGCACCATTCGCACAAGACCTCGACCCATTCGTCGCAGCAACACCCCAAGCGACAGCTCGAGGACATCAAGATGTATCCCAATGCAGTTGCGACCAGTGGCCAGGACGAGATCATGCTATCGCGAAACTGTTTTGTCGTCATCACGGCTGATGGATTTGGATTACAGGCACACACCTACAACTGGGGCAAGACTTATCACGAGTTCATGTTTTCGGCCATCGAGAAGGTCGTCAAGTGGCACAAAGACCGTATGCGCTTCCTTGACAATATCCTGCTGCAGAAGATGGGTCTGTTCCACCATGTGCACCCTATTCTTTCGGCGCCCACAGCTGCCCTGCAGCCTGCAACCAGCCAGCCCGCATCGACCACCTCATCCAGTTTGATGCAGAGCCTTCCCCGTACGGCACCTCAGAATTCACCTCATCTCGGGTCCAATTTGCGCAATACGTTGTCAGAGTCGAACGGAAGCACTCCCAGCCTGCCAAAGACGTCAACCTCTCCAAAGACCCAAGCGACTTCGACCTCTTTCTCGGACGCTTCGAATCTGGCCAGTCTTGTCGAGGATCAATTCCCGAACAGGACACGGTCCTTGCCTGCGGGAACGAGTCTGTATGGCGCTGACGACAGTCGCCCCGAAGCCCTCAAGGCTAACTCTAGTACCATGTCCTTGGTGGCTCGACCCAGCCCGCCTACATCAGCTTCAGCTTCGCATGTTGCACACTCACAAGTCCAGGCCCAGGGCCAGTCATCCGAACAAGGCTCACCAACCATTAGCAGTATTATCACGTCGGGATTGGACGTGGACCAGATTCTTCGCGACTACAGCCTCGAGCCACTCGAGACCCCACGCGACGAAGATCAAATACAGGATGAAGTTCAACGGCATGGCAAACCCTTCCTGGATACGTATACATATCACACCAAGAACGCGGAAGATCAGCAGAATGCGTACAACGTCTATCAGAAGTGGTCAAGGCGGTACCGAGACCGGAAAGGATCGCCCAACGCAATCCACGAGAATATGAACACCTCGGACCTGGCCATCATGTTGCGGTCGTCGCGCTTGCTCCACTTTTGTAGAACACCGCTTTTGTTCACAGAGTTTTCATCCTCACTCTTTCCGCTCGCAGACCCATCATTGGCGACAGGGGCGGTCCCTGCCGCTAACGTTGTAGGCGGGAGGTCGGATTCGAGGGCCGGAGAAGGAAGCAAGAGTGAGCCTTTGGTCGATCCCGTCACTCAGTGGTACAGTGCCCTGGCTGAGACCTTTATGCGAGAGTATAGTCAGTACTTGGCCACCGTGGGTATGCAGCTGCTGATGTATGGAAACTCAAAGTTTGACAAGCCTGTGGAGCCGTCGCAATCTGGCGAGCTGTCGTTCATGTCTCAGTTCACAGTCTCCCAGACGCTATCTGTGCCCAGCCCTGCTGCCTTCCTATTCAAGTCTCTCCAAGGAGGCTCCATCATGTGCGAGGTTCGGCTGCAGGGAATGTTCGTTTGTGTAACCCTGTACACGCTAAATCGACGTTACGGCCGTGTCAAGGTTGCTGCTCCAGGTTTTGCGACAGCTGAAGCCAACAAGCAGAGTTTGAGGCTATTTACAGAGCAGTGTGCGCGTTTCAAGGATAGGATCCATGTGAACAGCTTTGTCTACGACTTTCATCTGCGTTACATTCACCGAATCCTAATGGAGTCTTCAAAGATCGCTCAGCCAGGATCACCGAGTGCCGGCATGGGATTCGCCTCTGCGCCTTCGACCTCGCTGCCATTCTCATTCGATCTTCTGGATGTGTTGCACCAGTTCCTCCAGTATCATTCTCGCCCTGCGGCCTATTCAAGGAACCGTGTGTACCGCGGAGTGTACCGGACCAATGTCACACCGGGTGAGGGCGAACTTCCAGGACATCTGTTTGAATACGTGATCAAGAATCCACAGAGATATGGTTTCCAGGCGATCCACCACCAAAATCGACCCAGGGCGTGCTTTGTCTCTGGTCGCGACCTTTTGGCGGGCTTTGGAGGTAGCAGTCCATCCATTATCGTTCCTGGGGCAAAGTCCGAACACCACAAACTGCGGAGTGAGAATGCAGGTCATGACTTGAAGGGCTTTGGAGTTGGGGTGGGCAAAGGTGGCCTCTCGTTGAACACAGATCCTCGATCATTCGGACCGCATACCCGACACACTAGCCATGACAGCAATTTGAACACCAAGAGGATCTCACGACGAATGACTGCGAGTCGGTCTAGCTACAACGTCAGAGAGGCAGCAATCTTGGAGGAGGAAGGGGTCGAGTACGTTCTGGTTATCTCTAACGGTGAGCAGGACCCCATGGGGCTAACAGTCCATTACTACTTACTCATACTTCGAGCCGAGGAAGTGGTCAAGAAGCTGGAAGACATGCATGGTCCCCTAGTAGGGGCTAAGGATCGCCTCATGGCCGCAAGTCAGAACATTTTGCACATGCGGGACAGTGGAAGCACAGCAGCCAATGCTCAGAGTGGAGGCAGAAGTCTCGATGACCTCTCCAAGTCGAGTACGATCTCGCCTCAGCCAGCGCAATCCGAGGGCGGCGAGGGTAGATCAACGTCCGGACCGGAATCGTCGTTGATAAGTGCGGAGAGTATCTCGGACCCGACTGTATTTGATTCTCAGGATCGATACGGCGCAGGTGAGCGACTTATGGATGTCACTGAGCTGCAGGAGCGAATTACGGAGCGTGCAGTTCTTGCGGACGTTGTACGAGCAGCCGAGGTGCGCTTGGACCTCATGCTGAAGCAGGCCGCTCAGTTCTTTGACAGGGATTCTCTCTGGGAGATGCTTTTGCAGGGCAAGATTGGGAGCTCGGGAACCCATCTATCAGGATCCAGTGCCAGCGCGGTAGGAACTCCTTCTATTGCAGCGGTCAATAGCCCAGCAGGTACTGCGATCTCTGCGGACGCATCCGACTACGTCTCACACAACTATCATCACCAACAGCACCACAGCGGCCATCCTTCGAATGCGCGACGTAATCATGCGTCGTCAGGCAACGGCTCTGAGCTGGGGTTTGCAGACTTTTTGGCGCTCGGCCAACGTTTCCACTCTACGCCGCTTGAGGAGATGGAACCGGACTTCAGGACAGTTATCACAGCACCGGGCATCGACTGGGGTGAGGTGCTGACCTTCTTGGCACGGTATTATGCCAGATGGGCAAGAGAGTTCATGGAACACGGCGAGACGCGGTTGGGTGGCCATTCGGCGTCAAATCTCAGACCGGGTGCGTCCCAAGGTGCTGGATCGGTCGCTGGTCGGAGGGGATCTATTGTGCCTCCGATTGCTCAGCCTGAAAGGACTAAGCGCCATCTTATCATCTTCAATCCGCACAACCGCGATCTACTGGTGCACTTTGTGATCAACGTGAACACGGCCAGCACAGCTGCCGCAACCAGCCAGGGTGCGCACGGGAACGCGTCGCCAGCATCCCTCTGGAAGCACCCTGGCGGTACCTTGCCAAGCAGCAGTATGAAGCGAACGTCCGCTGGCGACTTGTCTGCCAAGTTTGAGGGACGACAATTTGGTACCACAGCTTCAAGTGTCGAGCTTCGGTCGCAATCACACTCTCACTTGCACACCCTTCTGCTTGCCCCCTCTCAGCCAACTTCGCCGCGCTCTCAACAACAACAGCAGCAGCAGCGCTCTCGGTCGAACTCGCAGTTACTCTTCCAGTCGCAGCCCCACACACCGACGAGTCCTCAACACTATTTGCCTCCGTTCCCGCAACAGCCTCTTCGTCCCTCTTTCTCAGAAGCGTCGAGCCGGGTATCTTCTATGACCTCTATCGCGCGTGCTGCTACGATGGCCGTTTCCAAGGTCGCCAGCCGGCTCACAGCTAGTGGTCGAAGCCGCGAGAACTCCGGAGCGTATTCGAATCGAAGTGGAGCGAGTTCTCGAGCGCCCAGCGTGTTTATGGAGGAAGATGCTCCTGCAGGACGAGGTTCGAATCGCAATTCGATAGCTGGGGCAGGGGCAGGGGCACTGAACTCCAGCTTGCTGAGCCCTGATGCTGGTCGATCGAGGAGAATGAGCGGAAGCAGTCGAGGCGGACAAGGAATTACAGGTGGAGAAGGACGTCGATCGTCAGCAGGTCTTGACGAGGATGGACAGGGAGAGGACCGTGATGTGCAAGAGTCGATTATCTCGGAGGATTCTGGCGATGACGGCGAGGATGGGTTGTACGAAGACGAGAACGACAATGATACCGGAGTGCCGGAGAATGAGGAGGATGAGGACAGAGCCGAGGAGGACGGGCAAGAAGAAGATGAGGAAGATGAGATGGGTAATGCCCATGTGCGCGTGTTCTCGGTCAGTCGTGAGCCCAAGAGCGGGTACAATGCGGTCGAATCAGAGCATGTTGGAGACATTATCCGCACGTTGTCGTACTGGATCTGGCGAGCACAGAAGTGAAGGAAAGCTCCGGGACAGCAGCAGCAACGCTATCAAGGGATATCATTACCATCGTCTCATTGTGATCGACAGCAGCAGCAACAGGAACATCAGCAACCTCAACATCATCAACAACAATAACTCCAACAGCAACAACAACAACAATAATTACTAACTTGTATTAAAAGGAAGGACGAGGTCTGTATTATTACTATGTGATTGACGACGGCAATATGGTACAAGGACGTGGATCTAAACAATGACTTCGCGCATAAACTCGACCAGTCGCTCGGCGTATCTGCCGGGCTCCTCCACTGAGACCTCTGCATGCTGTGGCATCTGGAAGTGTCTCTGCTGTTGATGCTGGGGGGGTGGGTTGTCTGGCTGCTGCTTTTGTGTGAGGAGTGAGGGAGGTGAGGTCGACAGCAGCCCGAATCCAAACGAATGCTGTTGCTGCTGTTGTGGTTGTTGTTGACTCTGCTGTTGACTCTGTTGCGGAGCGCTTGCGGACTCGGACTCATTCAGTTCTCTCATATCAAACGAAAGCCGCGAGTCCCTGCTCCGGCCACTCAGGTGGCTGTGCTGGCTCTGCTGGCTGGAGTGGCTGTACTGGCTGTACTGGCTGAGCCTTGCGCCGATCGATTTGGTAAACGGGACTGACGAGCTCAGGCGAGACCGCAGAGGTCCAGGAGCAGCCGTTGCAGTGGTGAAGGAGGCAGTGGAAGGCGATGGCGTGTGAGAAGAAACGACAATATTGGCGCTTGTGTCCTCCAACGACGATGATGAAGGTGGGACTGTGCCCGCTCCAGCCCCAGCTCCGCCTGGGTAGAGTGTGCCTTCCTCCTGACTGGTTCTGGCAGAGGAGAACGGCGACGGAAATATGGATGATGCATATGACGCAGATGTTGGTTGCGGTTGGTGTGTTGCCGTCAATTGGCGGTCACCACCACCGCCGCCTGAGGAGGACGAAGTAGAGGTACCAAGTCGATGGTGAGTGCTGGATGCGCCTGCTTTGGCTTCAGACGCAGGGCTTGATCCTGGGTCCTCCAGTAACACAGACAGCGTCGGGTTCATGGCCTCGAGACCCGCCGTGGGCAAGGATGGTTCGGATGCAGTCGCCTGAGGAAGCAATTGGTAAAGCGTCGAGGCTGCAAACGAGGCCGATCCTGTCCCCGGTCGAGGCTGGTGCACAAGAGGCGAGGGGCTCTGTATACTACTGGGGTTGCCTCCACCACCCAGCAATCGGACGTTGGCGCCCTTCAGGTTGCGTTCGAGCCACTTCACGAGGTTGTACTTTTGGAGGACGTCAATCAGTCCAAAGTAGTACACGACCTCGTATCCCTCTGGAAGGCCTTCACTGGTGACGCCTTGCGACCAGATTGGCTGATACTGCTCTCTCGGCCGAGGCTGCTGCTTTTCCTGCTGAAGAAGTGGTGGACGTTCATGGCGATATGCTGACGATGAGGGCTGCTGCGGATCTGCAGCTGCACCAGAAGAGGTCCTTTTCTGCTTCTTTTGATCCCCCGGGCTGCTGGCGGACATCGCGGTGACATCCAGCAGATTATGGAGGGCGGGTCGACGCGTCGCCGCATCGGCGCGAGGCTTGTATCGCACTGTCTGGAACGAGTCGGGATCAAACCACTCGTCGAGCACGGCCTTGTTCTTTCCGTGCTTGTTCATCCTACTAGCCTTGCTGGCAATGCTGCCGTTCCTATCCTTCTTTTGCCATGTAGAATGCACTGGTTTGAGTTCGACCGCCGCTGGACGTGATTTGCCGCGCCTGTCCTTCACGGGCTTTTCCACCCGCTTTCGATCATTCGCGACCATGCTGCCGCCAAGGGAGTACACCTCGCGAAATGTTAACTGCGCCTTCTCGCCCAGCTCTTTCAAAAACGCGATTCTCTCATCGCTTAGAACCTCTGACAGGTGCATGAACCTCCATAATCTATCCAGCGCCTCGCCAACATCGCCTTTGCGGTCGCCCTTGATGCTGCTGCCAATGGAGCCGTTGATGGATGAGACGTCCTCTTCATCACTGTCGAGATTGCTGTTGTCAGCATCCGATCCACGAGAGGGTCGAGAACGATGACTTGATGAATCGCTGAGCACTTCTTGCTCCTGCCGCTTAGGGACTATCCGGATGCCGACCATCATGCTGTTTTAGGATCACCAAGAAAAAAGGAGTAAGTGTAATGTCGTCAATACCTTGGTTTCAATAATCGAGTGCCATTTTGTTTTTGGTTCATTGTTGCTTACCTGTAGTCCATAAAGCCATGTTTTCGAAGCAAGGCAGTATCATCCTCCAGTTGAGATAGCACCTCGGATCGTCGCGAAGGCCCGAGATGGATCAGTTGCGTCTCGCCTGCATGGACACGGTTCTGGAAATCCATTTCCTTCAATGTCAAATGGCTAATATCGTCCATCGCATCCTCTGAGATTCCAGAGATCCCTGGCATTGAGCCGCCCAGTCCGTTTTCCTCTCGCTTCGGCGCAACATGAGAGGACCAGGGCCATTGTTCGTCTTTACGTGGTCCTCTTCCCGCAAGCTCACCCAGACCTTTGGGATCCACATCCAATGACATTGCTCTTCCGGGCTCCATCATCCGTGCCTGATCCTGACTGAACGAGGGACCAGTGAAATTCTCACGCCTCGGCGTAGGCTTAGGGGTGGTGGTGGCCAACGTCTTTCGACCCACGTTCGAGCCTTTAAAGTCGTACCGTTCGTGCACGAGCTCTGGTGTGTCAAACACGTTCGCCAACACGACCACGACCACCTTTGAGGGCAATCCGTCGTCCTTGCCAGAGAGAAGGGTTCCGTTAAGATGCAAATGCTGAGCTGTCGTTGCGGTGGCAGCATTGGATCCCGTGGTGCTGGAAGTCATTTTAGAGCGCAGTCCATAGTCTCTGTCCATGCCAGACACGCCTCCAGCTCCTACTCCTATTCCTCCTACTCCAGCACCTCCAACGCCTCCTCCTACTCCTCCCGTCCCATTCTCGGCCGCCAAACCATTCAACGCCTTGGATCCGGACATCCTCTCAAAGGTGTACATACCCAAGTACCGTGGCAGCAACGTGTTGGGGTGCTTGTGGATGTGAGCCAGGTACTCGCTCAGGAACCCCTTCAAGTTCTCGGGCTCAGCACCTCTCAGCGTCTTGAGCAAGAAGCGACCATGGTTGTGGGACGCGAAAAAGATGGCGTCTGACTTTCCGGGGGTTTTCATCACCGTCATGGGCTGGGACAGGGCTTCGTCCATGTCTGCAAGCGTGTAATGAAAGCGTTCGCGGATCGCGTGAAAGACCATGGGTGCGTGGTCGATGAACTTGACCCGTCCGTAGCTGGGGATGTTCCATTCATGGACCTGATCGACGCCAAAAAAGTAGCGATCCAGAGCTGGTGCGGCCGAAGAGGATCCGAGCGGGCGTGGGATGGTAGCACTGAGAGGTCCAAACATGGGTGAGGGCAGACTGGCGACACCTGACAGAAGCAGAGGTGTGATCTTCAGTGGCGTGATTTTTTTTCTGAGCTCCTTTTTGGCGTCTGATGATGATACTGCTGCTGTTGCCTCTGCTGCTGCGATTGCGCCTGATCCTACCCCGGTTCCAACGCCTGCGACGCTCTGAGCAGTAATGGCCGAGAGTGGGCGCGTTAGTTCTGTCGAGATGCGTCGCTGATGGTATAGTGCTAACTCGTAGGCTTTACTTGGCGACCGTGAGAGCCCCGATGACGATCCAGAGCCATTGTGATGCGCGCCTGGTAACACTGCAGGAAGGCTTGATTGCAGCATGGACGATAACATACTTGTCGATGGCAGTGGTGGCGAGGTGGATTTCTCAAAGAACGCGGTGCGTCTCATATGAATGAGTTCTCCCTTGGCATCATCCGTCTCCAGACCCGAGACAGAGTGCTCCCTCTGGTCGCGCACCTTTCTGACCGCCTCGGATGAAGGGTTCGCAAAGTAGCCTCCGAAACTGATGGCTGATCTACGTCGATCCTGTTTCGTGGGCGAGTGTGGGGTGTCACCAGGTTGGATGCCATTCAGTAGCTGAGAAGGTGATAGCCATGAAGTGGAGGTTGTTGTTGTTGTTGTCGACGTCGTCGTTGTCGTCGAGGGCCGAGTGTTGCTGCTGCCGTTCCTGGCCACGGTGGGTGATGGTGGGCAGCGCTCTTGTTGCTGGTCCAGCGAGATACGTTGCTTAGCTGGGCTAGCGCAGTCCGTCAATCGAGTTGGCTGCTGTTGTTGCTGTCCCAGGATGGACTTTTCAATATCGTGACGCCGCTGATGATATGCATCACGCTTTTGCGCGTCTGAAGTGGACTTTGAGCGCGTGAGTTGCTTATTATTACCAGTTCCTTTGTCGGCGGCTTTACCAATGTTGGCGTCCTCCACGATTCTTGAAGGATGTAGCAGCAGCGAACTCTTCATGCTGGAGCGCTCAGCGGTTGATGGGGTTGTTGCAAACTGTTCATCTTGAATGGAGAGGCTATCGATCATGGCTTCATCCACGTTGTCCGTCGTGTTGTTGGATTGCACTCGAGAGTGACTTGCGGATTCTGAACGCGCTTGTTGCCAAGAGTATGTGAACTGGCTGACACGGGATTCGGCTGTCGTGACCTCGGCAGCGACAGCAGAGCTCTTGGTAGACGATCTGCGTGCAAGTCCTGGCAAGTTGTGCTGATGAGCTGATTTCCCACTCGCTCTTGTGGGCGACGATATGGGTGTCGGGGAGTTGGCTGCTGTTTCTGGAGGGGTCTCGAACGCAACCACAGAGATTCTCAGTGCAGAGGGACTGATGTTGTTGGCCTGAATGCTAGGCTCTGCCTGTGACGACATTTGATCCTCACTCAGCAGACTGAGAGCACTGCTGCCAAACGACGGAATGCCATTGTTGAGGGATGAATCCCTAGACGACGACGACGTGGTCGGAAGATGTGTGTCGGACACGGATCTCACGGCTCCTGCATATGCTCCAGTGGCCGATAAGTAGATTGAGTTTCTAGACTGTCCTCCTCCTTGCCTGGAATCCCCCTGGACAACCCTACGCACCTTACTCCACAGTCGCGACGGTCTTGAAAGTAGTCCAGATTCGTCCTGCTGAAACATGGTATCCTGACTGTGGGATTCACTGAGCTGCTTGTTCCGTCCGTGGTTCAAAAGTCCTGGTTCCAGCATCTTGAGGTCGCGATCTTTGGGCGGTGGCTCCGGTGCCTTCAAGTCGGATTCTTTGTGAGGAAGGGTGTGATCGTTGGAAGGTGTTGAGGAAATGGGTGGACCCAGGTCGATCTCAGTGAACTCTTCAGGTCCAGTGGCTGACTTGCTTGCTGAAGCATCATTGACTGCAGTCATCTCCTGGTCTGCTCGTTCGGAGGATGAGCTGAAGCCGCGTACGATGATAGGCATGAGGGATCGGATTGACGAAGATCGCTGTCTTCCTTTCTGTGCTGTGGGTTCAGGTACTTCTGGCAAGGTTGAGATCGCTGGCGGGACTATGCTGCTTATAGGTACAGAGGACACGGGCAACGATGGCTCCAACTGCTCTGCTCTGGTACCCTCTGATGCTCTCGTTGATTCTGCGGCAGCGACATTAGACAGCGCATTTGCTCGAGTGCCGCTGCGATGTTTGATTGCTGATACAGGACGCGTCTCATGGATTGACATTAGGGAAGTTCTTGGTGCTGGTGCTTGAGATGTCGCTGATGACAGAGGCGGTGGTGCTGGTTGCTGCGGTTGCGGTAACACGATGGGTGTAATAAACGAGTCCCAATGCCCCAATCCCTGCGTGGCAGCCTTCAAGTCCATGGTTTCTGGGCCGACACTGGTGAAGTGAAGCACTGCTTTGATAGAGTGGCGAAGGTGACGAGAGAGCACAGGCTCCATGGATTCTATTAGCATCGACTGCGCCCATTGTCGCTTCAAATGATGGTCTCTCCACCGTGACTCGGCATCAATTGGGATGGGATCGGGCTCGGCTGGTTCTGGGGCTAGCTTTTGTTGTAGGAGTGCTCGTCGAATGCTGGCTTCCTTGGATTTTTTTTCCTGCAGTGTTTCCCGGTGCTGCAAGGGAACCCTGGAGCGTAGGCTCCCACGGTTGATTCTCCTGCGCCCAATTGATTCCGCTGCTATCTTGCCAGATGGCTTGCTGGACAAGCCGGTAGCTGAGAGAGGGTCAAATTCGACCAGGCCCAGTCGGCGGGTCCGGTTGGTGGGAGTTGAAGGTGGTGGTACATTAAAGGCCGTGCTCTGCTGTTTGGGTTCCTGTGGAGCTGGCGTTGGTGTTGAGGAGGGTAGTGGAGGACTCGACTCTTTAGGCTGGTGCGAGTTGCTTGCTTTTGATTTTGAGGGGTCATTGCGGTTCCTGAATATTTTTTTTGTTAGAAGAGGGTGTTAGTGTCAGTGTCAGTGATTTGGTTCTCACTCTTGTTGGGTGCTCAAAAAAAAATCCTACCGTTTGAACGAGGCTAGCGCAGGGACGTTGGGCATGGAGACAGCAAAGGCCAGCCCTGTGAGGAGACCCACCACGAACCAGACAAGCGTCCACATCCTTGTTCTAGGCTGTGGGGTGTGTGGGGTGATCCTGATATGGTTGGTCGTTTGGGATGTGAGGGTTGCAAGCTGGAGCGAGTGGGATATCAGAGTATAGGCGGGCGTGAAGGTTAGTCTATGGGTCACACGGCATTTGTGGAGAAGACACGAATGAACAGACAAAAAAAGAAGTGAGGAATGCGAACGCGCCGCGATGGAATGGAGAGGAGGAATGAGGAAGGAACAAAAAAACGGAAAGGGAAACGGAGGAAAGGGAAGAACAAACAGAGAAAAAAAGAGGACCATGGCCTACACGGGCACGAGGCCAAGGACCACGAAAAGAAGGCAGCGGATGTATCGGTCAAAAGGGGCGAGTATGAGCATGGCTGCTTGGCGAGGATACATCATTGATCATACGGGCAGGCAGGATGGCCAGACTGTGAAAAAAAGGGGCTGCAGAAGAGGGTGCCTGAAAACACAATCCACACACCACTGCCTGCCTGTCCTCCTCCTCTACCTGTCCTCTGGTACCTGCAGCAAGCAGCAAGCAGCCAGTGGGCAACGGGCTATGCTGTGCCTGAGTTGTGCCTGTGCCTGGTATACGGGTGGGAGTGAGCGGTCAGTGGGATCGGCAGATCCCTGCGCACACTCGCACACAAATACACGGCACGCGCGCAGTCGTGTCTATTTCCGTCTCTCCACAGTTCAGGGCTTTGTGTTCATAAATGGCGTCTCTTTTTGTCGTGTGTTTGTCATATTCTGTTACTCTATCTATGGGAATGTAATGCTGCAATGCTGAGATGTTTAGAAGAAAGTAAAAAAGAAAATAGGGGGATTGCAACGGCGGCTATGCTGTCGCAACGCCGGGAATCTTGACATTGGAGGGCACGATGCCAAACTTGTAGTGAACGTCCAAAAGAATCTTGAGCGCGTTCTTGGACTTGAGGTAGCTCAGGTCATCTACAGACGCGATCTGTGCTCCCATGGCCTTGTTGGCGGTCTCGGGCGACGCGTCAAAGGGGAACGCGCGCTGCAACATCTCGTACACCATCAGCGTGGTACCAAACTGGGGCGACGAACGGAAGATACGGGCTGGTCCGCCCTTGAAGAAGGCACGGAAGCCCTCCTCGCGGTAGATGGTGCGGGCCGCATCCCGGATGCCGTTGTAACTGCTCTGGCCCTTCTTGGCCTCCACCTGCAAACGGGTCTTGATCACATCCGCGGGCGTCGTAAAGTAAGCAGCGGGCATACCGGCAATGGCGCCGGCCATCAACAGCTCACCGATCGCGAGGCGGTGGTCGGGTCCTTCGTTGAAGAGATCCTTCTTCAAGTGAGCATAGACTGGGAAATAGATGGCAGAGAAGGGGATATCACGGAGCAAGCAGGCGCTGGCTCCCTTGTAAAGACCAATGATACCCAAGTTGCGGACAATGGCCACGGCACCAGGACGGGGTGCGTCCAGTGTCTTGGCAGCCTCACCAGCGACCTGGAGGCGAATCTTGACAATCTCCAGGGGGTTGGTGAAAACGACCTGGGATCCACCAGCGACACCTCCAGCAATCAGCTCTGCAGTAAACGAAATGTTGCCATCCTTGTCAGTGAGGTTTCTCCGGACGAGATCGTTCATGGTCAACTTGATGGCTTTTTCTGGTGCAACACCCTATTTTGTTGGAGAAAGAGACGATAGCAGCGATTAAGGTGGGGCTTCTAATGCAGTCTAAACAATTATGTCCTTCGAGGATTTTGACAAACGCTTTGCGACGTACCACAAGCTGAGGACCCAGACCACGGTAGAGGCCCAAGACACCCTCGTTCTTGATCACCTTCTTGAAGCAATCGATACTGTTCTTGTACAGGAGCTCGCCCACAACCTTGGAGCGCTGGTTCTGCATACGGGTCTTGACAAGATCGATGGGGTAGACGACAGTCGCTCCAACGGCACCACTGATCGAACCCAGCAAGAAGCCATCTATAATCATATCACATAGGCCATCGTAGATTAGTAAAAAATAAGACGCCATCAAGACAGAGCAAAGCATTGTCGTGTGAAAAAAAGGTCTTACAGGATCCCTTCAAAAGGTCATGGACATGGCCGTGCTTAGCCTCAGGCTGAGCGAGGACAGTGACGGGGGCAGCAGCATGCTCCCACTTGGACTCGAGGAGCCGTGAGAAATCGCGAAGGGTTAACTTTCCAGAGGTGTTTTCAAGGCTTGCAAAGTGGAAGATGATATCGGCCTCCATGGGTGTAAACAGTGAGAAACGGGTCTCCTTGGCGGCAGTGTGCAAAAAGTCGGCTTTTGTGACGGAACCATCCTTGCTGTTCGAGGCAGCCTTGCGGACGATCCGCTCGACCATGTCCACCTCGCGGATAACGTTGTAGAAAGCCATCACGTTGGCAAAGGAGATCTTATTGCTGGCATAGATGTTGCAGAGCGTGGGCAGGTTGTCGAGGACATTGTCTGACAGCTTGTGTCCAGCAATGTCGACCATAATCTTCTTGAACTCATCGGGGCTAATGTAGCCGATGGCCTGGGTATCGTAGTGCTTGAAGGCTTGACGAACACGCTCGGCCTGGAGACCCTTGAGGAGCTGAGTGAACTCTTTGTAGGGCATCTCATGCGTAGCGTTCTTGCCGCCCGTGTACAGCTTGAGCCACTCGCACTCAAAATCGAAGGGGATGGCGTCCTTGCCGATGTTGGCAGAGAGGATCTGCTTGAACTGGTCCCGGGTGATCTTGCCCGAGCCCGTGGTGTCGAAGAGGCGGAAGGCGATTTCGTACTCAGCATCAGGGCGAGACAGCAGGTTCTCAAAAACGGTGCTGCAGGAACAACGGAAGACAGGGGGAGAGAGTGAGAAAGAGGGAATGGGTTAGTCCCAAGAATAACTGCTTGACACTCACCAACACACTACGACGATTGTCTTTACAACTTACAAATCGGACAGGGACAGTACGCCGCTCTTGGTCTGATCGGCGACGTTGAACAGGATGCCATATTGAGATCTCTGCAGTCTCTTGTAGTCCTCGCCGGGAGCGATGGCGTTCACAAAGTCCTCCTTGGTCATGAACTTTTCACCGTTCTTGTCGATCGATGCAAACTTGTAGAAGACACGCTTGTAGCGCTCAATAGAGACCTCCTCGTTGGAGGAGCGCGATGGTAATGACGGTGACATTTTTCTTGTGTGTTCTTGAGATTATAGTGTCCTGGAGAGAGAGGAAAGATGTGGGATAACTGCCAACAGTGACAAAGAGCAGAGAAGCAAAGTGACAAGGAGGAATGCAAGAAAAAGGCGGTCGGTCAGAGGCGGGTTCTCATCAGAAACAAGATCCAGCCATCCGGGTCGCTTGTGATGACAGATCCAGATCGACAACGGAGGCGGTCCAAAGCCGCATGCTGTTCTGAATTTCTGAATGTTTGCGATCGCATCCTTCAGCAAGTTGCTGTCCTCATTGCCCAGAGATCAGGCCTTTGCCAGATGGAGAGGGTCAGATCCCGGTGTCGCCCATGCCTGCTGTGTCGGAGTAGATCTGAGCTCGAGTCCCGAGGAAATATCGTAAAAATGGAAAGACTGCCTCTTGATCCTGTCGGATCCCACCTGGTGCGTCCCATGGGTCGGGTAGCGTGGTGTTCCTGCAGCGAGGCCCTGGATCGAGGCGCAATACGGGGTCAGATCAGGACGAGAGGCTTACCAGCAGCTATGCGGGTCGCAGGGGGTGGAGTTAGAAGGTAAAGTCGAAGCAAGGACGGGTGGGATGGAGGTGGAACAGAGTAGAGTCGCGGTAGAGTAGAGTGGAGTGGGGGAGAGGAGAGGAGTGAAGAGAAGGAAAGAAAGAAAGAGGAAGGAAAGGAGGAGAAGGAAGAGAGAGTGTGAAGCGAGAAGAGAAAAGCGAGAAGCACAAGTCTGAAAATATTACTCATTGAGTCGTTCAGGCACAGGCGAGCGAATTAAATTTTGCTCGCTATTTTCGGCTCGAAGGGACGGTGCGGGGTCAACTATTTTTTTTTCATCTTCTTTCCTTTCTTCTTTCTCAGCTACATCTCAGATCGATCAACCCCGGGAGCATATCTAATATGTGCGTGGATGTGTGTTATCAAACGGAGGTAGAAAGTGCATGCCAGAAAGCGACCTTGCAGCATTGAGGCGCGAGCAAAGAACAAACATCCAAGCATGCCACTGACCTACAGTGCCTGTAGAAAATTAAGGGCACTTGCCGGGCGAATGCGGCCAGTGACTGGATGGGTCTTCCTACTGGCCAATGGTCCACAGCTTGGAGGCTCGCAGATGCCGCGTGGTTGTGGTTGTTGTGGAGGCATTGTTTTCAATGTCCTTCTCACGTAGTCTGTTCTGTGCCATGTGGGTTGTGCATGGCGCTGTGGGACTGCATGTGCCTTGTACCATGGGAAGCTGACATACCTCGGCTCTGCTGCGTGCCTGCTCTGCCTCCACTGGCACTTTAGCAAGGGCCTCCAATGGCTGCCCATGGAGGCTCTTTCACGTGCAGGGTCCCCGCATCTGCCCGATTGGAGCACGCTGCAAACCTTATCCGCAGCGAGCGAACCTTGCTCTCCTACTTCCTGTTATGGAAGTAGCCGGGGGTGAGGACTGGGTGACTATCGCGTACTGGGAGACAGAGCTTGGCCAATAAAAACCTTGGATTAAGACCTCTCCCCTATTGCCGCGCTCATGGCGTCCTAAAAGGCTGTGTGCCTCGTTCACACTGATGGTTCGCTATTGTCGTGGTGTTGTGCGGGAGACAAGCACGTCTGGATGTAAGACTGGCAGCAGATCAGCCGTCCCAGTGGAAGAAAAGAAACGAGAACGGCGCGATGTACAACCCAGCAAGTGACTTGCCAAGTCTTAGGTTCAGTCTCCACACTCTAGGCGTACGAGAGCCAGCATTTCGCAGTGGGTGCCTGCTGCAGTAGTTTTCGCGGTGGACCACGGTAGGTAATGTTGAATTAGAAGATGATGATCCTGGTGCTGGCGCTGGCGCTGGATAGTGAGGATAGGATGCAGCCTGATGGCTGGGAGAGTACTCCTGCAGCCTGAACTGGCTGGGAGCAATGCGCGGCAACCTGATTTTGTCCCGCTCTCTCTATCAGGGGATGCAACCCTGTCCCTGTCTCCAAGAACGGACATCCCATGAGTTGAGACAGACGCAACACGAAGAAAAGAGCGCATGCAGTGAGTGTGCACATACCCAAACGAGGAGCCATATTTAAGGTCGCCCAGCGACGCGTCGGTCTCGCTGGTTTCTATTTTCTTCTCCTTATCCTTGTCCTTGTCCTCTAACTTTTGATCCCATTGTCTCTCACTCGTCCTCAATCCATTAAATCATTGTCTCTTACCTTCCTCCCAGAATCGCTTTTCTCACTCCGCTTTCCTCTTTTCCCTTTCGTTGTTCGACCATTTCTACTTTCCTCTCTCTTTCTTTAGCCTCTCCACCACCACCCCTTTGAAAAAAAAACGTAGCCAACCATGCGCGAGATTGTCCATTTGCAGACTGGTCAGTGCGGTAACCAGATCGGAGGCAAGTTCTGGGAGGTCATCAGCGACGAGCACGGCATTGACAACACAGGTGTCTACTGCGGTGACTCTGACCTGCAGTTGGAGCGTATTAATGTCTACTACAACGAGGCCTCTGGTGGCAAGTACGTCCCTCGCGCGGTCCTTGTGGATCTCGAGCCAGGCACGATCGACGCGGTCCGCACCGGTCCTTTTGGCCAGCTCTTCCGACCTGACAACTACATCTTTGGCCAGAACGGTGCCGGCAACAACTGGGCCAAGGGCCACTACACCGAGGGAGCCGAGCTCGTCGACTCGGTGTTGGATGTCGTCCGTAAGGAGGCCGAGTCCTGCGATTGCCTTCAGGGGTTCCAGATCACACACTCGCTTGGAGGCGGCACCGGTGCCGGTATGGGAACACTGCTGATCTCCAAGATTCGCGAGGAGTATCCCGATCGCATGATGTGCACATTCTCCGTCATGCCATCACCCAAGGTACGCTTGCATCAGGATGAAAAAAATCGTCCCTTGATGAATCTCCCATTCAGCAGTGTGGGAATCGGGGACAGCGGGAACATATTTTTTTTTCTGGTTACTTGCTTGCCTCCTTGTTGCTATTGGTTTCTCGCTTTCTATCATTGTGTTCCCCTCATGGCTCCTTTTCCCTCCTACCCCCCTTCGCCTTACGCGCCTGGCGGTCAAAGAGAGATGTGTTCAAGAGTTTGACTGAAGGACATCGGCCAGCAAGGGAAGGGGGACGACATCGCCCGCCCCCTGGGACTTATCTCCTCAGTCGCATTCTTTTTGACGTCCATGCGTGTTTTCTGCGTCCGTCCCACCCCCCCTTTCGTTTGCATGGTGCATGTTCCCCCACACACTGTCTTCTCCCCTTACTTCCCTGAAAATGCGGAAACTCTTGTCGCCTTTATTATGCTGCTACCTGGAAACAAAGCAGGAGAAGTGAAGTGGCATTTGAAAGCAGCTGTAAGTGCATGGTATGAATGGACGGTGGCATGATTCTCCTCTCACTCAAGGTATCACCATTATCTCTGCTCCTGCCGAGCCATTGAGAGCTAGAACCGCAAGTGAGAGGAGACAGAACGAGAGAGAGATGCGTGGCATGTGTGTTTCGCTCATCATGGCCTCTTTCGGAAGAGAAGGGTCGGCCGGGATTCTCTATCATTTTTTTTTTTTTTTTGCATTGTTTAATCTTATGCTGGACGGTGTGTCCAATGGGAGAGAGAACATAACGCGCGTAAGGTTTTCCGCGCCAAAGTGCCCATGCTGTGCATAGACGATGACAATTCATCACTGGTCATTGTTATCTTCAGGCCCAGACGCTAAACCCCCTACGCCACGATCCATCTCCAGACTTTGAAGACTCACTCGTTTGTATGTTCACATATCGCTAACAATTTGTGAAATGGGTTTCGTTGTCCTGGATTGGCCTTTTCTATTAGGTTTCGGACACGGTTGTTGAGCCCTACAACGCCACGCTCTCAGTCCACCAGCTGGTTGAGAACTCGGACGAGACTTTCTGTATCGACAATGAGGCGCTGTACGACATCTGCTTCCGCACTTTGAAGCTCACAGCCCCAAGCTATGGTGACCTCAACCATTTGGTCTCGGTCGTCATGAGCGGCATCACCACCTCCCTTCGCTTCCCAGGTCAGCTCAACGCCGATCTCCGAAAGTTGGCCGTCAACTTAGGTATGTTAGCAATGAAGATTCTTGATGATGATCAGAGCCCACAGTCGGTAAAGTAGATGAGGGGACCGAAAAACCAAAGGAAAGAAACCTAACCATCGCTTTTGTGTCTCTCGCTCGAACCCCCCCCCTCCCGCACTTTAGTGCCCTTCCCCCGTCTTCACTTCTTCATGGTCGGCTTCGCGCCCTTGACTGCCAACAACTCACAGTCATTCCGAGCCTTGACGGTACCCGAGTTGACCCAGCAGATGTTTGATGCCAAGAACATGATGGCAGCCTCCGACCCACGCCACGGACGTTACCTGACCGTGGCTGCCATGTTCCGTGGTCGTATGTCGACCAAGGAGGTGGATGAGCAAATGTTGAATGTTCAGTCCAAGAACAGCTCGTACTTTGTCGAGTGGATCCCCAACAATGTCAAGACGGCCGTTTGTGACATCCCTCCTCGTGGTCTCAAGATGTCGGTGACGTTCATTGGAAACTCGACAGCGATCCAAGAGCTCTTCAAACGTATCTCGGAGCAGTTCACAGCCATGTTCAAGCGCAAGGCTTTCTTGCATTGGTACACGGGTGAGGGCATGGACGAGATGGAGTTCACAGAGGCTGGTAAGGAGTCCTTTGTTTTCACATGGTATTTGGATGTGACAAAATAATCAATGGATATCCTAACGAACTGATGATTTTTTTCTCTCTACTACAGAGTCCAACATGAACGACTTGGTGTCCGAGTACCAACAGTACCAGGAGGCTACGGTGGAGGATGATGGTGATGTTGAGTATGAAGAGGAGGAGCAGCAGATGGACGAGTAAAGGCAAAAGCAGCCGACAGACTTGTACAGGGGAATCTTGACCAAGTATAAAAATCTTTTTGTTCCTGTTATCCTGGGCCATCGCGACAAAACGCGTGCAAAAGGAGAGAGGGACAAGAATGATTGTAGCAAAGAAATAAAAGAAACCTGTTCCGACGGATTACTGACAGCCAAGGCCTCCTTGCTGTTCCAGTCCAATTGCTTTACAACAACAGCAAAAATGCTCGAGGAGCGGGCGGGAAGGAGGAAGGATCGTACGTTCGGATTTGTATCTCATGCATGCATGCGTGCGTGTGTGTTTGAAACGAACAAACAACAACATCAATGAAAAAAGAGACTTCCCACTGGAATGTTATCAACAGATCATGAACACTATTACATCGAGGCTTTACTACTATGGTGAGGTATTAAGTTAGAAAAAAAAAGGAAAGCAACGGCTCCCTCTTCTTTTTTGTAATCCTGGCGATCCCCTTTCCCTATTCTTCTCAAAGAAGATAAGAAGAGAGAGAAGAGACCTAGCCTGGTGAAACTGAGTATTGACGGAGAGTGGTATTTTTTCTTGTTCTCTTTTCCGGATCTACTTTCGCTTGGGCGAGAGGCCAGCCTGCATCGACTCCAATTCGGCTTCCAGAGCCTTGATATGCGAATGCTCCGCCTCCAAATCCTTGTTCAGGCGGTCACGCTCAGCAATGAGCTACGATAGGGGATGAACAGAGACAAGGAGAGCTGTTAGCGCACGGATGTGGGAATCGAAGCGGTATCTGATCATTCATAGAGTATCATGGGTGGGGACGTCGTACCTGCTGCTCCCATGATCGGAACCTGTTCTCCTCCAGTCTGACCTGCTCCGTGAAGCGCTTACGAAGGGCCTCTTCTTCTTCCTTCCACTTGGGATTCGTAACCGTCTTAACCCTGCAAAATTAGAAAATGAATGCAAGTCAGAACCAGATATTACAACAACGAAGGGTGCCGTGTTGCTCCTCCTTGCACGACAGTTGTCACTTACTTGGGCTCTCCGATCTTGCGGGTCTCCATTTGAGCATGGCGATAGATTTCGTAGTGTGTCTCCTCAGTCGAGCTAATGAGGTCCAACATGTGTGTACGGATCAACAGCTGGCGAAGTTTCTTGAAGTCGCAGTGATCCTCATTCTCGACTAGGGAGGAAAGGAGGTGTTCACAAAGCAGAAGCGGTAAGTCGATCGCATAAATAGCTTCATTGAAAAGAAACGGAAATCAGCGGGGGTATGTACCTTCCGCAACACCCCAGGAGTACTGACGACCCTTGACCGTGCGACCATCGGCCGTGAGGACATCCTCCGTGCTTCCAATGATGGAGAATGGCATAGCCGCCTATAATGATTGGCGAAGAATACGTTAGAGAGCAGGAATATGAAAGAGTTTTCATCCGAAACAGTAAACAAGCTGCTATCGACTGCTATCGTACCATGATGCTCATATTGCGCTTGGTGCTGGCCTCATCATCACTTTCGAGAGGGAAAGTGTAGCACTGGATGTTTTGGGCAGCAATGACCTCCAAGATCTGCAATATCGAAAAAAAATGTTAGCATCGTTATTTCCGTTTCTGCTTCCGAATTCCTCGAGACCGTATTTCAACCTACGCGTTTCTTGAACTTGTGCAGGTCCGTTGGTGTCATGGTATCAGCCTTGGCAATGACTGGAATCAGGTTCACACGGGTTCCCAAACGCTTCATGACCTCAATATCCAAGGGCTTCAGCGTGTGACCCGTGGGGCGAATAAAATACAGGCAGCAGTGAACACGCATGTCGCTCAGTTCCTGGCGCTTGGGCTGCTGCTCCTGACGCATGTGGGACTCGTGCTGGTCGTCAATAAAGTCGATAATGGGCATCCAGCTGTCGCGATTGTTGGTGTAGTCTCCGAATCCGGGAGTGTCAATCACCGACAGCTTCACGTTGAACTGCTTCTCTTCCAGTTCTGTTACATGGAAATCATAAATAACAAAAACGAGAAAAAGTCACTTGTGTTAGACTCCTTGCTGCATCCCTTTGCTGCAAAATCTCAACCTGTATGTTTTTTTTCAGGGACTCGGCTAGCCTCTTGCTATTTCTCCCCGATGAGAGCATGCTCAGATTGAAAAAAAAAGTTTTTACAGAGCGCGCAAAGACAGCAGAAGCGAGAGCAAAACGAGGGTTGGACCGGCATTCACCATGGCGCCGGCTTTGGGAGAAAGAACGGTGGTATGACCTATGCCATACAAGTCCTTACGCCTGTAAGAGGATTGAGCACTCAGTCGTGAACACTCTCCAACACTGAAGCATTGGCGCTATACTTCATCGGCAGGCCCAGAAAAAAAACATGAAAAAAGGGGAAAGGTTGCAAAGGGAGAGGGGGGACACTTTGAAGGGCTCAAAGGAAAAAGACGGACAAAAGGAGACAGCTGGCAAGGGAGCCAGTTCTGTTTGCGTCTAGGATAGACATCTAAAAAAACAACCGAAAGTCCTTGATCACCCTGCCCCCCCCCACACACACACGCAGATAGGCTTGCTTTCAGAGGTGTTTTGCCTATGCCTGTGGCGTTGCCTCCCTAGCACTGCCAACTGTCGAGCGCATGTCCCTATGCCATGGTAAACACACGGCCTCTTGAAGGCGCTAACGTACCAGCACGGATGATTTCAATCTCGACAGTCTTCTCAGCCGACTTGTTGAAACGGCGCTTCTGGTTCTTGGGCGTTTTGATGGTGGTGGTGAAAAGAGTGTTGATGAAGGTGGTCTTGCCGAGTCCAGACTCGCCTATCAGTTCGCAAAAGGGAAGGAGCCGCACAAGTTCAGTCAGTCCAAGTAGATCTCATCTCGCTTTTCAATCTTTTCAGTCACTATGCGATGTCATCTTGGCGGTTTCCGCGTCTTCTTCTTGTGCTCCATTCTAGCTCAACGCACATCCTTTTGTTGATGTTGGCTTATTCTGGTTTACTACGTACCACAGACCATCAGCGTGAAGTTGGCACCGCGTTTGGCGACAATCTTGTGGCGCTGGTTGGGCAAGTTGGCAATGCCGATGCCGGCTCCGACTTGAGATGGCGACATGATGTTGATGATTCAGACGAGGGGATGGAGAGCTAGATGATGTGCTGATGGATGTAGCTGGTTGCAGTGGGACGAGGGATGGATGGACAGATGGAGCAAGAGAGAAGGCGAGAGGCAGAGAAGGAGAGAAAGAGACAGGGAGAGAGAGCAGAGAGAGAGAGAGAGAGCGAAGAAAGAGAGCGACCAAGGGATACCACCGTTTCACGAATTTCGATAATGCAATTATTGCATTCATGCACTTTGGGGACGGTGTGTGCCTCTCCTCTAAGTGCATGTCGCCTCATCCCTGTTCTGTATATGCACTCCCCCACCCAGCACTGCACCCTCGCAATTGAACCTGTGCACAGATAAAGAAACCGCCTCCACTCACTGCCCATCATCGGCTGGAGACTCCACACACTGCTGTGAGTTCGCCTCGTGCCCATGGATGTCCGAGCAGGCTGGGCTGTTGGCGTATTCAAGTCCAGCCAGAGGAACGAGAGTCGGCCTGGACGCAGACAGCGCACAGAAAACACTGCCTCGCTGGCCAGTAGCGTGTTGCTAATCCGCGCAAGAGCATTGTGCTAGGGGATCGTTGAGGGGTGAAGACGAAGGGGTCGAAGTCCTCCTGCTTGACTCACCCTGGGCATATGGGCATGTATCACCTCAAGCGACGCTCTGGTGGGCCAGATGTGCATCCAAACAGACACTCTCGTCAGCGGAGGAATAGGTGCGCGTTAGAGTGACACGATATAAAACGAAGTGCTCTTTGAAAAAAGTAGCGCCTTGTGAGGAGGTGTCTGCTGGACCGACTGTAGTCTATTGGTTGTGCACAAACAACCCGAAAGCCCAAAAATGCACGCCCAGGGGGATAAAACTTTCCCGTTTGGTGCACGGCGGGTTGGACAACACAACAGCCTCAGCCATACCCATAGCCCATACCACATGTCTAAAAAAAAAAGAGCGTAGTGCGCTTTCTATTTTTTTTTCTTCCTTCCTTGTCCTTTTTGCCTCTCCCGCTCTCGCTTTGTTTCCTTTCCTCTCTTTCCTTCCTCTCTGCTCCTCGTCTCCCTCTCTCCCTTCTCTCGTTCCGTCCTTGAGTCCCCTCCTCGCTGCCTTCCTCGCGCTTCCTGCTCTCCTCCTGGCGACTAGAGCAGCGCATCCCTCGTCAGGTCCTCATCTTCGAGCTCGCCATTGATCCATCTGCCCTTCATTCCTCCCTGCATTGACCTTGTGTTACTCACGCCCTGAGCACCCCCACAGACTCATTCCAAATCCGCTGCTTCATTCGACACGCTGCAGTCGACTCTCCACTCCCCTTTCAGAGTGTACCCGCCTATCAAACCTACAGCTCCTTGACAGAGCTACCTCAACGCCATGGCTCCCAATTGCCCCAACTACGACAGCGAAGACACTGACCCAAGCCAGTTCTTTGATGGCCACAGCATCACTTGGAAACGTAAGACCTTGTGCGGAAAGCAAGTCGCCTTATAGACTAGACTGCTCTTGTTTTCAAATTAACTCCTGGCAGTATGTATGTATGAACAATGTATATTGTCTATATTGACGATATTACGCTTGCTTGTTGGTTATAGGGCACTACATTGGCTGGGGACTAGCAGGAGCATTTGCGTTTATAGCAACAGCAATCTCGTTCAGACTTCTGTTCAAGCATGCACGGAACTACAACAAGGTACAACGCACCACCATTCGCGCACAGGCACAATACTCTCAAAACTGACACCCTAGTCCGATAGCTGACACAGTTCAACACCCTCCCTTTTTTGTGTTTGTGCCTGTCTTGCTTCACTCCGCTCCGCCCACGGCGCGTCCTTTTAGCCGTCAGAGCAGCGCCATATTATGCGCATTGTGCTCATGATCCCCATCTACTCGATCATTTCGTTCCTCTCGTACCGCTTCTACCGCCAGGCCATCTACTATGAAACAGTGCGCGACTGTTACGAGGCCTTTGTCATCCACTCCTTCTTTGTCTTGCTATTGACCTACCTCGGCGAAGATAACGAGAGCCGCAAAGCCCGACTCCCGGGCAAACGTCGCAAGCTGGTGTTCCCGCTGAACTGCTGGTACTACAATCCCGTCAGCGACATGTTCCTGCACTACTGCAAATACGGAATCCTTCAGTACGTCGTCATCAAGCCCATCACCACCATTGCGGCCGTTGTGTTGCAGTACAAGGACCTGTACTGTGAGACCCTCTACAGCTTCAGCTTCGGTAGAATTTACCTGACCATTATCAACTTTGCAAGTGTCACGGTGGCCATGTACGCGCTTGTCTTGATGTATGTTACCATCAAGGATGAAATTCAGGACAAGAGTAAGTTGATGGAAAAAGGCACATGTGTGGGAGGCTGCCTGATTTTCGCCCTGACAATTGGAGACCGGATAGCGATGACTGACGACCCTTCTCGCACTGATGACACTAGAACCGTTCCTGAAATTCCTTTGGTAACATACCACGATATGAACTTTGAATTAATCTTGGATTAGAGAAAGGATAACAATGGAGGTGTCTATCGACTAACGGCATGCTGTCTAATCCCAATGCTCGTAATTGCAATAGCATCAAGCTTGTCATCTTTATTGTGTTCTATCAGACTGTGCTGTTGAGCATCTTGGGCCACTTTGGTACGTTTCTAGACAAGGAGATTGAGGATGAACTCTTTATTTGATGCGCCGACACTTACCCTCTAGTGAATGGCTTTATAGATGTCTTCAAGGCTACAACCTACTGGAGCGTTCTCAATATCGAGCTTGGCATTTCTGCTCTCCTTGTTTGCTTCGAGATGGTTATCTTCGCGATCCTTCACGTCTACTCGTTCTCATACACTCCCTATGTCAACTCTGATACCAAGACGCCTGTTAAAAAATCTCTTCGGGACGCCTTCAACCCCGTGGATTTGTTCCGCGAGATTGGTTGGGCTGCTCAGGATATCACTCGACTCATCATGCGTCGGCCATTGCCTGCTCGCGATGGACACTTGAGTGGCGCCTTGAAGCGCGCTGATACTATTCGTGCGAGAAGGTCCGTCAGGGGCCGCAAAGAGTCCTCACCCAGCTCGTCTGACCCAGCAATGACCATGGTGAATCCATCAGCCCTTGAAGCGGGAGGCAAGTATGAGGTCCACGAACTTGAGGAGAACCCGCAGCAGGCGCCACTGCTAGGCAGTATTGGTGGTAAGAATGGTAACATGTTTGATCTGTTATAGTGGCTGCTGACCGGCATCCATCGGATGAACTAGATCAGAGCGATCATGAATCTTAACAGAGCCTTCCTCTCTATGTAAAATCATAGCCCAACAGCAGCAGGAGCAGGAGCAACAGTTACAGCAGCAACAACAGCAACAGCAGCAACAGCAGTACCAACTTCAAATGCAGCACCAGCAGCAACAGCAACTCTATACCTCTAGGCCCGCGGATGGATATCAATACTAGAAGATTGTTGCGGCAGGAAAAATAAACCTTTAATTACGCAGCAATTCCAACGCGATCTTTGGATCTTTTCATTGACACTTTACTCCGGAACTCAAGCGCTTCCGATTGCTGGCACGTGTAGAGTGCTGCTCTCTCTAGACTTGTCAAAGAGGGCTCGAGCGACAATGGGAGTCAGTGCAAGGTGCGTCGAGAGGTATTTTCTGTCCAAGACGCGCCATCTCCTAGTTGTGATTGAAAAGTGGAGTGGAGTACGCGCCGCTTTTCACCATCTGGCATCTACTGTGCTTCGGACTAGATACCATCTTTACACGCTTTGCAAAGTTTAGGCAACAGAGGGCGAAGACACCTACTCTGAATTGCGACGGAGCATTACCGAACCATGGACTAGCAGTTTACGAGAGCAACGGGCTCAATTCAATCCTCCTCATGCAGTGCATCACCGTGGTGGCAGAATCGATACCGACAGTGGAATCAAAGGCACCGATCGACGGGTGGCCATTACTTTGTCACCAGATCACACATAAATAGCCACTATGCCTCCCCCCGTTAGCACTCACATCAACTAGCGCCAGAATAACTACCGGCCCCCTCGCAAGAACCACCACCACCTTACCACAGATCCTTATCAATTCTGAATGGCCAAGTTGCGTATTATGGATGACAGTGGGTAGGTTGAGTGTTTTTCTTACCTTTTGTTTTTAACACTTCCTGTCAGATATATAATTTCAATCAATGAACGGCTCTCCTCGCTCTGTGCTTTCTGATGTGCTTGCAGACCAGCATAGCCTTGATCAAAGTGAGATGCCAGTGTGGATCCCAACTTGCCAGCAGCTCTGAATCGTCCATTCCTGTGGATCAGTTCGAGGCAATGCTTATAGCGATAGAAAGGCAGATATTTGGTGTGTTCACACCACGAAAAAGAATGCCAATGACACGGGTAACAAGTGCTACCAGAAAAAGGCCTGGATCGTTGAGATCAAGAACCGCGCATCATGCTGGTCAATAGCACGCCCTTGTGTTGCAGTTCCAATAAACAGTATACCAATGTCCTGTCCCCTGTTGTGCAGCTCCTGTTCAATGCGTTCGAACCAGCAGCTGAAAAATTATTTGCGAGCTACGGTTACAGTTCTTTTCATCGGCCCAACGGATGCTCGTACGACATTGGCTGGTGCACAAAAATGCAAGATGATGTGAGCGTACAAAAACTAAACGGTGCAGCTTAGCGCCCATGGCATTATTGGACAGCAAAAAAGTACTGGGGAATAAAGGGCTGATCCGATTTGCATCCTCTCGTTTTCTTTTCTTTTTTCTTCAGCCCAATCTTCGCTTCATCCTCGTATTCCTTCGTTATGGCACCCATTCAACCCACTCGAGTCTTCATCATTGGCGGCACAGGATACGTTGGAGCCACAGTGACAGGACAACTGCTCGCGAGCGACCCAGACAAGTCTAAATACAGCATTCGTTCGCTCTCTCGCTCACCCGAGAAGGCTGAGCAGGACCTAGTACCCCTGGACATTGTCCCCGTCCACGGAACCCTTGATGACTTGGCTCTGTTGGAGAAGGAGGCTTCTGACGCAGACGTGGTGCTGTCCATTGCCGACTGCGACCATATGACCTCGGTCCAAGCACTCCTCCGAGGACTTCAGCATCGCCCGCGACTCGACGGTAGCAGCCGCAAACGACCCATTCTGATCCATACCAGCGGTGCCTGCGTTCTTTTGGACAAAGCCCATGGTGAATATGGTAGTGACACCATCTATTACGACAATGATGCTGCGCAGCTTTCGACCCTGGGCGTGGACCAGTATCATCGTGCGGTGGATCTGGAGGTACTCTCCCCTGGACTGAGGGGAGTGGCGGACACGTATATTATTGTGCCGCCGGCTATTTGGGGGTATGGTTCTGGTCCTGGCAAAAAGGGTGTGTTCCATGTGCCCCCGACCGTGGATGTGTCTCTTATGCAGAAGCGGGCGATCCAGATCGGGAAGGGATTGAACCTTTGGTCCAAGGTCCATGTTGAGGATTTGGCGCAGCTATATATCATGATGCTCGAACGCGCCTTGCTAGAACCTGTTGACGACAGCAACTCGGCTACTGCGACAGGAAGGGAACCTCCTCTGCCAAAGAATGAAGACGGCTACTATTTTGCTCAGGGAGGCGAGGACTTCCGGTGGGGCGATTACGCGCAGATTGTGGCGAGAGTGTTCAAGGAGCTCGAGGTGAATCCCTCGGGCGAGGTGGTGCCGTTGCTTCGGGAAGAGGCAGACGCGCTGTTCTCACCCATGTTTGCACAGCTCATTGGGGCCAATTCACGCTGTCGCGCTGTGAAGGCTAGAGAGATTCTTGGATGGGATCCGAAGCGTCTGGACTTTGCCAGCCATGCCGCCGAGGAGCTGAGATGCTTGATTAAAGAGAAGCAGCAGCAGGGCGCCCTTTGAAATAAAGAAACATCTACTTGTCCGAGAGTACAGTGGGCAGTCCACGGGAGAGCGTGTGAATGACGAGCATGCGTGTGTGTCTTTGCTCGGCCCACGCTCTGCTACCCGTTGCCGTCAGCACGCGTCCTTCTCGAGTTCTTACTCGTGCATCTGTTTGCCACCACATACAAAATCACACCCAAAAATACATCTCCGCCTGTCTCTCCTTTGTGTTCACCATCCACACAACCCTTCATCCTCTTCACACGCACACTCACGCGCAACCACTCTTCATTCCCGCAGCGCACTCGCCCACCCACCCACACTCATACACACACACACACACACACACACACACACACACACACATACCCACACATGATCAACGACGCCAACAACATTGTTCTGGCAGTGGTACGATCCCATCCTTTACGCTTGCATCTCCTCGTTCCCTCGATACTATGGATCCTGGATTAACTCTAACGCCAAAAAATGAGGTCGACAGACAATTAACTCCATTTCCTTCACCTCGATGCCGTTTTTTCCTTTTAGATGGGTGCCGTTGGAAACGGCAAGTCCTCAACACTGAATTCCATTATCCAAGAGCCTCTTTTCCAATCAGGTCGCGCTGTCGGCGTAAGTGCATTCCACCATATTTTTGCGCAAGAATCATATCCCGCACCTCACGGACCCCCGCAGAGCGAGCAGGACTAGGAGCATTGTGGGGATCAAAGAAGCTTGGACTCTTATATTTTATTTTACATTGTTCACTCGATGGATGGTTGGGAATGCTCCGCGGAACTCTCTTCAGATCATGGAAGGCTGCGGCATAGCCTTGTGGGATTTTTTCCTGTTATGAGTGGCCCAGATACCCAGGACAAAGTACGCCACGCGGCATGCGGGAGGAGGAGGAGCAGGAGAAAGCGATCCAGCACGCGCGCGCGGCTGTGTCTCTTTCTCTCTCCCGCTGTCATTCTTTACCTTTTTTTTCCGACTCCAACCTCGACTATGGATCGACTCTTGACGGGACAACAAAAACAATACTCTTTTTACACTCGCTCACTCACACCTCTCATCTGTCATAATAGCCTGTAACGCAACGGATTGGAAGCTGTGTTCGTTACTGGAAACTGCCAGAGGTCGGACGCACAGTGCACATTGTTGACACGTAAGTTCCCATAGGCTTTTTACAATTGGGCAGAGAAATGCAAACATGGCCTTGGATTGTAAAGCAGGACCCACCAGCCATGGGCAACACAGATGGTATCGATGAGCCCATAAAATCGGACCATGAATCACTAGCCGAGATTATTGTATTGTGTCGACCTATCAGCAGGAAAGCGATCCGGGAAAGTACTATGCGCACCTGGAACAGATCATGCAGTGGATCTCGCGGTACAGCATGGTATGGAAAGCATCGGAGAAGAAACCACTGGGAGCGCAACAAGTTTGTTATTAAGGTCTGGAGGAGGATGTGACGCAGTAGCAGGATGCAGGTTCCTCTTTACCTTTGAAAGGACCCATGAGTAGAGTGTGACCGACCGAAAGCATAGCACTCACGAAGAGCGTAACGTCACTGACATTGATCCGTTTTCCTTCGTGCATATAGCCCTGGCATGTGCGACTCCACTTACAAGGACGTTGAGAATGTGCACCTCATGGTCGAGTTTTTCAAGACATTATCGCACGGAGTGAGCGCGTTCGTGCTTGTATTCAACATCCACAACACCAGGTACAGGGAGGAATGCTACTACACAACTCTTACGAAGACATATTGAGGCGACTCTTTATGCCGAAAACTAAGATGGGTCTCCTATTTTTTACGTTCCCGTATTTTTTAGGCTGGACGAGTACACGAAGAACATGCTGAGGCTGTTTGAGCGTTTGCTGGGACCACAGTTCTGGAAGCATGTTGTGATCGTCTTTACGCATGTGGACGAGGACCAGCGCGATTACCTCGAGGAGAACATTGATGCCTTGACTCACCCAGTGGAGGGGTTTGTTAAGGTGATTAATGAATGGTTCCACCTTCAGTACCAGCCCCCACTGGTCTTCCTCTCCAACCGTGATACTCGCTACAGCCAATACGCGCGCGACTGCTTCATGGAGTTATACGAGGCCGTAGTGTCTGTGGAGGGAGGCCAGCGCCGAGAAAAGTTCACGTGCACATTCTTCCAGGAAGTGAACAACCGTGCCGGAGTCGTCCAGGACAACTATATCGTGCAGAGCATTCGAAGTGCAGCAGCGGCGATCCCTCAGATGGTCCAGTCTGGTTCAAGGGCTGTTGCCAATGTCTGTAGTGTGATGTGAGCAATGTTGGTGAAGCCAGATATGCCTGAGATTTTAAAAGGCGCGCGGGCTGAAGAAGAGCTATATGATACGTAGGACAGACAGCCTGCAGGTGCTTGAAAGAGACTGCTGCAGTGTATATACACAGTCGTATAAAGCAAAAAATAAGCATGTCCATCAAGGCGGGCACTCTTTTGTACGATCGTTGCCGGGTGATAAAATAAGCGCTCGCCTGTGAAACGAAGGTACATATCACGCGAGAAAAAAAAAAAAAAAAAAAAGGTACCGTCAGTGCGTCTGATGGTCGATCCTGCAGAGGTATATAGACTATATACCTTCCGCTCATATGGAACACCAGGTCTGTTGCCAAGCGACGGCGCGCCTTTGTGTCCAAAAGAGCACGGAGGTGTTCACGTAAAAAAAAAAGGGAGTCTTGCATAGACTATCCTTACTGTATTTTGAAGCTTCTGGCTGTAGCGTCGCAAACTCATTTTTCATTATGCACTTAATGTAGTCTCGGGCTAGATTATCGCCATGACTGTTCTCCGCACAGCCAAGGTATCGGTGCAGTCTTTAGGCTTTGGGAGGTTCTTGGCGCCAATGAGCCAGGCAGGTATCACCTATTCCCACGACCCAGATATCAAGAGAGCTAGAGAGCGAGAGAGAGAGAGGGGGGGGGGGGGGGGGAGAGGGGAATAGACGACATCTTAGATCGGGTGAGTGTACGAAGGGCTAGTGTGCCGAACCTGCACTTCATTCGCCGGCTCACACGACTAAAATTGTACAAAAGAAGATTGAAGGGGAGAGGAGCGGTCCAGATGGGGGCGAGGACTTAAAAATACCTGTATGGGCCGCTCATTCCTTGCGCTGTACCACACGGATCACACGAGTCGATAAACAACAACAAACAACGGCAGCGGCCACGTAGCATGGAGGTATGGGCAAGGGCGAGCAGCACCGCGCTTGGCAGGCTCGCCCCCTCCCGTAGCCTCAGTCCCCTGTTGATTGTTTTTCAAAGACAGACGGCACCCGAGAGGCAGTGCGACGGCGAGGTCTCGGGGAGGCTCCTCGGCCACTGGCCAGGCGAATGAGGCCGGGAGTGCAGTTCCGGACAAGCATTCAAGGCCAGCCTCGATCGACCGCTGAGCGTGCCTTTTTTTTTGTTTGTTTACGACCGCAAGGATATGTCGCTGGACTAGCCAGGCCAGACGCAATGATTCAGGACATAAAAGAAAAAAAAGCTTCTCTTGCGCCTTCATTTCGTTTTTCCTCCCTTCGCCCACTCTTCGTTTCTCTCGTGGTTCCTGGCACGCCTCTCCTGCCGTCCCACTCCCACTCCCACTCCCGCCTCTCCATCCCTCCCGTCCTCACTCGCCCGTCCTTGTGGCGCACCTGCCGCACCCTCCTCTCCTCTGTCTTCGTCACCATCGCCACACATGGATAGGAGCAGCTCTTCACCGCCGCCAAAGGTCCAGCGACCTCGGACCTCACCGCATCCACCCTCCTCTCCTCCTGTCAGTCCGAGGCCAGGAGCAGCCGCCTACAGCGCTCCTTCCGGAGAATACTCCTCCAACTCCTCCTCCACAACAACACCCTCGGCATGGAGACGGACCCATGCAAAGCAGAGCCCTAGCTCCTCCGATCTCAACTATGACCTGCCCGAGGAGAACAAGCTCCACGGTCCTTCCAGCTCACTACTTCCCTACTCCAGCAAAGACCACTCGTTTGACTCGACCTACCAAGGCATCAACAAGTCGCTCAGAACTGTCGTCTCTATCCGCATCCTTGGGATCCTCATCCTCATCTCGCTCTTCTCGTGGTTTTATCTCGAAGGTCTGGCAGGAGGCGATATCGAGTGGGTCAAGGATCACCTCTCGATGCTCGGCTTCAACCTGGTCATGTCGGTGCTCTGCCTCACCGTGGCCCTGACGTTGATCGTGTTGACGCCCATGTCAACGGTCTTTGCTGGGTGCCTCTTCACGGGAATAGCTGTGATCCTGTTTGCTCTCAAAAAGTGGGATGACGGCGAGACGTTTGAAGCCCACGGTGCCTACAATATGCTGGTCTTTCTGGTCATTGCTGTCCCCCTCAACTCACTGATCCAGTCCGTTTTGGCCTGCCGGAGAAAGATGACCCCACAGCGGTTCCGCCGGGTGATGACCTCCAGCGTAGCAGGAATCACCTTCCTCACCACGCTGCTGCTGTTATACTACCACTCCATTTGGGGCACAGCTGCCAACGGAGCACACCTGGTCCATGGCGACTTTGCAGGCACGGAGCTGTGTGAATGGGACGGTCTGAACGTGCCGTTCGTTGATCTGTTGCCAAACTACATTCAAAACTTTTGGACAGGACGACTTTCGTGCCCGGCTGTGTCAGGGATCGAGGCCGAGTGGACCCACGACGGCATCCTGACTATTAACTGTCTGAACAGAGGCTTTAAGGATTCTGGAGAACAACCCACCTATGACATTTTGCCTGATACCCGCAGCTGGACACCAGAGGAAAAGATCATGCACACTTACAACAGGAAGATCGTCGAGCGGACTATTCGACGCACCTATGCAGAGCCTGTTT
This sequence comes from Mortierella alpina, assembly GCA_029449245.1. Lineage (NCBI taxonomy): Eukaryota > Fungi > Mortierellomycota > Mortierellomycetes > Mortierellales > Mortierellaceae > Mortierella > Mortierella alpina. Next base: position 941,571 of record JANATF010000004.1, on the reverse strand, counting down.
TGGTTAACGATGAGGGCGTGGAATCGATCGTTGCCAACTGTGAACCCGAGGTCTCCAAGATCTTGATCCGTGTCACCCGCCACGAAGCGGTCTTGGACAGGGTCAAAACCGTGGCCAAGGCGCGAATGGAGCAGGAGGAGACCACCACCACTGTAGAACAGGAGCTCATTGACAAACTGCATGGGGATCGTACCGAGTCAACAAGACGTCCCAATGTCATGGTCATGTTCATGGATGCCGTTTCCAGGCGACAGTTTTACCGTAAGCTAGCCAAGACCTCAGCGGTCGTGACTAGCTTGGACAAGACCGCTCAAGGTGGACCTCAGCTCCACGAGTTCTTTCGCTATCATGCTGTCGGTTTCAACACAGATGCCAACTCGCGCGCTATTTATTCCAACAGTTCAACCTCCAACGGCCGCGATACCCCTAATCCGCCGCTCTGGAAGGATTTTTACGAGGCCGGCTATATCACCGCTAGAGTCGAGGACAATTGCGAGGACTGGTCGACGCAATATACAGGAGTCGCCACATCTCAATACTTTGACCATGAGCTGCAAGCGCCGTTCTGTCTGCCACCTTACTATGCTCTCGAAGGCAACCCGTTTTCCAACTTTGAGGGTCCTTATTCGATCGTGGCCAGGTGTCTGCATGGTACCAACGTCCATAACTATGCCCTAGACTACATGAACCAGTTCCGAAAGGCGTATCCGGATCAGCCATGGTTCCAAATGGGATCTTTTATTGAGGGTCATGAGGGAACAGGAGAAGTTTTGTTGACAGCCGACGATGATCTGGCTCGCTTCATGAGAGGTAGGCGTCAATGCACAGCGTTTTTATGCAGTAGCGCGCAGCAGCTTTTGTAATAGTGCTGACACCAACTTGTTGTGTGACATTAGGTTTAGAGGATGACGGCACGCTCGACAACACGATCGTCTTTATGATGGCAGATCATGGTCTTCATATGGGCATCAACTTTATGTTCACTCCCAACGGGCGTATCGAACACATGTAAGCAACAGCGTAGACACTTACGCTTTCTCCCGTCCCAGCCCTGAAAGCAAGCCTCACTCACAAAGCTCGTTTTATTTTTTTCGGAACACGCTCATTATTTAGGAACCCATACCTCTCTGTGATCTTGCCACCGTCGATGACCAAAAGATACCCTAGTCTCGCCAAGGGACTGATGCACAACCAGCAGCTACTTGTGACGGGATACGACATCCACGCAACACTGAAGATGTTGGCCTCGGGACGGATGCCCGAGAACGGCGATGAAGACGAGGTCGATGGAGGATCCTGGAGAAAGGGCACGCTCTTTGATGAGGAAATGGATCCAGCTCGAAACTGCGAACAGGCTAGAGTTCCAGACGAGTACTGTAAATGCCGGGTTGCTTAAGGAAGACCCGGCAAGCCCACGGCGAGAAGCGGAGACTGGAAGGCAGGAGACCAGCACCATTTGTTCGTTCTTATGTATACTACTATTACAATGTTTGCTGAGAAGGAATATTATATATCCATTTTTTTCATGCGCGCCTAGACTAGTGATCGGTAGTAGTTCGGGCAAAAGTCAATGATTGACGCTTTGCGCAGAGATGAGGAGGATCGAAAAGGTGGTGCAAGGTGTACGTGCGGGGGGAGCGCGTGCCATTCGAGAGGGTGATTCAAACGAAAAGCAATCTGATAAGAGCCATTGCTTGCTCAAATGAGTCCTTTAGGACATAGTCTATGCATGTGAGTGTATCCCCGCAGCCCTTTTTTTTTTTTTTTTTTGTCGGAGCCCCGAGTCACCACACTCTTTCACTCACAAAAAAAACAAATCTGATAATGAACTTGGGCCGTCACTTTTCTCTCCCATCTGATAAGAGCGCAGACCTTTGGGCGGAAGACGCCTTTGCCCACAGAAAAACAAGGTGGACCTGTCCTTGCATTTTCATCCTCAGCTCGATGAAGGCGTTGTTTACGTGGGACAGTAGCAAGAGAGGGAAAGAAAACGTGCGGGTGGGAAAAATCTGATAAAAAAAGGGGGGGAGCCGTTTCCCCTCGCTCTGTTTTTTTGATCTCTCTTTTTTTTTTCGATTGATTGCTTTGCTTTTTCGACCACCCCACCAAGCGTTCCTGTTTCTTCCTTTGTCCGCCAACTTGTCACCACCTATCTCCACCTAACTCTACCTGACACTTTTTTTTCCCTTCACTGCAGTCTCTTTTCCATTCCACAGGAGTCTCTGATCTTTTTTGCCTTCTTGATCAGGAACAGTCTTGCTGCTGCACTTCGCCACCACATCCAACCGACATACTTCTTTCTACCCCACATTCTTTTTTGTACATCATCGGTCAGCCCGCGCGTTGTTTCGCCCTTCGATACCCACAAGGTAAAAAAAAAAAAAAAAGGATACCCACCCGAGATGCGCTGTGCAGATCGCTCCTGCGACAACTGCAACTCGACCGTTACCCATGATAGTCCAACCTTGGAGGGAGACCGAATGGTTAGGGGAGAAGGAATGGGAGAAGACGGTATCATCGCTCAATGACAGCGACTGTGAGCCTCCAAAAAAAAATTGTTTACTTTTTCTCTGTCACACCCGGGTCATTTTCTTGCTTGCTTGCATGCATGCACTATTTGTTCCATCTGAGCATAGTGTCAACAGACTACAAGGGTCCCTCATTTTTTTTTCATCCTCTCTGTTTATCCTATTATCTCGATGTTTACGCCCACTAAACAAATGACCAGCAAGAGAGAGAGAGTGGGAGAGAGAGGATTTGCCGGGCAGGAGGTGCCAAGGAGAGCGCAGTTTGGGCGTTGATCGAGAGTATCAAGGACCGATTGTCCCCCCTCCCCATATCCATCACAGGCATGCCCAGCTGCACATTTAAGACAGCCAGGGTTCTTCAGCAGGCAGAGCAAGTCTTTTTTTTTTTTTTTTGTTCTTTGTGTATCCCACGTTTATTTTTGTATTCATTCCCAGATGGTCTCCCACCTGGCGGACGTTGTGAGCGGGAGCCATATTTCTTTTGAGTCCAGCCCATTATCAGTTTCTTGAGTGAGTGTGAAGAGAGTGAGTGGATGAGTGGATGAGTGGATGTGTGGGTGGATGAGTGAGTGGGTGAGTGAGTGGACGAGTGAGTGAGTGGGTGTGTGGGCGTGTGGGTGAGGGAGTGGGTAGGTGAGTGAGTGCGGGTGAGTGCATGTCCATACACAGAAGACTTGCGAGAGCGAGTGTATAAAAATGAATGAATGAGTAGAGAGGTATGATGATAGGTTGACAACATAACTCATCATCGCCATGGAGTGGTGGAGGAGAGGATAATGGGTCGCTTAGGTTTAGATGGGAGATAAAGGCGGGCGGTTGGTCGCTTTGAGGGCTCCTATTTCACCCATGTGAAATCAGCGGCTATCTGATGGGAGAGGACTTGCGCGGTGGCGAGAAAGCGATCGGTCGGCGGGCTATCCATCTGTCGGGATCCACAGGACACGACGAGAGAGCGCAGACGAATGGGAGAAAAGAGTCACCACTGAAAACACACGGCGGGGGTCGATGACGGGGACGACCTCGCCAGACAGGGCCGACAGGGCACACAGAGTTCTTGCGCGCCAATGAAATGAAACTCAAACAGCAGATTGGCTTGAACCCAGGTTATCTGATAGACATATCTACTCGACCACAGAGAAAAGCTGACCCCTCTCTTTTTTCCTCTTTTCTCCCTTCCTTCGCTCTCCAACCCCCCATCCTCACTCGTTGTCGCTCTTTTCTTCTTCCGACCTTCGTCTCTCCACTCTGCGTCTCTCTTTCTCTTTCTCTTCCTGCTCCTTCCCTTGCGCCCAAATTCATTTCGCCCACAGATACCCCCAGCTGCATTCTATCTCCTGCCAGCAAGCTCGATCTCCTCCTCCTTTGCCCACACTCCATATCTCATACCTCGCAGAATGTCCCAAGAAGAAGAATACGAATACGAGGCTCTGCCCGAGAACTACTCCGTGGTCGCCCACTTGGCTGCCGGTGCCTTTGCCGGTATCGCTGAGCATGCTATTATGTACCCTGTCGACTCTATCAAGGTAATATACACAACCGCGCAGCAAAAGAGTCCTCCTTGCAGAGACACCAAAAAAAATACAATACGCACCCAAGGTGGGCGTACTTTCACTCTTTCTTGAACGAGCGGGTTGGATCAATCCAACCTCATTGTTCCTTGAAATCCATCAGCTTGACTCCCTACATCATGAGCACCAATGTTGATCGTTCTGTTTCGCTGACCCGTATAATCCTGCAAAATCCTCTCCCCGCCCCCAAAAAACAAACACAAAAAAAAAAATAGACCCGCATGCAAATCCTGCAGCCGACACCTCAAGCAGTTTACAGCGGTGTGATCAATGCTGCTTCCAGGATCACGACAACCGAGGGTGCCAGGACTCTTTGGAGGGGTGTGAACTCGATGATCATGGGCGCTGGCCCTGCACACGCCCTTCACTTTGCTGTTTACGAACACGCTAAGCATGCGTTTGGCGGAAGCGGATCAGGACACCATATTGCTGCTGCAGGTAAGCAAAGAGAAGCATTTGTTGAAGCGGGTGGGGGAGAAAACAGAAAAACTTCATTCTTCCCAGATGTGAGGGCGTGGTGGGTTTGTGTGGACTGATAATCTCCCAAGGTCAAACAGAACAGTTGGAGCTGGTGGTTGTGTGTTTGGGGGTCTTGAATCACTGGGGGCGTCCAAACAGCACACGGAACGCAGCGAACAATGCACCCACGCAGACTTGGCGTTTCTGTCATGCTGGCTGACTGGACTGGGCGATAAGAGGGACACATCGTCGGGAAGGAGAGGTTGTTTGTGCGCGAGCGTGAGTGGGAGAGAAGTAGGGCAGAGGCGCACAAATTGCAAGAGTGAGCAGAAACGGCCCGACCAACAAAGAGACACTAAAAAAACAAAACAAAAACAAAACTGCTTTCAATTGACAGGGTAGAGAGCAGGGGTTGAACCGAATACAACGTCTCTGACACTAACGATAACTGCGCTTTTTCTTCTACTCCATTTTCCATCTGATAATAGCTGCTGCTGGTGCTTGTGCCACAACTGCCCACGATGCTCTGATGACTCCATTCGACGTTATCAAGCAGAGAATGCAGCTGCACGGATCTGTCTACAGGAGTGCCATGGACTGTGCCAGCAAGGTCTACCGGACCGAGGGACTTCGCGCTTTCTACATCTCATACCCCACCACCCTGACCATGACCATCCCCTTCCAGTCCATCCAGTTTGCAACTTACGAATACCTGCGCAAGGTCCTGAACCCCTCAGGGCAATACGACCCCATGACCCACATCATGGCCGGTGGTGTTGCCGGTGGTATGGCAGCAGCTCTTACCACGCCATTGGACGTTGCCAAGACTCTTTTGCAGACCCGAGGCGAATCCAAGGATATGAGGATAAGGAACTGTAGTGGTCTGGTCGAGGCATGGAGACTGATCTACCAGCGCCAGGGAGTCGCTGGTTTCGCAAAGGGTCTCCAGCCTCGTATTCTGAGCCATATGCCAGCGACGGCCATCTCGTGGAGCGTATACGAGTATGGAAAGTGGTTCCTGAGCCGTCAAAAGCTTGACAAGCAGCCCATCGCCATGTAAAAAAAAACCCCCCAGGGGAAACTTTGCTTGCGCGCAGCGACTTGATGTCTGACCACGCTGCCGCTCCCACCCTACCCTCTTGCCCCATCCTTGTCTTTTTATATAGTGTAGTGTCATTTTTGTTCTTCTTTTCCATCAGATCCTTGTACGATAGTCGTTTAATGCCAGTAATAGCTGTACCTGAAAATACACTTGTTCTTGTCATATTGAGCTGTCGTCTTAACACTGTTGGTCAATTGAGAAAGGTGCCACGTCACCACTCCAACTGCTCGCCTCATTTGGGGCGCATAAGGACACTCCAAGTGTTATTATTTTTTTCGAGCGCAGGCACATTAGATCGTTCGTCGCTCCACCATTCCAAAGCTTTCGCCATCCTCAAAGCACTTGATCATGTTCGACAACACCTCGACCCTGCACCTGGCTCTGCCCGCTGTGCACACCGTTGCCAGCGCCGCCGCCCCCGTTGTCTCCCTGGCTCAGCCCCGTGCATTCGCCACCAGCGTCAACCCCCTGGTGTTCTTTTCCGTTCTCGATCATTACTTGCGCCGCAACGCCGGTCAGGACAGAGTCATCGGTACCCTCTTGGGTGTCCGTAGCGAGGATGGTACCGAGGTCGAGATCAAGGGATGCTACCCCGTTCCTCATCTCGAGTCCCAGGACCAGGTAATAACCTCAGGATGGATTGCGATCTCGCTGCTGTGCCTCACGTTTTTCGCTTCTTTTTTGGACCTCTTCTGGGATCCTTCTTGATCATCAACAATACTGCGGGATACGGCTCTATTTTGTATTTCTGTTCAGGAACCAGCCTCAGCGGATCGCCATCAATGCTTGGATTTCTTGTTTTCAGTCTCAGGCTAACCCCTTCCACCTTTTGTTTTGTTGCCGTTTGATTGTCCTAGGTTGAGGTTGATATGGAATACCACCGCACCATGTTTGATCTCCACAAGCAGGTCAACCCCAAGGAGGTCATTGTCGGATGGTAATACGCCTTGCTACAGCAGTGACTTCATGCCCCTATGATCGCGCAGTATATATTTTTTTTTGTTTTTCATGTTCAACCACGAATCGTGAGCTGACGAAGAAAGGACACATTGGTATCCATTTACCATGTACATCTAGGTACGCCACTGGTGCCGATCTCAACTCTTACTCTGCCTTGATTCACGACTTTTACCAGAAGGAGGTCTCTTCCTTCCCTGCTGTTCACTTGACCATGGATACTGCCTTGACCAACGAGCGTTTGGGCGTCAAGACCTATATCTCTGCCCCCGTCGGCATCACATCCAAGGCTGATAACTGCATGTTCATCCCCATCCCCTGCGATGTCAAGTACTTCAAGGCTGAGAGAGCTGGACGTATGTGGATTGTTTCTATGACTTGTGTGTCGTTGTGTATGCGAGAGAAGTGTGATTCATGATTGTGGATGTCAGATCCCCCCGATTAACCTTGCGTCTGCCACTGGTGGTATCCTTTTACTCTTTTTGTCTAGTCGAACTTCTTGCCAGCGCCAAGAGCTCTGAGAGCGGATCGACCACATTGTTGTCAGACATGGATAACTTGGAGCGCTCTGTGATTGAGGTCCAAAAGATGTTGGAGCGTGTGTCGGAATATGTTGATGCAGTTCTTGCAGGAACCGTGCCCGCCAACAACACTGTTGGTCGTTACTTGATGGACACTGTCAGCGTTGTGCCCAAGGTCGATGCCGGCGAGTTTGAGAAGATGTTCAACTCTCACCTCCAGGATCTCTTGATGGTCATCTACTTGGCCAACATGACGAGAACGCAGTTGGCGGTTGCAAAGAGACTGGAGAAGTTGATCTAAGAGAGAACAAGAACGAAAAAGGACGACATAGGCGTACGAGGAAGGAGAGAGAGGAGGTAGAGGACGAACGATAGAATGGCATCCAATACTAAAACAGAAAGAGAAGGCCGTTAGTCAATACACAACACCGTTTATCTTGCCTAATGTCTCCTGCCCACAATGCGTCTCGGTGCTCGCAATGGATGTCAGCCTGGAGAGAGTAAGTTGTCACGTGCCAACTCGTAGTCTGGCAGCAATCAAGCCACTGCAACTTGAGGATATCATGATCCGCCCGACCAAGTCCAGCGAGCCCTTCTCTTTCCACGATTTTTTAAGGTGTGACTACAAGTGGCATTCGCAGGATCCATCCATGGAGAGAACACACCCACCGATCCATCCAGCGCACCTATCCATCGGCCTATTGCACATATCCACACCATGCACTTCAGGACTGAAGGGGCGACTGGATCAGCCATAAAAAAAAAGCAACTACAAAGGATCATTCGTCAGCATCATGGCGGAAATGGCTTCATTTCAACCAATGATCTGATTGGGGGGACAGCATATCCCCCATTTCTGCACACTTGCTTGAAGCAGGTGCTCATGGGACAGGCACTGGTCGTCAGTGCCACTGGGAACCATCCATCTTTGTGGTGCGACCAGGGACCTGGGACTGGACAACAAAAAAGGAACTTGCGGTCGGTCTCTACTGCATCGACCTCTGTACCATGGAACTACTCCATCTGAGCCAAGGATCTTGTATGCAGAGACATCGCACTGAGAAACGAACAGGAGGCACTAGCCATGACACAGTGATTCAGTCAGCATTCAGGGACACAGGATCTCACACTCCCATTCCATGACGAAACTTTGATTCAATCGCTGAACCCTGCCCGCCCCACTCATCACCTTCTCTTTTTATCTCTCTTAGAAAATGGGTCGTGTTATTCGTGCTCAGCGTAAGGGTCCCGGAGGAATCTTCAAGTCGCACACTCGTCTGCGCAAGGGTGCCGCCAAGTTGCGCTCCCTCGATTTCGCCGAGCGTACCGGTTACATTCGCGGAATCGTCAAGGAGGTTATCCACGACCCCGGTCGTGGCGCCCCCCTCGCCAAGGTCCAGTTCCGTGATCCCTACAGGTAAACCAACCCGCAAATGACAGCTGCTTACTCTACTTTATATAATCCACAAAGGGACCATCAAAACGCAGAACGGGGGGGGGGCATGGCTTATGGGATCGGCTTGAGAAGCGGGGAGGGGGCAGGAGCAAGGATGGAAGCAAAGCAAGGGTAGTCCAAAGGATATCAGGAAGAAGCAACGCACTCTTCATCGTCGTCTGCTTCATAGTTGGACAGCGATTCGACCGACCTCGTTGATGCCTTGGACCTGCAAATCATCAATTAGGACCGAGCGTATTTCTTCACTGGGTTCAGGACTCTGATCTCATGATCAAAGCCCTAGAGGCACACTCTTCAAGATCGACCACATCGGAACACACCAGCACAGTTCTTTCGCACTCTCGGCCAAACCTCTGACATATTCCTGATGATTTCTCTCCTGCTGTGTCCCTCTAGATACAAGATGCGCACTGAGACTTTCATTGCCACTGGTGAGTGTTCAATGGCCGCACATCGTTCTTACTTCATGATCTGTCTCTTTGTGCAACCCAGTGCTAACGTTTCACCTGTCTTCGCTTTATTCCTGCCTTGTCTTTAGAGGGTACCTACACTGGTCAGTTCATCTACTGCGGTAAGAAGGCTGCCTTGAACATTGGTAACGTCCTTCCTTTGGGCTCCATGCCCGAGGGTACCGTTGTCTGCAACGTCGAGGAGACCGTCGGTGATCGTGGCGCTCTTGCCCGTACCTCCGGAGGTTACGCCACCGTCATTGGCCACAACACCGATGATGGCAAGACCCGCATCAAGCTCCCCTCCGGTGCCAAGAAGGTCGTCTTCTCGACCGCTCGTGCCACCGTTGGTATCGTTGCTGGAGGTGGTCGTATTGACAAGCCCCTGTTGAAGGCCGGTCGTGCTTACCACAAGTACCGCGTCAAGCGCAACTCTTGGCCCAAGACTCGTGGTGTTGCTATGAACCCCGTCGACCATCCCCACGGAGGAGGAAACCATCAGCACATCGGTCACGCCTCGACCATTGCTCGCGATGCCGTCCCCGGACAGAAGTCTGGTCTCATTGCTGCCCGCCGTACCGGTTTGCTCCGTGGTTCCAAGAAGCTCAAGGAGTAAAGAATTGTTGCCTCCCTGTACTCTTACCCTTTGCTTCTTCACCTCACAACAAAATAAATTGTGTGAACTTCACATCTCTAGTCAGTCCTTTTTGGGAAGGGGCGGGGGTTATAATGTCTTTGTGTGCTTGGGGGAGGGAGGGGAGCGTGTCCATCAACAGCCTATTTGGATACGGTAGAAACCTGTCTGCGAGAGGCGATCCTTGATCCAAGAATTTGTCGCCCATGTCCCCGTTTGAAAGGAAGCAAGCCCTCTGCGCATTTGTTGGAAGGGACCCAGTCCTACCAGTTGTCATACTAGTCCGCAATTTCCATACCCTGTCTTATTTCTAGTACGGCCCATTTCCCATCAACCAACCAGCCCCTTACTCTTTTCTCCCTCTCCTCCCTCATTCCATGCAACCACAATGAGCGAGAAGAAGCAGTATTCTCTTTTACCCACAACGGCCGAGGACGCTGGTGATGCTACTACAGCTGAGCAGCAGCAGCAGCAAGATGCCCAGGCCTTGCATCGTCGCAAGCTCCGCATGGGCTTCTACAAGCTGTCGCTCTTTGTCTTGGCATTCTACCTGTTCTTCTGGGTGCTTGTGGACGTGGACGACAATGCAGGCCACAGACACCACCGCCATGGTAAGAAAGTCAAGGACCACAAGAAGCGGCCGTCCAAGTATGCATTCGAGAGCCACCTACAGGCTAATGTCGACACCCTCATTGCAGGCAGTCTCGAGTCCAGGTATAATGAAAAAAGCGTGCACATATCTTGTTTCGACATAGCTTGATAGTTTCAGTGATCGCACACCGCGCCTCCCCACTCATGCTTCCCCTGTGTCGTATCGATTGCATGGTTCGCCTTAGCATTGTCTGGGATCGTCTGGCCGAGATGACCGACACCTTTGGCAACCGAATCGCTGGCTCGAAAGCCTTGGAGAAGGTAAGAGAACTTGTTCGTTTTTAGACCCGTGAGATACAGAAGGCTCATAATGGTCCATGATCACCCAATTTGGACTCGATTCTTCCCATCAGATGGGTTCGTTCCTCTTAGACTTGTCTTCTGTGATCACAAATACTAACAACAACAACAACCCTTTCCTGCGGGCCTGTCTGTCGTTCTCACGAACCCCCCCATCCCCATCCCTTTCCTTCCTTGACCCGTTTCTCTAGTCCATCGACTGGATCGTTGAAAGACTCGAGGCTGACGGCCTCTCCGTCACGACCGAAGACGTCGTCGTGGATGATTGGCAACGCAACCAAGAGTCTCTCTACTTCCTTTCTCCCACCCGCGGACCCGTCAAGCTCCACATGCTCGGCCTCGGCTTCAGTGCCCCTACTCCGGATCCCAAGAACGGCCTCAAGGCCGAAATCATCGTCGTCACCTCGAAAGAACAACTCGATCAACTTGGTGAATCTGGTCAACTCAAAGGAAGAATTGTGCTGTTCAACAAACCCTTCCAGTCCTACTCCACGGACGTCGTCTTCCGAGTAAAGGGTGCCATCTGGGCTCAAGAATATGGCGCGGTCGCGGTCCTCGTTCGTTCCATCGGACCTTTATCCCTCCAGTCCACTCACACGGGCAGCTCGAACGCCGCCAAGATCCCCGCAGCGTCCATCTCGATCGAAGACGCCCAGCTCCTGGACCGATCCCTCAAGCGACATCAACAGGACCCAGCCAGGTTCCCAGACTGGCCCAAAGTCCATCTCACCATGTCCGCCACGACTCACCTCCAGTCCAAAATCTCTCGCAACATCATTGCAGAACTCAAGGGTCGCGAAACCCCTGAGGAGATCGTCGTCGTTGGTGGCCACATTGACAGCTGGGACGTGGGTAGCGGTGCGGTCGATGATGGCGCAGGATGCTTTATTGCCTGGGAAACCTTGCGCCAGCTCAGCAAGTTGGACCAGCCTCCACGTCGCACGGTTCGGGCCGTGTTCTGGACCTCGGAAGAGAATGGATCCCCCGGGGGACGCGTCTATGCCGCCAACCACCCAGAGTCCAATACCACGCGACATGTGTTGGCGTTCGAATCCGATGGTGGTGTCTTTGACCCTTATGGGATCGCCTTCACCCCGGGACAGCTCGCGAACGAGAAGGAGACGCGTTCGTTCGATTTTTTGAAGGCGGCCGGAAACCAGTTCTTGGGCTCGCGCAAGGACCTGGGTTATGCTGGTGCCGGTCGTCATGTCCTGCCTAATGGCGGAGGCGCGGATATCGACCCTCTTTGCAAACAGGGCGTGGCCTGTGCTCAGTTCGTCCCTGCAGATCCTTTCCCCAAGCCATACTCGACCTCGCCCTATTACATTCAGGAGAATGAGGATGAGGATGAGGATGATCACCCGCGTCGCCTTCGTAAGCACCACCGTAAGCACCACAAGCACCACAAGCACCACAAGCATGGTCGTCATCACCATGGTGATGATGAGGACGATGATGAGGACGATGACGAGGATGATGAGAGTATCGATCCCCCTCGTCGACCCGTCGACCACGGCTATTTCTATTACCACCACACAGAAGCCGACTCCATGGGCGCCTTCACCCCTGATCAGGTCAAGAACTCGGCCGCTGTCATGGCCGTCTGGACCTATATTGCCGCCGAGACCCAACATGAGCTTTAGTTTGTAGCGAGGGAGGAGTTATGGTTTTGGTCAAAAAAAACCACACAAGTGATCATTAAATGGGTGTGTCTATCTAAAATACGGCTGCCTTGACCGTTGCCAGCAGTGAGTCAAGTTCCTACGATGAAAAAAAAAATGACAAGAGTGAGAAAAAGGTATTAGTATACACTGCAACGAGATGTCAACACACAGCTGCTCAAAGACAACAAGACTCTTTTACCTTTTCGACCCTGTCCAGATCCGCATCGACGCCTCGCCAGCACTCAAATACCTCTGGATGGCATTCGCTCTGGACATCTCGTAGTCGCCTATCGGTCCTTGTCCACAGCCTTTGGTCATATCCCTTCATCGTAACAGTGGCCGCAGCAGAACCTGCAAGACCCTCCTGGTCCTCCTGGTCCTTCTCCGCCGCGACCTCGTCAATCGTATAGAAATTACTGTTCCCGTGGGCATGTTTGCTTTGGGCTTCGTCATGAGTATGGGTATCCTTAATGGTGTTGTTGCCGTTGCTTGATTTGCTGTTGTACAAGGAAGAGAGTGTTGAATTATGCTGGAGAGAAAGCTGTCGAGCTCGGGGTGCGTAGGATTGTGCCTGCGCTGGCGATTGAGAACGCTGTTGCTGATGCTGCTGCACGATCCGTCCGTCCTTGCCATACATCAGCCCATTGCCGCTCCTAAGAGAAGAAGGTGAGCCGGTGCCGACAGAGCTCGAGCGCCCGCCACGCACCAACAACAAAAGATCCTGCATGCCAGTGTTGTAATCCGAAGAAAGCAACCAAGCCTCGTTTTGGGTAGAGGTGGTCGCAATGGAGGACTCTACCGTATCCCTGGGCGACGACGTCGACGATCCTATCCGACCAGTCTCTGCAACACTCGCGCTGGCAGATCGGCTTCTGCTGCCATTGCGATAGATGCCAGATGGGCTGTGGTTACTGCTCTCGATCGTGCTAGCCGAAGAAGGTCCGGCAGAGGAGGCACTAGCGATGCCTTTGGTCTCTATCGATAGCTGATGCGGTAACGCGCTACCAGGAGGTGGCGTCTGCAGGGGCCTTGGAAGCGGCGAGAACGCTCGGGCCTCCATGGATTGCTGCTGCGCAAGAGGTGAGGCTGAAGCAGGCGACGAGCCATGGCCGTTCTGAGGGGTGCCCCTATGGCCCTGCACCGAGGCAAGGCTGGGGAGGAGCGTTGGCTTTGCATAGACAGAAGGCGACGACGGCGAGGACTGCCCAGAAGAGTTGTTCCTTACGCCCCCATCGAGGCTCTCCCGGACCATACCAGCTGTCTGACTTCTGGCAGAGGAAACTGACGCGACACGCACCTCTGCATCACTGATTTTGCGGCGATGAGTCGGACTAGACGGCGACGAGTTGGAGGAGAGCAAAGACATGGGCGACGGTAGGACCCTGTTGTTTTGATTACTCGCTACGTTCCTGCCGGCCATTCCATTCACTTGACTGTCACCATCCCGATCCACAGCGTCATCCACAGCAGTCGGCGAGGATGATACCTCACCCGCCAGTGCCAGGGCTCGCTCAAGCTTGAGCAGCGTCTCCACTCCTCGGGATGACTTCCCCAATTGCTCCAGCCAGTCCTGATCGATAGGCGACTTGCGACTCGAGGCCGTGGCTGTGCTGACGATCGAGCTCGAGCTGGCACTGGCTTTCCTGCGCTCCTTGCCAGCAGCCACTGCCTGGGAGGCCCGAGCCACTGCAGCTGCAACGCGCTCCTTCCGCGACATGGTATCCACCTCACGGCTGCTGTCCCCAGAAGCAATGCGGCGACGGTAATGACCCTCATCATTTTCATCATCCGAATGATCACCCCCAAGGACGTCCTCAATGATCTCTGTGATATCGATTTCCTCGCCTCCGCGCTTCATGGGCACAAACGAGTACTGGTACTGGGACTTGTGTGAGTGAGAGCTGGATCGAGAAGAGCGAATAATACCCTTATTGAGAACAATGTCCACGCCCTGAAAGTCGTTTCGATTCATGTTCAGACGACCGGGATCCTCTCGAATGGTGGCGCTCAAAGGGCTATGGGCGCCACCATTAGAGTCGCCATGGTGATGGAACATGACAGCAGACATGGACAAGGGTGAAGGCCCATGGGTCAACGAAGGTGAAATCGCCCTCTGCCTGTCTGAGCGATCGAATCGCGTGAGTCTCTCGGGTGTGGACGATCTCGACCCCTCCTGCTGGTCCGCATGGCTCGACAGATTAGATGGCGCTGGCGAGGGTGCCTGCAAAGGACGTGCCAATCCAGAAGGTGACCCTTGGCTGACACTTGGAGAACGGGCTCTTCCAGATTGTTGCGGGTACATATGGCGATCTGGCGTTGGAGTCCTCGAGGACTGCGGGGGGATAATCTGCTGCGTAGTCATCATGGAGTGTCCAGATGGCGTGGGACTCGGCCTCCCTGAAGTGCTGTCAAAGGAGTTGCCACGAACCGGCTGACTAGCTGGGCTCATAATAACAGAGTCAGTCCTGCGGGGAACACGGACGGGCGAGGATCCAGCAACTCTGGTTCCGTTGCTAAAGGCAGCTACTCCTCCAGTGTTCTGAACACGACCCTGCGGACTGGGGGAGGTAGATGGGCTCAAAATTCCCGTTACAGCCATGGTACTGGCTGCGGTCGCCGTCGTTGGACTAGCTTGCGCTGAGGAGATCGAGTTGTTTCCAGAGTCAGCAGACCGAAGTGCCTGCGATTGCAGAGGCGAAGGTGCTCTTCTGTCCCGTGTAGCTGCCTTCTGTTGCTGTCGCTCTAGTTGCTCCTGTACGAGCCTCATCTCAGCTTGGAGACTCTTGGCTGCTTTGCGGATGAAGAACATGTGGTCCGGGTGTGGTGGCATGGAGGCCACATCTGCTTTTGGTGACCGCCGCACTGGTACCAGCTTGTGTTCATCAATCAACCGACTCAATGGCATCTGCGGTGGCAAGGGAATGTCATCTCGTTCTTGGCTGCTGGTGCTGTTTCTCTTTGAGGCACCGTTGCGGTTGAGCTTCAATCCAAGCTGATATTCGATGACAAGCCCATTCGGCACTGTCGCCCGCTTGGTGGCCAGGACCGATTCTGGAACTCCGTCCACGACGCCGGAACGAATACCGATCTTATCCAATGCCCTAAAGATAACATCTCCTGCATTCGAGGTTGCATGCATGGGGATCCAGTGCTCCACTTTGGTGGCCACCATCTGATTGTGTGCTCGTGGGTCCGCCTTGTCCATCGCAGAGCCCATGCCCTCTACCAGGACCATTGACTGGGGTAGATCCTGAGCCTGGCAGATGACCTTGACCCAGAAAAAGTCCTCCTGCGGGGCTGTCGGCGTCGTAGGCGTCGAAGGCAGTGACGTGACCAAGAGTGAGTTGGCCCGACGGATCTTTTTGTTGAGGAGAAATCGAATCGACCGCTGCTGCGGGTCGGGCCTGCCGGAGCCCGTCCGGCGGAGAGTCGGCTGGCTAGAAACAGTCGTCGAGGTGGAAAGAGTGTTGCCCGCGGAGCTGTGTGATCCAGTCGAATTGACAGACATCATGGACGAGACGGAGGAGATGGACAGGCGATGGTTGGCCGGCAAAGGCGTTGTTAGGTGGGCAGTGAGCGACTGATATATCGCCATGGGCTTGTCACTCGCCTGCAAGACCGTTTCATCTGAGTAACAGAAAAAGAGAAGACATTACGGCATTAGTCGCGTAAGTAAAATCAAAATAGGCGAGGTGATGTTTGAAAGCATAGGTCCTTCTTCTTTCCCCTTCTCTCTCTCTCGCCCTGTTCTTCTTACCTCCATCCATTCCCTTCACTGTCAGATAAAAGTCGCCAGTGGAGGCCGTGCCATCGGGCGCCAGACGGAACTTGACAACGGCTTGGTGAGCAATCTCTGAAGCCATGGTCGTCGGCGTGACAACGACGGTCTTGTACATGGACGCACCAAAGTCCACGTTTCCGGGGTAGACACGAAGGGTCATGATCTCCCGCTGCGAGGCCTCGGCCTTCTCTGCAGCGGACGCGGGTGACAAATGTGAGGTGGAAGAGGAGGAACTGGGCGCGCCAGAGGCTACAGATCCATTCGAGTTGGATCGCGTCCTGAAAAGACTGTTGCTAAGTCCTGAGGATGAGCCAGAGTTCTTGGCCAAGTTCTTTAGCCGCTCCTTCTCAAGTCGCTCCTTTTCCTTGCGCTCCTTGTCCTTGGAGCTCTTTCCAACGCTAAAGAGGCTTTTGAACTTGCCAGGTTTCTTGACTGCTGTCACTGCTGGTGGCAATCCTTGCTCGTACTCTTCTTTGGATTTCCGAACCATGGGCTCTGCGTTGTTATTCCTGCCGCTGCCGAGGATCGCACTAAGCTTGGCCTCTTTCCGCTCTGCCATCAACCTCCTCGAACTCTCTTCATCCTCAGAATCAAGAGTTGGTGACCGAAGACCTGTTGTCGGGCTGACGAGTGGTTTTAAGGCGGACTTGGCTTGTAGCTGCTGTTGCTGCTGCTGCTGCGACTGTCTGAGACTATCTTCAGACAAACGCAAACCTCTTCCTTTGCTTGGGGCGGCTTGTGACCGAAGTATGATTGTATCGTCGCGGGCGATCGCTGGTGTCAATGAAATCACGCGCGGCTCAGCGTTGGAGAAGAGATCATCCTCATCAAGGAGCGGTTTGCGGTATCGGTTCGTAATCGTGACCGTGACCTCTTCTTCATCGTCCTCAATCGGTTGATCCTGTACAGGCTTCTGGCGCTTCGCATCGGCCTCCGCTTTCGCACTTGCAATAGCGGCGTCTTGTTGCCTTTGGTCGTTCAAAATCTCTTGTTGCACACGCTCCGCCTCGATCTGTAGAGCGGACTTTTCGGTGCGATGGTCGTAGTCATCACTGTGGATCTCACTGGTCTCTTCTTCATCTTCCTCGTCCCCATGCATAGCCTGCGACTCTAACAATCGCTCGTCGCTTTCGCCTTGGCCATCTTCGACCTCATCTTCGTCCTCTTCCTCATCCTCCTCTTCTTCCTCGTCCTCTTCCTCGTCGTCGTCATCATACCAGTCTCCCTCCTCGTCTTCTTCTTCCGAGGTCCATTCGGTTTCGCTGGCTTCCAGGTATTCATTCTGGGCTGTAAAGATGACGGACCGACGGTTTTGAGAACGTTGCTCGATAATGGCGGGGTCTAAAGGTTGGATGTGCTGATCAAAGGTGCCCCACTCGGAGGAAGGGGCTGACAGAGCGACATTTCGGTACGTGTTGAGTCTGGCCAAGCGCTCAAAAGGCGTCTATTTCGGAGAAAGCATGATGACACACAAAATATGCAAAGGCAGATTAGTAAAAAAAAGAAGAAAAAAAAATGGCACACTGCAACAAGGGCCATGCAGGAACACGGCAAGACACGTCAAAGTGAGGGATGAAGCGCCGACCAGGAGTCTTTGTTTCATCTCTGAGGTGCATATATGCGTGCGGTGATATGCATCGAATGCATGGAACGGTGGTTCATCCCATGCTCGTGCTCTTTTTCGCGGCAACATCAGCTCACCTCAATGTTCTCAGCTGGGATATATCCGATGACGCCTGTCTTGAGAACCCGCACCAACCACCAGTATACATTGGTGTCCTCGAGCAGCATGAGCGAGTCATTCCGCACGACCGAAGCCTGGCCTTCCTGGGTTGCCACAAAGGTGTGAAATGCGTAGACAAGGTTGAAGTCGATGTCGTCCTCGGTCAGGGACATGGTTTCGGAGCCCTCTTCTTCCTCGTCCATCATCTCGTCGTCCACCTGGTCCTCGTCATCCTCCATATCATCGTCAAAGTCGTCCTCGTCGTCCTCGTCCTCGTCCTGATGGATGTCCATATCCATGTGGTGCTGGCGATTAGGATCATGCTGAGGATTTTGTTGATAAAACTCTTCCTCTTCATTGCTGTCGACCCCGTTCATATCTAGGTCCTGATGTTGATCCTGACGCAGCAATTGCTGGATGTTCATTGCCTGAGATTTGTATGCGTGAAGCTGCTGCTGTTGTTGCAGCTGGTACTGCTGCTGTATCTGCTGCAGTTGCTGATGTTGATGATGATGGGGCTGCTGCTGTTGGTTCAGTTGATAGTCCACATGCTCGTGCTCATCATCCTCTTGCTCTTCCTCGTCGTTATCCTGCTCTGCGTCCTCGGCCGAGTCATAGTGAGGATCTTGGGACGGAGTGACGCGCCGCTGGATTTGCTGCAGTTTTAGATGTTCTTGCTCTTGCTCGTGGATATACGAGTTGTATTCGTCGTCTTCCTCTGTGCTATCGCCGTCCTGATCCGAGGCCGGTACAATCGCATCTGGATCCTGTTGATAACGTGGTCCTTTAGTGCCGGCCCCGTTGATGAGCATGGTCCCGTTGCCACTGTTGCTGCGGTGGTGACTTTGCAGGCCGGTCATAGCAAGAGGTGACGAGGCCATGGTGGCGTTGTGGTTTTCAGGGGAAGGGCGAGCACTGCTCTAGTCCGGTCTATGGCGTGCAGCGACTGGCAGGCTTGACAAACCCGATGCTCCTGCGTTTCCGTTTTTTGACTATTTAGTCAGCCTGCTGTAGAGTGGGCGCGTGGCGGTTAAGGGAGGGGTGTTTGTGTGGTCTCTCGAAGCTCTTGTTCTGGAGCGAGAACAACGGATGGGAGGGTCCGAGTCAGAAATAAAAGAAGGGGGTCGGATTGAGCGAAGGGAGCGAAGGGAGCAGCAGGATAGTGATGGGATCCGATTAGGGGAATGAAGCAGCAAAGGGCAGCGAGCGAGCGAAGGGGGCGACGAAGGGTGCAGCGGTTGCAACGGGCGGATGGATGGATGAGCGAGAGTGAGAGTGAGAGTGAGAGTGAGAGTGAGAATGAGAATGAGAATGAGAATGAGGGTGAGAGTGAGGGTGAGAGTGAGGGTGAGAGTGAGAATGAGAATGAGAATGGGGTGAAAGAGTGAAAGAGTAAAAGAGTGAAAGGGAGAGAGAGTGAGAGAGTGAGAGAGAGAAGAGTGAGAGAGAAAAGACAGAGAAAGAGAGAAGAAAAAGGTGTCAGTTGGGGAACAAGAAGACCAGGCTTGTGCCTGGAGAGAAGCTTAATCCTGTAAAGAGCGAGAGAGTGAGAGAGAGTGAGAGAGAGAGAGGCTGATTACCATGGACAGACAGGCACACACTTGACCAAGGAGAGGCGAGTCCAATGCAGCGAAGGCTGTGTCGGGGTGGGCGAGGGATGGGGATGGGCGTGGGGGACAGGAGAGAGCAGGGTGGCAGGGAAGCAGGGAAGCAGAGAAGAAGGGTGGCAGGGAAGCAGGGTTGGATTGGCGGGAGACTGTGTGAAGTAGAAGAAAAACTCAAAATACGCAGAAGAGAAGGAATACAAGGGTAGAGCGAGAGAGAGAGTGAGTGAGTGAAGGGAGATGGATGAGACGGATGAGACGGATGAGACGGATGAGATGAAGAGACAAAAAAAGAGAGAGGGAAGGACAGGACGAGATGGATGATGGCCATGGAGATGACCGACCACTCGCTCGCCGTATCTCTCTCGTCTTCTTTTGAGAGAGAGTGCACAAACAAACACAAAAACACTCTCTCACACACACCCCTCCAGAAACACTACCCTATTCAGTCCTCGACGCCCCTTGGCCCTTGCCTTGAATTATGAACAACAACGATTACAGTTCGGCATCCGCGCACCACACACCCTCATCTCTCTCTCTCTCTCTCTCTCTCTCTCCTCAGCAGCAGTACAGATATCATGTACTAATACTTAGTAGCTGGTACCTGGACTCGGGTACCAGCTACTGTAATCATCACAAACACAACGCGATCAATTGCTCTGTTGCCTCCTAGAGAGGATATCAGCCCTGTACAGTACTCTGTACCTTGGTACTCGACTACTCTGGCCTCGCATCATCCACCTTGCTTAAACTACCTTGATGTTGCTTTGAAAAGCAACTTCGTCTCGACTCGCTCCACAATAGGAAGTGTCCCTTGTTTACACCGTTGAATAATTATTTAATTGCTCCATCTCCATCTGGTAGTACTCTCTCTCTCTCTCTCTGTCGCTCTCTCACGCTCTTCACTTTCGTAGCGGTGATCTACACCCACCATCCTCCTCCTCGGATAATATATCACGGTTGCGCCCTCCCTACCAGTCCGCACACGCAGACGCACTGCTCAATATGCAAAGACTCCACCGTGGCTCTGCTCCTCCTTTTTTTTCCGCCGCGTGCTTACGAGCAGCGCGCATTTTGCATGTAGACTACAACCCAAGCATGAGCACTGAAAAGACAACTGAGAGAAAGTACTCTGTAGAGAAAGAGAGAGGGAGAGAGCGCGCGCGACAAAAAAGCAGAGAGCAGCACCCAACAATGGCTCTCTTAGCTCTTTTTTTTTTCTGTATCTGTACCATTTCGAACATCGAGCTTTCAACAGGCGCGCATTTGAATGGTCGACACTTTCAAACATGTCTGTTTACATCCACAGAACCATCTTTTTCAATACTGTTCAATGGGTAACTGTCAATGGCTCCCATCGAATATGCAATTGGAACGCAAAGTTCATCTCCCAGGGCAAAAAAAAAAAGGTGAATGCATAGATCAAAAAAAATTAGAGAGGAACGAGAGCCTCCTTTTTTTCCTCCTCCTACACACACAGACACAACAGATTTTGCTACCCATGATAGTCCTCAAAGAGGGCCACGCACCAAGGGGTTGACCGCCCCCCCCCCCCCCCCCCCGCCGACGATCGAGAATCATTCACTCAATTCAGTTGTATGGACGTCCCAGAGAGACGAAACTATGAGCTCCTGATGTCTTAATGAGAGTCCGATGATCCGACGGTCCGATGTCTCGCTCCAAATAAATTGGGCACGAGCCAGATTCTGGATCCAGCATCCATCCTGGCTCTCACACGTGTCTTTCTTTGCTGCGTAGAGGCCTCCCCTGGCCCTCATCTCTTTGTGAGCCCCTTTCGGAGCCGAACGCTAGTACAACCATCCAGCTCTTTTCTCTTTTGCCCTTGTCATTGCCATCTGTCTTTTCGCCTTTTTTGTGAATCCTGGCTCTTGTGGTCCTTGTACTGTACATGTACACGCTTCGCACTGCAATCTCCAGACTGCATCTTTTAACACGCGTATAACATTCACCCAAAAAAAAAAAAGGAAGCGTGTTTGCATGAAAAGAAGACGCGTTCATAAAAATGCACAATGATACGTTACTTCTATTCAACCGATCGTGGCCAGGTGGGCACAAACATGCTGGTCTCCTTCTTATACTTCCAGTACGCCACCACATCTTTCAACCGCCTATCATTCTCCTTCTCCAACAACGGGATCCCACTGACGCGTGTAATCAGCACCGTGACAAACACAGGGCTAAACATCGCAAGACGCGCGATCCAACCTGGCAAGAGTCCAGCCTCTTGTCCTGCAGAGAACGCACCCGAACTGACCCAATAACTGCCACACCAAAGCACGCACTCGCCAAAGTAATTAGGATGTCTTGAGAGTGACCTAGACGTGGGATGTATCGTTTTCCATTACATGCATGACTCAGCGAGAACAAGAACGTATGCAGCTGGAGGTTTTACCATAGTCCGTGGGATATGAAACTGCGCTTGTAGTCTTTGCCAACTTCCTTTCGCCACTGTTGTTTCTGAAAGTTGGCAATGGCCTGAAAGACGAACCCAAACCCCCAAAGCGAAAACCCAATCATATCCTGTACCCCAAGCGCTGGATGAACTCGAGAAGGGATAGCGTTCGTCAAATACCTATGTATGGTCAACGGGGCCATCAAAGAAAAAAAAACAATACAATTACAGGATTAGTCAATAACAATCCGTTCGTTTCAACTCTCATCCTTCACTCTCCCACCAAGTGCCCCCCTGTAACCTACACTGGCAAGGCTGTCACGGCCACCCAGACTCCTTGCACCAGCCAGTAGACAAGGAACTGAGCAGGGCGCTTCTTGACCTTGTCGAACCGCTTGTCGCCACTCTTCAATGCCCTCTTGAACAAGAACGATCCGAGGTAGAGCGCCCACAGCACCGTCGTACAGGAAGCTATCATCTGCCGTGGATGAATCACTCGATGACTACCATCATCATGACGACTAGCCTTGTGCCAGGGCTGGAAGAGCGAAAGGTACGTGCACACGATAAATGACGTGGACCCTGCCAGGTCGTAAAACTATAGGGTATGGAAACGAAATAGAACAATCAACAAAGAGACAGAGGAATCCATCGCAATTCTCCTGCCATGCTCTTCCAAGTTTGCGCGTAAAGATTCCCGCCACTTGGCACTTTTGCAAAGACAGAATGGAGAGATGCGAGTTGAGATTCCTCCTTGTACCTTCTCGGTCTGCAAAAGCGTAGACACCGTGAAGCCAAAGAGCTGGATCGCATAGTCTGCCAGCAGCGTTGGCACCAGGACCCTGATCGACGGACTCAAGTATAAGGATGCCATGAGGGAAGACTAGGGACGGGGAAGGGCGTTGCCAGGTTGCCGGAGGTGGATGGTATAGGATGACTAGGAGAGAGCAACGAAACAGACAGTGAAAAACAGCTAAAGAAAAGTCTCTGTCCGCTCAGTCGCACTGACAGTCACTATCCTCGGCATTTCGCGCTTCCGGATCCCTTGTCGCCCAGGACGATGACGCTGCACACAGCCTCTCTAGCCGGCTACGCTTCAACACCTTGTGCTGAGGAGTTACGAAGATTGTCTCACTGCTCAAGTCAAAGGCATCGCGCGCGTGTTGCGGGCCGCTCATTGAGCTCATTCAAGACCGCGTTCCAACGCGTGTCTCTCCGCCCAAGCCCAGTACACTCAAAATCATAAACGAGGGCCTCAGAGCTGCTCTCGACAACATGTACCCATCTTCGTGAACACTCCATGGTAAAAAAAGGACTTATTATTACTATTACAGAAAAGTAGAGGTCATCAATGTTTTTTTTTCGTCGTATCATAAAATAGGGGTAAAGGATGAAGCGCTGCGAAGCTCAGGCTAAAAAAAAGTTACAGTACACACTATCTAGCTGTTCTCACACCACGTTCCGAAGCGGATTCTTGGCATCCGAGTCCCACCACCATGCAACACCGACCTGCACCCCAGTCTCCACCATCCTACGACCCTTCTGGACTTCGTTCCGGATCCCACCCCACCAGTCACCCGTGCCCGCCAGGAGTCCCCCTCCATTCCCCGTGGGGAGAGCAGCGGCGGCAGCACCTTGATCTCCGTACGCCGACTGATACTGTTGCTGTTGCTGTTGCTGCTGCTGTTGCTGTTGGGGCTGCTGCGTGTACGCGGGATCCTGAGTAGTCTCGTACGAGTTGTAATAGCCTCCTACAGAAGAGTAGTCCTGTTGTTCTGAGGTCTGACCGTACATTTGATGTGATGATGGCTGCTGCTGTGGAAGCTGCTGGTTCCTGTCGCGGTTGCCCCATGGAAGAGCTGGAAGTGCTGGCAGGGCTGGCAAAGCGGGGAGTTTTGAAAGGCTAGGCAGATACGAGCCGGCGACAGACGCAACATTCGATAGCTTTGAGGATGCAGTCGCAGCAAAGGGGTTGCGGATGCTACTGCTGTTACTGTTACTGCTGTTGTAATGGATCATGCTATTGTAGTTGTTGTTGTTGTTGTTGATGTTGATGTTGTTGCTCTGATTAAGGTTGCGGTCTTCGTAGGACGAGGATTGATAATGGGAAATGTCACTTGGGTTCGGGGCGAGCGCTTGTTCCTGGCCCTGCCCGACATATGAAGATGCATCGTTGCCCTGACCAATGTTTCCATAGGTACTGTAACTACTATTAATAGTCGATCCTGCTGTGTCTGCGGCATTGTAATATCCGCCGTGGTTGTACAAATCCCTCTGCTGCTGCTGCTGTTGGGGAAGGACATGCTGGTTGTGCTGCCACAAATCTGCAATCTTGGTAGAGGCGGTAGCCAACTTCTCGCTCGCAAAGGTTGAGGTGACAGCCAAGGTGTTGGAGACATAGTTCACGGCGACCTTGGCGAGCTTGGGTGCAAAAGTACCCTGACCTTGCGTCGAGAGAGCTCCGCTGCTTCCAGCCCCTAACCGTGAGAAGATGGACCGCGACGGTGCGCTCATCATGAGCGGGTGATCTGCCTGCTGGTGCTTGTGCGAGTCCGATTCTGCCGTAGGGTATCCGCACTGCCCCTGATCGTACTGGTCCGTATGGCTTGTATAGTCTGTGTAATCGGTATTGACAACGCTGTAGCCATTGACGTTGAACTGATTAGGGTTGTATTGTTGGTATGGGGTATGTTGGCTGCCGTTGTAAGACTGCTGAGATGGCTGTGAATGCTCATACGATAGCACTTGAGTGTTGCCTCTTTCTGCTTCCGGGGCCTGCCCGTAGGTCGTTGCATTGTAGGACGGGTATTTGAGATGAGTCGTATGTTTCTTTGAAGATGTCGTTGTATAGGCCGTTCCTGAAGGAACATGCGTGGCAGGAAAAGACAGGGATGCTGAGGAAGGTCCCTGATGGAACGTTGGGGAGGCGGGAATCGGCGCAATTGCACCTCTCTCGTGTCCGAGATGCTGCTGCTGCAGCGATGAGTAATGGGCTGGTGGGGCGAGGGGTGCAGGGGCCGACAATCCCGACTGCTGGAGTGTGAGCACGGCGGGTGCTTGAGAGTATGGTGCAGAAGGAGGCAGGCCAAAGAGAGCTGAAATATCAGCTTCGGAAGGAGGAGCAGCGTCGGCTGGAGCATGCGCCTGATCCTGCGGTTGCTGCGACGGTTGCTGTTGCTGGGCTGAAGTCAGGGTCGATTCGAATAGCTTGTCAAAGGGTGAATCCGACTGATCAGCGAAGGGGATTGCAGCCGCAGACTCGAATGCGGATGGGGACTGTAAAGGAGGCATGTTGTTGGTGCTTATGAAGAATGGAGATGGTGAGGATGCGGCCTGGCCGTTGAGATGGCGAATGAGGATTGAGGAGAGGAGCGAGGAAACGAAAGGGCCGGATGAGAGAGAATAGACTCGCAAAAAAAGAGGCGGGAACAATCTTTTTTTATGTATCTTAAACCGGGCCACACGCACAAGGTCCTTGCGGAACTGCAAAAAAAAAAAACCTTCACCTCTCTGTCCGATGTGGTCTTGACGTATTTTTATCTTTCGTCCAAGGTCCGATGTTGGTGAAGGTGCACGCCTTCGTGCCCGCCCCGCGTCAAAAAAAAAATGCCTTCTGGCGCTTTGTTGTGTATGCTTCCGTTGCGGCCCTGGAAGAATACATGTGCCAGGGTGAATGAAATGACATGCATCGTAATCTTTCACCCTCCTGGCCCTCTTCTAGCCTGCATCCCTATCTTTGTTGAGCTATGGCTCTCGAAGGCAAAGCGATCTCATTTTTTATTTAATATTTCATTTCTGGTGCTGGGTCCACCCAAATCCGCGCTTCGCTTGCACCAGGCCTAAATCTTCATTTGCACTTTGTTCGATTTATTGTTGGTTGGTCAATCACTCACTAGAGTTCGTCAGCAATGCAATCAAGCAAGTGCGCTAGCTCCAGGTCCCGGTTTCAGGCTATATTCTTACACTCTACGCTTGACGCCTGTCGTCTATGAAGAAAACTACGCTGTGTCTCATTTCTATGCCAGGAGAAGCAAAGATAAAACACACCAGGGATGTCCCAGTGTCAGCACAATGCACTTTCTAACGCACGCAGTCAGCCGTGCATGTCATATCCTGTCTCTTTTACCTTGGGGTGGTTCAGCGGACGAACAAATGACACAAACTCGCGCCCGTCCATGTATGGCACCAACACTTCTGGGATGCGCAGACCCTCGGGCGTCTGATAGTTCTCCAGTATACACGACAGTGCCCTCGTCGTCGCCACCAAAGTAGCATTCAAGCAATGAACGTATCTCTTGTCGCGCTCATCCACCTTTTTGATACCACAGCGGATCTCCAGATTCCTCGATTGAAAGTCTGTGCAGTTTGAGCACGACACCAGCTCACGGAAGGCACCCTGGAATGGAAACCATGCCTCCAGATCCAGCTTCTTGGCTGCGGCATTGTTCAATGCCCCCGAGACCATCGACACGACTCTGTACGACAGACCCAAGGTCTGGTAGAACTCTTCCGAGGTCAGTATCATTTGCTCAAACATATCCCACGAATGCTCTGGCTCTGTCAGACAGAACTGCTCGACCTTGTCAAACTGATGAACACGGAAAACGCCCCAAGTGTCTCTTCCAGCAGCGCCAGCCTCTTTCCTAAAACAGGTCGAGTAGCCAGCGTACTTGAGCGGCAGCTGCTCTTTAGGCTGCTCAAACCACTCCTTGGCATGATAGGCCGAGATGGGCTGCTCCGAGGTGGCATTCAGGTACATGTCCTCGTTCTCGCCAGTGACCTTGTACAACTCCTCATCAAACTGCGACAGCTGTGCAGTCTGGGCCACGACCTCCTTCTTCATAAAGTAGGGAGTCTGCAGCTTCTTGTATTGACGCCTTCCAAGAAACGCAAGGCCATAGTTGATCAAAGCCAAGTTGAGATCCACGCCCACGTCTATATAAAAGTAGCCACGGTGGCGCGCCACTTTGTGGCCTCGCTCGGGGTCATAGGCTCCTAGGCGATAGAGGACTTCGTCGTGCGAGTAGATCTCTGAATTCTGCACAGGTGTTTTGCCGTCATGAAAGTACGTTCTCACAACAGTATTATGATCCTAGAAGAGGAGCCAACTCGATTAGTATCTTTGTAATGAAATGCATATGGGTGACACCCACATTAACACTTCACTTCATGCCTCGTTGTCCGACACGGGCACTGATTCATGGACTAGGTTTCCGACGAGGGCCAATTGGGCTGTCCTCTTGAATTCTTTGGTCTTCATATCCAGCTCGATGTGCTCCTGGTTCCTCTTGCACTCTTCACGCTCTGCAATGAGATGAGCGGCATCCTCATGATTCTAGTGGATGGAATGAAATGTCAGTATAAATCTCTGAGAGGATCAGTTTCAGACACGTCTGCAGGACTCACACGTACCTTCAGCTTTAAGCCGATCTCTCGTTGAAGAGCGTTCGCTTTCTTTTTGAGCTGATCCAGTTGAAAACGTGCTACGACAGCAAGATGCATGCAGCTCTTTAGTACCTGCCAGCCATCACATGGACGCCAGATCAACCCCGTTGACTTTTGTCCCTATGCTGTCCTGTCCCTGATTTCCAGTCCTCATATCGGCCAATGATCTCGTCTACAATCTCCACTGATGCATGTCTTTTCCGTTGCGACTCGCGGACCAACTCTGGGTTGCCTCCACGTTCCTCCAGGAACAAGTTGATATCTAGCATTATACTGTAGGTTTTGAACGGTGTTTGAAGTGTTTGTGCAAGGGGGAAGGGGGAAGGGGGGGTATATCGTTTGCTGTTGTGATCTTGCAACTTCAGAGGGCCACATCGAGAGTATTTGTACCAACCACTCTTGCACTTTTCTATCGTAACCCTATCACTCGCATTCATGATGACTTGCTTGAATAGCGAGCATTGTCAGCCAGACTCATGAGCTGCGGCAGGTCGTACAGAATTATGTCTCGTCAAGTACTTTTCTACTCTACTTTTTCTTTTTTTGTTCCTTCTCTCACTTTGCCGCGGTCCACCCTTTCACTCCTCTCGTAAAACGACTATTTGACCAGTCTATTTATTAATATAATCTATCATGTTTTCGTTACTGTTGTATATTGCTACGGTGGATACTCCACTTCTTCAATAATGTTGCTGAGCAGCAAAAGCCTGACAAGCCTTGAGTTGCTCCAGATAGAATTGACACCTGCCTACATCGTTGCTGTTGACTTCAAGGCACTTGGTGAACGCCTTGGCATCTGTGTCGCATGAGGTTGGTGCAGCAGAATGTACTGCATTGTTGTACTGAGCCTGCTGCTGCGGCTGTGCCTGTGCCTCTGGCAGTTCCTGCTGTGTGGACGATCCGCCACCAAACATAGACTATATGGTATACAAAGTGCACCGGTCAGTTTACCTTTCAGCAACCATGCTGTTCCTCAACAAAGGTGGAAAAGAAAAATGACTAAACGCTTACAGTGATGCCGTGGCCAACGGTGTGTCCGATTGTGGATCCCACTGCTACTCCGGCGGCGGTCGATGCCATCTGTCCTAACAGGCCTGGCTGTCTTGGTGCTGGCTGAGCTAATCCCGAGGGTTGCTGCTGCGCCGGCGCCATTTGATGCTGCTGCTGGGCAGGTGGTGGCGGTGGAGGGGCCTGGCGCGAAGGCATAGTCGAGGCCCTGCGGGTCTGCTGAGAGGGGGCTGCGCGAGAACGTTGGCGGGCCATGGCGTGAAGTGGGTGGGTGTTGTTGAGTGGTGAAGATGAAAGTGGTGTGGGTATGGAGTGTGGAGTGTGGACAGTGGAAGGACAACGAGCTTATATAGCCCTTGAGTGGCCTAGGGCAGGTGGGTGTGGCTCAAAAAGGTAAAAACGAGCCCCGGGGCCGCGTGGCAGTTGCTTCTGGGTCTTTCGCAGAGTCTGGCAAAAATAGGTGCGACAACCCTTAAGACGGTTTGTTGTGATGTTGACATATTTAAGAAAGTTTTTTTCGTCTTCGCTGCCACTCTCTTCTTCCTCTCCACCCTTCTCCACCCTCCTCCACCATCTTGCCACCCTCCCGCACAAGTCTTCTTTCCAAAGGTCAGTGAACATCCGCCGTCGTCGCTCCCACCTGGTGGACAGCCTGGCCATGCGCGCGCGAGTGGATCCCCACCACTGGCGCGTCTTGCCTCCGCTGTTTCTCCGTTGGGCAGGTTGATGGCAGGGTCTTCACGCTCCTTTGGTTTGCAATGCCTGTGCAAAGGAGGTTGTGGTTCAAGATGGTCAGTACGATATAGGTAAGCCTCTCTTCCCCGCTCAGACTCGATCCATCCATCCATCCATTCAAATCTGGGCCATTTGCCGTGTCGTATGAATGATGCACATAAACAACGAATTTCTTCAACTGAAAGACCATGTTGAGTATCTTCACAGAGCTTTTTAACACTGACTACCATACACACACAGAACACCTTTTCCCCCATTGACCGCAACGTGTTGGATTGTACGTGCATCGATCTAATCATCCGTGTTTATCGTTTCTTCACCTGCAGTTCAATAGCAACCACGGAATAAATATCCCTACCTCCCGCCTCAAGTGTTCTGTGACCCAAGTGTCCCTAGTGTATTGTATTTTTGATATAGAGGACGGCGACAGCAACGATGGATGATGGATCCAAGATGATGTTTTTTATATACTATTTCTGGTACCTCTTATCTCAATGGCGTCCCCGTCGAGACTTCGGTCTCTTCCGCGATGTTCATAATGGTCATAACTTTGACTTGCTGATTGGATCCATCATCGTCACATCGTTGTTGTCTGCCGAGTAGTTGTCATAATAAAAAAGTTTGTGTTTGAAGAAGAAAGTGGTGTCCTTGTTGTCTTATGGAATGAAGGAGAGGAGAGAGAAGTTGTCAGGCTGTCTGGGATCATCCTGAATGAGGTATGTGTTCTGCAAACAATGCAGCCCTGCCACGATCTGCCAATGCTCACCGACAGGTCTATATTTATCGCCACTGTTCGGCCCTGAAGGATGACCATGCGTTGTGGAGAGTCCTTGCTGGCATGCTGGTGGTGGTGTAGGCAGCATATCTGCTGATGATCCAGACCTGCCTCGCATGCCGCGAATGGGTGAGCCGATGGCCACTGCAGCATGGGATGGTCAAACAGTCGCCAGTGCAACGACAACGAAGTGCACCTGTGCGCCGTGTGTCACCGATGCCCGAATGAATCCCTTGCCTGGGTGCCTTTTTGGAATCCCAACATGGGCGCGCTCTATATATTTTTTGGCTCTTTTTTTTTCTGTTCCCTCCTGCCTCTCCCTTTTTTTTTCCTTTCTTCCTCTGCTTCCTTCCGCCCTTGCCCCTCCTTCTTCGCATCCTTCGCATCCTTCGCATCCTTCACATCCTTCACACCCTCCGCCTTCCTTCGCCCTTCCTCCTCTCCTTCGCTTCGCTTCCTGTCCGTGCCCTTCTCCCTTCCTTCCTTGACCGTTCTTCTCGCTCGCTCCCTTGCTCTTCTCGCTCTCTTTTTCGCTGCTGCAAACCTGCTTGACCACGTCTTCCTCTTTGGACTCTATCACTCCATCGCTCATGCTCCAGTAGCCTCTGTCTCCCAGCCTTCCCTTGCCACGCCTTCAACCCCGTCCTCATCACCAGTCGAGTTCACCTGCTGTCGAATGACATTGTGGCACAAAGTCACCCAAGGTGAGTTTTGGAGAAGAAAACACCCCAACTGCCGCCACCAACGCATGCGCCACGAGCCACGCCATGGCCATGCATGCACCGTGTCTAGGCCTCCTTGGACTAGAGTCCATGCGTGCTTCCGAATGTCTTCATAGGCTTTTCGGAGAACCACCATGTACAACGCCGAGGCTGACCCGCGCTCCATCCTCATTTCTTAGAGAGACATTAGAGTTTCCGCTGGACAGCCTAGTCTCAGACACCCACCTGCTCAGCGATGGCGACGACTTGGTCCCAGGAACGAAGCCTCCCTGGCCGTGGCGCAGGACTGGGATCGACAGTAGGCACAGATGCTGTGTCAGGAGTGCCGCCGCCACCTTTGGTGACACAAGACTCGCGATTTCTGCTGTCACCTGTACCAGCCTCGTTGGCTTTGACTCCAGGACATGACTCCAAATCAGGCAGCACAGGAGCCTCAACGTCCTTGACGGCAGGAACCCCTGCACCTTCGGCTGCGAGCACCATCACGCTCTATCCCGTGGACCCTGTCCCTTCTCATCTCTTGTGCGCGATTTGCACGCTGCCCTATGAGAACCCGGTCCATTTCTTGCCGTGCTGCCATGTGTTCTGTCTCGAGTGTATACAGCTTTGGATTGGGATGAATTTGAGCGACGATCTCCTCCAAAACGAGCTGAGACGAGCATACCCGACCACTGACGACGAGAGAGATCTCGCACTTGGGGATGCGACTCATATGCAGTACCATATGCAACAGCAGCAGCAACAGTTCATGTTCGAACTAGCAAGGATGGGCGATTCTCAGTCCAGGAGCGGGACAGCGGCGGCGTCAATCAACAACTTTTACGAAAGCTTCAGTCACTTTTCAGCAGCACAACAGCAAGTCTTGCAGCAGCAACAAGTTCAGCAGCGCATCGCAGTCCTTCTGGAGAACAGAGAGATGCCAAAGTGCCCGATGTGTCGGACTTCGCTCCATATCAATGGATGGGACAGGACTGAGGAGCAGATCAAAGTCCCTGTTTCCGTCAGTCATCGCCCCGCGCCCTCAAGCACCGCCGGAGACAGCCTGTCGCTGTCAACTCCTGCAGAATGGCTCAACCGGAGTGGTCATGCGCAGGCACAACGACCGGTCTCAGGAGTCGAACGACGCCGGATGCGATCGGACAGGTTGGGCTCGGGCGGATCGTCTGGGAGAAGTGTGCGCGGATCGAACCGCGGCGAAGCCATTGACGAGGAAGTGGGCGAGGATGAAGAAATTGAAATGGAACATGTGGGGTCGCTACGGAGGAACACGGCCAGCAACCACAGTAGCTACAGTCGCCAGGGTGAAGCCATGTCTCCCTTCCCGTCCACATCATCATCGCGCCGACCTAGCAGGTTAGGACGAACACGGCACCAAAGCTCCTCGGAGAGATATATCCAGTTTTCGGACGGACGACTGTTTCATCGTGACAGCATGGACGGGAATGAAGATGAGGAACTTCAAAGCCCAACAACAGCTGTCATTGGGCGACGCCCAAGCGAGTGGATGCGATACCAACAACGACAGATACAGGCTCACCAAGAACTGTTGCAAGCTCAGCGAGCCAGTTCAAACTCTAATGTGAGTGATAGCACGACCGCCACTATTGGAGGACAAGCTGGGTCCCACAACGTACCTTCCGACCAGACCACTGGACATCAACATAACGCAACGGAGACTGATCGTTATGATCACCAGCAAGAGCAGATTCGACGCCTATTCCAGGAACAAGAGAGTCAAGAGGAACTGTTAAGGACATTGACAGCTCGCGCCGCGTCGATCATCGAGGCAGAGGAGGGTGCTAGGAGGAGAGAGTCGGATTCCACTTCTCCGCCGTTTATGGCATCGGATGATGGCTCCGCCCCTGACAGTTCAGTCCATCCGCATGATGCTCAAGGAGGCTCTCTCAGCGGGCACAGCGGACAGCTGAGCCTTGGCAGTGAGGAAGACGATAGCGAGCCACAGCGCGCGCATCTCAGGCACTCTCTGCTGCAAATCGACACAACGGTTCCCCGCCCCAGTAGTGCCCGTCAGAGTCTGGTGCGTCAGCATTCAACAAGTCATTCGCGACAAATCAGCCGAGACATTACTCAGCGGACCACTACACAAGAAAACACATTTTCCGACGCTGTACTAGACAGAGAGGATCAAGTATACTCGGGACATGAGCAGCACCAAGCTCAGAGCCAGCAACAAGGACCAAGTGGCAATGATGAGGACGAAGATGTCAATCAAAGTGATGACAATAGCAGCGTCATTAGTATTATTCAGCAGGGATCACGAGCGTGGGTGCAGCGTCCCTCGAACCTGCAACTGAACCTGGAGGAGGAGCAAGGGCCGCTGCCGTCATCTCAAGACCAGAGTGAAGGTGATATGAGTGTCTCTGACTCTGTATCCGACTCGACCAGATCCCCAACCGAATCACCATCGTCTTCGACGCTCCCCCTTTCTCCTTCCAATGACTCCACGCTATCGTTTCGGACCTCGTCCACGTATTCCCACAGGAATCAGACGTCCGTCAGCACACCGTTTTCTCAACGTTCCTCAAGTCAGCCCCAATGGGACCGACATTCGTTGTCGCTGCAGATGCCAACTATTGAGACCTCACTCGAGCACTGCAGCACGTCGGAAGGGGAGCATACTTTCGGCGACAGGAATGGAGAGCGACATACCTATGCGGAGCAGCCTTGGAGTGAAGAAGACTTGGACAGCCCTGAGTGTCGTAAGGATTGTGACAGTGGAGAGTTCTCTGGCTCGACTCTTCTATCAGAGATGAGCAGGGCAGAGAGCAAGAGTCGCGCTGATACGCCTGGAGATTGCGCGCACGCGCTAGAGACCACAGTGGAGAGCAGCAACGACGCCACATTGAGCAGTACGAGCAACACAGTGATAGACGACAACTCAAGAATGGAAGCATGCAATCAATCGAATAGTATGCACGAAGCGGTCGCCGAGCAGCCGGATTCTGCGCAAGGATCGAGCTCCAGTGGCCCTCCAATGTCGCTCCAACCGCCGTATAACTCCTCCGAGACACTGCTGTCGCCAAGCGTGTCCCCCTTGGTCCGCGAGCTGGACATCACCACCCCTACCTCTGCATCGCAAAGCTCAATGTCAACCATCGCTGATATGCCAATTAGTGCTTATATCCTAGCCCGGGCTCGTTCAAACTCGGCTCAACTCTCGGACGAGGATTTGCTCATGGTTCGGGACCATCCCTCACCGGTCGATTCGCCTATACCCACACCCTCAACGGCTCGACCAAGGGAGCGATTCCCCGCCGGCGTCAGGCTTGCTGGCGACGAGGATGGTCCTGAGGAAGAGGAGGAGGAAGCTCTTGAGGAAGAGCAGGACGAGCAGGAAGAGCACCAAGAAGTGCCAAGTGTAGCATCTGGAAGCGGAGCAGCTTTAGGAGATCGGTCGGAGGGCGTCGCGCAAGGACAACATCTGGTCACTGGCCCCACTGAAGCGCAGGAGGCTGTCGATGCTCTATCGGAGGAGGTTTTTGTAACACCAGAACGTTCCGATTCAAATGCTACCGCCTTTGCACCCATTGCGGTAATTTTCGACCCACTATCTGCTGCTATTTCAAGTTTCGAAGAAACGGACCAAGATGCGGATTTGCAGCGGGACGAGCGCGCTTCAAGTCCGTCCGGCACACCCATTATCCAGCCGCTCCGGGAAACCATCTCGTCGTCCTCGCCACCACCCTTGCCTCTGCCATTACCAGCGCCCGTGGAAGAACATGTGTCCGCTCCCTCCTATCAAGAGATGGTGGAGCTAACGCCCACAGCTACATCTTACAACGATCAACTACGTATCAATGATGAAAGCCCCAGGTTTGCCCCTGAGTCGATTCAGCCAACGAGCAACAACAGCAGCCGCAGGACATCAGGACTTCGGTTTATGGATCTCGAGTCCGCAACGGCTGCAACATCGTCGACGCCTTATTCAGCCGAACCAACGCTGGAACCCCGTGTTCGAGATGAGGATCTCACCCCAGGCATCACACGAGTGGAGACCCACATCCAGTATAGAACTCTGGTGCGCTATCAGCCTCGTCTGCCCAAAGCACATGTGATGTCTGATCTGATCTCTCAGATTCGAGTTGAATGTCCACAGAGAGAATTTGGATGCCAGGAAACCATGGAGATGCAGCTGGCTATGCAGCATGGCAGGGATCAGTGCAAGTACCGCATGGTGATGTGTCCGAGAATGCGTTGTGGTATTTGGATGCGAGCCGATCAGATCTTGGAGCACATCCTCATGGTAGAGGCCGGAACCTCGCCAGCGCCGTCATCCTCGTCTTCGACTTCGCCATCTGGTTCAAGACCCAACTCGGACTCGTCGTCCCGCCTAGCAGGTCGTTCATCTGGGTTAGGGCTACAGCAGCGCCAGGTAATGAATAACCCCTGCTAGTCAATTGGCTTACTTCTGGCACGCTTTACCTTGACTTTTCACACTGACTCACTCATACCTGCATCTCTCTTTTGATATCATCATTTTCTACACAGAATGGGATTGCTGGGAATAGGGACCATCAAAGGCCACGACGCAACCATCAGAACCAGACTGACAACCGGACCAGTGTTGGTCCCAAACAACCGCAGGAGGCGGACCCTGTGATGCCAGTGAACCCTTCGATCCCACCGTGTCCTGGACTCACTTGGGAAAGGGAGCAACTGGCAAAGGCAACTGGCATTATTGGCCAATTGACGGAAGAGAACACCAGCCTTCGACAGATGATACGGCAGCTCACTCTTCAGAATTCCAAGCTACTCAAGGACAAAGACCGGTGGCAGCGGTATGCGAATCTAGGTCTGGGGCGTGATTAAGTCCCATCACTGCTTTTTTTTTTTCTTTTTTTGGGCTCCCTCCTTGCGCTCCCTCCTTGCGCCCTTCGATATTGTACCGCAGTATAACATAGAAGCACACATACACTATATTTTAATGAAGAGTACAGGCGCGCGAGGACAAAGTGCGAAGTTGGCAAGCGACTGTGGACTACTCACTCATCATGAGTCGACATGATACTACGATTGTCATTCGCTGCTTGTCCTCTTTTTTTTCGGCGCACCTTAGGCAATTACAGCCTTGGCGGCGTTGAAAAAAGACCTGATAGTCATTCCGCAGGACGCGACTGTCTATTGCCACCACAAATCTGCGCGGCGCCTTTGGTTTATCCCATTCCTTCTTGCGCATTGGAAGGGATGGGGGTAGTGTCGCCGGAGAAGCGGGCCATTCTAGTCTCGGAGCTCTCATGCAGGAACGAAAAAAAAAGGAAACAATGAGGAACACAAAAACTGCGGATCACACTCAAATCGGCTTTGCGGGCGTGAGTGAGGAAGGCTCTGGGTGGTGGGATGATCCACCCCCCTCTTTTGTACATTCGAGTATGCGTTTCCTAGGGCTTGCTTTTATAGTAGATAGTGGGATGCCGAACGCGTCCATACACGTCCATTTTAGCAGTGCTGCTCTACTGGCTTTGGTGGTTTAGTTCATAGGAGTTATGGCCTATTGAACAAGGATGACAAACACCTTCGTCCTCAACATTTGCTAGGCCGCTTTCTGAACAGATTCGACGCGCTTTAGAGCGCTCTTCTGGGATGACTCGGATGAGCAAATGATCCAGCAGCAACAGAGACCGTGTTATACCCATCCGCAGACATATCGTACGCGTGTCACTCGCACTCGTGCACGATTAAGGTGATGAGGTAGACGGTCGTCCATCACAGTCTTGTGTTTTTTTCGATATCTCTGCTCAAGACTTGTGTGAGGTGAATGAGTCGACCCTAATTTTCTATAGACGACCAACGTTTGCATGGGGGCGCGCGTGAAGGTGCTATTGTGCGACCGTGTTGCCTCAAATCATCTGAACAAAATAGTACTTGAACAACTGCGCTAGTGATGTGATGAACTAAGACAGCACTATGCAATGAACTATGATCATAGAACTATGATCATTGAAAGGAACTGGACACGCTTGACAACAGACATCGCCACAACTGAGGATGGCATTGACAGTTCGCGAACACATGGCATGTCTCTCTCTCTCTCTTCTTTGTATTGTTTGTCTATCTACAAAAAAAAAAAAAACAAGTGATGTAAAAATGTGAAAATTGGAATGGATCATCCGAGATCTGCTAACGAAACAAAGGGCTGAAGAGGCGTATGAAAGAGTTCTTACGGATGGTCAACTGGATGGTGGGAATTTGTCCGGAAGAGCTCACGCAGGAAAGTGCTGTTGGCAACGCCATAGAGAAAAAAAAACGTTGTTTGTGGAGATGTCAGAGGTCCAAGCTGTGCCTTCCTGAATGGTCCTTGCGCCGATGGCCAAAAAAAGTGTTTTCTCCGGGCCTTCGTTACTGGTCCTGCTTAGCACATATATGCCATCCTCGATGAAACACACTGGTGATGCGTCCTTCACTGCCAGCGGCGACCTTTGCCCTCGCTTATGAGTTCCACTTGCTTGAGTGTCACGAGGCTCCTGGCGAGGGGCCAACGCGCATGGGATGGCGATGTTTCGAACGTCCCAACCGGAAGATCCGTTTGTGGATCTCAACTGAGCCTGTGTGGCTGGCTGGCTGTCCGTCGCTTTACACTGCCCATGAGCCAGTGAAGGGCCAGGCTTGCACCCAAGGACGGGGCGTAGGGTTCGCCATGTGCTCTGATAGCACAGCCTTTGCTCAAGTCATCGCCAGTCGCCAGTTGTGATATGAAAAATTGTACCTCTTTTTTTTTTTTTTGCGAGTGGGAGATTCGAAGGTCTAAGAAAAAAGCCCAGCTCACGCTACTTAAGAGGGCGCATGGTCCGGTCCTGATGTATGTTGATCGAGATAGTTTTACCACTGGGACCAAAAAAAAAAAAAAAAAAGGTTGTACGCCTGATGAAGAAAAGGCGCGACACGCAAAACACTCGCACCATCCGAGTCCAGTACTCACTTGCACAACTAACAGGCGGGACAGGCGTCCTCATGCACCTGAGTTACGAGCTTGAAGGGTCGAGTGTATCCATGTCCAACGCGCTAGACAGGACTATGGGCCGACTAGGCCTTAGAAAGTGCCGTGCTCTGACCACTTACCCAGATGCCCCACGCACCCTTTGTCCAACCTCCTATTCCCTCTGGGCCTCGGACGCCGATAGAGCTGATAAATGCAAAGTGCGTACGTATTACGTGCCATTGACGGTCCGCAGTAGTCTGCGAGTAGGTGTTTGTTCTTGTTTGATTTGCTTTGGCGAATCAGAGGGCGCGAACACATAAAAAAGAAAAACAACGCAGCCAAGATAGAGTTGAGCGAGAGCCGCAGGCAAAAAGTCAGCCAGCCCTGCTTTGCCTTCTTCGCCCCGCCCGTACATAGCCAACATGATTGTGTAGGAAGAGAGCACCTTTTTGTTGAGGATGATGGGGGGGGAGGGGAAAAGGAAGGGATGGACTGATGACATCTTTTCATGCATCTGTATTGAGAATGTGTATTCTAAAAAGCTGCACGACACACGTACTATTGACAGTGCGACGACGAGTGGGATGGACTGGACTTTCTCTCTCTGTCTCTCGCTCTGAGTAACAAAAAGGGGGCGCCGGTCGAGGCGTGTTGTGCGTGTTGTTTGTGTGTGAGAGTGGGCAGCGAAGGAGTGACGAGCGCTCGCTCACTGCGGTGGTGATATGGGTTTCTATAGTCCAAAGAGTCCAGTTCGAGACAGCGCTCCAGTCCCACAGGCTGTCCCGAACCCTCCTCCAATCCAAATTGTGCATGAGCCGTCTGATCATTCCTTTTCGCTCTCTTTCTTCCACTTCACTCCGCATCCACACTCCCAGACAAGACAACCAGAACAACCCTTTCAAAGCTCCTGTTCAAAGACTCTCAAAAGACAAATACTCTCCAGTTCGATCATTGTCAATCCCACTCTCACGAGCAACAGCAAAAAAAATTTTTTTTTTATATCACAGCCTTTTGCCCACAACCCTCACTCCCTCACTCCCTCACTCCCTCAGTGCCTCAGTCCCTCACCCGTGTCTTCGCACTCCCCGCGAGCCCTTCCGCTTTCCCTTTTATACATTTTCTCATTGTCCATGCTCTGCAACCCTGCCCTTCCCTTCATTCTCTAGTTGACTGAAAGAAAGCCCCAAAGCAGCGCTCTCCGTTCTCGCCCTCTTTCTTTTTATATTCATCGACCTTCTTCATCGCCCCTCTCCCGCACCCAAAATGTCATCCGAAGCCGGATTCTGCCAATAGGATTCTTCCTTTCTTTTGCCGCCTCTTGTCTTCATTACAACGCCTCGCCTCGCCTCGTTAACGACGCTGACATCTACTGCCGACTCTATCTGCGCTCCTCCCCGATTCCTTCTTGCTCCCACTTTCCTGTATCTGCTCCTCCTGACGCTTCTTTCTTGTATTAGTGTTACTGCGCTTCTCTCCCTTTTCTTCTCAACAGCAGATATTGTGTTTTCGTCTCCGGACACCTTCCTCTCCACCTTTGACCTGCATCTTCTCAAGATACATTCTTCAAAGCCCCTCCACGTTCGCGCGCCTCTCCTTCCCCAACCCTTTGTTCTCCCGCCCCCAGACCCGTAAAGACGTGCTGAGAATTATCGCGATTATTACAATCTAGACAAATTTTCACTGTACCGCAGCCCTGCAAAAAAAAAAAAGATACACCCTTCTTCTTTTCTTCTATATCCTTCATGCTCACTCTTCAGGCATGTGCAGCGACGACGACCGGTACAAGCATACCGCCTGGTGGAGGTCTTGATAGACCTTCTCTCCAGGCGACGTCTTCCTTTCCTTCCTCCTCTCAACATCACACCCTCCGTCATTCCTCCCGCTCCCTACCCATCACCTCGACCTCAGAGACCTTTTCCAGACACAAACAGCACCATGCACCCCAGCAACAACCACAACAACAACACTGCCAGTCCCGGAAACGATCCTATGCTTCTGAGCATTGTGCAACCCTGGCGCCTCAAGAATCCGACTGTTCCGACTCTGTTACGGCCCCCGTGAATCCGACGGTGTCATGTCCTCGACTTCAAAACCAGCAGCTCTGTCTTCCCCGTCGCTCTCATTCAATGGGAGCTTCAATTCAGGGAGTCAATGGAGCATCGGCGCAGTGTCCGCTTGATGCCAATGCCGCCAAAGCTAACTTTGTGGATTGTCTTGTTGGTGAGTGCCTGACCTGAAAAAAAACAACAACGGTGGATATGCGTCAATTGTCTATGTATCAGTATAGTGTGCATTTGCACACTCTCAGACGGCGGCGGCGGCTCGTCCGCAGCTCTTGCTTTGCCACCCTTTATTCTTCCTTTTTTTTTTTGCCGCCCTTTTTTTTTTTTTTTTTGTTTTTGTATTCCACCGACCGAGCCTCCGAAGCGCGTGGGTGTTTGATACCCTCTGCGCTGGCATATGCATTTATGACCGACAGAACCGTCTGGAACGGGCAGTTGCCGTAGTCGATTTGCAGCCACGTCCTGCATGTGTTGTTGGTCTATCTCGCCCTGTTGATTGCTTTTCCACTGTACGACTGCATGGCAACTGTCAGTGTCCTGTTCTGTCAAGTGCACATACCACTGATACTTTTGGCCCTGCGTTTCCCAGCAGCGCTCTTACGTACACACCCCCACACATGGGCTAGTGTGGACGTAACTAGAGTGCTTAAGCGCTTTGCCTTCGTGTGCCCACATACCATATAAAAGCCCTTTCCTCGTCCCGCCTTTTTTTTGTTTGTTCTTGTGTTCTTTATATCGCAGCTTGGCAAATCGTGTCGGCCTACAAGTTCACTCTGATATTCACCCTCTGTGTCCTTGTCCACCTTGCCCTTTGCCTCTCCTCTCCGATGGCTCCTGCCCCTCGCCTTAAACTGTCGGTGCCGATATCGACGCTGGCTCTTGTAGATACGGCTGCTGTAGTGATCGAGTCGATCTGGCCTCAGCTCCCCGGCTCGCAAGAGTGCACCCAGAAGCAGAAGGGGTTGCCTCTTAGGACATTCATTCAGGAGACCCTGAAGCGGTCTCGTAGCTCTTACTCGACCCTCCAGACGGCGCTCTTCTACCTCTACAAAATTCGCAACAAGGTCCCTGGAGCGTACATCAAGCGTCGCCACAGCCAGCTGCAGCACACGCACCACATGTTGTCC
Organism: Mortierella alpina; assembly: GCA_029449245.1. Classification (NCBI taxonomy): domain Eukaryota; kingdom Fungi; phylum Mortierellomycota; class Mortierellomycetes; order Mortierellales; family Mortierellaceae; genus Mortierella; species Mortierella alpina. The sequence continues at coordinate 900,949 of JANATF010000004.1, read as the reverse complement.
GCATCCCAGCCTGCTGCGGGCCTAATGACCCCTCCCGCATCCCCCCTCCACCTCCAGAACATCGCCGACTTCTCGAGCGTGCAGGGCCCAGATTACTTTAGCCTGCGCTCCGCCCAAGAATCGAAACATGTTCTCCCGTCCCCCCTGTCCTCGACCTGCTCCATGACCTCCGCCAGCCCTGCATCCTCCTCGGGATACAGTCCGTGCTCGTCCTCGTCCTCCTCGCCTACTACATCCTCGCCTACCTCGTCCTCCTCACCGGCCTCGGCCTCCGCCTCGTCGTCGTCATCGACTTCATCCACGTCATCCTCGTCCTCGAACCAGTCAAACCGAATTATTTACTGCGGCCGCAGGACCTTCTTGGCGGCCTTGATGGTCGCCTCCAAGTACCTGCAGGACCGCAACTATTCGAACAAGGCTTGGGCCAAGATCTCGGGACTGTCTATCAAAGAGATCAATGCCAACGAGCTCATTTTTTTGAAGCTCATTGACTACTCTCTGTTTGTGTCGCACGATACATTTATTCGCTGGACGGCCCTGTTGGTTGCACACGGACATGAAGCGACCCGCAGGTTCATGCAGACGCCCGATGCTGCCTATGCTGCTGCTTTTGCTGCGCGTGCACTGTCGACGCCTGCCATGGCCCTGAATGAAAGTCATATTCGATATTCGCCCGTGAAGTCCAGTCCTGCTGTGCTGACCGCCTCTCCATGCGAATCCGAGGATGAATCGGCCGATGTCTGCCGTGTCTCCAAGGTGGCCCGAACGAACACTTATCCTCCTCTTCAAGGCAACAACACCTTCAACGGTACCCATGAAGGTTTTGCTTTCTAGGGCTGTATTTGTGCATTCTCTTTTGGGTTATCCTCGTGGGGAAGGAGAAGGAGGAAGGCCGGGTCCTCGAGTTATGTACTTGCCCCACTTCAGGCTTTTATTTTTTTTTTACTTCTTCCTGGCTCTCTCTTTCTCGTTCTCTCTCTCTCCCTCTCTATTCTTTTGAGCTCTCTTGCAGAGTCCTCCAGCCACTTCTCCTTGACAAACCCCATAGCACCCTCCTTTTTATTGCTGCTGTTTTTTATTCTTTGGATCTGTTCTTTTGTAATAACTATGGTAGCGATAATTAGATTGTACTTGTAACAAACATATCACTCTCGCAAAAAGAATGGACCCCCCCCTCAGGAATGAATTGTTAAATGCCTTTTTGTGTGTGTTTTTGACCGCAACAGAGTCGCTGTGTCAGGCTGTCAGCATGTGCAAACCCATAGGGTTGTATATGTCTTTTTGGTTGTCGTTGCGTTTTTTGAATTGCAGTGGTCCCCGAAGTCGATATCTGAAATTGGACAGATCTGAGCAGACTCTACAAGAGAGATATTGGATTGCCGTGTACCACTCTGCAGCCCTTAACGGGACGAGCGATCGAGTTGTTAAAAATTTAGAAGCTGTGGGCGGCGGGTTTGATCCTTCTCTTTTCAGCTACACTTCTGTCAAAAATGTCTTCTGAACTCGCTACGAGCTACGCTGCTTTGATCCTCACCGACGACAACGTCGAGATCACCGTTAAGTATCGGTCCTTGCCCTCTTGCCCCCTCTCTCTCTTTTCTCTGGGAAGCGATGGAGGATGGACAGGATGAACCAGCAGCACACTTCAATGGATGGCACACTATCACCCGCAAAGTCGGATCGATGGATTATATCATATCATATGGGAAGACCGAATGAACCTGGGATTCGAATCAGAGAGATCATCCCTTGGCATTCTTCCAAGGACACCCACCAACCGAGTCGTCGATCAGCCCCCCCACTTGACAGGAGCAACGACGCAACACCCCGCATCTTGAACTGCAGGCGAATCCAATCATCGTTGGTGCCTTGTCGTAACCATCATCCGCAGTTCGAAATGCTGGATTACGCCACTTGGAGGGGTGGTTGTCTTTGGGGATCGCCAGTGGGAAAACAAACAACGAAAGCCAACAACAACTCGTTGTGGAAACAGTACTCAGGGATGACCCAGCATCAACTACACTCCGGGATCGGATTTCATCTGGAAAAGAGGAGGTCGATCAGACACTGGTTACTCTCTTCTGAGGTGTGATCCTGATTCAGCCCTTTGATCCAACCAACAAACACTTGTTGCGACAAAATCGGCCACTTCAACGGAACGGCCCACCCACCAACAGACAGGAGAATCCTGGCCTCATCGCCTCTCTTCATTGCGATTGTTCATTTGCCTCGTTCTATACGTTCTTGTTGTCGCTGACCGTGAATACTCTTTTTTCTTTCCGTATTGTTTGAAATCATTAGTCTGACAAGCTCCAGACCCTCTTGAAGGCTGCCAACGTCGAGGTCGAGTCCATCTGGACTTCCCTCTTCGCCAAGGCCCTCGAGGGTAAGGACGTCGCCGCCATGCTCTCCAACGTCGGAGCTGCTGGTTCCGCCCCCGCTGCCGGTGGTGCCGTCGCTGCTGGCGCCGCCGCTGTCGAGGAGAAGGCCGAGGAGAAGAAGGAGGAGGCCAAGGAGGAGTCTGATGACGATATGGGATTCGGTATGTTCAATCAAACAAGTGTCTTTTCTTCATCGTTGTGTGTTTCTACTTTGTGTGTGTGGACTACCATTGACACTAACACTCATCTTTGTGTGCGCTCTAGGTCTCTTCGATTAAACAATCACTCCCACCCACTCTTGTGCAAATAAAAAGCAATATGGCCTTTGCCCTACTCTTTCACAATCCTTTTTTCCGGATCGACATAGCATAGCATAGCAATGGTGCATCTTGAAGCGAGATTTTATGCAATTTTTCTGGGCCTCGTTGGTGTCCGTGCGTGTGGTCAACCATGTTGCATCATCAGTAATAAGTTAGGCAGAGCAATTCACCTTTTACTGGCGGAATGTTTTATAAGAGTGACAAGTACGCTACGCTGCTGTTTTACAGCTTCGCCGCGTGCGCGTCCGTGTGAGTGGATTGCTTTGAAGAGGCTGCGCGCGCATCCGCAAGAGCAAAGAGCATCTGCTGATCTTGCTCATAGCGATCGTTCTCTCCCAACGACTGCATCTGATGCTCAACACGACGGTACAGCTCTTCGCACCATCTCTGGGCAGAGATCTTGTCAACCCTGGCCGCTGCAGACGCAATGCTATCGGTGGGATTGGCCAAGGCCTTGGCTTCGGACCAGGCAGCATGCTGGCATAGCAACGCGCCTGCAATCACGTCAGCCATGGCAAACGACAACCCGCGCGCCGATGCCTCCAAAGTCTTGCGGCCCTCCGCTGTAGCGTATGAGGTGAAGCGGATGGCGATCAGGACTAGGCACTCTTCAAGACTCTTGGAGGATTGGATCCACTGTGTCTTTGACTTGAGCGGTGCCATGATTCCGCGGATCGTCTATTAATGTTTGAGCAATAGAGAGCGACGACTGTTACTCGATTGCAGCTATCGGGTATGCCCCTAGCTAGGCTATTAGTGATACCAAAACATCACTGCAGCAACTTACATCAGAGTACAATTGCATAGCTTCGCCTTTCGTCTCGGCCATGACACGCAGCAAATCCAAGGAGAGGACATTGGAGGTTCCCTCCCAAATGGTGTTTACCAAGACGTCCCGCATAGCACGACCAATTCCAGTCTCCTCCATGTACCCTTGCCCACCATAGCTCTCCATTGCCTCCTGCGAAAGATAGAACGCATTCTTGGCGCTCCAGATCTTCAGGATGGGTGTCAAAAGACGTAGGAGAGGGATGTCACGGTCTCTAATCTCGGGCAGATTGTTATCTAGGGCCTCGATCCGACCCAACATGGCAACACAATAGAAGGTGAACTGACTGGTGGCTCGATATTGAAGCTCCATATTGGCAAGTGTCGCGAGGTGCAAAGGCTGATCCTTCAACAACGCACCAAAGACCTAAGACATCAAAAAAACAAAGTAGCAATGAGTGTCGGTTCATGATCACTATGCCATGGTATGTATAAATCACTGTTGCATTGATCGAGTCTTACCTCGCGACGGCGGGCATATTCCTTGGCTCCCAGTAAAAGCTTCTGCATAACAGCCGTGCAGTTCATGCCGCAATAAATGCGCGTGATGTTCAGGATAGCAGAGATGTTCTTGACACCACGGTAGGTGTCTCCAACTTGTTGCGCAACCATACCATTCAACTCCAGCTCAGCTGTCGGGAGTGCTTTCGTTCCGACCTTGTCCTTCAAACGATGGATGCGTACACCATTCAACTTTCCTTGGTCGTCACGAACTCTGGCCAGGTATAAGGACAGCCCTCTACTACCGTCCTTCATAGCGCCAGGAGCTGCCGAGGGCTTGGGATCGTGGGTTCTTGCCAATAGCATGGTGACATCAGCGTCCGTTGCACTCGAGAACCATTTGAACCCAGAAATGGACCATACTTTCTTCTCCTCGTCCCAGACCGCCTGAGTCTCCGTACGGCCCACGTCGCTTCCTCCTGGACGCTCAGTCATCCACTGTCCAGAGGTGAAGAACTTGCTAGGATCACGACTAATTCAAGGTGGATTTTGGTGATTAGATTCAACAGATGGAGCAATGGGTCTTGTCAAACTGTTGAAGGGCGTTTTTTATGTTTTGGCCCATACCTTGTAAGTCTAGCAAAGACCTGCTCCTTCATCTCTGGAGTTCCGATGAGCTCAATGACGCGAGCGCATCCATCTACAGTTTCGAGTATCACAATAAAAAAAATAAGTACAAATCCACTACGCATCCTACATACACAAGCAACTGCCTTCAGGTAGGTCTCACACACCAGTCATGGCAATGGGGCAACTATACAGTCCAGCACCCGTCGACCAAAGCATCAACTTGGCCATTTGATAAATACGCGAATACTGTCCGTACTTGCGCTCGTACGCGATGGCAACGACTCCCTCACGAGCAGCAATGGCCTTTTGCTTGCTCCATGCTTCCGTGACCAAAAGCTCGTCAACGCGTCTATCACATTACATAGGACCACAATCCGTTAGAAAACGCAAAACTGAGGCGAGTCAATGCATGCCAGCAGTATCCACAGACAAGAGTGAGTTGTAAAGTCGGACCTGCACCATGAGTCGTACTGGCGAAGACGGGGCTGGTCGTCTTCCATTCTCTCAAGCAGCGCCGCGCCCTCTACAATGTGTATATGAGAGAGAGAGTCGAGAAGATTGTTAGAAGCACCGCACCGGGTCTCGGAAAAATCACATGCGATCGATCGAACTTTACAGCAGCCGGCATGTCCGGCATGTTTTCAGTGTTTGTGGGAAGCATAAACTTAAGACGGACGCAGCTGGAAGGAAGAGAGTGCGGTGGCAAGAGGTGCCAGAGATAAAGAGGCAAAAAGATTGTACCTGTGTTAGCCCAGTCGCAGATCTGGACAAGGTCCCTATCAGGTGGAGACAGAGGAATGGAGCTTCGTTAAAGTACGCCTGAGGTCTGTATGGGATAGTGGCACGGGGTACTGCAGCAGGGACGCCTGTCACTCTAGAGGGCATACGGTGTTATCTCCTGCAGGACACGGGCGGGCAAGAGTCTCTCCAGGACTGAAGCCATGACGGGGTCCTCGAGGAAGGTGTTCTGGACCTCGGGGACGTCCTGCTTGAAGCCAACGTCGGCACTTGCAAAAACCATTGTGCTGTAAGGGTGAGCGAATGAGCTACGACTTTTTTCGAGAAGAGTAAGGGGATGAAGCGACGAAAGGAACAGACGAAGCGTGCGTGAGAATGAGGAACTGAGGAAGGACTGCAGGGCAACAAAGGAATGAGCGCGATGGGAAGTGTGGGGTGTGGAGAAGAAAAGTAGCAATGCAACTTTGAAATCTTGTCCAGGAGTAGTACCAGACTACTTCCACGTGCCATAGGCACGAAATTACCCGGATCCGAAGCCATTGCTACCCCCACAAGTCCCACAGTCCTGCATGATCTACAGCACTGTATCCCAGTGTTCCCCTCAAAGTTTGACCGGCCCAAGTTTCTCGGAGCTCAAACTTCATGAATTCATGGCTGCATTGGGGCGAAGCGTTGCAGAATATGGGCATGGGACACGTTCACTGATGGCCTTTTTTGTCAATGTGTCCTCAATAGGAAAGCTGGCAGTGCTAGTGCCCATGCATCCTGCAGATCATCGTTCTATCGGCCTCTTCAAGTCGAAAGATTACTCAGAGGCCTCGTAGAACAGGTTGAGGCATCGAAACGCGGCACCGTGTTTGAAGAGGACGATATACAGCACTTGCTCCTTCCTTCGTACCATGACGCAATTTTGCTGCAGCGTCGGAATTCCCTGCACCGCGCTAGCGCGGAGGGGGTTAAAAAAATCCCGATCATCAGGCGGACCATTTCCTCACCTCTCCACTCAAATATTCAAAATGATTGCCCCCGTTCAGAACCAGCTCTCGTACGTATTGATCACTGCACTGGACTTGATTCGGCAGCTTCGATCCACCTCGTGGCTGCTTGATCCAAGTGTCAAGCTCTTGGATCTCACCGGACATGGCCCCAAGTCATCAGATCGGGATTTGGTTGTCTCTGCACTCCCTAACCATGCGTCCCCTTCCTTCATTGATTCAATAGCAAGTCCATGTTGACCCACATCGGCATCGGTCTCACCCTCGGAACGTATGCTATGCCTGCTCTCCTTATAGCTTGTTGAACAGGATGGGCATCTCGCTTGCACAGGATAAGCAGCTGGATTCCGCACCCAAGTAAACTGAATATCAGAGTGGACCGACGCGTGGATTGATGAACCCTCACTATCGATCACCATACTTTTCAGCCGTGGTGGATCAGCGGGATGCATTATATATTTGCCCAAGGAGCGCAGGACCTTTAAAGCTTACAGTGCTACACGTTTGTCGATGACCAAAGTATGATACTCACACAAGGCTTGTGTTTTGTTTGTAATAACTAGTGCCGCTGCCTACGGCTTCTGGCACAAGATCGTTCTTTCCAGCCGCTCCCAGCGCGAGCAGTTCTACGTCAAGTACAACGCCGTCAAGGCTTAAACAAGTCCACGATGCACTCCCAGGTCCTTGGACATTCTCACGACACCGGAATTCGACCCTTTGGCAGGACGTTTACAGCATGTTGCGTCTCACGAAAAGGATAGACCATTAATAAAAGCAGACCCACAGAGGTCTTTTGTGTATGCTCTCGCATGGTGGATGTTGAAGGAAAGGCCTCCAGCTCAAAACGTCTGTACGTCTGTTAGTATCTGCAGACGAGTTTGATTTTTTTTTTTTCAATGTGGCGACTGCCATATCATTTATTTTTCTGGCTTGAGAAGTTTGACTCACGGCATTGTATATCAACATGCTGTACGACCTCTCGTTTTGCTCCTTCTTTCTCTTCTCCTTCTCTGTACGCCCTTTCCTTCTACCTGCCGGATCCTCCTCATCCATCTTCCTTCTTCGTACAGCCTCATAAGCGAGCCTGCCCACGCCTCTGTCCACACCTCTGCGCACTGACACCGCACTCCCGTCGCCCTTTGCATCATCCGCTCCGTCCAACCGACCTCTCTGTTGAGCAACGACCTCTTTCACATGTGCCCCCCTGCTCTTGCCCACCCACTTTATCTCTGACACATCCCTTCGTCTCTTTGCTGTTTCTGACAGCGAAGCAAAGGGCAAGCATATACACACCAAAGCATACACTCAGCATCACAACACAGCCGCAACATACAGCACAGCGCCTCAGCAAACTCTGCAGCCCAGTAACGACCAGCAAACATCTCAACATAGCATAGCACATATCAGGCGCCCGGCATCTGTTCATCAATCCACTCGCACTTTTTATTCTTTCTCTTCTCTTCTCTGATTTTGTCATCATGACCGTCTCTTTACTGCCAGATCGGCTCCGCCTGCTTCGATTTCCTCGAGACCAGCTTGGTGCCTGTAGCCACGCGATCCTGAAACATATCCTCTTCCGCGACTACAGGTAAGAAGAAAACATAGCAGACTGCCTGCTTGAGAGTACTTTGCAGGAGTCATAGTGAGTCGACTGCCACGGAGCTCAGGGCAAATGTGGACCCTCACCTTCGAGGAATGAAGAGGAGGCGAAGAAGGGCGACTGAACTGAGGTGACTGATAACGATCAATGCGATTTGTCCCTTTTTTTGGCCAGCCATGCTCATAGACAGCACGGCGAGGATCCTTTGTTCTCATACATCGACAACTCTCTGGAAATATCGATCTTCGGAGATGCCGAGGCAATCGCGCGGGACTTTACTAAAGACCTTTGCCCAGGGCTCGAGATCTCGAACCACATCTATCGTGCACTTCAAGTGGACAATGGTAACAGCTTTTTCTGCGCATTTACTGTTGGCACCCGTCTTTTTTTCTCATTGCAGTTTCTTGTCACACCTTTGAAATACTCACCCAAAAGTCCTCGTTGCATGCAGATGACACCTTCAACTCCTCGAGAATATGCACGATAGTCGAGCCTTTGGCCAAAGCTGGAGGTACGTGTCACTCAATACCCTTGTTTTCTCCCTTGGCCATCTCAACGTAACAACAGCAAAAGTGCTCAAAGCTGCAAAAGAGATTTGGTTTGTTGGTTTGTTGGCTGGCATAATGAATGGCGGATGGCTTTATGCGTTTCTCAGACGACATGCATGGATGTGTGTATGTTTGTGTGCATGTGCGTTATGTCAAGCCAGGCTCTCGATATGAACCTATTGTTGGTTCCAACATGGGCAACTGAGTGAAGCTCTGGCCTTGAGAATGTGTGGTTTTTTTCTTTCCACTTTGTGCAGTACCGATCTCCTCTCTTTCTCTATTCTCTCTCTCTTGCTCTTGCTCGCGCTCCCTCCTACGGAGACACTGCCTGAACATGCATATACAATCTTAATACTCACACGTTGTGAACATGGGATCGCAGGCCAACTTAGAAAGCACCTGATGGCTCATATGAGGGAGTTCTACTCGACTTGGCGAGCTATTCATCAACACTCTTGGTGCTGCTAGTGCCATGCAAATGATGTCAACTGAAAGGAGGACTGTGCTGGGGGGATGAGAGGACCACGTTGTGAGCATCGTCACACAAAGCACACAATAGGAGAATGAGTCCTAGATCTTTATCAATCTCTCACACGTCTTTCGGGACAATATTTTTGACTATTCATGTGTTTATCACCCAAACCCAGTTGAGAGAGCGAGAGCAAAAGCGAGTAAGAAAGTGAGATGGCTGACAACAAGGAGGGTGCTCATAAAGGCGAAGAAAGTGGCGGGATAGTAGATTGTATTGTCGGGTGTTTTTGGAACAGAGAAAATGAGGCACCCGGGCCTCGTGTGTTGATAAAGGCTGTAGTTCAAATTATTAGGAACACGCGTTATGAAGGGATGAAGGGTTCGTGTTTGGGTCTAACCCGATCTGTCGACTCATGCTAATGCATCAACCATGCTAACACGAATCACAAAACGTCTAGTCTCGATTTTTTACATGTCAACATACCAGACAGACTTGCTGTTTGTAAGTGGATTATCGTTTTGCATGCCGCCCTATACAACCACCTAAATATCCACTGTGCATGCTGAGTAAACAGTTTTCGCTTGCTCCTAGGTCCAAGAGGGTCGCCTACCAATCGTTTTCACTACGCTCTCGAAAAACGGGCTGCATATTGCATGCGATGAGGAGTCAGGCCCCACTTCATCCGAAATCCTTTCTCCTGACGGACGCCGCTTCCGGAAATATGATATTCACGACATACAGGAAGAGGAGTGTTCAGGCGATAACAGCAACGACTATGGAGAGCGGCTACACCAGATGAAGCACTCACCTGTACTGGGCTTGGCAACTCCTCCAGGATCACGAGGCTCATGGAGCGATGGTGAAGAGGATACAGAGGGCATGGATCGCAAACAGGTATTACCACTCGATATTATCTCTGCTCAGCGGCATGACAAGGAGGCTTCGGCCTGGTCCGAGAACTTTGCAGGGAACGAGCGAGCGCACGACGACATGCAGTTGGCCAAAGCCTCACCAACGACTGCAACAACACTGGAGCTTCGACAGCAGGCTATTCGCACCTTACCCGAGAACAACCTACGCTGTGTCGGGTTGAACACCGAGCTGGAGACGGGGCATCAACCTTGGATACTGAAAATTATCAAGATTTTGTTTTACCACGACAAGGTCAAGGAGGAAGCTACTCGCTCAGGAAGACAGTAAGCTAGCGTGTTCGGCTATCGCTGCGTTTCTGCGTCGGTGTCTTCGACGCGAGGCAGGTACTTGTCAAGCTAATGCAACGTCTTGACTTTGGCCATCATCACAGACCTATGCGTGAAGCCCCGCGATTCTTTTCCTTCACTGCGACATCTGAATGCGTGTCGATGATCACGGACACGTACATTCTCGACGAATTTGAGGAGCATGAGTTGTTCATGGATATGGAGACGTGCCCCCTCCGTCTTATTCAATTGGATCTGCAACGATTCGGCCTCGGTAAGGCACCTTGACTTACGATTGCACTCTTGCGAGAGATAGGTAGCGATGTAATTCTGATCCTATATAACTTCTGGACACTTCTAGACAAGTATGGTATTATCCATTCAGTCGCACGACCGTTGACAGAGGCTGGAATCGATCTACTCTACTTGAGTACATTCAGTACGGCCAACATCCTTGTGGCCGAACATCGCTTATCAGAGGCAGAGAGGATATTGAGCGGAAGTAGAGCCAGCACGCCCGAGAATGTGGTGTCTGAAGATGAAGGTGAAGGGGGAGACGAGTAGTATAGCCGTAATCGCCTTCGAAGATTTGTCATTTGCCATTGCATTCCATAATTTTTCGGCACGGATCCTGAGGGAGTGCGATAAAGGAGGGATGTATTCCATTCCAGTCCAATCCACTCGGACAATTGCCCGAGAAAAGTGAGAGATGCGTATCAATAGGGGCGTAGCTTCAAGCCCTTCGCTGGCGCAATACATGCCACCGTCGTTGTGTTCAATGGTTACCTTTTTATTATTCATCCCACCTTGGTTCTCATTGAAAAACACCCTGCTAAACATAAACACTGTGAGAGAACGCATTCGCATCGGGAATGTACGCCATCACTCGGTCACCGCTCCTCAAACTCCTCATCGCCGTAGCCATTAATCTTGCCCTGCTTGCAATATGCCACCGGTACTGGACTATTTCCAGCAGCCACATTGAGCAGCAGATCAAAAGACAGCAAGAACTGTTTCTTGCTGAACAACTAGAAAGACAGCAGCAGCAGGAAGTACAGCGACAGCAGCGGCAAAGGGCTGTCCTTCCTGCGAGCAGCTCCACAGAACCAAGTGAATCAAGTTCACTCTACTCCTTCAAGGTGAAATATTTCAGCACCAACGAGATGGGCAGCGAAACAAAAAAAGAGACAGTGCAAACGCATACTGAGTACTAACGAGGGATATCTTGGACGTGGCACATAGGTCCCGTCCGACCTTCATTTGACGCATGATGTCGCCATTCCACGCGACATCCCTGCTTGGACAGCTGCCGACACGGCTTCACTCAAAACGAGCGTTGGATTTGATATGATGAATCAGCTGCTGAAGCCAGAGTATAGCAGAGCCGACTATATAACCGATCCAAACCGTATTGACTTTGCACAGTCAAGTCGAGCCGAGCGAATCTACAAATCTCTCTGGAACCATCTTTACCCCGTATACAGGAACATACCCGGCAGCACGCGAGAGAAGGAAAAGACGCTGATCAAGGAGCTGGCGCAACACCGACCTGAGGTGGACTTTTTTTTGCGACTGGAAAGAAAACTCTACCCTTGGATTCACCTTCATCATCAAACCTCGTTCTCGCTGTACGAGTCTTACAAGGGTCAAGGAAGAGGCGTGGTGTTCTGTGCAGGCAACAATCAGTTTGAGTTCATTGTCTCATCGATCCAGGCGCTGCGAAGGCTTAACCCGCACTTGCCTGTCGAAGTCTTTCATATGGGCGAGTCAGATCTGTCCCTGGAGCGGCAGCAATACGTGCGCCAGATGACCTCCGACATTGAGGTGGTGGATGTCACCCAGATCTTGGACAACGAATACATGCAGCTAGGTGGATGGTCTATCAAGGCGTTTTCGCTCTTGGCATCGCGGTTTGAGGAGGTCATGCTTGTGGACTCGGACGCATATTTCTTGAGGGTAGGTGTATTTGTTTGGAGAGTGTTTTGTTTACGCACTGGTGTCATATTGAGTGGATTTGAAAGGAAATAAAACTAACTCACTTTCATATACATAACTAAAGGATCCTGCCGAGTTGTTTGATGATCCAGGCTACAGAGTTGCAGGGACCCTATACTTTTACGATCGCACTCTTGGGCAAGATTGGAATTGGGGACCTGACTGGTTAAAGTCCATTATGCCCATCATGTCCTCCTTCCCACCTACCACCCGCATGTTCCGAGGATTATCAATGCACGAACAAGAATCTGGAGTGGTCGTGATTAACAAGCGTGAGCGTTTTCAGGGACTGCTGGCTGTCTGCAAAATGAACAGCAAGTGGGAGCGCGATCTGTGGTCCTACAAGGTCTTTTATGGCGACAAAGAAACCTTCTGGGTCGGATACGAGATGGTTCAAGAGCCGTACGCGTTTGTCAAGTCCTATGGAGGTGTGATAGGCGAGATGAGGGACGATCCACTGGAGGAGCAGTCAAATGAACATGAAGGCAACCACGATAGACCCGTCATCGACGAGCCTGCAGTCTGTGGCGCGCAACTTCACTTGGATCATAAAGGAAGGCCGATGTGGTGGAACGGTGGTCTGATGCGCAACAAAAACGAAGGGGTCAAGCGTGAACTCCAGTTTGGGTACTGGATGGGGGGAGGAGGGCTGCAGGTCCATCGAGAGCATAGCGTGAGACAAAAGGACTTGGTACGAGATCTGCTGTGGGATCTGGATCTTGGCTCCCAGGAGGAGGTGGTGCTGGAGACTAAGGACCCTATGTGGATCTTTGAGGAGAGCTGCCTCCATGGCGCGAAGGTCCAGGAGTTGGATGCGCGGCAGAAGGAACTGACAGAGTCGTACTTGAGGCTGGACAGGGTTGGCAAAGCGGATGAGGACCTGATCAAAGCAAACGTTGCTGTTGATGCTACCATCCACAACTGGGCCCACATCTGAGGAGACCCGCACTGAGTTAGTCAAAGTATTGTAGCGTCTTCCCTCCCCTGAGGCTCGCGATTCTCTTTTGACCCCTTCCTCCCTCCCGACGTGTCTACGCTACATATGCTGAATACATCTAGTCTTTATTTGGCGGTGTTGGCTAAAGACCAAGATCAGCTTCTTCGACCAGCACGCTCTCTCATCAAGGCATGCATCGCGCGCTCCTTTATGGCGAGCATTCGAGATCCAACAGTGATGGCTCCGCTGCAACAGGGGCACCAGCAAGCCCAGTCTTTTACAGGGCTGGTCACTAACCCAGTTGCGGCCCTGCGCGCTGTGGTAAGCGCGCCGAAAGCCGCACAGATGACTAGGACATGCACTACCACCAGGGTACCTCCTCTGTGACTGAAGGACCCCACACATCTTCATATTTCAGCACATTGAGAACAGCAGACTCACTCGCTCCCTTGATCGCCCCTTTCCTTTCCTCCCCTCTCCTGTCTGTTCGCTGCTCTGGGCCTCCTAGACCGCGCTCCTTGCTTCTCTCCACTGACTCTAGACTCCTTTCCACTCCCTCGACTTTGTCACCGCTGTACATTCGCGACTACATCTCTCAGCATCTTTGCATTAGTCCTCAACTCTCTCTCATTCATCTTCACGCCTCCTTTCTTTTGCCTTTTCGTTTTTCAAAAAAACCCCCCCACGTACTCCCGCAGTCTTATGTCCCCAGTTACTCTGCTGTCATACTTCCTTTGACTCTCCTGCAACAGCGGCTTTTGTTATAGACTCCCGTAGTGGTCCTTTTTGCACATATCGTTCAAATCCAGGTTCATTCTCGACCGCCTCGAGCAGTGGAAGCACAGGTCTCTTTCGACTTCGATCCATGTGCATCCTCTTGATATCAGTCTCCCTCGTGGGCCTCTATGGCGTTGCCAGGGGCAACAGGCGACTGGTTGACTTGGTAGGGTCTGGATTGTATAAATAGACGTTGTGCTAATGCCAAATTAGTGACCTGGACAGTTGCCCGTAGGAGCCTAACGTATATTGCAGTACTTCAAATGCGTGGTGCTGATAGTAGCGTTCCAAACGGTGGTCGCGATCCAAAATTTTCTGATGGGACCGGCTTGGGCAGACAGGTTGCTAGACAGATCCTGGAATACTGCCTTGGTGAACGATCCTGAGTTGATAGATGATCTCCAAACAGAGGTAACGGTGGAGCAGACCACGGACTGTGGCACAGTCTTTTTTTTGTTAAGCACTCAAAGGCGCCTTTGATTGATAAGTAATATTCCACACCTTGTCCACACCTTTAGTTCCACTGTCGAGGCTTTGATAGCCGTAGTACTGGATCCCCGGAAGCATATCCAGGATCTGAGGACCTTCCAACATGTGGAGAGATACTCAAGATGAATTTTGGCAGTCGCTTGGAGAAACTCGGCTCGATGTTACTAGTGATACGACTACTTCAGGTAACGGCGGGCGAGGACGTGGCAGTCAGTGGATTACGCCTTGATCTTCTTGGGCTGAATCCTCACACTTTCTTATTTATGCTTGACCTCTGTAGCTGTCCGGTGTGCTATTACTGTCCATTTTGTTCAAGTATCTGGCACTGATAGATCAAGAGGAATCTGACAAGGAGGACAACAATACCCTGGTCACGACAGCCGAAAAGTTGGAATATGACTTGACTGAGAAGCAATTGGAAGATAAGCATGTGTGTGTACCATTACTACTGGCAGGCGACATGGACGAATCCAGTCCACCCCCATATATTTGTGTGGAACTTGGTATAGATTTGCTCGAGCCCGATCGTGTGGCCAGAGGTTGATAAACTTTTATTTCCCTGCAGTGCCTGGATATAAGGATTGGCTGTGTTCCCGTCGGGTGTTTCGAATGAAAGAATAGATGGACGAACGAAAAGAGAAGAGGGTCCAGCGCATCAAGAGAGCAGAACACTAGACGCACGATGATGACCACAGACGGAGAGTGGGAAAACAGAGCGAGGGGCACAGAGGCGGGCTCTCATTTGTTTTGATATCGCTCTTTTACCAATCGCGAGATACATACTCATGTATTGTAAACACCGAGTGCATTTTGGATATGTGCAGCTGCACAATGTGGAAAGCAAACAAGAGAAACAGTGAGCAAGAAAGCAGATCGATTTTGTGGCAGATGTAGGGGTGTATGGCTCTATTGTATGGTACCTTAAGGAAGTCGCGATGCACAGAGACGCATGGAACACAGGGTGAGGATAGAGACGGGTTGGAAAGAGCCTTATAAACAAGACGAATGGTCGTGGCAACCATGTGCCGCCTTGCTGCCATGAGATGTCCACGCTCTCAATCGGCGGTGTACTGTATCGAGCAGCGGGTGAGAGCTGGGACGGTGAGGATCATGTCTCACAGCTGGCGCGACGAGGGCGCTGCGTTTGGTGTCAGCAAAATTATCAAGCCAGGCGGTGGGTGCATTTTTCATCTCTCCCTTTGCTTCTTTCCATCACATCTCCTTTTCTCGCCCTCCTGTCATCTCCCTCCACCATCTGGTCCCTCCGGACAGTCCTTCCTCTCACTTTCCCTGAGCCACTCTTCGACCCGTCCCGGCCCATTGCTCACCCCGCGCGCCGCCTTTCTTCATCCTTGACACCCCTATCCATCTGACCCCAAAGCCCGCCTCACACTTCAGTTTGGTAAGAGCTCATCTTGTGTTCATCGTCGCCTGCCGATCTCCGTTGCAACCCCCCCACAACATCTTGAGCAGTATGGCGTAAGATTCCATAAACCGACAGGATCGGCTTTGGGCTGGTCAGTTTATATAAAGCCTTAAAATCGAGACGAGGGGTGCAGGACACATCACAACACATTCATCCACAAGTTGTTCTTTTTCTTTTCTTTTTTTTTATGCAGAGCTTGGATGCCCTCTTCTTTTATGTTTTCCCTTGCACCCTCTTTTCTCGCAACTCTTCCTTTCTGTTCATCAGTGGGAACAAAGCAGAGCAACAATGGAACCAAGAATTGACAGCGAACTTCAGGAAAAAAAATAGAGTAGTCTATTTTCAACTTTCCCACAAGCCACCAGCAACCGACGACATCACTCGAGCCATGATGTTTCCTAATCTTTGACTCCTCTCGTCCAACCAACCATCTGTATCGACCTTAGAGATCGGCTGATTGATCAACATCCCATCCCATCTCATTTGCCACTTCTGTCCGGGCCCCACTCTGGATAACATAGATCCAGGCGCGTCTCGATCTGACATCCCCTCCACGGAGCACCAACACATCTCAGACTAGCAGAAACAAGTACCAGCAACGCGACCAGCCAGGCCATCGTTAAATGTCTGGAATATACAATCATCGCCCCATGGTCCCTGGCCGCAGTGCAGGCGTGCCGGAATGGCTCGATCTCATCAAGCAGGAGTTTGACAGTCTGAGTCATGAGGCTATGGTTGCAAAAGCTCAGCGGGACGAGTGTGAACACAAGAGTATGCATCGACTGATATGGCGCCATCCCTCACTGTTTGCATTATTATGGCTGCACAGGGAATTGTATCCAAGTTGAATAACGCCCTGTTGCTGCTCTTCATTGCCCACTGCTGTCTTGTGTAGTAAACAATCAGATCCAGGAGATGGACGCCTTTCGCAGAGCACTGTACGAACTCGAACGGAAACACGAGTCGATGAAGAGCCAGTACCATATGTAAGTTCCAGTGTTTTAGACACTATTAAAACGTGCATGGTGATGAGAGCACTGCTCAACATGCCAGTGAGCAATTGCTTCCGGAACGGAATAGTGACTGACATTGAATATTGTCGTGCTTCGCGCTTATAGGGTAGAGGAGGAGGTTGTAAGACTGAGGCGCGAAGTTGAGCAGCGTGGAGGGGTTGTCCAGATGCCCCATCAGATGTCGCATGCTCAACCCCCTCCACCAAATATCGGTCACGGCCAGTCGAATCTCTTTGGAGGAATCATCAGCGGTGGTTCGGGTGGTCTGATTGCTCCCCCTCAAATGGTAGATCCATCGCAGCAAGCTCAGCAGCAGCAGGCACAACAGGCACAGCAGCAGCAGGCTCAGCAGCAAGCACAACAATCTCAGCAACAACAGCAGCAACAACAGCAACAACAGCAACAACAGCAACAGCAAGCTCAACAAGCTCAGCAGCAGCAGCACCATATCCAGCAAGCGCAGCATCATCAGCAGCAACAGCAACACATGCAGCAGCAACAACAGCATCCCTATGGTGGCCCTAATATGCCACCTGGCCCAGGGGGTCCTCACTCGCCCTACATGAATGGAAATAATGGCTTGCCTCAGCAAGGTCAACCTCAGTCAAAGCGGTTCAAGACAGAGGGTGAAGGGCCTCGTTTCAAGACAGAGGGAGATGCTCCTCCTCCTGGTGCACCTGGTAGTATGTACGGCAATATGTCTCCAAACCCTCACGGAAATCCCAACGGACAGCCTCCAGGAATGGGGCCAAATTATTCGCCAGTTCCACCACCATCCTCGAAGCAGCCGGTAAAGCCTGGAAAGGTATTGTTTGTGCCATCGTTTTTCTCTCCATCGAGTGGAGTTTACAATTTTTAGGAGTTTAGTACTGATCAACCTGCGTAATACACGAATAGGGAGGAGCATACATCCAAGCCAAGGAAGAGACAGGGTCCCAGTCCGGCTCTGCAAATAACAAGCGGAAAACAGGCCCCGCCTCAACAACACCCACCACAGTCGCTCGTTCGGCTCGACAGGGCAACACGCCATTGGCAAACTGGAGTGACGATCCCGATAATGTTCCTGCACAGCTCAAGAGAGAGGGTGCAGACTGGTTTGCAATGTATGTTGCCTTTGTTTGTTTGCGAGCGAGAATCACAGCAGAACCTCAACAAGTGTCGTCGTTAACAGCAGCCATTGTGCAATTTCTGTTCATTTTAGTTCCAACCCCAAAGTTCCTCAGCAGCTCAAGGTTGATCTAGTTCACACGATGGAGCACTCCAGGTATGTTGTACTCCACCTATGTTTTTTTTGGCGACATGACCGCCCAACAGTTGGGCATGGACTCTGAACGATACTTTTGTCTTTTGAATTATGCAATAGTGTCGTCTGCTGTGTTCGCTTCAGTGCTGATGGCAAGTATCTCGCTACGGGGTGCAACCGCAGTGCGCAAATCTTTGACATCCAGTCTGGACAGAGTGTGTGGTAAGCAAGGCTGAAAAATAATGCTGTTCTTTGTTCAAAGGGTGAACGTCATTCTAGTATTGCGTATCTAAAATGTTCCCTTACGGATAGTGTCCTTGCCGACGATACCGCTGGAAAGGACGACCTTTACATTCGCTCCGTTTGCTTTAGTCCTGATGGAAAATATCTTGCTACAGGTGCAGAGGATAAGCAGATCAGGGTAAGAGCCCGGCAGCTATGCTATCCACGTAGCACACTCAGCTGCACCAAACCGGCACTATACTGACACTTATCCATACACATACCTGGTTTTTAACAGATTTGGGAAATCGGTCGCAAAAAGATTCGCATGATCTTGAAGGGACATGAGCAGGACATCTACTCTCTGGATTTTTCGAGAGACGGCAGGATCATTGTTTCCGGCTCGGGCGATCAAACAGCACGCGTCTGGGATATGGACACGGGCAAATGCTTGTTTGTTCTCACAGTTGGCGATGTTGATCTCAAGGATGCTGGTGTGACCTCCGTTGCGATTTCACCGGATGGTCGCCTCGTCGCTGCTGGTTCTCTGGACAGGATGGTTCGCGTTTGGGACACCCATACCGGTCAGCTATTGGAGAAGTTGGAAGGACACAAGGACTCTGTGTACAGTGTGGCCTTTGCTCCGGATGGCAAGTCGCTTGTGTCTGGAAGTTTGGATCGGACGTTGAAGTCATGGGATCTGACAATGTTGGGCAGAAGTGGTCAGAATGGCTCACGAGGAGTCATCTGCAAGGCCACCTTCAACGGACACAAAGACTTTGTTCTCTCTGTGGCCGTATCCCCGGATGGCAAATGGGTCGTGTCTGGTTCAAAGGACCGTGGAGTTCAATTTTGGGACCCCAACTCGACCGCCGTTCAGTTCATGCTCCAAGGGCACAAGAACTCTGGTAAGATGTGAGGCAAAACACTTTGCGTTGGTATGAAAGAGTTCAGAGATCTGACAATTTTATGACTGCAATCAACTACTTAGTTATCTCCGTTGCCTTGAGCCCAGCTGGCACATACTTTGCCACTGGCTCGGGCGATACCCGCGCGCGTGTCTGGAGCTACGAATCCACTCAGGAAATGTAGCGGTCGGTTGACGTTTTTCTATTTACTCTCGCATGATTTTTACACATAAACCAAAAACTCGAAAACTATGCCGCCAGCCCTGCTCAGGCTTCTGCTAAGCCACTGCCACCAGTGCCACCACATGGCAGAGTGTGTAGTTGAACGATGCCATGACCATCCTTAACACAATACAATGTCCAGGCGTGACATTGCTGTTATCCTCGAGAAACTCTCACTCGATCACCGAACTTCTTTAGCCGACAAAGCTTGTGCATTCCTCCAAGCTGTGGAATCGAATAGAACTGTCAAAAACCATCCTAGCTATGCCGCCATTTGCATCGATATTGCCGCTGTTCAGTACGTGGATCTAGAGTCCCCGTTAGTGCATTGGAAAGGTCTCACCGCAGCGACTGACTAATGCGTCGCTTCTGTTATAGGTTGAGAATCGATGTTTCTCGCCCAGCCCTCATTCGACTCTCTGGCGCTGCCTCTCCTTTGGACTACAGCAGTGCCTTGCAAAAACTATCGCGGCTTTTGACAGGAAAAGCAGGAGAGACAGAATCGCAGGAAGACTCAAGTAGGCGTACACAGGCATCAGGGGCCAAGTCTAGAAGTGCTTCTTTAAGGTCCACTTCCAAGGGCAACGGTTTGAGTGGCGATGGCACGCGTTACGAACTTATGCGACAGCTCATCACGGGCACAACTATGACGTGCCTTCGACAGCTTGCGGTGCAGTATGGATCTATAGAGCTCGAGGAGCTGGTGCTGGAATGTCTGCAGCGGTTCTTTGACATCTGGATCAAATCTTTAACACCGGCACAGCGCGTCCATGTCAACTACGCGGACGCCAAATGGGTTGGAGCGGCGTTCTGGCTGTGCGCCATGGCGCGAGCTATGACTGTCGGCAAAGGCGAAGGAACTGGGGCAGAAAGCTCTGCACAGGTACCGGCGGCGTCAAAAACAGCCAAGACACCAGCAATCAAGAGAATAGGCGGACGGGGTGGGAAGGAATTGAAGGACATGATTCTCACAGCAGTAGAACACACCATCAAGAAGACAGAGCTTGATACCACGATCCGGTTGATTGAGGACACAACCCAGGGTTATTTGCTCTCTTTAAGGAAAGCCAAAGCTGGGGCTGCTTCTACGGCAGCTGCGAGTAGGCGAAAGGAAGTGAGCCCTCCCGATGAGGATCCGGATCCTGTTGAGACAGTGTCAACTGCAAGATTCGACCGCGCATCGCTCGGACGAGTCGAGAAAAGGCAGGAGTCGGATAAGTACAAGGGCATTGGAACGAAACGCACGGTCTCGAACATCAGTCAGCTTTCAGTCGCATCCGACAACGATGATGGACAGGCAATGTCCTCAGATGCCTCAACAGTTCGATCGGCGAAACCACCGCTCAAACGTACGAGGTTAGATACCCAGGCTTCAACAGAGCTGTCATCATCCGCGGAAATCATGACCACAAAGAAAAGAGCGACTCGCAAGACGCTGAAAGAGGCCACCGCCGACTCTCAGACTGCGAGCCAGATCTTGAATCAACGCCGCAAGACAGGAGGCGTCTATAGCATGGTAAGGGACAGGGGAATGCTGGGTCTTTTCATGTCGTTGCACCCTTACTCATTTTATTGCATTCATCATAGATACCTCGCGTCCATTACGAGAACACTAGGGCCTTCATGCAGTATCAAGAGTGGAGGACGCGCATTCTCAATACACTGCATTCCGCTGGATAGTCGCCAAAAATGAGTGCATTAAAAAAAAAAGCGCCACTAAAATTCCAGTTCCATTCCTTTCTTTGCCACTCTGTTTTTTCCGTCTCTCGACCCGCTACTGTACCATCAACCACTCCATCAGCATTGACAACAATGGATCAGACGTCCTTCAGTCAGGCAACGGCATTCGTGCCTGAACCTTCCATAATCTCACAGGGCAAAACACATTTGATTCTTTGGGCCATGGCCGAGGAAATGGTAGAGCAAGCTCGGTCTTTATGCTTTATAGCCACCACGCAACCAAACTCTCAACCAGGCTGGCGAAAGCGGCACCAGGATCTGGTATTCAGTGCCATAAAGTGCTTGGTTGCCAGTGTCTCTGTGGAGTCGCCGTCGATGACTCAGTTGGACAAGGCAAAAGCCAGGCTCCGGCTTGCTCAGATCTTATTTGAGGAGACAGAGAGTGTTGAACGGTGCGAGGATGAAATCAACAGGGCGGTAAGATACAATCCCTCGCCGCTCGCTGTCTTTCACGAGCCAACCTCTTTATCATGCTAAAGCTCAGAGACCCATAGAGACTGACCTTCAGACCTATTTTAAACCTAGATTACTATTGTGGATGCTGTAAGGACTCCTGGACTTTGATTTCCTTGTCTATGATCTCTTGGACAGACGCGCGTTGTTTTTTTTAGCATCTAACGCTTGCTTACCGCTTCATACGGACTAAAGATTCAAGGATCATTGGCGTTGGATATACAGCTGAGACTATACGATCTGCAGATACAGGTGTTCACGGAATCCAAGCAATTCCGGCTGGCGAAGAATACGCTCAAAATCGCTCTAACTGAAGCAGCCAAGTAAGTTGGCATTTGGCTTGAAGGCCGGAGATCCTGAACGCCATATGGATAAGCGGCTTACACTCGACTCTATTTAGGCATGATTTGCACCCATGGACGTATCAGCTCTGCCTGCTCAAAGCAAGAGTTTACTTTTTAACAGATGACATTGCTGGGAGCTTGGCAACTCTCAATCAAGGCGCTACTTTGGCGGAGCAAAAGGGGGAGTTTGATCTTAAGGTGAGAGTAGCACCAAGAGTGCGGCCGAAAATAGCGTTCGATATCAATATGCATGGGTGGAAGATTAACCTTGAAACTATCGCAACATAATAGATGGCATTTTGGATCGTTGCCGGTCAATATTCCTTAATGCTCTACGACTGGGATCAGGCGGCGTTCTATCTAGCAAAACTTACTCCTCACTTTAGACTGGACGATCTTTCAGGCTCTGCCTCACTGGCGTCAACCCAGTCATCTACAGAAGCACCGCAGACTCGGCCACCACAACCACAGCTGCAAATGTGCCAATCGAATCAGCTACGCGTTTTCTTCTTAATCCTCTACATCTGCTGTATGCTTCGTTCGGGTCGTGTATCCATGGCCCTATCCGCACTTGCAGAACTGCACAAGGCTTTGGACGAAACGCGGCCAAAGGACACCGAGGAACTTCAGGGTATATTCAAGATCCAGTTGATGGATCCCTCGGGTCCTAATGGCACTACGCAATATCCTTTCACGTACACCCATCACGCGCAGCCCTCATTTATCTCGATCAAGTGGATGTCGTTCTCACAAGTATACTGCTTGACGTATCTACTCTCTGGCATCTGCAGCAAGGCGGACATGACGCAACCCATGAAGTCGCAGCTGTTCTTGATCGAAGGCATCAAAGTTGTAGACCGTAGGTATCTTGGTTTCTGCAGTTGTTGGTGAGCCTTGATTCCATCGACAAAGACACTTACGAGATTATATGATATTCTTTTGTTTATATGTAGGCGAGTTCAGCGTCAACGATCGTAAGCGCACTTTACGCCGTGACTCTGCTCTGATATGCTGATATGATTTACAGTACGGATGCTAATTATCATTGCGGCCCTGATAGATGCTTCCGCCACAATCAACGTTCGGCGTAACCAGCGTTGGTTTTCGCTGTTGATGATGTCTATGCTGCTCCATCTCGCCGATGTGTTCTTACTCAAGTTGGAGCTGATATCTGTAGAAGAAGTATGATTTTGTTTTGCGCTTATTGAGGAGTAAGCTACCTTGTGCATCCACTTTTTCTGATCAGGTCCCCTATTCTTCGTACGTGCGTCATCTAGACACTATTGAAAGCTACATACTGGTCCAAAGTATGCGGGATGTGGGATGTTTTCAAATGGAGAATCTCACTGTCCGTCGGGATGACCATGCACCTGGCAGGAAGGCTGGAAGAAGCCCTGGATTGGTACAGCCTCTGCCTCAATCACTCTGAGCGGGCGCACCAAGACCAAGAAGGATTTGACGCCAAGTCCCTAGCTATCATCAATACTGCGCTAATCTACTGTGGTGAACGATACTACAATCTGAGCAAGGTTAGTGGTGGGCTTCTCAGTCGATAGTTTGAATCTCTGTGGACCAGGGTGAGGAAATGAAATTTAACATGAATACTCTATTACTCAAGGTCAAGGAGCTTCAGCTTGAGGCCAGAGCAAGGCACGCGTCAGCTCCGTCTACCAACATTCTCTGCGCCCTTCACATACTCGATAGTTGGACCAAGGAGGGTGTTATTCCAGCACGGTAAGCGGGCGGGTGTGTAGATGCAGTGGAGAGCTTTCAAGAGATTTTTCTAACGTGTATCTGAAATACTCGTGGCTTCTAGGCAACACTTGCAAGAAGCACTCAAACTGTCGGGCACATTGTTAAATACCCAATTGAGGAGCTTGACTTTGCTCCTCCTCGGCAATGTCTACGTACAGACACACGACGCAAAGGCAGAAAAAATGTTATTAACAGGATTTACACACGCGTGTAAGACGAGCAACCACGTAGTCGCAGCAGCGGCAGGGTCGTGCTTGAAAGGCAAGTGAACAGAAGAAGCAACGAATGCAGTGATATAACGGTGTAGTGGCCCAATGCAGGAAAGAGACTGGGTGTATCTAACCCTGCTGCCTTCCTCGAAACGTGGATTTGGATCTACATGGACTTAGAGCTGTACTTGAACACATCACAGGGAATCAAGGCAAGTCAGCAAGCTCAGGATAACAGACCGGTGCAGGATGCTCTACTGCAGGCATTCCAATCAAACCCGCTTAGCGCGTTGCTTAACGCGCCGTTGAGCAACTGAATGAATGGCCTTCCTGCTTACGCACCTGTTTCCGCTAAGGCATATCAAGAAATCGCGGTCGGGCCGTCGGCGTCGTCCACGCTGTGCCTGCAGGAACAGAATCACATAAAATATTGTCTTGCGGCTTTTTTTTTCTTTCTTTTTTGCCCCTTCCCTTCCCTTCTTTCAGCTTTGGCATCTCTCCTCTCTTTCTCTTTACTCCCTGACACGCACTCGCACACGCACGCACACAAACACACGCCATCTCCTTTCACCTCATTCGTAGCTCTACAAATACACCTAATACCCTATGGACAATGTCGACCCATATGCACAAAACCCAACTTCGGTCGGGCCTGCCCGCCGCCGTAAAACTGACCAAGGAACTGTAAGTCCTCATGGATTACACCCCACAAAAAGCCTTAACCCTAAATATTGTTCCCCGATGGTCATTGCCTTGTCCTCACTTGATCATGAACATTCATGTTGAATTGCGTCGTCCTCTTTTTCTTGATCGGACCTCGATATATTGACTAGATAAATCCCATAGAAGCAACCGTGACCAAGCTCCTGGTGGCCACCAAACAGCTGCTTGAGGGCCTCACCCTTTGGTCGACGCGTAAAATGACCGAGGACCAGGTCTCAGACATCTTTGTTCAGCTCGCCACCCAGTTTAACCTTGCCAGCCAGTCTTTCCACGAGGTCGGCATTGACACAAGGTAACAAACACTCAACAAAAAAAGCACGCCGTGATCGATGGGCTGTGCCACAAGCGACATGGAGATATGGTTCAAATCTTCGATGCCGTGATAGAGCTTCCTGGATGGAGAAGGAAACGATCGCACAGCTCAAATCTCTTAAGGCTACTACAGAGCTTTTACCGTGCTTACAAACGCTGCCGCATACATGTACTCATCATGCTGATCTATTTTTGCTGCATAGCGAGCTTGCTCATATTCCAGACGACTTGAGGAACTGTCTTGAAACTGCCCTTGGCGAAGAGCCTTCTCCATCATCACTCGAACAGTATTTGCCAAACATCAAGGCGGTCATTATCAATCTACTGCAGGGTCTCCGCCTGAAGCAAAATTTATACCGTGAGCAGTACGAGGCAAAGTCCACGCGCCTCCAAGCATCTGCTGCGGCTGCAACAACTGCTATTACATCGACAACTTCAGGGCGATCCAAGAGTAATGGCAGCCAACTCAGACAGCCTGGTATGGTCAGGTCTCCAGACGTGGATGGAGCCTCAAGAAGCCAATCGCTGAATGCAGGACCAACCCCTACATTCTCTGCTACCACTCCACGGGATGAACAAGGGCACGCCGAGACCTTGGCCTCCCTTCGCAAAAGTGACGCCATTACTCGACGAGCGTCTTCGCGACGGCACTCACAGAGGTTCTCGACACTGCTGGAGCAAAATACGCCGCCGGTACCTCGTCGTAGCCCTTTGGCAGATACATCGATGATGTCGCCCCATTGGGGGTATGGCAGTTCTCAAGGTTCAACCCCGGCTGCCAGCCCAGCTATGCAACTTCCCTATGGCCAGTTCCCATCGATGCCGGGCTATGATCAGCGGCCAGCAAGCCCGGCTCTATCCTCCAGTAGTTTGGGTCGTTCGTTGGACAGGATGCCCATCCCACCATCCATCCCCATGCCCCCTCCTCCAACGGGGATGGCACCTTTCCCCCCTTCTGCCAGCTCGCCATTATTGGGGTCATCCTCCATGACCCTCAACAATCAGATCGCAGACAGCACCACCACTCCGCAGCCCCCACTTACGACGAATGTATCTTCGGACACAATTAACAGCAGTGGTGGGGCACCAACAACAGCAAGTCTTGCCGATGCCTCCAGCGCGATGTCGCTTCCACTGACCGATACCCCTGGTATGAAGCCGCAGTTTTAAACAGATGAGGCGCCATTGTGTTTTTTTGTCCGTGTATTCTAATATGTATGTCGTACTTAGCTGAGCCTATCGACACCGGCCTCACACTCTTCCTCCAGGTGGGCAAGAGTGTCAAAAAAACCAAGTTCGAAGGAGAGCTCACGCATTCTGCTCTAAGGATGCTCTTCATGGAAAAGTTTCAGTACAACCCGGGACAGGAGGACTTCCCCACAATTTATGTCAAGGACACCCATACCAACATTCATTATGAGCTCGAGTCTTTGGCGGATGTGAAGCAGAACGCGTTCCTGTCTCTGAATGTCGATGGTAATGCACCCACAAGCTGGCACCTGTTGATATTTGACTTTTTGGAACATAACCATTAATGAACATAGTGGAACCACCTGTAGATTTGGAAAACATTCAGCGGAAAATGGATCAGGGCTTTGCAGCTCTCACAAAGGAACTAAGCGATATAAAGAAAGCGCAGGAGATATCGGAGGCAGCGCGCCAGAAGGCTGCTAGTGCGGCAGCAACTGCCGGCAGCATGCCGCCCACTCCTAATACAGAGAGCTCGCAGATGCTTCGTTCTGTGGTGCAGAAAGTCCTGGTCAAGAACAAGCCTGCCGCGTCTACCCTCTCATCATCTCCCACAGAAACTGTAGCTGCAGGTGGAAAGATTTCGGCTGCTGACCTCCAGCCACACTATTTGGAGGTGCAGTCGCTGCGCAGAGATCTCGGAGTGGCAAGGCAATTGTATACGGAGCTCCAAACCGAGACCAAGGCATCCCTTAGCCAATTGGCAGGGGTGACAGCCCAGATTCGCAAGCAGGCGCTTGAGCAACCTGTCTCGGCAAGGATTTTTATCGAGTCGGGCAAAGTAAAGCTGGACAAAAAGTCAGAGGATCTGACCAACAAGATTGAGGAGCTGCAGGATGTTGTCGAAGATATGAAACTGAATGTGACCCAGCGTCGAGGAAAGCCAAGCGACATATCCATGGCCTTTGTGGACAAGCAATGCGAGGAGGTCGAGAAGGAGATTGCAGAGCTCTCAGACTACATCCAGGTCCTGCGACCATCATGGAAGAAGACATGGGAGGTCGAGCTACAAACGATTGTGAAGGAACAGATGTTCTTGAAAGAGCAAGAGGCCTTACTCGAGGATCTGAAGGAGGATCGGAGTTCCCTCGTGCAGACTTTGGCAAACCTGAAAAAGGTACTGGAGTTGCAGAACAAGAACGGAGGGGTCTTTGGTACGAAGGCACGCGATTTTGTGTTTCAGCCAACCATGACAGACGATGGGTTTGAAGGACTGAAGACGGTGATGGAGGAAGTCAAGCTGATTGAGCCGGATTCTGACAAGCGCCTCAAGGCAATGGCGCAGATGGAGAAGCTGCGACATATCGAACTCTCGAACCGGATCGACGAGTTTGAGGAAGAGCTGACGACCTTTGTCGGTTCAAGCAAGCTGCGAAAGACGGGAGGCGCGCTGGAGGTGGAAAGACAGAGACAGCAGCGGGACCTCGAGAACCTTAAGGCCATGTTTTCGAACAAGGACCCGGCGGTCATTAGGCAACCGAGTGGAGGTGCTGAGGAGCCGTCGGAATCTATTGCCACAGAATAGACTTCACATTATAAAGCAGAGCCACGTCCGTTGTTCGGTCGTGGCTTGCATTGGATAGTCTCTTTAGGAGGATGCTTTTGAAATTTTCATGCCTTCTTTCCTTCTTTCGTTCTTTCCCTCTTTCCTTTTCTCTTGCTCTTCCACAACACCACATCCGACACTAACCACCATCGCTCTGTCGCACAACAGCTGTCTGCGAATCTGCCACATACAAAACAACTAACCCCTTTCCAAAGAATCAGCAAGGAGAAAGCATGTCACTTCAAGGTACGGGCAATTTTGCAGATTTCCCACGATTGAGTTGGCTGATCGAGAGTACAGCGCAACTGTGGCACCGGGAGCGTCACTCACACCGTCGATTTGCATATTGGCACATGTCGATACTGTGCAGGAAAGACGCTTTTCATTTCTGGAGCAAGCCGAGGTATTGGCTTGGCGATCGCTCTGCGCGCAGCAAGAGAAAAGGCCTGCATTGCTATCGCAGCTAAAACTGCCACCCCTCATCCAACGGTTAGTCGCGTCAGCTCGACTGTGTTCATGCTCTATTTACGTAAGGCAACAGCAGAGCTTAGACACTTACTGGTTGTTCACTCTGCTTACTATAACCTGTAGCTGCCAGGAACTATTTACACTGCTGCAGAGGAGATTGAAAAGGCTGGTGGCAAAGGTTCGGAATCCGGTTTCTGTGCAGATTGACTGGAAGGCCGAGTTCAACTATCCATGGTCGCCTAACCGTGATATCTGGTTCTACTTTCCCACCAAACAGCGCTTCCCATCGTTTGCGATATTCGCGATGAAGGGCAAGTCCAGAGTGCTATTGCCCAGACCGTGGACAAATTTGGAGGAATTGATATCCTTGTAAGGTCACTTCTTTTGTTTTGCCAAGGAGCCTCCGCTTTGTGGGACGATACGAGAAACATCTTGTTCATGATACTATTTCCTCATTGCTCGCTCTTTTCGCATTCACTAGGTGAATAATGGTATGCAGAGCTGCTTCATTAATCCTGTGAGCGATGGCGTTGAATACCTCATACTAACACTCGGTTTGTCTCCGATACTAGCTTCCGCCATCAGTTTGACGGACACTCAGGCCACAAGTGTTAAGAAATATGACCTGATGCACCAGATCAACGGACGCGGCACATGGATGGTCTCCAAATATGCCATCCCTCACCTGATCAAGTCCGGCAAGAACCCTCACATCCTTAACCTATCGCCTCCGCTGTCGATGAAGGAAGCCTGGTTCAAGAATCACGTCGCTTATACTATGTCCAAGATGAACATGTCCATGTGCGTCCTTGGTTTGGCGGGCGAGTTGCGCAAGCACAAGATTGGCGTCAACGCGCTCTGGCCTTTGACTTTGATTGGGACGGCAGCACTCAAGCAAGTCGGTGACACGTCCAAGATGGTCATGAGAACTCCCGAAATCATGGCCGACGCAGCATATGAGGTGTTTATGAAGGATAGTGCCAAGTTTTCGGGCAACTTTTTGGTCGACGAGCTGTTCTTGAGGCAGGAAGGGTTCACAAACATGGATCAGTATGCTCCTGGCGTGCGTGAGTTCTCGCCTGACTTCTTTTTGCCGGACGACGTTTTGAAGGAGATTGACGAGTTGCGTGCCAAGCAAGGTTGGAACTAGGCGCAACTTTGGACTTGATCATCAATAGTGGATGCAGGTACCACCCATCCTGTTGCTCAGATGGAGGCGCCGGTAACAATAAACCCCAGAAAAGACGCGCGTGGACAGTGATCGCACCTTAATGCATAGGTCGTATAGCAGTGCCGCGAATGGAGACCTGGACACGTGCCGCCTGACTCTTTTTTTTTTCGACGTGGGATGGGATGTACAAACGCTTCTTCACCTGTCCTGTTGCCTCCATTCCATACCCCTCTCGACCTCACTCGCCTTTCCTTCACGCCAACCGCCGCTTTCTCACGCAAAACACTTCCATTTCGTACGCACATCATAGTAACCATGGCCGCAGGTTTGAAAAGTATGTCCCCCAACGCGATGACGTCTTTGTCGTAAAAAAAGCCCAACCTGCCAAAGCTTGAATGAAAGAGATCGCGCGCAGAGGGATGGTCGTTGACTTCTAGACCAATGGCACGCGGCTTTTCAACCACATCTCTGTTGAACAACCCATGGTGTTTCAAAGGTGTGCTCCCTGAGATTCGAAGTACTCTTTATAGCGTTGACACGTCCTCTGAGTGCAGGGTACGGGAAGGCAGGGCTGAATGGGAGCATGCAGCTGTAGCGATGATTGTGGGAGCCTTTTCTGGAACAAGCATGTTGTCTAACCGACCTTCTGCTCTCCGTTTTTTTCTCTCCCATTGTGCGCCGTCATTCATAGCGTATGAACAGCGACTGTCGAAATGCGTACAGCAACTGGTTTATATCGGGACCTGAGGTGCAGAGTGGGACAGGTGACCCTCCTTACTCCGCCTTGTGTGCGACAAGAAGGGGGAAATTCGATGAGAATCAGCAGGATGGAGTCTATTGACAGCTCAGGGACTTGGAGTGGCAGTCTGGATATCGAGCTGTACATACACCATGCAGATGGATAACGTTTTGGCTAACGTCTCACGCCATTGAACGTCTTTCAACGTTAGTGTCATAGGACTGGCGTTCGTCTTAGCTTTGGGCTTCTTGCTGGTCATCATGTCCTGCGCACTTTACGGGTAGGACCGTGCTGTGATAGTCGCTATGCACATCTAAAGTACCCACGCTCTCTTTACAGCTAAGGCTTACCGTTTTATTCGCACGATTCTATTTCCATGCTCTAGCAATTGGTGGCCCCTGTTTGTCGGTATGTTCAGTTTACTCGCTCAACAAAGATTTCTGCGAGGGGACATTGCCATTACCTAGTGAAAGCGTTCGTCTGACTTTTTTTTCTCTCTCTTGCTTGCTTGAATAGTGGCCACATACGTTTTAGCACCGCTGCCCAATGCCATCTTTGGACGATGTGCAGGTCGGGACGACCCAATGTCAGATTATCAGGGTGGATTCGCTGATGCTGGATACTTCTTGACTGGCCTCATGATCATCACTGGATTTTGTTTACCAGTAGTCCTCGCTCACGCTCAAGTTGTAAGTCGATGACCAGCAGTTCTTGTCAAAGCGCATTGGAGCAGCAATACGAGTACTTAATGCTGATAGCCATTTTGTGAACTTCAAACTATAGATTACTGTTCCCGCCATGATCATGAGTATTTCAGGCGGCCTGTTGATCTACGGCACAAGTATGAATGGACTATGGCAAATGTGACGCGTGTTCATGGACTTGTAGTTCGCGATATGTCTCCTGCTAACAACAGTAATGCTGTGCCGTTTTGTTTCCTCCGACTTAGTTATCTCATATTCTCGATTCTTTGCTGAAGAGGACGAGTTCTAAGGAGCAGAATTCAGTACCTCCTAGGATCATATTTGCAAGGAAAAGCACAATGACCGTCGACTGGAGTAAAATACATGGAATACGATGACCAATGCAAGCAGTGTCTAATGCTGATTCAGAACCACCTTTGCAAGTGCATTGATCTTGGGAAAAATGGTGTCCACTCGAAGCTCCTTGCGTGTTTATTCAGATATCTCATTTCCATGGATCCGAAACGCCCCTCCGTTGTGTGATTTCTGGCTGTGTTGTGGTTAGATCATTTGCGCTTGTTCTTCTTTGCCTTGCCGCCTCCTCCTTGCTGAAGTGCTGGGATCGATATCGTCGTAGCAATGGCTGCTGGCTGTGATGGTGATGGTGCTGACGGTGCTCCTGAGGCGGCGGCCTCTGCTGAAGTTGCTGATGGGATCCTGTTATGCATCTTGGCCATCAGTGAGCGGTTCAAGCGCTCAAACTTGTTGAGGTCCTGCATCTGATCTGTCTTATATTTGAGGCACTATGGTTGTTTTTTTTCACAAGGATGAAGAACGGTGGTTAGAGTCGAGGCATCGCGCTTCAGGCACGGACGACTGTGTCAGCAATGGTTCTGGTACATACTGTGCGGTCATCGGTCACTTTGAGAACGAGCTTTCCTTCCACGTGGCGGTATTTGGCGACATAGCGAGTCTAATGGCATATGATGAAATGGGCAGGCTGGTTAGCTGTGAAGCGATGGTGGACAGTTGTGAAGCGAGGGTGAGCTTCCGTCGCTGCCATCTATGATGCTCTGGGTCAAATTGTATGCCCCCAGAGGCGTTGACTCACTCTGCTGGGCGACAGAGAGTACAGCTCCTCTGCAGCCTTCTGGAACTCGTCCCATTGATGAATGTTGACCATGGTGGATGTGCGATGTAGTGGATGGGGACTGATGCAAGTGAGAGCAGGGTCAGACAGATGGTCGGTCGTTCAAAGAGATCTACGCTCGAAAGGCCACCTGTGTGTGGCTTGTGCACCTAACTTTTGTTCGTTCGTGGCCTGCAGCCAGAAGAATTTCCTCCTCTCTCTCACATCTCATCATGGCAAGAACCCAATTTTTAGTGGCGCAAAAACGGATTTCCCATCCACGGATTGAGGAGGCTCATACAACCATCGGTCCATCCAACCACCCATCCATCGACTCTTGCAGCCAGCCCAGCACTGGAGTCATCGACCCCATTGTCAGGAACAACATACTGTGGGAAAAACGAAAAAAAAAAATCCAGGATACGTGGGATCACATCATACACAGACGATCTGACTTTGTGCAGGCAGATTCAAGCGATGGCAGAGCAGAACCAAAGTCAGGATGACATTCATAATCAGAACTGGAGCAGCATTCACGGTGCTAGTAAAGATCTTGTGTCCAAGGATGACAGCTGTGGAAAGCAACAAGCGTCTCACCCAGTCGCTGCTTCATCAATCAACGACGTGCTGAGATGAAGCACAGCGCTACACCCTTGACGACAAGGAGCTTGACGAATAGCGCACACCTCTACAGCCCATCATCGCCGTAGTGAAAGACGTGAGGTCTAACCGACTCGTAAATCACCTCTTCAACCTGCACCAACAATAGTCCAAGAAGGTCAAGTCCACCCCCAAGGTTCAGGAAAACATCTCCCTCGGTCCCCAGGTCCGTGGTGATGAGGAGGTTTTCGGTGTTGCCCACATCTTCGCCTCGTTCAACGATACCTTCGTCCACATTACCGATTTGACTGGCCGTGAAACCATCTCCCGTGTTACCGGAGGTATGAAGGTCAAGGCTGATCGTGATGAGGCCTCCCCCTACGCCGCCATGTTGGCCGCCCAGGATGTTGCCGTCAAGTGCAAGGAGGTTGGCATCACTGCCCTCCACATCAAGCTCCGTGCCACCGGTGGTAACCGCTCCAAGACCCCCGGCCCCGGTGCCCAGTCTGCTCTCCGTGCCTTGGCTCGTGCTGGCATGAAGATCGGTCGCATTGGTAAGTCTACCTTTCCAAAATATATGAGGAGATTGCGGGACGTTGCGGACAAAACTTTTGATTTAGGCTTGGGAATCACTTCATTAACAATGTTTTCATCTTTGCTCCATTTATCAACTAACAGAGGATGTCACCCCCACCCCCACCGACTCTACCCGCAAAAAGGGTGGTCGTCGTGGTCGTCGTCTGTAAAGTGTTGTGGCTGTCAGCTTTTGGGGTTTGTGGTTCAGGATTGTCGTCCAGCCAGCAGGCCTTCGACTTTGATCAGGAGCAACTTCTTTGCAGAAACAATAAAAAAGCGCTTGCGTGCTGTTTTAATGTACACATATCGATCTGAAGTGAGGGTGCCATATTTTCGTGGTTGTGAAAAAGTGTCCTATGAAAAACGGACCTACAGCGGTTTGGGATTTAGCATCTATCGCAGCGCATGCGCGTAACTTTGACAAAAGAGTCTGTCCCTCACCTACTGCTCAGGATGCGGGGACTCGTTTTCAATTGCGCCGTTGGTCGCTGGGGCATTTAGATATTGCCGCACACAGTAAACAAAGATTTGCATAAATAAAGCATCCCGTCAACGCCTTCACAGCTCTCCGCCCTCCGTCTCCTAAAATTCACCATGTCCTTGATATCAACCTCACGTCTGTTACAGGCCGGCCACCGCTCCGTCTCTCAGATGCCCCACCGACCTGTCAGCGCCATGCTGGGTCAAGGTTTGTATAGCTACGTGCTAGCCTTCCATCATCCCAGGTGCCTCATATTTGTACCATCCCCACAGAGTTCTTATGCGTACTTTTTCTCTACTTCCAGCTGGCTACATGAGATGGACGGTTTCTGTATCACACCAAAGTGTGCTTAGGAGAGAATCATCCACGGCAAGGACTACCAAAGCGACTCCAACAAGTGTTGGTTCTGGCAAGACTGCCACGAAAGCATCGTGCTGTTCCAGCTCTGGCTTACCCCTTGCTAGCACAGGTCCCTCCAGTGAACTCGAGGAACCAAAGTCCTGCCACTCACAAACTGCCCATGGCAAGAGCACAACCGCGTCTGCACTCCCAATCACGTCAGGTCTCTTTTGGTCGGATCCCACGACATGGAAGACTGCATCCACCAACACGTTCCGTTGTTTGATCGGTTGCACAGCTGGAGACATGTCCATGCTGTTCTATCTACAGTCTTTCCATCCCACGCTTTCCCCCGGGATTGCTATGGCCATGGCCATGGCTAGTGGCATCACGACCTCGATCGCGTTGGAGACGGTTCTTTTGCGGTTCTCGAAGGCATCCAGAATGCCCTGGCGTGCAGCCTTCAAGACCGCGACGGGCATGTCGCTGATCTCTATGTTGACAATGGAGGCCGTCGAGAACGCTGTGGATATTCACCTGATGGGCTGGGGTAATGTCAACATCCAGGATCCGCTCTTTTGGAAGGCCATCGGGATCAGTGCGCTGGCTGGATGGTCTGCACCGTTGCCCTTCAACTATTGGAACCTTAAGCGACATGGTAAATCGTGCCATTGAGGGTTATCTCGCACAACAAGCGCTGAAGACAATAAAGATGTTATCATTCACTGAATGAATTGGATGGAAAGCAACTAGGATTGTATTATGCGTACCAGCGGCTATAATTGCGTGGCATAAGGGGGGGGGGGAGTTGTTCAAGATCGGTATGGCGGAGGAGGAGAAGGGTAGTATGTCGATCTCTATGAATGTAGGCTTTGTTGTTTTTTAAGCGGGGAACACCTTAAGAACGGAGGCAAGGTCAGCACCAGTCTTGATCTTGACAACTCCACCGGGCGTGCTGGCGCTGTTCCACTCAACTACACGCTCAACACCGTCACCGTTCAGAACAATGATAGGAAGCCAGGTCAAGGCAACGGGAAGATAGCCGTTCTTAGTGGCAAAGGCAACCATTTCAGTCCAGGCAGCCTTGCTGGAGGCATCAAAGGGTCCGGTGAGGGAGGATGTGAACTTGACAGTGACAGAGCCGGTACCGCCGACCTTGAAGGTGAAGTTGTCCTCAAAGTTGAACAGGGTTCGGCCCTCGACGTCGTTAGAGATCGCTGTGATCTGAGCGCTGGATCCAGAATCGGGTGCGGCATGGGTGAGCTCGAAGGGGTATCCGTAGTAGGGCGACTGGAAGGTAGCGGTCAGCTGGATGGCGACTTTGTCAGCAGTGGCGCCGGGCAAGACCTGAAGGGAAAAGTCTTTGTAAGGGGTCTGGGACATGACAGAGCCGAGGAAGTTCTGGGGTACGACCAGATTGCTCTTCATGACGGCAAGACCAGCGTTCAGCGCCAGATCAGTCGAAGTGCCATCAAATCCAGTGAGAGTGAGGACACCATCTTTGTTGGGGAGGATCTCGCTCAGGAACTTCTCTGCAGCGGGGATGGACATGTCGAGGGCAGTGGTCGAGATCACATAGTTATCGCCGGGCACCAAGGACAAGTTCTTGATGCTCGAAATGCCGACGTGGCCAGCCTCACTGGCGGCATTCAGGTTGATATCACCCAGCTTGAGGGTCAACTTGCTTGGGTTCGAGATGTTGACGATGGTGGTCAACTTGATGAAACCTGGAGAGCTGGCAAAGTCGGTATCGACCATGTACACATACTTCAAGGGGAGGTTATTCATTCCTGCGAATTGGGTGGTGGCCTTGAAGCCAATGCCTGGGATGGTCAAGTGTCCAAAGATACCGAGGTTCAGCTTGGCATCGACGGAGCCCTGAAGGGTCACAGGGTGGGACACCTTGGTCGAGAGAGCGCCGATGAAGTTCGAGAAGGCGGCGTGTGAGGTGGGGAAGACATTCAAAGGCGAGCTCGAGAAGGAGGTTGTGAGCGCGCCATTCTTGACGTTGGCCGAACTCCAAGGAGTGTCGATGTGACCAATCTGAACATTGTTATCCTATTCAGGAGAATTTGGCAGAAGAAAAAAGAGGTTAGATGGGTTACGAGTAACCAACAGAGAGCTTGGAAAACAAGACTATTTAAACATAGGTGGACGTACCACCAAGATGATGTGCTGGCGAACAGAGTCAATAGGAAGGTTGATTCCGGGGATGGAGAGCATGGTAGCGACAATGCTGTTCGAGGAGGTGGTAGGCTGCCATGGGTCGGCGGGAGAAAAGTCCATTGTCATCTGGTTGACCGCGATGCTTCGGATCAAGCCGAGGTTGACCTGTTCATAGCAGAGAGGGAGACAGAACGTTGTTAGTGCTGCCGGTGTGATGCGCATGTGCTTGTCGCTTACTCCTCTCAGACATCAAGGCTGGATCTACGCACAGCGACTGCAGCTTGGCAGCTGCCAGGCCAGGAGCCGGAGAAGACGAGGCTAATGCATGAAACGGGCTTTATGTCAGCTTTCGTTCGACGCTGGTGTGCTCCATGGTCGTCGCGCGCTGTTGGTGGCGAAATAGACTTACCCGACAAAGCAAGCTGCGATTCGGTCGCTAGCAGCGTCCCGCTTTTCAACATCCACGGGGGCGGCAATGGCGACCGAGCCGAGCAAGGCACTGATGGCAACAGCCTTCAAGGAGAACTTCATGATGTATAGAGGGGGAGGGTAGACCGTGAGGCAGGAAGGGTGGGCGTGAGGAGAGGAGGAAGGGAGCGAGGCAGGGGCAGGGGGCAGGACTGAATAGAGATGTGAATCTAAAGAGAAAAAGGGCGTGGCCGTTCTCTGACGGGTGCTTTTATAACGGCCCGTAAGAGAGCGGCGCACCCATGAGGCCAGAGGGCGAATAGCACCATGGGCCAGGTTCCAGCGATGGCGGCCTGGACGAAGGAGCCGTGGGGTTGGAACTTTCTTGCGAGTTTGCCCAGGTCAGTGTGGAGCTCAATGCGCACGCCATTGAACATATCGGTTAAAGTACCCAAGGACAGTAATACATCAGTGTGCATGCCAAGGAGAGTACAGAATGAATTGCGCCTACTCCCAGACTGCGACATCAACGCCGATGCACATGAGCGGGTGTGGAAAGTGAGGCATCGAATACGAGAGACGGAGCGCGCAAAGGTTCGTGGTGCAAATGAGCTCTAATGCTCTGATTTCTTTTTGTGTTTGCACACTTTGAGTGGGTGTCTCTTTGTATGTTGAACAAACAATTGCTCTGACACCCAGGCAGAGGATGGTCGTACAACAGACATTCCATTGCGCTTGATTGTGCCCACACCAACCGCCAGCTGTCTGTAAACAAAGAGATGGAGAGCACGCATGTTGGAGTCGACAACCACTGCTTATTCAACAGTTGTACTCGACTCGCGCGCCTGCTGTTTTGAACATCCCACAAATGCTCGATCATTGTTGACCTGGTCGCATTCTGGGACCCCCGGGATCTTCATCCGCTGCTTGCCCCTATCTAACAGTACATTCGACCACAGGAATGTGTTGCCTCGGAATTAACAATGTGTCTGGATAGGATTCTGTGTCCCTGAGCTAGCTGGGCTGTATCATGCTCAGGAAAGGGCCGCACGTCAATCATCATAGATCATCATAGACTAGAGTACAAGTTGCCTTTTGTTTGTATGATCCAGCTCTAGGAGCAGCTGCATGTACAGTGCTGTAGTGCTGAAGACTTGGTATAGTTAACAGCGCACCAAACAGTGCATGCCTCGTGCCTCGTGCATGTACTGCATCGAGGTAGTCTTTACAATCCACACTATCATCACCTCTGTCAGAGATGCCTGCCGTTTTGTTTGTCGCTTTACCGAAAAAAAATGTCCAGGAATGAAGTCTTCTTTGAGCTTGGCCATCAGGGCTTTGTGGAGAGATTTGACAAAAGCGAAAGCTCCCACAACGGGTATCCATTGGCTCGGAGAGAGAGAGCTACAGGTGTTGTAACTGGATCATCCTGACAACAAACGCGCGTCGCGCAGACATGACAGCGATGCACGATTTGAGTTCAGGATGATTGAAAAATCATGAATAATCTTGTATTCCACAACTTATTGCTCGCTGGATGGACTGAGGAGGGGCGCAGACCAAGGTGCGTACAGTCCCGGTACAGCACACTTTCGATCTCGAATTATACGTTGGCCATATATACGACCGTTTTGAGTCGCTGCCGGGGTAGTGGTGCAGGAGGCCGCTCAAAAGATATGGTAGACACTCGCTAGGACGATGAGCCCCGCTCTCAAAAATATGCGGTGCATGGCCGCTCTTCTAGCACGATCGCTTTTGCTCTGTCATGCGAAGTGGTATGAAATAGTGATCGCCACGCAGGTAGTATCACCGCGGCACACTGCGCATGGCAATAGATTATTTCTCCACACGCCCAGATCTCTCGTTTTCATATGAGTAAATTATGCAGCATTGTTTGCAGTAGGTGCATTCCTCAGTTTGCCTTTGCTCGTGTCAATCCTTGTTGGCGGCACAAACTGTTGCCAAAGTTTGCCCAGCTCGCTATACTACGTGTGAACAAGTCGACTTTAATCGTAATTATGACAATGAGCTGGCGTTCAGCACTCTAGAGAATACAGGACAAGTGAAAAAAGGAACACTCGTAGGCGCCTGTTAGTTGGTGGGATGTGGAGTGAACCAAGGTCCTACCACCTTCGCGTGAGCGAAGTGGAGGTATGAAAAATAGACAAGCCACACGCAACTGTTTACTACTTTTTTTTTTTTGGAACTCTACTTCAGCGTCCAAACGCTCATTACCTTCATTGCCACTCACACACAGACGATCCACAGACACATTTCTTCATCGCAATGGCAAAGAGTTCAACCAAAGCAAGGCCCGTGAAGCGCCAAAAAGCTGAATTGGCCGTGGAATCTGTTTCCAGTCAGTCCTCCGACGAAACTTCTGAACAAGGCCATTCTGAGGAGGAAGACCAGGAGGAAGAGGAGCAGGAGGAGGCAGAAGAGGAAGAGGTCCTGGAAAATGAAGGAGACAGTGATGACAATCTACAGGAAAGTAAGGACGAGGATCAGAAGGAAGAGGAGGAAGAGGAGGAGGAGGAGGAGGAGGAGGAGGAGGAGGAGGAGGAGGAGGAGGAGGAGGAGGAGGAGGAGGAGGAGGAGGAGGAGGAGGAGGAGGAGGAATTTCAGTCCAATCTAACCTTTGGGCAGCTCGGACTCGCCTCGTGGCTCGTCAATGCGCTTAAAGCTATGTCCATCAGCAAGCCCTCAGAAATTCAAACCAAGTGCATCCCTGAGATTCTCGCAGGAAAGGATGTCATTGGAGGTGCAAAGACTGGATCGGGAAAAACTGCCGCCTTTGCGCTGCCCATTCTTCAGAGACTGTCCGAGGACCCATACGGTGTCTTCGCTGTCATTCTGACACCCACCAGGTACTTGGACGATTCTGATCATCACGCCGATCACGCTGCGGGCATCTTATGAACCAAAACAAACCAGATATTAACACTGTTGCGTTATCATAGAGAGTTGGCATTTCAAATCGCTGAGCAGTTCAACGTTCTTGGAAAAACAATCAACCTTAAAGATGTGGTCGTTGTTGGAGGTTTGGACATGATGACCCAGGCGATTGCGCTCTCTAAGCGCCCCCATATTATCATCGCCACTCCCGGCCGTCTTCGCGATCACATCAACTCGTCAGGAGATTCGATGAACCTGTCCCGTGTCAAGTTCCTGGTTTTGGACGAGGCGGATCGACTGCTCACAGAGACCTTTGCTGACGACTTGGGGGGTATTCTTGAGGCCTTGCCCAAGAAGCGTCAAACTCTGCTCTTCACGGCCACTATGACGGACGCTGTTCTCGAACTGGCTGGTCCCAGCCCTGAAGCAGCGAGCGGAGAGTCGACACCATCAAGTAGCGCTAAACCACTTCCATTTGTGTACGAATGCAAGACAGCGGTCTCGACGGTGTCAACACTCAAGCAGTTCTATATCTTTATACCTTCGCACCTTCGGGAAACATACCTCACATGCCTTCTTCGCTCCGAGGAACTGACCAAAAAATCGACGATCATCTTCACGGGACGCTGCAGGACAGCTGAAACGCTACGAGTGATGCTGAGAGAACTTGGCATCGCATGCACAGCTCTGCACTCGGAGATGTCACAGCAGGAGCGACTGAACTCACTTGCGAAGTTCCGTGGTGGCATTACGAACGTGCTTATCGCCACTGATGTCGGTTCTCGGTGAGTTGTTTGGTCTTGAGACGTTGGATTTCTTACTACCATGGAGTTATTGTCGAGCAGGAACTAATTTGTGGGCAACACGACCTTGCCGTTTTCTGAAAATAGTGGTCTGGATATCCCAAGCGTGCTTCTGGTCTTGAATTATGACATCCCAAGGGACCCAACAGATTACATTCACAGAGTCGGTCGTACTGCTCGTGCTGGACGAGGCGGTCAAGCCGTCTCAATGGTCACTGAGCGTGATGTCCAGCTGGTGCAAGATATTGAAAGCAGGATAAGTAGGTTTTATCCATTCGAAGAGTAGCGTTGAGAGATTCCTTGGATGCACGTATATTAATCACTCATCACGTCAAATTCTCGTACTGCTAGACAAAGTCATGTGGGAGTACCCCATCTCTGAGAATAAGGCGCTCGAGCTTTTGAGCGAGGTTACCTCTGCTAAACGAGCAGCCAACATGGTGAGGGAACTAACCAACTGAACCCATATGCGATCAAAATAAGCAAGTGAATTTCAGCGCTGACACCGCATTCGTGTACCTTTCGCCCTAGGCCCTTCACGACAACCAGTTTGGCGAGAAGAAGAGAATCCGTGAGCAAAAGAGGCAGGCTCTTGCGGAAGCACGGGACCCCGGTTTAAAGTCTCGGCATCAAAAGCCTAAGAGCGGCAAGCGGAAATCGGGTGCCAAGTAATACTCAATAAACATCGCCAGATATAAAATTCTACGCCTGCATGGAGGTTTAATGAGATAGTCTGACTAATGAAGTCATTCTGTCACCTTCCACTAGAGCTGGTTTAACTATACAAAAGACGATAACGAAGACTGCTGAAAGGACACTGAGAAAGAAGAAAGGACACTGAGAAAGAAGAAAGCAGGAGTCTAATGAAAATGATAAATGCTGCACAATGTGTCCTGTTGATCGTTGGTGAGTGGTCATGGTCGATGCTTGATCCAATGCTCGCTCACTACACTGCTGTATTCCAACGGTGGTAAAGTGCCCGTGCCTTCTCAGTCCGTGCCTCTCAATAGCTAGATCCTTTAGAAACCAGGGGGAACGATGCCCGAAGCCTGCTTCTTTTGCTGGCCGGCAGGCTGAGAGAGCATCTATTGGTTTTGATAAACGAAGTCGTGGTTAGTGCCTGCAACTTCAGAATGTAGCACGGTACCACGGCGGAATCAAAAGTTATCTTTGAAATACTAGGAAAGTAGTGGGTCATACCTGGTTCGACTGCTGCTGCATCTTCTCGTACTCGATCAGACCCTGCTCGTGCTCAAGCTCAATCATGAGAGGGAGCACCAAGAGAAGAGCAC
This sequence comes from Mortierella alpina, assembly GCA_029449245.1. Taxonomy (NCBI): domain Eukaryota; kingdom Fungi; phylum Mortierellomycota; class Mortierellomycetes; order Mortierellales; family Mortierellaceae; genus Mortierella; species Mortierella alpina. The sequence continues at coordinate 859,485 of JANATF010000004.1, read as the reverse complement.
TGGTGGTGAGGACCCAGGCAGAGTTTCCAAGGAAGTTGGCGCTGGTCTTTCCCCAGCCGTAGATAGACGAGCACTTGTCCTTGATGGACTTGCGGGTCTTTGCTGGGATGACGTCCTGCAGTGCCCAGACACGATCGAGAATCGATTCGATGTTATCGACGTCGTCCTCATCCTCGTCGGATGAGTAGACCGAGGAGGCGTCGGTGTACTCCTCCTCCTCAACGTGATCCAAAGAGACTTCCTCGAGCTTGACCATGATGTGTGAATGTGGTGTGTGTGGGTGAGTGTGAGGGAGAGGAAGAGCGTTTGTGATTTGGCGAGAGCGATGGAACGGCACACCTCACTCTTACCTATGCCGACGCAGGAAGCAGTCCGGCTAGTCCGGTTTTTGAGAGATCAAAACAACGCTGCGCGCGCGATCACTCAGCCTTCCCTGACTGCCATGCCTACTCTCTTTTTCCCTCTCGTTCCCACTCCCACTCACTCCTCTCACTCTATGTCCGCTCTCTTCAAATAACACCGCGCGTGTTTGTGCTTTCAACACCTCATCTCTCAGCGCCTGGCCTGAACATTCCTTCTTATACCTTCATCATCAGAATCCCCACCCACCTCTCCATCCATTTCGCAGCTCGCCACGCCTCACACGGCTTTTACTCCAAGTGGATTTTGCACCTTAACTCGCCAGCCTCGTAGTGAATCATTCTCGCGCTCAACATCAACTGCAGGCACCGCACTGCCAGAGCAGGGTAGTTATCTTACATCCGCTGTCCCAGTGCATCTTTCGGAGCCTATGGAGACTGACAAAGAGCCCTCCACCACAGCGGGTGAGGTCGCATTGTCTGAGCAGGCGCCTTCCATCGCAGCCAACGAACCCATCGCGTCCGTTACTTCCACAGTCGTCTCGGCTTTCGAAATCAACACCACGGCGACCCTCCTGCCGCTGGACTCAGCTGACGTTCGAAGCGATATTGCGCACAAAGTAGTAGTCTCAGGCTCGGACACCCCACTAGCTTCATCCGGTTTGCCCTCAGCACCTTTGGATACGTCTGTGATCAACCTCAACAACGACGCAACTATGCCGTCCCCAGTACCACAGGTGGCATCGACACCGAGTACGGATAGCGCAACCAGGGACGATGCCCAAGAAGCTGTAACAGCAGCAGCTAGTGGGAACCTCAGTAAGGAGAACTCGGAGACTATCAGCGGCACAACACAAGGTAGCAATACACAACATGACGCTGGTTAAACCCAAGGCGCATATTCACATCAAGTCGCTCCTTTTTTAGATGAATCTAATCGAACAGGCTCAGCGTCCACTTCGACCGTGGGCGATTTACTATCGAAGCTAGCGGATAGTACTACACAGGGTAACACTCGGGACAAAAGGAACGCATATCTTCATCGCTTGCCGAAAGCCTTACGTTTATTCATTTTCCGACGCACTGCGTAGACCTTGACCCACCTCGTACGACACCCAAGGCCGCATCATGGCAGGACATCATGATCAACATGTTGTCGGAGGTAATCTTGTTAGAGTCCATGGCAAGGCAGGAAAATCAGTTGAGAGTTGATCCGTGTGTATTTATATTGATTGCATTTTTCGTTCACAGCTTGGATTCGAAGAGTCGAGTCGAATGCTATCTGCAGAGGAACTCGTGCTCTCATCAACGCAAAGAGAGAACGCTCCTAGCATTATCGCAAAGTTTTCGAAGCTGTTGCAGGTACGCGGCTTGTCGACAATGAGCGATGTTGATGGAGGGCTGTAGCTTACGAGCACTTCGGCTAATCATTGTTTTGCACTTTACCGCTGTCCACTCTTCAACTGTAGCATTCCGTCTCGAGCTCACAGAGTTCGTCAGAATCAACGGACGGGATCATAGGGGGATCTAGTAAACGCCATAATACCAGCTCTTTGGACGAGGATTCCATGTACTTTGAAGGTCAAGATGCAGCTAAGCGGCGGCGAGTGGAGGATGCTCGTGACAGGATTCAGGAAAATGCTTCCAGAGACGAAATTGCGGACCGGATGGCCGAGTTTATGGCCGCGAAACGGGAGCAAATTAATGAGAGTAACAGACAAGAGTTTCTCAAAGACCGCGGCATCGCAGAAGGCACTGCAGAGGGCTCTCTGGATTCTTCGGGGATTGAAGACGATGGTTGCGCTAGAGTTGATGCCAGGAAACTCAACAGAACCATTCAGATGAAGCTGGAAACTGTCAAAAATGAGGCGTTAATGAAGACGAACCCAAAGCCGCATGCTCAAGCGAGTGAAACAGTGTCATACAATGGTCTAGATGAGCGCTTAAGGAATATTCAAGTACATCTCAATCTTCGGCTCTGTAAGTGGATTCATCCCTGCCTCTTATCGTTGACGTCGCTCGTCTATCGCTGTCAAAGATCTAACATGGCCGCCTTGTGTATAGCTGCCCTCCCCGCATGCACTATTGCAGAGCGGATCCGGATCGTTGAGGACGTCATTATTCAGCTGGAACGAGATCATCCTCTTTGGTCCGCCTTACACTTTAATCAACCTAACCGCATGGTAAGCACATACACTGAATAAGCCATGGTGGGTTTCCGAAGCTTGCCAATATTATATCATGATACTGATTATTGATGTGCATAACTAGTTCCCACCGCCCCCATCCGTCACAACTGTTAGCAGGAATGCAAGAAATGAGATTATCATGACAGGAGAGCACCTTCATACGACATTAATTGAGAAAGGGGATCTCTCAGCACACCCCGCATCTTTGGCGCAGTACCCATCCGTGGGAATGTCCCGATCGGTTTCGGGGAGCCAAGCAGGACTTTCAGATGTCAATTCCCGATCGGCACCCAGTGTCAGCAACAGTGCAGCAGGTGATATACACGGATCTGTCGCCTCTGGTGCTGGTAGAGCAGGATCAGCAACTCCCGTCGGCGCTGGCGGCTCTGCCACGGTTATTAAATTGAAGCGACATGGTGGCGCAGGATCGTCTTCATTGGCCAGGGCTGTGCAGCAACAACTGGCCCAGAGGAAAGCGAATGCTGCCAGCGGCGGCTACACGATCGACGAGTCCAAAAGCACATTTTCAGCACATAACAATGGCTCTGCCCCTTCGTTCAAAATCGCACCCAACCCACATCATAACCCAGCAGCTGATTTTGGAGCTCATTCATCAAAGGCTGGAGCTGGATCACTGCATGTTTCCAGCGATGGCTCAAGTCCTGGAAGCTCGTTTTCACCTATCATGGGCTTTTCCGACCCTCTCAAACCTGGCGTCACAGGGAGAGGTCCGATCAAATCAAGGAGGAAATCCATTGCTAAAGGACTCGACTCGGCCTCAGGCATGCCGTCCATTCCTGGAACTCACACCGGCAACATCCTCGGAACCAACCCAGGAATTGGTGCCTCTTCCATAATGTCGAACAGCCAATCCGCCTCACTGTTAGAATCTCCTGCAGTTACCAAATCCAAAGCAGCCTCAGCCAAAAAACCGCGCAAGAAGAAAGGTGATGACATTGGAGAGGAGCCATCATCCACAAAGCCTAGAGCGGGTGCAGGGCGAGGCAAAGGCGGATTTGGATTAGGGAAAGGTGGCGGTCGGCCCGCCATGGGACTTGGGCTGGGGAAAGGCAAAGGAGGCGCTTATAGACAAGAGTTGCTTCGTCGCGCAGAAGTTGAGCAGTTTGATGACGAGAGCGATGAAGGCATGGACGACGGCGATGCCTTCCAAGCCAGCACAGTGACTACCTCGGGAGTAGGTAGAGCATCAGCGGCGGCTGCAGGCAATGGGAGCTCTGGGACGTTCGCGAACGACAACTCTGCACTTGCACAACTTGTAAGCAGTGCTCTTAAGGACCACGCCAATTCAGCAACAATAGCACAGCAGCAACAGCAACTGCAGTCGACAGTCAAGGCAAAGAAGCAGCCACGGAAACAGGCGACGCCAGTCAAACCGCCGCCTGTCCGCAAGTTTGGAGGGAAGAGCTTTGGTATGGCAGGAGGCGAGAGTTCTGGGAGCAGTAGCAATGAGAGCAGTGATGGCGAAGGCAGTAGTGGGTCCCAGAGCGACTCGTCGTCGAGCGGCAGCATCAGTGGGTCGGATGGCGCTGACTCGGACTAGGAGCGGGTTGTGCCTGAAAAATAAAATTCAAACGCGCGAAAAAAAAAAAAAAAAAAAAAAAGAAATTGTTGGACGTGTTTTTTTTCAAACTTCTCCTCCTCTGCATGTTGTTATTGTGTTCTCTGTGCTCTCGTTTGTTTTCCCCCTTTTTTTTTGAACCCCACGCTTTTTTTGGTCTCGCATCTCCTCCTCACCCACAAATCAACACTTGCACCATGGCTGCATCCTCATCCAAATCCAAATCAGCCTCGGCCACGGCCAAGATCGAGAACGTGGAGACCGCCACGACCACCACCACCACCACTGTCACCACCGTCGAGGAGACCGTCGCCACACTCGAGGTCGTCCAGGGATCGAGCTCGTCTGCTACTTCCGCCCAACGCGAACTCCCCATCTTCAGCAATGTCCTGATTGCCGACGCCACCCTCTCGACCTCAGTCCCCGTTAAGCCCAAGACTGGACGCGTCAAGGCTGGCACAGGAAAGGGCGCCGCCTCCGTCGCAGTATTGAAGATCAACGCCCCCAAGTCAGATGGCGAGGTTGTTGTGATGCGCAGGATGGACACAGATCTAATTAACGCAACCGCCATGTACAATGCTGCATACGCCCCCGTCTCTGCAGACATGGAAAAGAAGGAGACCCAGTACTTGGTTGACAAATACGAGGCCCAGGGAGCTGTCCTCGAGAAGGCCGGCGGCAGAGATTTTGCAGGAATCTGGTAAGCTCAAGATTCGTGGATGTGCTTTCTCTTGAGAAAAAGGCGCTACTGTGCCCGTGTATTGTCACGCGAATATTGTCCCATCAAGAGAAAAAAAACGTGGTTATACGCGCCATGTGGTTACGTAGGGTTGTTGGCGATGTGGTGTCACCAACCGTAGGCGCCATGTGGGAGAAAACTTTCTTGTTGCTAGTGTCTTTGCTAATCAGACAATTTTGTATATTGCTCGGTAACGTAGGGTGACCGTCCCACAAGGTAACGATCAACAGCAGGCAGATGATGACATCTATCCTCAAACCATTATACAGCTGCCTTACTGCAGGACACTGCATTGTGTGCATGATGCGCATTGCTTCACAATATTCATCTGGACTCTTTCTCTTGTGTATTTTCTCCCCAGCTCAAGACCTCGCCATGGAATACGGAATCAGCAAGTTCATGTTGCCACTTTTGGACGCACCCAAGCGCAAGAGCACCATCAAGGCCGCTTCGGCCTCGACATCGGCAGTGGAGGAGAAGAAGGAGGAGGGGAAAGGCGCAGTTGCTGTCGTTATTTCTAGTCAGGAAACCATTGTAGTTGAGGAGAAGATTGAAGAGAAGATTGAGGGCAAAAACGAGGACAAGGTCGAGGACAAGGTCGAGGAGAAGATCGAGGAGAAGATCGAGGAAAAGATTGAAGAAAAGATCGTGGAGCAGATCAAGATTACCACTACTGCCGAGAACACCACCCAAGAGGAAGTGAAGTCGGAAGAGGAAAACAACGATCTCGGAGACAAGGAAGACGAAAGGAAGGAGGTCGTGGAGGAAGACGAGGAAGCTGGACCGTCTAGCCCCAAGTCGACCGTCATGAAGCGCAGAATCGAGGAGCTTGAGGATCAGGCAACGCAGGACAAGAAGAGATTCAGAGGACTGATCACTGTTGCTGTCGGCATCGCTGCTGTTGCTGCCATCCCTCAAATCCTCCCTTATTTCTCTTGAAGCGCTGTCGCGTGAAGAGCCTTTGGCCGGTTGACGAGCAAGAATCAGGATGCGATTACCAATTGCTTTCGTTTTCTATTTCCTCGACAGACCCTGTGCCGCTTTTTGCAATGCCTCAACAGCCTCACAACAACGGACTTGCCTATTTATCGTCCCTCCTTTTCAACTTTTTTCTCTTCTTTCTTCCGCCATTGTACTGATATTACTCTATGGACATTCATCTTTCTGTGCACACCTTCCCTTTATACTTTGTTTATGCCTGATTTATCTCTATACGTTATTCCTCAGCTTCTTTGCCTTGTTTGTTTTGATATCCCCTAGTCCTTTTTTCGGCCATTTCTATATATTTTTTTCCAGCAGAGGATATGTTTGCTGCCAATAATAAACGCGTAGGAATTCTCTTCTGCCTGGACCTGCGCTCGCTCTCCGTAGATTTATGGGCTGTAGATCCAATGGTCAAGCTCTCTCGAGCGCGAATCGGATAAACAACGATAGTTCGCTACGCCTCTCTTGATGTCTAACGCGCCCAATGGCAGGAATGAGAATGTCTATTTATTCCATTTATAACCTGTTGTGTTCATCGCGTTTGCTGTTTCCGGATCTTCATCCGCGGAAGAAGTGGCCCAGACTCAATACGGCTTCTGATTTCGAGCCAGCACTCCTCACAGTGGACCACTGATTATTGCATGTAATAGAACGGAAGAACAGTGCCGTAACAAAAGACTTGCGAAGTGACAGCAGCATGTGGAAGAAGAATCTGTATCACCATGTTTTTACCACAATATTTGTCCGTCCCAAAAGGCGTAGAACTGTACGGCTGCCATATGATGATTCACAGCCTGCCTGCGTGTCGCCAAATACCCGTGTCTAAGCAGTGCTGTAATCGACAGTTTCCGTCAAAGCCTGTCCTCAAGCCCTCGCCCAGCTCGCGCCCCAACTTTGTGTTCTTTGAAGGTTTGTCGCCTCTTGGGACAAAGGTGATTTGTGCAGGAGCTTTCAGGAAGAGGAGTGTTTGGTCTGTGTCAGACGCCCACTTTCTAAAACAAGGCCGGTAGGCTAGACTACGGTACATACCATAGTGGATAGATAAAAAAATATACATGGACATTCCCTCGTTCTTGTTTGTGAAGGTCGCTTGCAGATATAAAGTTCTCATGCACGTAATCTTTCTCCACAAATATTCACTCACTTGTGTAAAGTAAAAAAACGGCAGAGAAGAATAAACGCGTCGCGTCGCACAGAGCATGTCACTTTCTCTCTGTCTAAAAGGCAAAGTGAGGCTCTCATTTGTTCTGCTCTGATTCTCATGTTTCTCTCTGGTCCTCGTTCGCTGTTTTTTAATGCCAGAGCTCACTTCAATGGGGAGGCGCATAGTATTGTGGTTGTGATTTTTTTCCCATGGGTCATTTTTCTGTCGCCAGGTAATATTCGCTCAGCAATTGTTTCCTTATAATCAATCCCGTCTGTCATCGCTATGTCGTTCCCAGTCGTAAGCAAAAACAACATGCTACCTCTAATCGATAAATGAGAGCAATGAAGACCTGTGAAAAAAAGGACGTGCTTGAGAGAGAATGAGTTGGTGTCCCGAAAGTGGATGATGTGGGATGATAGCTGCAAATACACATCATTTGATGCTATTGCTCCTTCCACTCACCATTGACAAACTAGCCTCTTTACGGTCAAAGCTGCCTGCGGTTTCATAGGTCTACGCATTGATACAAGGGAGTTGTACTCGGATGGCCTCTTAATGCTTACATGTGTTGCTATAAAGTGAACAAAACAGTAGGAATGAATGGACTGAAAAAAAAAAATGTTAACAGTGCAGCAGGTCCGCTGGGTAAGAACGGAAAGAAGTAGGGCGCAGAGCAAAGGTGGACTACAAATCAGCAGCGGCAAACTTTGCCTGCAATGGTCGCAACCAACCTGACCGACCGGTTGAAATGGAACTGTTGTGTAACAAACATTTCGTGGGCGCTGTAGCCCTATCTCTCTTCTCGGGCTGCAAAATTTGTGAATCGAAGCCTTCTGAACTGGCCACCGTCTGTCGCTTTGTCGGCTTTCACTCTCGATGCACTGTGTCAAGAGCAGAGGACTAATAATGTGAACTGGCAGAAAGAAAAAGCAACTGTCCCTATCCTAAAATGAGCAGAAGCGTAACAGCGTAACATCATTTGGTGAGATTGGATCTCTTTTGAAAACTGTGCACACTCGTTACTTCGAACCGAAGTCTCTGCAGCTACAGATATAATATGTGTAAAGTCGCAGGGTCCAGTCGAAAACTGTTACTCGCAACGCCCCACACTGCAGCCCATGACGAACACTGTAACATTGAAAATGGGGAGTAGGACAACGTGTGGTGTCAATTTTACAAACGCGCCTCTTGTGTGTTGTGCGCATCACTCAGGGCGCGAGTATCGCCTCTTTCCAGGACCTTGGCATGTGAAGAGAAGGCTACCGTTCCTCCCCCTATGCTCTGTTGGTTACGCGAATATGTTGCATAGAAAGGCGAGGGAAGCAAACGATCAGCGCTTGTTGGCACTACCATCCCGCTCGTGTTGTGACAACTATCAAGGGTGAGTTAGCCTAGCAACCTCACCGTGAGGAAGATTGCGCCTGCTTGTGCAGTCAGGCAATAGACAATGAGACCAGACGGACCGGGGTATTCAGCGGATCTACTACTGTTCTGTACTTTGTGCACACATTCTCTGTGGTCGTTTAATAACGCGTGCTTTGAATAGAGTAACATGCGAATGGTTATGCAATGCAATGCGCTGAAAATTTTTTCTACCGGTCCAACGGTCCAGCAAGGTTTCTCCTCGTGCAGGACGAATTTTTCGATGGAAGAACCACTCGATGTGATTCATGGTACTCTGCGAGATATTCATTGAGTGGTGCATCATGACAAGGTGTGTACCATACAATAGAGGTCTTCATGGAGCAAAGCGGCCACTTCGCGCTGTAAGGAATGTTTTTGGTCAGGAACTGCGGACGCAGACTCTTGAGAAGAACAGTGTGCCAACAAATAGATTGTTCCTGGGACGCGCCGTTGTTAAAAAGACTTCAATCGTTGCTTCTAGGTCAAGGGGTGTCCCTTGACCCGTTCCTACTTTGTTGAGGCGAGTAATTGGTGAACTGTGGCCTACACGCACGCGCATCCCAACATCTTCCTCCATAAGGTTGTGGAGTTGGGTAAATCATTACAAAACAGAAAGTGCAGAGGAAGGGGGGGCTATCGGGCCTCATGGTACTATTCAGTTACATCCGCCTTCTTCATCGATGGTCTACCCCTGTAACTACTATGCGATGGGCTCAATCATCGCCCCCTTCCTCTATCCGCGATACGAGTATGGTCTCGCAAACTGACATGTGTGTTTTTGTGCACATTACCTCGGTGGCCTGATGTTCATGTGCACAGTACAATAGTAATAATTCCTGCAATGCATTACAATACAACAGCTTGTGCCTTGCATTGTAAGGCCATCGTGCTGGACGATAGACAATCCTCCAACCCGGTCTCCTCCTTCGTGCTCGTCGTACAATCCACTCGATGGCTATGGTCAATTTTGTACTGTTTCTTCGCCACTGCAACGATAGTGTCTGCGCGCCTGAAGCATGTGCGGCGTTGGTCTCTTCGCCGCTAGCTGAGGGGAATCGATCGGGGCCTTTCTCAGACAAGAGGAGGCAGTATAAAATAGGCCAATCCAGAGGTCTCTTTGTGGGTACAAGAAAGAGACAAAGGGGATGAGAGCGCCTTTCATGCATGGCGCCGTACCAGCAGTTCTACTATAAGAAAAGGTTTTGCCTTGTACCAATGCTGCTATTTACTTTACAATACTACAAGATACCTTCGACGGGTCGAATGCGATTACCCAGAATTGCATTCATTCAGTCAATTCAAATTTTGCCGCCGAAATAAGTTTGCTCTCCACAGGAGGATATTCCGCTGCTCCACATATGCCGTGGGTTTGAACGGCATAGACTAGTCTGCCCACTTTTGGTCTACGGCCCATAGGAGGATCATCGACAGCCATGATATTCACTACCTCATTCACTACCTCTTGAACACAGAATCCGCTCAACAAAAATCTTTGCAGCTGCCCAACGTGTTACTCACACAATATGCCTCATGCCTACTCTACAAAGCACCAGAGCATGGGCTTCCACGACGAGGTCTGTTTGCACTTTGCCAGGGTCACCAGCCATCACCTACTCCTAAGTCTTGACGCGTATAAAAGGCGCTTTTCTCACCGTGCCTCGCATTTTTTTTCCTCACCCTCCAGCAGTTCCTTCTCCTCAGTACAAGCAATCCCACTCCAGCAATCCCATCCAAAATGAAGTTCATCACCGCCATCGCCGCTCTCTTCGTTGCCACCGTCGCCAACGCCCAGGTCACCTTCACCGACTGCACGAACGGCGCCCCCACTGATATTAAGATTGACACCTTCTCGATCTCCCCTTACCCTCTCTGCGTCGGAAAGGAGGTCTGCGCCACTGGAACCGGTGTCTTGAGCACCCCCGTTGTTGCTGGCGCCAAGCTGTCCATCGTCGGAAAGTACCTTGGACGTATCGTCTACAACGACAACCATGATCTGTGCACTCTCATGACTGCTCAGGGTCACCCTTGCCCCATCCCCACCACCTTGACCTCCATCACTGCCTGCGTGCCCGTCAAGTCCACTGCTCCTGCCAACGTAAGTGCTTCTTTTACCGGCCAACTCCTGGCGCCCGACCGCCTGCTAGGTCCGATTGGCAATGATTGTATGCCACAACGTCTCTAACATGTTCAATGATCTTTTCTTTTCTGCGTGTGTCCTTTTGTGCGTGACTAGATCCCCGTCCAGTTGACCGTTCAGGCCACGAACGGAAACAACCACATTCTTTTCTGCCAGTCTGCCACTGTCACTGCCACCAAGGCCTGCTAAATCCGCCAAACAATACGAGTGACCATGACCCAGCTTCTCGAAGCTCGAATTGGCCGGCGTTCCTCCCAGATCGCCCTGTAAAAGAGAATATACATAAAAGAACATGTACAGAAAATAAAGCGCGCTTTCAAATTGCTTGTGTACAAGCAATCATGATTGCACAAAAAAAATTGAGCGTACTGTAGCGCAAACTTGGCCAAAAAAATATTGTACAGTCGTTCCTGATGAGGAGCAATTATTTTCTATCTCTTCCGAGGAGGATAGCAGCGGTAGCGGTTACTATATAGCCTAACCGACCATAGTTGCAAAATCGTTAGTGTACGTGATTCTCCACTATCATACAAACGTTTCCAGAACTGAAAAAAAAGGTTACCTTGCGACTATAAATTTTCTTCGTGAGGTCAACCCACGACTAAGTGCGAGAGAGCGCTGCAGGGCGCCGCCGTGTTGTGAGCCAACTATGGCCGATGCGGGCGATGTTATGGCCGCCCAGGGTATCCCTGTGGATAAACCTGTTGCATGCTGGAGTCACGCAAAAACATGACCGCATCGTGGGCTTGGCGACCCAAGCATCGCAGCTCGGGCAGATTGACGAGGTCCTAAACTCGTCCGCAACAACAACGACATGGCCAAGCGCTGTTGCCTATAGAGGGTGGTCAAGAGTGCGAAAATGGTGTCAGCATTATCATCTATGCACGCGTACTGTGTGCATCATGCCATAAAGCCGCAAAAGACGAGCAACGTGGACGTGTTACCTTTCTGTAGAAGAAGCCCATTAACGAAGTGTGAAGAGACGACAGCTTTGTGTGGGTGTTGAACCGAGCACTCCCGTACACAAACAAAGTCTTCTTCATACCAGGGACCACCCTCCTGTGCAGCTGGTTCATCTCCCCGTCGAGGAGTGCTAGCCTGAGCAGACCGGTGACGGCAAAATCATACTCGGCTCGAAATGACTTTCGGCGCGCCCAGTTTCTCTTCTTGTAGGTATTGCAAGAGTAAAACTCGCGCAGCTTCAGAAAGGCTCTCTCCCACGCTCGGAGGTGCTCCTTGACCGCTTGGAATCTTCCATCGCCGAAACCAACCATCTTGTTCTGGATATCGTTGATGGACCCGTTGGACTGAAACGCAGCAGCCAACCTGGGGGCTGGGTGGGATCTGGGAATGGGCGGTGGCCCCTCCTTGAGCTGGTTCATCACATAACGATCCCGGAAGATGGGCGCGTAAAGGGCCGCGCGCTTGACCGTGAGGACAGCGACCTTGTTCGGCATCGTAGGATCGATGTTGATGCCGCAGCCCGCTGCTGACACGACCTCTCCAGGGTCAATACCCACCACAGGGACATTGAGGAGGTTGGCGCCGAACGCATTGGTGATGTCTTGCGGAAGAGGGAACATCTTCTCGATGTCCTCGATCACGTTCTCTGTCTCCGGCATGTGGAATCTTTCAGGAGGAGGACACGGCTTGCGAAGATCAAACGCCAGGACTTGGAACTCGCGGCCGTTGGTTCGTATCATCCCCTGCGGCACATAATACAACGTTTGTGCTGCACTCGTAGGCAGAGCCGGCGGACTTTGCTGGAAATTTTGGCCGCTTTGCCGTGCCCTAGACCGACGTTGGCGGAAGGCCACAACTGCGGCGGTATAGTTCCGGAGGTTGGGCAAGACAAACACATCGGGAATTAGGACAGGGGCAGGGGCGGGTGCGGGGGGGCCAGCCGCAGGAGCAGGGCCAGCCGCAGGAGCAGGGCCAGCCGCAGGAGCAGGAGCAGCGCCGCCACCAGCCGCAGGGGCAGGAGCAGGAGTGCTCATACCAGGCCAGGCCCCCCCTAGCACCAATTGGTTCATCGAGATTCGCTTCTTATCGTATGAGGACAGACGAGCCTTGCGTTGGTTGCCAGGGACTAGTTGGCCAAAGAAGAGCATCTCGACCACTTGGCCGGTGTTCTGGGTCATGACCTGTGCCTGCTGACGCGTGCAGAGGGTTTCTGCAGCCTCTCGACGAACCTTGCTCCATTTTGCGGGATTTCGGGAACTGTTAGGTGTCCACAACAAGTCCACAAGAGACGTCTCTGATAACATCATGAACGTGTCCTCGAGTTTAGCCTGAGGAGTGAATGCAATGCGCTCAAGTGGCGGCAATCTCTGGTTCATACTCCAAAACCTCCAAATGAGATCGACAGTACTGATGTTGGAGCCGTCCAGCCCAACTTCTGGGCCACTGTTGCATGCAAGAGCCTTTGGTCATATTCAAGATGGTAGAGGAGAGAAAAAAAATAAGCCTAGTCAGCAGGTGTGTGCAAATCATCGGTGGTTTCTAAAAGAATAACGAAATACAAAAAAAAAAACACCAGACAATACCTTGACATTCAAGCTCGGGAACAGCTCAATAAAGTGGCGCCGCACCAGATTGCCAACCTCTCTTGCCATCTCTTCTCTTGAGTGTTTTTCAGCCGCAGACTTTGACACGAAGATCACTGGATCTTGCTCGAGATGTCGCACAAGGAACTTGACCATATCCCACGCTATCTGCTGCCTGTCGTCGCTCGGCGGCCTTCCACCGCCTGCTGCTATACGTTCGGCTAAGGATGGGACAGGAGGTGGAGTAGGCGGAGGAGCAGTTCCTGCATCGGCATGGGGGGTGGCGAGGCCCTCGACTCTGCGACGCTTTTGTAGATGGCCATTGCCTATGGTTATCTTGGGCAACATCTGGCTTGTGCTCGCGAAAAGACTTGCCATGTTCTGGCAGATCACCTGCATGTCGTTCGTACTGAGGAGTGGATCTAGCCACCGTTGGCGATATGCCACGTCCCCTGCTGAATTGGAGTTGTGATTTTCCAGTCTGATGGAGATGTAAAGAGCAATAGCCTGCAGCATGTAGGACCGAATGTTGTTCAGCGCTGTCACGGCATCGTTGATGGTCTTTTCCATAAGGGATCTCTGGTCGTCATTGAGCGCAACGCCGACAGGTCCTACGGCATGCCGAAGCTTGGCTTTCAATGACCCCACAGACAGTGTTGAGGTCTGGAAGACTCTTTCCATCGCATGCTTGTAAGTTGTGATTGGCCTGTGAGTCCTCGGTGGGCCTGCTGGCGCTTGCGCCTGGACGGGCCGTGCGGCTCCACGTCGAACACGGGCAGGGGCAGTGTCCGCTCTAACCACTATGCCCGTATTGGGTCGAGGACGGCGGACTTGAAAATGCGTCCCACCCTGCGTCTGGAGGTAGTTGGCGGGCATTCTTGCACCTAGCGTGAAGTCGTTGATAATCTTTCGATTATATCGCGGTCGATCGGCTTGAGGACTGACAGAGTCGTAGCGGTCAACATGCGGCGGACTGATGCCACAAAAGAGGAAGCGCAGGGTGAAAAAAGACAAAAACCGTTGGTGAGATCTCTTTGTACCTGTCATTAAGAACCATCCACCTAATACATGACACCATGGCTCAAGAACAAAGCATACCTGTGTGCTCCAGACTTGGCAAGCACAACCGGTGCTGGCAGAGCAGGTGTTGGCAGAGCAGGTGCTGGCGGTGGAGGAGGGAGTGGAGTAGGGGGAACACGAGTTCGCCGCCAGCGGCCTTGATGCACTTGTGAGTGCGCCGGGCGACCAGCCCGCCGCATTGTGATCTTGACTCTCTCCAAGTCCACGAGCCTTTGCAACACCGCCTGGTTGATATTGGGGGGCTGCATCACAGCGCCTGGTGCAGCTGGAGCGGGGCCTGGTACAGCTGGAATGGGAGTTTGCGTCAAGCCTGCAAACACAGAAATGGCATCTGTAAAGTTCAGAATGGGTGCAGCGGGAGCAGCTGCACCAGTGACGCTGGTGATGTAAGTGTTGACCACGGTTGTCATAGTTGCGTGGGCGGTGGCGACATTAGTGCCGGTGACGGGAGCGTGGCGACGAAGCTGGGGGGCCAACTCTCTGGCTATTTCTAGGTTCGTGGCGATACCGTAGTTGGTAAACTGGTCGTTGTAGTCGTTGTGAGTGACGATGCCGATGAGCAACAGCTGAAGGTCATTCACCTGCAGGTGTTCGAGGACTTTTTGCTTGTTGAAGAGCTGGAACTTGTTCTTCTTGTTAAAGACTGGGCGGATGAGTTCTCGCACAGACGGGTACACAAACAGATCAGAGTCGTTGCTCAAGGCATACACTTGCTGCCCTAGCTGGTAATGTTCCAAGCAATGTCGAGCTATGCATGGGTCGGCCTCGAAGAGGCACTGGTGAACGCGCCAGCCTTTGTCCTGTAGGAAGTTGCACATAGTCTGTAGCACTTCCCGGGGAACATGCAAAAGACTCTTGGCCTTTCTCTCTATCGCCTCAATGTTGCGCTTACGCAGACGAGGAGGCCGCTGCTGTTGCTGCTGCTGTGGTGCTTGCGGGGTCTGAACAAAGAGTGCGTTCAGCTGTCCCAGACCTCTGGTGTTCCTTGCATCTCGAGCAGCGTGCTCGTGCCGCTTTTCATTCGGGCGATCGCCATCGAGGTGAATGGTAGTACGGGTTTGGTCAAGTCCGATCGCCTCGAATTTTTTGTGGAGTGCCTCAGCGATGTATAGAAGGCGTGCATCGCGTTGTTGTACTTGTCTCCCAGAATTAAAGGCGATGCGAATATTTGCGCCTGCAGTTGCGAGTGCGATGTCGAGTGGCGACTGCCTGGCGACTTTGGCGGCCTCTTCTTGGAGAAGTTTGAAGTAGAGGGCGCGTATCAAAGCGAAGTACGTGCCCATCAAGTCGATGTGCACAATTTTGTCGGCGAAGGAATGAACGTCGTCCTTGGGGACATCGGCGCCGTTCAGCAAAGAGGGAAGACCTCTGACACCCATGTTACATGTGTGTGAGCGCGCGCGTGTGTGTGTGTGTGTGTGTGTGTGTGTGTGTGTGTGAGCGTGTGTGAGAAGGCGTGTGTGAGAAGGCGCGTGTGAAGACGTATGTGAGACGGCGAGAGCGAGAGCGAGTGGGTGTGTAGGCGAGAGAAGGAAGAGAGAGAATACAAACTGGAGAGAGAGAGAGAGCGAGAGGAGCGATGAATGATTGAGAGATATATAAAGAGAGTGAGAATGAAAAAACAAAGGCTTTAGAAGAAAACATACGAGAACTGAGGGGCGAGGTTGAAGGCTGAAAAAAAAGGCGAAGGGAAGCTGCTTGGCTTTTTTGTGCGAGGATATGTGAATATGGCTGAGGTTGGATGTGTGCATGACACTACCACAATCACTGCAGGATTTGAGGAAACAGATGCTCACTCTCAAAGGTCGCGGTCGACACTGTGCATGTGAATATGGCCAGAGTTACTGATGTCGTCCTCGTCAGCTGCAAGGTAAATGCTCCTCAGTGACAAAAAAACAGAGAAGAGTTATTAGTCCGCTGTCGACGGTCTTTGCATATTCACCAGTTCTCATTTCAGAAGCAGCATTGCAAGGCTTATTGCACTTACTCTTGGGTCTTGCAGTGCCTAGGGCAGGTTGAGAAGAAAAGAGAAGAAAAAAGGGTACGTAGGCGTGTCAGTGACCTGCTTTGACTTTATGGGTTGGCAGCACAGAGGACAGAGCAATAGATTAGACGTAGACGCGACGCGACGTACCGTGCTCTATTTTTTTTTCGTTTTTTTGGCCCGAGCCCAATGCACTGGCAGCATACACACAAAGAGGGGGAGGTATGGGGGGTTATTGGTGGGCTGCTAGGGGTGTCTGGCTGAGCTCCATTCTCATCCAGAGGCAGCATTGCAAAGCTCATTGTGCTTACCCCTCTTGTCTTGCTGTGTCTAGCGCAGACTCAAAAAAGAGAGAGGCGAGGAGCGTGTGGCCCCATGAGTGAACTGCACTGTACTTTGCATGAGCTGCAAAAAGGGCTTGCATACTCGCTTTGAACAAGTTCTTTTCCGACTCCTGGCTAGCTCTTCAAAGCCCAAAATGACTCGTCTACTCATGTACGTATGTCATTGTTGCTTCAGTTTCAAAAAGAAAACTTGTCAGCGTCGAGCACTTTCACACGACACTCGCCCGCACTGTTGCGTTGCCCTAAGGCTCCTGGGTGAGTGACGAAATGAGGCATAGAAGCAAAGAGAATGCGCATGCAAGTCGGGACCTGTTGCTTTGCAGAGTGAGGTGAGTGCCGTGCAAAGGTGGAGAGGATAGGAAGAGAAGCGCTTCACGTTGTTGCTGGAGTGGGTCTCCATCTTGGCAAGGCACAGGAATATGCGCTACCATGCGCTACTACGCGCTCGCACGCTCGCACGCTCGCACAAAGAGTTACATGTCAAGGAGGCCAATGCCCTGAGGCCAATGTTGGGAATGAGAGTCGAGCGTGCACATTCGGACCCTCCTTTCTGCTCTTCAGCTTGTTTAAAGCTTTTGGTGAACACCAGGAACGTGTAGGCAGACAGGCTGATGAAGCTCAAAATATAAATATTGAAAAGCGACTGAACTGAGTCAAGTTCGTGGTGTGTGCTCGCTCCCGCAAGTCGCAGCATGGATGGAGGTCTTTGAAAAAGAGTTGGGAGTTGTTTGATATACCTTAGTAGCCGAAGAAGGTGAAGCGTTGGAGATGCGTTGGAAAGAGATGAGACGAGAAAAGAAGCCAAAATGCAGGGGCAGTGTGCCACGCGAGTGTATTAAAAAAAATGTGAAACCATACAGCCACGTTTTCTGGCACTTGTGTGCCTTGGAGGTATCCGCTTGGGTCTACCTTTCACACTGTATGCTGTCAGCATATCGTACTTTATTAACATTAATAGTCGTCAGCTGCATTTTCCTGCTGTGCAGGAATAGCTTGTGTGTTGTAGAGGAGTTGAGCGACAGCAGAGCACTTCGCAAGAAACCCCTGAGAGATACATTAACGGTTACGATGTTCTTTAATGGCGACACCGATGCCTTCACTATGAGCCGCCCTTGGTTCTCGTGCAGAGCGAACCATGACATTGTGCTAGTAGTGTCCAGAACTATGCTTGCTTTTTAACTTTGTGGGCCTTAGTCCTACGACGACATCAGCTTAAAGACTCGTGTTCGTGGGTACAGGTCAAAGTCTCCTCTGTACTTTGTATCCTCTGCAGCACCAGCTTCCGTGAACGAGTATTCGTCCGTGACCCTGATCGATGCCACTTTACAATGTTGTCCTGTGAAATAGTCTACTATAAAACTTGAGTACTGCTCCTGAAATATCACAATGTCCAAGCGCAGGCCATGCAGTTAGTGGTGTATAGAGCAAATGCTCACACCTGGCTCAAGTGGAAAGGCCAATCTGATCTCACTCTTTGAAGCTAGACCTTGAAATGATAAAACGCGAGATCTCGCAAGGAATCAGTCTCTAGCACTTCCTCCATGAATCTACCAATCGAAGTCTCGCCGATTCCAAGTCGAATTCGCCCGAAGTGGTTATTGCTGAAATGCTGATCAGTCTTTTTTTAGCACCGAAGGCGGTGGTCGATTGTGTGAGTCTCATGCTCTTCTTCGTCAACACTCTCTCAGACACCGCTCTTCCTGCTCGAGCATAGCCGACCAGCCTCATTCATTGTGGGGCATAGCCGTTTGTGACGCCTCAGTGCGCTGATATCAAGAAGGCTGCGAGTTCAGTGAGGTGTCCGTGTTAATAAGAGCTTTGAAGAAGTTGCATGAACCAAAAACCAATGCGATCCTTTTGTCACGATTGAGTGGTGATTGGCTTGGAATGAATGCTTCTTCTGAATATCGGACTACAAGGTATGCGCTTGCGCCTGGCTTAAGCAAAGTGGTGTCTGTGAACAAGACCTGGGGATGCGTTTTCGTTGATTGCTATGAATAAAGTGAGATTCAGAGGGTGATGCGAAATGAGAATTCGCAATGGACCCATGAGAATGCCGTGCTGTGAGAAAAACGCTTTCACTTGTACTAAGTAAACCGGTGCTTCTCAGGAGAGTGAGGGGATGCGTTTTTCGATGCGCTTGCTCAGCGTCGAGATTGCGTGAAATGAGGTGATCTTTACAGGGATGTAACTCAGCAACGATGAAGGCTAGAAAGAATCGGAGAGTGAGGGCCTGAACAGCAAAGGATCGTCCATGGACTGTGCTCGTAGTGGAAAAGGAGAAAGGCGTGGGGCAGGGCTGCTATTCACGTACGCGGTGGGCGACTTTGGGTTGTTGGACAATAGCCTGCACGTAAGGGCTTGTGTGCCACGTAAAAAGCGTGTATTAGCAAAGGACATGCATCACCAGCTCCCACCATATGTTACCTATCCATTGCGTTTATGCTCAGAAGGAAGGGCGTTCGTTTATTGGTATGCGAATTTATAGCTCAACCCGGTCCTTGCGCGAACAGCTCCTAGCGTTTACGAAGATTCTTCATTCCGCCATTCGACGTACTCGTCCAAGAGAACGGGCCCTAAAAAACAAGGTTGATGAGCAAAAATATAATTGTCAATGTGCTCAGCGCCCGTAGCAAGAGTTTTAGTTCGTTTGTATCCAGTCTTGTCCCAACTTACAAGCAGAACCGACTGGATCGTAATTTGTAAGATCTTCGGCGATGGAGTCTGAAAAGTCCAGGAAATTATACCACTGGTCCTTGTTGATGACTTTGACAGGATGCTTTGCCTAGTAAACGAAAGATATGCCATATCAGTCACTGATTACAGAAGGTGCATTCACGCTGATGGCTTTTGCGAATCTGAGGATATTCCTACCTCCAGGTAGGCAACAAAGCGTTGCTCATGTGGCCTTCCTTTCATGACAGTACCAATCATAGCGCAAGCGGTCTATTTGCAATTAATACGCGAGACTTGTTAGGATAAAACCAAGTAGCTGCAGACCACTTAAGCGAAAACGAAAGCCAAATATCGTACCTCCAATGGCATGCATTTTTGTTCCGAGTCCTTTGCAAACATAAAGACATATCGATAAAACTCCTTGAAGTGCTTCGGATCCTGAAGTGCGGCAACAAGGCTGGGCATTGCGACCTTCAATTTCTCAGTTGAATCGATCCTAAGTTTGATCAAGGGTAAGAAAGAGAGTGTTCAATTAACAGGCGGTGCAGTGATGTACTCCTTTTCAGCAACCATGCATCTGCAATGATCAAGGCTCAGTAAGCGTCCCACGTACCCCAACTTCGTCATTCCTCTGGTCCACTCTTCCTTGGTGAAAATAGCTGCGTGGCATTTGAGGACACAAAAGGTTTGGTTATCAGAGCTGCTACGTTTTCTTTTTAAGCGATACATGAGTCCAAAACTGCAAAGGCAACGTATCACTTACGCATCGTATCAGCCTGCAAGTGGTAAGCCAAGACAAGCATATCGACCTATTTACACGGATGGGTTAATTAACACCACATCAGTGTATCTTTTTGATGAGAGCATCGCCCGAACGCCTCACAACAGCCCTCATCTGGCAGCAATGTGGTAAGGCAATGGCGTACCACATCCAAGGAGACGTTGATATCCTCGCAAAGTTTGGTAATTCCACCGGGACCTATTTGATCCGCATCGAAATCCTCGTCCTCTTCAAAGCCTTGCACATAGGAAATGGATAATGAGAAATGGGGTTAATTCAGCCCTCGCAAAGAAGCGCAGCCATCACGGCTGATGACAAAGAGAGTGATGAGTGATCAGCACCTGTGTAGGTCTTGAACCATGACAGACATTTCTTGGAGTCGAATGCTTTCTATAAGGAGGAAGTCAAGTTGATCCGGAGGTTAGGGTGTGGTTGACAAAAGTGGATCAGGTGCGGAGAGGTAGGGGTGTGGAAGATGTGGGCTGGGTAGAGGGCGTCCAAGGTTGACAGACATACTTTTGGTGGCAGTGCTGTGGTTGTGGTCGTTGTTGTGTTTGTGCTAGAAGCTGTGGGCGTGGTCGGTATGGATGCTGGCTTGGACCCCAATTTGCTGGCAAGCACACGGGTCTCTAGGTCACTACTCTTTGGCCTGGCGAAAACGTGCCAAGGTCAGACAAGGTGTAAGTCAACTTAGTCGTCTTGAGGCGTGCCAAGTCGACCATGCCAATGCCATGAGGCGTGTGCATTTGCGGCTGCGTGCAAGGAGATGACCCTTACGATGAATGGAATGAGGCTCTAGATGTAGTGTCGACCTTTGCTCCTCTTGATTTGATGCCAACGTCTTTGTTCGTGCTGTGTTTGTTGCCCATGGTCGACTGAATCCCGCCTCGTGTGGTGTTCGCTTTGAATGTAGGCTAAGTCTCCCGGGTATAAGCGCTGCGGTGTTCTCCTGTGTCCGCTGCTCTGCCAGAGGTGATGGTATGTGGAGGAGGGTGAACCAAAGGAGACAAATAAAAGCAAAAGGTGAACAAGGAAGGAGGCAGAGAAAAGGAAACAGTCGGCTGTCTTATTTTCGCGGCCGCAGACCCCCTTTGTGCCGTCTCATAATAAAAATTTGGCCATGGTGATGCTGATAGGGTGCATGTGTGGATCGGGGATTGTGCCGGCTGGCTTGTATAACATACCTCGAACTCTGCTCCTGTCCCAGCCCTAGCGCCGGGCTTATTTTTGGCGTTCGTTTTCGACGCGGCTTTGGTAGTTGAGTTCTTCCGCGTGGCCCTGGCTACCTTGGCAGGAGTTTCCTCTGAAGTATTGTTGGTTCCTTTGCGCTTGGGTGGCATGAGGCAAATGACCTTGAAGATGCTCAATACAAACAGAAATGTTCTGAACGAATTGTGAGGACATGCTGAGTGCAATTTGAACCAAGACATGCCAGACGCTGAATGCATCCAGCATTGATGCAATAGGAGCTCAACATAGCAACAGCTTTTAGTCATCCAAGGAGCTTGAAACAGGTGTAGCTTAAACAGCATTACCATCCGGGCTCCTTGCCACGCCGTAAGGCACCTACCTACCTAGCGCGAGCTGGAAGTTGAAAGTGAAAGAGGCTTGAATTCAAGACTGAAAGGATCAAAAGCCAGCGACGAATTCTAGACCACTTCGTGGCCCGTACGTGTTGTTCGGGATTGGTGTGGCAAGTGAGGAGAACGAATGCAGAAACAAAAGGCATGAGCGTGCTCGAAAGAAGAACGAACTACTCGAGAGCAGTCCTCCAAGTCGTGATTTGCCACCAAATAGAGTTGGCGCCGTTGGATTTCACGTCTGCTGAGTCTGTCGAGATCAACGCGGCAGCCATGAGTTTCAATAGCTCATTTCTTTCTATTACTGTACGCGGGTACCAACGTTGAGACGAGTCGGCGAGGTGCGATGAAAACACCATACTTTGAACGTCCTAGTCTGTCAGACCATGCTAATACAGAGATTGGCACAGGAACTCCAAGCATTCTATCCCGAGATCAAAGCATTAAACCAGTAGAGTGTGGCAAATATAAACACTCTCTGGAAGGAAGACGCAAAAGATCTTACCAGGAGGTATATATGTTATTCCTTCGCACCATGATTTGGGCATGTTATTAGGTTTATGCGCTGTGCCAATGAAATAAATTGCTGCTGCAGAGCGCCAAAAGTCCAGCGAGGCAAGGCTTAGTGCCAGGATGTCTCCTCGCTTGAGGAAGTAGTCATCAGAGCGCTGACTATGTTCCAGAGCCACGGTGCTCATTACCTTTGCATCTTGGTTAGAACGATACTCCACAGAAACACTTGCTTTGGAACGCGGGGGGTTTTGTGCCTTGACACCACATGCTTCATGCTACGGAACTGTTTCGCTGTCCCAATGGGAATTTGGTGGCAGCACTTTTTCGACTGCATGCGGGGCTCATTGCTCCCACGTTTGCTGAGTGTTCTCTCTGTTCTAAAAAGGCTATAGGTTCCCGAGAACGAGCAGAAGAAAACAGGTGGACTCAGAACCGGGAACTGTTAGTGTGCCGAGCAAAATTTGAGTCAAGTGGTTGTAATCGTTACCGCCTCGTTATTGTCGACGCCTTGAGTCAGCAAACTGGGCACAATAGGGACAGGTGTTGCATCTAGGCATGGCATAGCATTATATTAAATCCTCATAGGTTCGGAAATGCTTCTAGAATTTTTCGGACTTTGATGAGTCCCCGCTGGCACTCCTTTCATCTCGGCGCAGTGCCTACCGCCTCTCCATGGCACAATGCTCATCTCAGAAAAAGCAGGTTTCGTTCAGTTTTGGTTTTGAATGAGGTTGAATACAAGCATGTTCTAGTAAAGGATTTTACTCCTTCTTGCCGTTCAAAAGCTCCTGATCCCAGAGATAAACTAGAATTGTAATACAAAAAAAGGATCCCGAAGATGCGTATCAGTTGTAGAACCTCATTCCAAGGGCGCACTCGTTGGCATACACAAGATGTATGCTTATTAAGCGAAACATAGGCAGTTCTGGCAAACTTACGTCCGAGACCGTCTCCTCCGACACGGTTGAGCTGGGTGACGAGGTCGGCAATCTTCTTGATAGCCTCGACCTGCTCCTCAAGGTACTCGGACTCAATAAAATCGCAGAGCTGAGGGTCGTTGTTCTCCTCGGCAATCTTGTGTAGGTTGAGCAGACTCTTGTTGACGTCTATCAGGAGTGGGGGGCCGGAATATATTAATTTCTCTGTGCTTTTTTCCTCACCCTGTGCCTTTTGACGGCGCTAAGCAGTTTCTATGGCCCACGCTCATTATCAAGAATAGAGGATGATGAGAGTGAACTTACCCTTCTCCAGCTGGAGGGTCGATTCGATAGCATTGCGCGCGGAGGACCAGTCGGGATCGGGAGCCTGGAGGGTCTCAAGGATAACCTTGCCTCCACGACGGTTTTGGTAGTTAATCAGTTTCTGGGCGTGCTCGCGCTCCTCCTCGGCACTCTCGCGGAAGAACTTTTCCAAGCCGGGCAAGGCCTGATTGACGTGACCAGCCCAAGAGGAGAGTGAGAGGTACACATGCGCAGCCTGAAGCTCTTGGTTAATCTGTGGGCACGAGCATGTTTGTGGAAGTGCCATTGATGGGCATTGTGAAGCGTATGGCCGTTAGTTATCCCATTCATACACTTGAAACAGTCTCAACGACGGTGCAACTGTGCAGTTTGACCGGCTTGTTCTCGAATGCTGTACCTGAGTGTTGATGGCCTCCTCGGAAGCAGAGGAGAAGTTTTGCTTGGCCAGGGACATGGTTAGTATATAGGTGAAGAAGTAGAATGCAAGCTGATTGAAAAAGAGGAATGAAATTCGAATGACGAAATGAGACTTCAGGGAGCCCTGTAGGGCCACGCATGAAAAAGCCACTGCAGTCGCATAGAAAAACGCGACTTCCTTTCCATTGATCTTTCACGTCCACCACAGGCATTCACCTTCTCAACCTCCTGTCCCTAGCATTGGACGTATCGGCAGGGAGCTCGAGAACACGTTTCACATTTCCAGTTGGCCGCACTTTTTTTCTCAACATCACTCCCAGCATGACAGCCACACAGCCCACCAACCATTGGGCCCTCCCTCCAAGCGAAGCACGAGGAGCACTACGCGAGGCGATCCAAGCATGCAATGAGCGAGGCCTTTATTTCGCAGCACGCTGGTAATGGAAAAGCTTACACTCAGCCCCGTTCAGCTTCCATCAGGACTTGATTACACTTCTTTGGACCTCGCTTTGTGCTGACTAGATGCCTCGGTCTTAAACTATCACCACAGGGCAGCGGAAGCACTGAACGGCCTTCCCACTCCAGAGAATGACACACAGACGACGCGCTCTCGAACAGCCAAACTATGTGATGGACAGATGTACACATCACCCTATGCTGAGGAGCTCTGCCTCGACCTGTGCTCAGAACCAACCAAAGCTCCTTTGCCAGAGCATGACACATACCTGATGGCCAAAACTTTTTTCGACCTCAAGGAGTTTGATCGCTGTGCCAGTGTCCTCAAAGAATGTACCAGCTCAAAGTCGCGTTTTCTAAGGCTCTACTCAAAGTATCTCGTAAGTGTGCCTTGACGGTCTTCAGAAGGATGCCCAGTGCCCGAGCATACCTGAAGGTTGTATTAACGTTTGCTTCGGGGCTTGATCCACTTTCAAGGTAGGGGAGAAACGGCGGGAACAGGACACGCGCGAGGTGCTGGGTAAGATCAGCTTGCGGCAGTCATGAAGGCCTTTTCACTCCTGCGCTTTGTGCAATGCAACAGCGATGTGCTTACTCTCTCGAGTTGGCAACAATGAATAGGACCGCTTGACAACGGCATGGCAATCAACAGGGAGATCCAGGAGATCGATTCTGAACTGACAGAGTGTTACAATGCCGGCACTCTAGACTCTTTTTGTAAATACCTGTAAGCGGACCAAATGCATCAGAGGACACCCGAGTGCTCAAAGGGAATATTGTACAGCTTTATCTTCTAACGGCTTTATTCTTTCTAACCCCTATAGATACGGAACGGTTCTCATCAAACGACAACGCAAGAGTTTGGCGATAACGGTCTTGGTGGAATCTGTAAATCAATACCCATACAACTGGAGTGCCTGGCTGGACCTGGGCTCTTGTCTCCCATCATATGCTGCAGTAAGTGCTTGGTTTATGTGAACAGGCGACATCATCCTGGCTCAACTTCCCACTTGTACACTACCCAAAGGCGGCACTAATTTGGGCTATGAATTCTTTTGTAGGTTATGAAAATGAAGCCGGAGCTGCCGGACAGCTTCATGACGACCTATTTTCTATCCCATGTGACCCTGGAGCACTTTAACAATCAACACGAGGATGGTGCCCTGTGGCTGGAGGAATTAATGGAGGCATTCCCCAAGAGTGCCTATGTCAAATGCGAACGCGCGTTAGCACTTTATCATGCTAGAGGTAAGAGTGTGCGCGCATGGCATGACGAATGAAGCCCTCAAATTGAAGACCCTGTATCCTCAGACATTAATTGAAGTGCCACCATTGCACTACGCCTCATTTCAGATTTCCCTGAGGCTGCCAAGCTCTTTGAAGACCTGATCAAGGAGAACCCACACCGCTTGGACAGTCTCGACGTCTTTTCGAATGTACTTTTCGTTACCGAAAGTCGCGCCAGGCTCAGCTTTTTGGCTCACAGCTGTGCCATGACGGATAACTACAGACCAGAGACATGCTGCATCATTGGTGAGGATGTGCATCGCTATGTTATCTTTGTTGATCGACTCAAGTAAACAAGGATCAAATGCAATATCAACATTACGTCTAATCAGATGCAAGTCATTCTCATACATCAGGAAACTACTACAGCATGAAAGGGGAGCACGAAAAGGCCGTCATCTACTTCAAGCGGGCGCTACGATTCAACAGAAGTTACGCCTCTGCATGGACACTACTAGGACACGAATATCTGGAAATGAAGAACACATATGCAGCTGTGGAGGCGTATAGGCGAGCAGTGGGTAAGCCCTTGGTTACTGGGTGAAATGTGGAGCTGTGCAGTTGTTCGTTGTGATGATTCTGACTAATTGCCTGTAAACTTAGATTACAACCATCGGGATTACCGCGCATGGAACGGATTGGGACAGACGTACGAGGTTCTCAAGATGCATTACTACGCCCTGGGATACTACCAGCGGGCGACTGCAATCAGACCATATGATGGGCGCATTTGGTGTGCAATGGCCGAGTGCTACGAGTACCTGGATCAGGATCTGGCGGCGATCAAATGCTACACAAGAGCACTGCTGGGTTCTGACCAGGAAAAGATGGCGCTCAAGAAACTACCAAAGCTGTATAAGAGAATCGGGGACACTGAAGCGGCGGCCCACTACTTTCGCAAGAGTCTGGAGCAGCTACGGGAAGCACAGGACGAGTCGGAGGATACATCCGAGGCGTGCATCTTTTTGGCGTTGTATGAGCGAGAGAAAGGGAACTTGGCTGCGGCTTCGGACTACGCGTCCGAGGCTATGCAATGTTCATCGGAGCAGCATCAAGAGGACGCCAAGGCACTCTTACGCGATATTCGAAGCGTTGTAGATGCTGGCAAGTCCGATAGGGTGGTATAGTCAAGTCTAATTGATAATGAACCTTGCATCTTTCTCTCCATGAGCGATTTGAGGGTACAAGTGAGTTGATATGGACGCGCCTTGCGGTTAGCAGTCAGATCTCTTTTTCATGTGTGAGCCAGATCGAGTCGCATGGCAAAACCTTATTATCGAGATTTTCTATATCATGCAAGGCCATTCTACGACGAAGAATGCTAAGGCGAGGGTACAGAGTGGGATCCAGGTGAGGATCCCTGTTGCTGATCGTACTCCAGCTGCTCTTGACGAGAGAGTCTTGAATGGATATGGATGTTCAACGTGTAGGAGGTGGAGATCGCTGAAATGGTGTGACCCAGTGTGTGTTGCGCTCCCAACCGGGTCCACGGACTCGTGTTGGCTGACACGTGAGAGTGTTCACGAAGTTTCTTCTTCCCGTCGATCGAGGTACCACATCCTGTACATATCTTGGAGCAGCGCAGGTAGGAAGGGTGTGAGGATGTACAGTGGACCTCCAAGCATGCGGCAGGTGGCAGGCCTGGTGTGGTGGCGGGGTGTGGGTGCTGTGAAGGCAACAAGGGATTCAGCAATGGGGTGATGGGAGTCGGTGGCCTGATCTGAGTTTGGGCAGCCAGTGGAGCAGGACCCCGCCGTGGTGTTCTCCACACGCTCGCGCGGCACGAGGAAGGCAAGGCAGCAAGCAGCCCACAAATGACAAACAAGCGGGAGCAGTGATGAGGGTGTGCGGGTGTGAGAGCCATAGCCATCGCCCGACACCACCAGCACGGGCTATGTATATTCATGTATCGTCCAGCCAGAGTGGCGCCTTGTCGTCCGCCTCTCCTTTTTCTTTTTCCCACTGTGCTCGACCTTGTGCAAATCCCTTTTTGCATCATCCCCATCATCGCAACCCTGCTCTCCCTCGTCTCCTCGCCACCTCCACTCCACTCCACTCTTGCCCTCGCTTAGCACTCTCCATCCCTGACCCCCCTACCGGAGAACAGCGACGAGGCTCGACTCGATCAGGATCCCATCCAGTCGGCATATTCTTGATTGGCAATCCCGAATACGCTACTTCCCCACACACATATACTACACACACACGCACACGCACACTTGCAGCAAGCACACCCTTTGTGCCCTGCAACCCGCCCCCACTCCCTCCTTCATTCTGACCTCGCTGTTCCTTGATCCCAATCCCACATTCCTACCATGGGAATCTTTTCAAAACCCGCCACAGCCTCGGCGGTCTTTGACCCCGTCGCTTTCAAGGCCATCCTCGCCAAGGTCGTCAAAGCCTACTCCAACAACCGATCCAAGGTCAAGCGCTCTATCTGGATCACCATCCTCGCCACCCTCGCCTTCCGCATCCATGGCATGGTTACCTACAAGCCCAAGAAGACCGACTCTAAAAAGTCGGGTCTCGTCAAGGGTGATGGCAAAAACACCAAGGTCGCTGTAAGGATTTTATCTGACTACAGGCAATCATGATGGTGTTGGAGCATACTGCAAAGAGCTATACCCTCACCCCTCTTACGATCTATTTCATCCGTCTTGCAGGTCGATCGCGTCTTTTTCGAACGGTTCATGCGCATCCTCCGCTTGGTTATTCCTGGATGGCGTTCAAAGGAGTTCTGGTTGCTGGTAGTGCACAGTGGATTCTTGGGTACGTATATGATCTTGCTCAACAAGAAGTGAGGAAGGGGAAGTGGGAACTGAGCGACAAATGGTGCACAGGCAAAGAAGGACACAGCAACGCAAAGAGTTACGGCCATTGGGTGACCAAGTTCGACTGCAATGCTCACGCTGTGTCAACAACCCCACGTCGCGAAGAAGCTGTGTACAATATCACCAAAAAAACATGGTCGTGGCGGCAGAGCAATTAACCGATTTCCAAATTCGTCGATTGCGCTTACGCACAGTCTTTAGAACAATGCTTTCCGTGTACATCGCTTCGCTTGACGGCAGGATCGTCAGTGCGCTGGTCCGGGGCCAGGCAAAGGACTTTATGGTTGGATTGCTTTGGTGGATGACCGTGGCTGTACCCGCCACCTATACCAACAGCATGTTGACATACATGCAGAGCAAGCTCGCCATCCAGTTCCGCACACGTCTCACCAACCATATCCACGAGCAGTACCTCACAGACATGACTTTTTACGCCATCGGCAACTTGGATGACCGTATCAAGAACGCTGACCAGTATGTGATAGGTTCTTGCCATTGTCTTATGTCGCGTCGTACACTGCGCAACCTGCTGACAGAAGGCTCGTATCTGCCTTTGTTTTCCTTTTGCAATTTTATAGATGTATCACAGTGGACGTGAACAAGTTCTGTACCTCTCTGTCGGAACTCTACTCCAACTTGGCTAAGCCCATCCTTGATGTTATTATCTACAACGTGCAGCTCTCCAAGAGTGTCGGAGGAGAGGGACTTTTCGGTGTCAGTGCCTTGCTTCACGCCTCAGCTCTGGTTTTGCGCGCACTTACACCCCCTTTCGGAAAGATGGTGGCCGAGGAACAGCGTCTCGAGGGCGAGTTCCGCTTCACACATTCCCGTGTGATTGAGAACGCTGAGGAGATTGCGCTCTTTGGCGGACACGATATCGAAAAGGCCATCTTGGATAAGAACTACTTTGCACTCATCAAACATGTCAACCGCATCTTCCGCATGCGCGTCTGGCACGGTATGCTCGAGGACTTTATCATCAAGTACTTCTGGGGTGCCATGGGTCTTGTCATCTGCTCGATCCCCGTTTTCTTCAAATTGCCCGGACAGAGCGGCGGAACCGACATTGGTGGCCGTACTGAAGGTAACCAAAGACCCTGTTTTGCACAGGCGGAGATTGTCCTTTTTTCGTCACTAACCTGACTCTAATAATGTTTGTGAACGAACCACTATAGGCTTCGTGACCAATAGACGTATGCTGTTGAGTTCGTCGGACGCCTTTGGTCGCATCATGTACTCGTACAAGGAAGTCACAGAGCTGGCAGGATATACCGCCCGTGTCTCTGAGCTGCTGGATGTATTTGAGGATGTCAAGGCCGGACGCTTTGAGAAGAGACTTGTCTCCTCTGCTTCCACAGAAGAAAACGCCAAGGTCCTCTCTGGCCGTGGCAATGTCGTCGAGGACGATACCATCGAGTTCCTCGACGTGCCCATTGTCTCGCCCAACGGAGATGTGTTGCTCAAGAAGTTGAGTTTCTATGTCAAGCCCGGTATGCATCTCTTGATCGTTGGGCCCAACGGATGCGGCAAGAGCAGTTTGTTCCGCATCCTTGGTGGCCTCTGGCCCGTCTATGGTAAGCACCGCCTCTTATTTATCGCCACCTGCCAATTTTAATTGTTCATCCGTGCTGTAGTAGCTGTCAATCTCACTCTTCGTGGTTGCTCACTCTTTAGGTGGTACCGTCCATCGCCCCCACCCCAAGAACATCTTTTACATTCCTCAGCGACCCTACCTCTCTCTCGGAACTCTCCGTGACCAGATTATCTACCCAGATACTGTGGAGGAAATGAAAGCCAATGGATATACCGACCAGGATCTTCAGGAGATTCTCGAGGTCGTCCAATTGAACAACATTGTTGAACGTGAGGGTGGTTGGGACCGTGAGCGCGAGTGGCGTGATGCCCTCTCTGGAGGAGACAAGCAGCGTGTAAGTGCAAAATCGTCTCCATAGTTCATGTGAAAGGTAATACGGACTTCTGGATGCCGATGCTAACTCCCTTTCATTCACTTGGTCTTTCTTATCTTTTCCTGTAAACCCAACCCCAGATTGCCATGGCTCGTCTTTACTACCACCGCCCTCGTTATGCCATTCTGGACGAGTGCACAAGCGCCGTCAGCATGGAGGTTGAAAAGATCATGTATACCCATTGCATGAGTAAGTATTCCGGACGTTTTCTTTTGCTCTTCCAATGGATCCCGTGAAGGCGCTCATGGGCTTTCTTTTGCTAACCCAAGCATATACAATCATTGATTCGTTCATCTAGAGCTAGGAATCTCTCTTTTGACAGTGTCCCATCGCCCCTCTCTGTGGCAGTACCATAACGTAAGTCTCCTTTCCACTCGAGCACTCACTGATAGTAATTACGCTTGGGATTGTAAAAATGTGTCAATCTCTTGGACTAATGCTGCTCGCTCGAATGCTATGTCTCCATAATTATAGTACATCCTTCAATACGACGGTCAGGGCGGCTACGTTTTCACGAAGCTGGATGCTGAGCGCCGCTTGGCCCTCCAGGAGGAGCGCCAGGTGCTCGAGCACAAGCTTGCTGAGATCCCCAAGATCGAACAGCGATTGGAAGACCTCCGCAACTTGATCAAGGAGCGTGACGCAGGAAGGAAGGTTGGTGAGGAGCAACAGACGGAAGCTCAGGCATAAATAGCGGTGGTTAGACCAAAAGTTTTAATATATAGATCGTACTATCTCTTGTAATCAGATTTATTCTTGATGCAACCGCTTGCGGTTGCGGTCCGCTTCCTTTTTCTGAGCAACGGCCGTCTTGTATTGATGGATGCGCTGCTGCTGGGAAGGGTCGTCGAGTAGAATGGCCAGGCCAGCTACAGTCCGGAGCGTGGCAGAGTCGCCTCGACGTGCGAGTGTCTGCAACCCCACGGACGATGCGGTCTGAAGGGCTTGAGTGACCTTGCTGGCGCTGGCTAGCGCGTCCTTGTTTCTCAGCCGCTGCTTGAAACGCAGGATGGAAGCCAGTGTCAACTGGCACTTGCACGCTTGCTCGTATAATCCTCTGCGCTCCATCTGCTGTCCCCACTCGGTCAGGATCCGGATGTGCAGTTCCTTAGCGTCCTTTTCTTGAGTTGGCTGCACCGGTTTGGGGGTCTGGTCTGGCCCCACATCATCCATATCTTGAAGATCGCCATCCTCTTCACTCTTGTCATCCTCTTCATCGTATTCGCTCCACAAGCGAATGCGCAGCAACATGAGTGCCTCACGATACATCCCCAGCTTCAGGTAAACCTCGACAGCCTCAAAGACTCGTCCAATGCCCAGGTAACAGAGAGCGGCCGCGTGCACGTCCCCGCGGCTCTCTAACTTACTCGCCATACCGGCCATCATGGTCCTCCAAACCTCGACTCCACCCATAGGTGACAGCGCTAACCCAATCCAGTCCTGAACACCCAGCTCGGAGGCAGGTACTGAGCTCAAAATGTCATTCATCTTGGGAACGTCCCCCATCCAATAGGAAACTGGGATCTGGCTTAGCTGTGCCGTACTCGTTCTGGATGCCACTGATTCCCGTTGCCCAGGAGCAAATACAGCAGGGACACCCATCCCAGAACCGACAGTAAAAATGTTGCTAGCCTGGGAAAGGCTTGATCCCAAGCCAGACATTGCGTGCGCCTCCATCTCTGCTAGGGCCTTGATGGATTCTCGGGAGCCGTAAAAGACCAGGTCTCCGATCGAACTTGTCGAGTCCTCCTTGTGCCAACCCTCGGAGGGGTCCATGTCGCCTGCGTTGTCTCCTACTGTCACAGTCGAACCATCGCGTTCATTATCACTTGAGGACTCCAGATGCTTTGTTGGTTCTGGAGCCGCCTGTCCTGGACTATTTGTACTGTCCGAGGGTTCGGCGGCCATGTCTCGGTCTGATGCGTCCTTGTCGTCTTCGTCGTCATCATTGTCGTCCGTCAAATTCATCTCGTCGGTATCACATTGGAGTATGTGCGACAACTCTTGCCCCTCACGTTCGCCATCGCTTTCAAAGAATTGTCGCATGGCACACCAGCGACGCTTCGCCGCCTTGTGCTCTTCCTCGTTCGTCAGTATGCCTCCCTGCCGCGTTCGTCTACAGTAAAGGTTGCGTGCCAAGCGAATGATCTCCAAATGGACCTTCTGCTTGGACTGCACTTGGAACGCGGCCGTACTCACTGGAAAGAGATTGACTCTCTTGGCCGTAACCGTCGTCGTTGCCGATTTCGAGGGCTGTAAATAGGTGTCGGTGTGCATGGTTCGGGTGCGCTTGCTTTGGACTGAGTTGGGTTGCGATGAGCCCTCCTCAGCTCTTCTCTTGATGGTCGCTGTCGGTTGATGCGCTCCTTCGGTACATGCGTCGGCTAGGGGTGTCGCCATGTCATGGCTCAAGCTGTCGGCTCCGGTGCTCGTCTCGCCTGCCACAAAACCGTCTGTTCCCCGCCGGGAATCCATACTCGGAATGTTTCCAGTAGCAGCATTCGTTTGCGGCTTTGAGGAAGCTGTTTTCTTGGCGTCCTTTGGTAGCTGAGCATTTGAGCCGCTTCGCTTCAGCTCTTCCAGCTGTGCGGCTGTAATTGCATGCGCCTTCCAGTCCCAGCTGCATGCCTTCCAATCATTTCCTCCACTGTATATAATGTCGATTTCGGACAGAGACCAGTGGACAGAAAGAACTTGTTGCTCATGCTGATCAAAGCATGCGATGGGTTGATGTGGGCGAAGGCTGGTTCTCAAAGGTACAGCGACATCTGCCGTTGAAAGGTTGGTAGCAGAATAACCGCCTCCGTTTGCAACATCGCCCATCTGGATCTGATAAACGATCGCCTTCCCATCGTAGGATGCTGTTACGAGTCTTTGGGCGTGAGCAGACGCTGAGTCACCACTGGATCCGTGGGGGGACCAGGCAATATCCGATATGCCCCTGGTATGGTACTTGAAGAAGGCGAAGGCCTGCATGATCGGAACTACCATGCTCGCGTCTGCAGAGGCCGTCAAGGCTGCTGATCCCTCCAAATTCTCCGCATCAGGTGTATCGGGCCGAGTCTCTGCCACCGGTTGCTGCCTCTCCTTGCGTCGCCTTTCCTCCATTGCTGGAGCCGAGAATTGATTCAGCTTGTGCACTGCCACGGCACCGTCATCTGATCCGCTGGCTAAAAGGTACGATCCAGTCTCAGAGTCCGATGTTACCTCCTCTGTAGGGGTACCCGACCAGTTCCACTTGACTCGATTGACGCGCGCCTTGTGTCCTTGATACACGTAGACCAGCTTGAAATACCGCAACTCGAAAACTTCCACTGACCCGTCGGCGTTTCCGATCGCCATGAGATCCTCGTTCGGATGTACAGTCACGTCTCTTCTCTCTACAGATTCGACACCTCTGATGACCTTGTAGGACTGATACCATTCTGCATTCTGGCGGTGAAGGACGACCTCAAGATCCAGACTTTTACTTGTTGGCCTGGAAGTATCTGTGACGAGGATTTTGCCATCGCTACCACAAGAGATTATGCAGTAGGTCGAGTCCCGGAGTGAGAGATCAAAGAGCTCAGGAACAGGGGCCTCAAAGACCTTAGGACTGCACCAGGTCATGGAAACCAAAGCCTTCTCGTGGTAAGACTGAAAAATGGTCTGAGTTTGTTGTTGCTGCTTGCTTTGCGGTGGTTGTTGGCCCTGATTCCCTTTCCTCCTCCTCTTGCCCTGATTCGAATTCTGTAGATTATCAGCCCCCGCTGGACTAAAGACATGCTCAATCTTGCCAATCTTGCCATTTTCGAGTCCAAAACATAACGTCCCCTCCTCAATAGGATGCCACTTGACCGTACGAACTTTGCTTTGGAGACGCTCGATAGTAATGCAGTCGTAGGGGGCATCCTCACTGAGCGTGTTCCATATTTTGATGGCTTCGTTTCCCAGTCCCATGGCGACCTTTCCGGGATCTAGCGTGCTGACATCCAGTGCGTAAACGTTCCCGCCATTGCAATCGATCTGCGCAATTCCCTCGTTGCCGTCAATATCCCAGGCTATTATCTTGCGGTCCATGGAGATTGTGAAGGCAAAGTTTCCTAGGGGCCACATCATGATCTGGAACACGTTGCGGTTGTGCACTTTGCCCCTAGAAATCTTGCTGTAGTGGCTAGACTCGGGCTCTAGGGACCATCGAATCATGACACCGCTAATTCAATACACAAAGTAGACCAACATCGTTAGTTTGAGGTTATAGTAACAAGCAGACGATATAACTGATGTAGCTGACCAAAGAGGGGCGCTGGGATCCGAGGAGAATAGCGTACCGGCTGGTGCAAGAAACTATGTCTTGGCCCTTGGATGTCCAGCCAACAGGAACCCAGATCCTCGATCTTAGATGAGGAAACAGCTTACTGTCGACATCCGGCATGCGCATCGTTTTGATCGATATGACCTTTTCGACGTCCCAAACCCTGATAGTTTGATCCGCTGCACCAGAAGCCACATGGGTATATTCTTGGTTGCCCGATACTACTGTTAATAAGCGGATGTAATCCTTCATGGTCAGCCACATCAGATTCAGTTGCATGAATATCAATTCATTAATACCCATGAGATGAAATATTTCATACCTGATGGCTGCCAAGCAAGACTCTGGATCTTCTCTGTATGTCCGTGCAACCGGCTTTGCACGGTAATGCCGGACATATTGACCTGACAAAGAAGGATATCGCCTCCATCCAGACTAGTCATATGAAGGAAAGATCGGATATTAGAGAGTCGTTACATCTGGTTACAACGCAAAGGGATGGTAAAACGTCCGGTCGATGTTCAGCTTACCCAATAGCCACTACATCAGGACGCGTAGGACTCGCGCTGATGCATGAGATGCTCGGTTTCTCTGGCAGAATTTTCTTGTGCGACTTGCCTTGGAAAGGGTCCCACACCACCATGAGACCACCTCTGTCACCTATGTTGCCCATCGATATGCAGTGGGGTAAAGCTGTTAGTAGATGTGAAAGGTTCTTGTCTTCCTCGATTTATAGACTCCATTATGATGATCCATACCAGAGATAATATGGCGTCCATCTCCGCTCCACTCGACTGCCCTGACAACTTTCTAAGCATAAGATATGGATTTCATCGAGTATGAGACGCGGCTTGAGCTTGCAATGGCGATCGCACTGTTAGTCATGCCAAGTGGCACAAGACGGCCGAGGAAACGTCTCTTCCTGTTTTTGTTTCGCTTTACCTGGTGAACCTTTGTCAATGTAGCTATCGGCAGGCGCGTTGTGAGATCCCAACACACGACCCTGGAGTCATCCCCACCAGATGCGACAAGTGGCCTCTGACTGTGGGATGAGGTCTCCTGCTGAGCTTCTGAGGCTGTCGAGTCCACAGCGACCACTGAATGTTCCGGGGTAATCAGCGAAGGATCATGTAATCGTATGTCTTTATCCTTGTCTGACCTGGCCTCGTCGTCGTCGTTGTCGTCGTCTACCTCAGGCTCTGGCGGAGTGATTTGCTGGATGATGGGTCTCGAGGCGATAGCATTTATCCTGGCTGTGTGACCGCGCTGAAGGACACCTTGGTATTTCAGCGTGAATGGGTTGAGTATATGGATTGAGTTATTGAGCGAGTAGAGTAGCCAGCCAGAGTTTGCAGAGAGACAGCAGAGACATGCGGAATGAGCCTGATGCCATTGGGGCGATGGAGGGAAGACCGATTCCATAGTGAGTTCGTCGTCTTCCTAGTGCTCCTGGTGCTCCTGGTGATCCTAGTACTCCTGCAGTTCCGGTGTATGCTCTTAACAGCTGGGGGCAGGTTCGTCGGCGTCGTGGTCGTGTTGAAAGAGAAGCGGGTGCTGGCTCCTCTGCCTTTGCAATCTAGTGTTTGGTGGCGACTTGCAAGTCACAACGGGGCTCGAACACTGCGTCAGAGGTGAGGTTTTGTTCGCAAGGTAAAGCCGGTTCGATTAATGGAATACCCCGCCACACCCACCACCACAACAAGCTTCACTGTGGACCTGACTTTCGGCCTCAAGTTGAAGCGCCAGCACGTAATGTTTTTGGTTGCACTTTTATATGAAATGCACCATAAAAAAATATCTACAGATCGTTCAATCTCTATACTGGGACATAGCATCATTATTATAGTCTTGAATAGAGAAGAAAGCACAAAAAACGAGCAAGCGGGAAGAGGTGAAGGGAGAAAGAGAGTGACGGAAGTCAGGGGTGAGAGGAGAAAAGTCGGGTCACCTCTTTAAAGACTCGTAGTCTTGCTGAAGATGGCCAACAAGCTAGACCAGACCACCTTGGGGTCCTGAGCAGCATCGACCTGCGACCAGAGACCCTTCTTCTTGTAGTAGTCAACGACGGGGACGGTCTGCTTGTGGTAAGCCACGAGACGCTTCTTCAAGGCCTCGGCATTGTCGTCAGAGCGCTGGACGAGGGGCTCGCCAGTGATGTCGTCCTTCATGGCAACCTTGGGGGGAGCAAACTCCTTGTGGTAGGAGCGACCTGAGGCAACGTGGATCAGGCGACCAGTGATGCGCGAGACCAGCAGGTTGTCGTCGATGGCCAGCTCGACAACGGTGTCCAAGGACTGCTTCTTAGCATCCAACATGGCATCCAGCTTCTCAGCCTGGACAACGGTGCGAGGGAATCCATCAAGAATGAATCCGTTCTTGCACTCCTTGTTGTTCTCCAAGTTGTCCTTGATCATGTCGACCATGATCTCGTCGCTGACCAATCCACCAGCATCCATGACCTTCTTGGCCTCCATACCAACCTTGGTCTTGGCCGTGATGGCAGCGCGGAGCATGTCACCAGTGGCCAAGTGGCACACGCAGTACTTCTCCTTGATCTTGGGAGCCTGGGTACCCTTGCCTAGCAGAGGATCATTACAAGCGAGTTAGTCGTCAAGTAGAAGGCAGATATGCGCATGGGAAGTGAGGCATTCATGTGGCAATGTGGAAAGCATGCTGCCAGCAATATAAGTAACGCCATGAATAGAGAGCAGTGAGGGAACCATAAAAAAAAAAGACGTTGGAATGCCATGTGAAACAGCGCATACAGCTGGCCGGCTCTTTTGGCTGGGATCGGCCCTGGACGCAATTTGATCGCTCATCGATCCGATAGAATAGGAAAAATCTGAGCCAAACAACCCCCACCATTCCCATGTGGCCGACTTTGTTCCCTCTCGCTCGATCGAAAAAAGAGTCCTTATCTCAGCAGCGGCGATCAGACTCAAATGCGTCCTGTACACCCTTCTCAACCCCCACCAAAAAACAGAAGAAAATGTAAACCATGATCAAAGAGATCAGGAAGCAGATAGAGCGAAAGCGAGAAAACACTCATGAACATTTGTCCCGCCTCAAGGAACAAGATCACCCGGTTACTTGCGTTCTCCCCCGCCATCGCCGCTTTAAACTTTACGTAATCTCCCACCCCAAGCTCACCGCAGAGGTTCATTGGTCAGGGGCTACAAATGGGATGGATCTGCTGTAGGGATGAACAGAGGCAAGAAAATAAAAATAATAACGCGATCCGATCCGCGATCCTGGATTGATAAACACAGCTCGTGTGTTGACAGATCAAAACAGCTGTTTGGAACAAGGGACAGGGGAACCACAATGGAGAAATGAAATCAAACGCCAAAACAAAGAGGAGGAGTGGGGACCCAGACGGGGCTACGTACCAGCACCGGGGGGACCAATCAAGATCATGCGAAGACGCTTGGCTTTCTCATCATTTGAGCCAGTGGCCTTGGCCTCGACCTTGTCGACCTTGGCCTCGAGACGATCGACCTTCTCGTGCAAGTCCTTGAGCAAGTTCTTGATCTCGCTCAGAGGGCTGGGGCCGGGGGCGGTTTCCTTGACGGGGGCCATGATGAGATGGATGAAAAGAGTGGGGAGGGGGAAGAGGGATGAACGTAGAGAGTGAGAGGGAGAGTGAAGGGGGAGGAAATCAATCAGACGTTCCGAAAGGTTCAAAAAGTGCTCTGTAAATCCCACCCTGTCGTCATTTTAGTGGAAATAAGGTGCGCGCCATTTTACTACGCGAACTCAACAGAGCATCTGCGAAACACTCATTTTTTTGCTGTTCCGCCTAGACGTGTCGTCTTTACTCTCGTCGGACCCGCGCTCTTCCTCGGTCGCTTCATCCCGATAATCCTCATCGTCCAGATCGTCACTCGCTGCAGAGTCATCCTGAAGCACATCATCTTCCTCTTCCTCCTCCTCCTCCTCGTCCTCACGTCTGTCCTCCGAATCTGCAGACTCGCTCTGGCACTTGCTCTTGTTCTTGCTTTTGCCTTGACTGGCGCTGGAGCGCTCCGGAGCGAGACTTGGGGACGCGCTAGCTGAAATCTGTCCCGAGGACAGCTGGGATAAGAGCAGCAATCCGTCCTTGGCGTCCTCATCTGAACTTGATGCCGGCATAGAAAGGCGCCTCTTGTCTTTGTGTTGCGTATCTGACGAGTTTCCTGCCGAATGATCTTGCTGTAGCAAGCTCGATTCATTGTCTTGTCTCGGCCTCTTGGGGTAAGGCTGCCCCAGTCCTGTGGTCATCATTGGTGCAAACGACGGGCCAGTGTTTGATCCTGTCAAAGCGACCAGCATGTCAGTGGTTTTGTTGTTTGGATTGTCGTTGGTGGCCTTCTTGAGGGTCGCATTGGCAACTGACTCTGGGATAACAGACTTTAAGTACTGTATATACTCAATTGTGCTCTGGAGAATAGATAGCTTGTGAAGATGGTCCTCGTCCACGCACGCAGGCACAAGATACTTCAATTGCAGAATCTTGTCGTTAATCCTCTCGCGTCTCCGCCTTTCGATTGCCGAATGAGACACCTTCCGCAGCTTCTCTCGTGTTTCTTGATCGACAGCTTTGGTGTTGGATGAGCTACGACGTTTGAGACTGACACCAGCCACCGACTTTGACTGTGATCCAGACTGCCGAGTCGCGGACATGGAAGGAGCCGTTTGCGGCGGAAGCATCATGAAGCGCTGCGGCGACTTTGGTGCACTTGTCTGAGCACTCTTGAGATGTGTTCCATGCGGGCCGTTTTTGGCGAGGTGATTCGCTGGATATTGTGCGGGATGGGGTCGAAGAGGCAATATCTGGAACACAGAGGTAGACGACATTGATGCAGGTAAGGTCATAGTGGGAGGGACCTGCTTGGACTGCTGACCCTCGAACCGTGGCGACTGGTGAGGACTGGATTGATGCTGCGGATGATGCTGTGGTGTTGGGTAAGGCGAGAGCGGACCGATCGAGGGCGAGGAAATAGGTTGGTGCATATGAGGTGACTGGCGAGGGATAGATCTTGGAGAGGAACCCTCGTTTCCTGGACCTTGGGGCGTCCTT
This sequence comes from Mortierella alpina, assembly GCA_029449245.1. Lineage (NCBI taxonomy): Eukaryota > Fungi > Mortierellomycota > Mortierellomycetes > Mortierellales > Mortierellaceae > Mortierella > Mortierella alpina. The sequence goes on along the minus strand of JANATF010000004.1, from coordinate 819,891 downwards.
GGAACTGAAAATGGGGGTAGCACACTACCGTGGCCCTGGTGGTAGTGTTGCGGTGGCAGTGTTGGAGAATGATGCGCAACGTCGTGTGGTCGGAAGGACTGCAGTGGAGGAGGAAGCTGATAAAACGCAGATGATTGTTGGTTGGGATCTGCGCTGTTGCTGTGGTGAGGATTTGTTGCTGGAGATAGGAGTGCATGTGCAGGAGACATGGGAGGCGTTGCAGACGGGTAGAGCGAGTGCGCCGGACGTGCACCGGTTGACGATGCTAAAGTGTAGGGCGAAGCTAAACAGAACAAGAAAGTGACGGGTAAGGAGCCAATCCGCCCTTGTCACAACGATGTCTTTTCTTCAAGCAGTCTGCCTTACCAGTAGGCGCGTGCTGTTCAGGGCGTAGTCCAGGACTGGACGGCAGAGCCGATGAGACAGCGAAGCTTGAAGCACTCTTAGTGCTGCGTCCTTGAAGGTCCATAGGGTTCATAACTGGTGAAGGATCGGGGGTTGGATGGCGTTTAGCTTTGACGAAAGGCTGAGGCTTTGTGGAGAATGTGTTGCGCAGAGAAGCTGGAGCTATGGATTTGAAGTGGGTGCTTGGAGTCTTTCGAGGAGGAGATCGCTGTTCCGAAGATCGCATAGCTGTGCCGTTTATACAAGAGGTGCGGACAACGATAGAGACGGCTATATGATGGCAGGATCACTGATAGGGCTGAGGGGAGGGGCAAAGCAAGAGGACAAGAAAAAGGAAAAGGCAAAGCAGAGCTGAGAAAAGGCTAAGTGAGAGCCGTCGTGTAGCTCGAGTTGCAAGACTGGATGTAATAGGAGAGACTGGTGTTGAAGTCGACGCTTTAGTGGTGTACTGTACAAGGTGCAGACAGCGATGGGTGCGAAGAGTAGAGACAAGGAAGGGGCGAGAGGAAGAAAGAAAGAGAAGGCAGTATGAGAAAGGAGAGAGAAGCCAAAAAAAAAATCATGAAAAGTTTGGGCCAACGAGAAAACGTACACCATCGAGAAACGTGATGCCACCCGGCTGCAGTGTGGACGGAGCGCAACAGGGCTGCGTTGGACACAGGACAGATGAACACCGCCCTCAGCTCTCCAAGTCTTTAGCTGTTGTTGATAAGCGCTCGAGGCTACAGGGTATAAAGAAAACAAACTGCATGCAGGCTCAGAACTCTCTCTCCGCCTTTGACAAAAGGAGGGTGGGGGTGGTCGTGTGGTAGCTACAAAGAGGCATTTTTCAGCATGAGGAGGGTGGTGATAGGTGAGAAGACTCAGTCTGGTTTGCCTGGCACTTCGGCACGAAATGTAAGAAGGCTCAGCACGTGGGGCCATTCCCGAGAACAGAGCGACTTCTTCTCAGGCGACAACTCAAAAAAGGAGAGCACACAAAGTCTATTCATTTGATGTGTGCTCGGGAAAGAAGGGTCGTGCCACAATCCCTGCATCTGATTCGCTGCCCTGTGCAACTTCTCCGCTGTCTTTCTCTCGCACCACGCGACGACTGCAGCAATCCTCAAAAGAGACATTGATGCATTCACTCTCGCAATCACGAAAAGTAAGAAGCTCCTCAGTCTTGAAAAGAGTGAAGTACTGCACGGATTCAAGTGCGGGAGAGCACAACCAGAGAACGGCACTCCGTCCTCCAGTCCCTGTTGATCGACGGGCATTGTTTTCCTTACAACACTTACTTCCAGGCGGTTTTTGATTGGATACGCTGTATGTATTTCCCAAACCATTAAATCCAACCATTAAAACGTCATGTAAGTCAGAATCGTACATGTTAATATATTAATTTATATATGCCAGATTCGTAGCCAAATTCAGCCAATAATTGGCTTTCAACGTTTGTATGGTGTAGTTGGTTATCACGTCTGTCTAACACACAGACGGTCCTCGGTTCAAGTCCGAGTACAAACACTTTTGAAGTTTTCTTCTTTTTTGATCGACTACCGAATTTGAGGTCCGTGCACAGGTCGTTGCTGCGTTGCTCAATGCTGTACACTGGGGGGCATATTTTTTACTTTCTTCACCTTCGTTTTAAAGCTTGCTGCATCTCCTCTACACTGCAGTCATCGTGAATCGAAGGTCTTTGTTATCTTTTGCTATCAGCTGGCAGTTAGTAGGGCAAGGAGTGTCAAATGGTGAGTCACTTTGCATCGTGTGCTCAGAGAAGGTTACACAGACAGCAACTGGACCGTGACACACACATATTTCATATATATATATGATTCCCCTCCCGCTCTCCATCCACTCTTCATTCCTCTCTTGTCTCAAAGAAACATCAAAGCCAACCCAACCGCAGCACACAGAAAGAACCTTCAGTCTCCTTCGCCTTCATTTTCGGACGTATTATCCACCTCTCTCCTGCTACACTTCTCCCTCGACTCACTCCCTTGCTTCTCGCCATGGCCCTCCTCGCTTAAAGCCCATTTCTGCACCAAAAGACATTCCCTTGAAAAAAAAAAAGCACAAACAAGAACAGACTCCAAAAGTCAGCCTTACCCTACTGCTCTCCCCCCTCTTGCCAATCCTTTCCACATCTCCTTGCCTCGAGCAAACCCCACTCTTCAAAATGATTAGATCCTATCTCTCCTCAAGCACCTCCATTTCCAGAACAACCCTCAGAACTTACAGAACCACTAGAAGAACTACAAGAACAAGTACTAGGCATCCCTTACTTAGAACAATCGTCGTACGAACCACTCTGGAATCCACCACTGTTTGAACGCCCTCTACAAACCATCACTGAAATGGCCCTTCCCAATACACCCTTCTTGCTGGAGGTCGGCAACGCTCGCCTGACTGAATCGGCCGACTCGCTGGAGTCAGCTTTAGCGCAGTGTAAGCCTTTTCACGTTCAAGATGACGCCTTAACACTTTAATGAAAGTCATGGTTCTTGACAATTTCCTTGCCTCTATCATCTCCATGTAATGTTATAGTCAGCAAGCTCGCTGCCTCTATTGAAAGACCCAATGCCGGCGCTGAAGTGTCGAGTCGAGGTGGAGGATTTGATGAATGGCTCGCTGGCGACTTCCACTTTGGCTCGCTGCTAAGTGGCGACGAGACGTCCATTGCGCCCAGTCCATATTCCGAATCGGATGACTCCCCTCTGCTTCAGCAAGACGTCCTCTACTCGGCGACGTCGACGCCATCACTCTTTGAGGTCTCGCAGCCTAGTCATTCCGAGTCATATTCCATGGGTCTCACTGCCCAGGACTTGGGACTGGGTCCTATTGAGCAGGCTCCATTGCATGGTCTCACCACAAGCACCTTACAGCGCGCTGCTGCTGCACTGAATATTCCTTGGAGCCAGGAGCTGGAGAAGGCTGTTTTGGCACAGACCAGAAGGCTCCCCACCACTCGATCTGTGAACGCCGAAAGAGCTCCATCCTCCGCCACGACTACCACACGCACAGTTCAGAAGCGTGCTCTCACTCCCGCTGAGAATGAGTCGGAAGAGATCCTTGCCAAGCGTGCCAAGAACACCGATGCTGCGCGTCGATCGCGTCTCAAGAAGACAGTCAAGCTCGAGAGTTTGGAGGTCAAGGTTTCGGACCTGGAAGCCACCAACACGCGCCTGAACATGCGAATCGCTGTCCTAGAAACAGAGCGGACGGGTTTCCTTGTCAAGGAAGCCGAGCAGAACGCTCGCATTGCCCAGCTAGAGGCCAAGGTCATCGAGGCACACCTCGCGCTTACTACACGCAATACCTAACAAAGTTGTGAAGTGAAATAAAAACGCCACAAATTTTAGTCTTCTCAAGCTTCCCAAGTTCTGCAACCGTTTTCTCTTCGCCATTCTCCCTCATTCTCGTTCTGTTGCTCTTGACATCCTCCCAATCGCAGCCCTCCTATGCTTGAGATCTCATGCAGAGATCAGCTGCGCCGTCGCAAGTCCGTCAACGGATCAACGTCTTGGTTCAGAAGGACGAGATTTCAGTAGTCGATGCCAACGACACTTCCGTATCTGATATAGCTTTGGTGGCGAATAGCCCAGCTCCGAGCAGCATCTTGCCAATCCAACAACGGCCTGCACCACTTTCCAAACCGCAATTCCATAAACGGGCTTTCAAATCGCCCTTCAAGACACCATTCAAGTCTCCCGTGTCGGCATCCGCTGGAGATTCTATACCCTCAGAAGCGCCAACGAAGACAAGCCAGACCTCAGAGTCAAGGCCGAGAGCTTCGCCCACTACGCCGGTATCGGTCCCACTGGCGATATCAAATCACCCAGATAAATCAAACAAGCGCCAGCAGGAGACAACAAGCCCAGTGTCCAGGAAGCTGGCAAAGTTATCGGCGCCATTCCTAGTTCAGCCAGGGATAGCTGCAAGTCCCAGGCCAAACTATCGTGCAACAAACATGCCAACGCTCCATCCTACGAGCTCATTCAAGACGCCCTCCACGAGCACAATACTGACGAGCAGTGAGGATTCTGGAGAAAAATACCTTAACGTCCTCTGGTAAATTACGCGCACTGACTAAAACTGGGGGGTTAACTCCATACATTCCTCCGTCGCTAACCGACCGCCTTCCCACTGCTAGGAGGAAAAAGACGAGCAAGAAGCACAAGACATGGGATGGCGATGGTAAGTGGAATGAATAATCTTGGGTATTTGAAGCTACGCAAGGTGGTTAACAGTTTGCTGCACTGCCTTTAGGTATTCTTGTAATCAACGGATCCATCGGGACGTTGAAGGACATGGACGGCAAAGAGTATGCAAATACAAAAAGAATGTCGCGTTTAATGGCGTTAAAGTGTATTGATACACTAATAGAGCCATCTTGAACTAATAGCATCGGGAGAGGGGCCAACATTACTCGCGAGCTGAATCCGGGCGATGAACTTTCGTTCGGTGGAAAGGATATCGAGGTACTATAGTCAAGGAGCGTCGTACGATTACGTAATTCCGAAGTAGCCGCAGCTGTCGCGCTTGATCTAAACAAGATCAATTTCTATGACTAGGTAACATCGGCGCTGGACGTAGCTTCCTACCGGGAAGGAAGATGCTTCATGCGGAACGTCGCGCAAGCAGACCCTGCTATGACCTCAGGTAATAATGGAACTTTTTCGTATACACTCAGTATCCTCGCGTCACTCAGCTGCAGTTTTTAAACTGTTTTTGCAACGTAAATAATAGTTAGCGTACCACGGACCAAATTCAAAGGACACTCCGCAATAACCAACGCACCTGAACTTCCCTATACCCCACCGCAGCCACGCCACAATCCAGATGCACCCCACGCAATCCTTTTACCTCGTCCATCGAGTACACACCCAAGGGTCATTAGGGGCTGCGGCATGAAAAGGCCCCCAGGTGATATCGGGCTGATCGATGTCGTAGTGGACCCTATTCTCGGGCAGCATCTGCGTCTTCACCAAAAGGAAGGAGTCCGCTTTCTATACGAGTGCGTGATGCAGATGAAGGATATAAATGGGCAAGGGGCAATCTTGGCTGACGAGATGGGTCTGGGCAAGACACTTCAGACCATTGCTCTTCTGTGGACTCTTCTGAAGCAGAGTCCGTACCATGGCGAGGAGAGTGCTGTAGTAAAGAGAGCACTTGTGGTCTGCCCAGCGTCGTTAATAATGGTATGCAATAAGTGGATCACCTGCATGAAATCTGGTTTACACTCATCTCTAACACCTCACTTCATTGATTCTAGAACTGGCAAAAGGAGTTCAAAAAATGGCTTGGGAATGAGCGGCTACGTGTGTTTGCTGTCGACTCAAAGTCAACCATTACAGATTTCACCCTTGGCAAGGTCTATCCAGTAATGATCATTGGGTATGAAAAGGTAACAAACACATCCTCCACAGGCCACATATTCTGGGCGCTACTACCCATGTTCTCACGCCGTGTCGTACATTCTTTTTTTGCTTTGTATCGTGCGGGTCTCCATTGCTAGCTGCGAGCGGTTCAAGAAGAATTGAAGAACGCGAACTTTGATATCATAATTTGCGACGAGGGACACCGGTAAGTGCGGATGCGTGTTTCCCACTGAAGTATTGTGTGAAAGGAGCAGGATATGTGCTTACATGGTTTTGTCCGACTTGCATAGACTTAAGACGGCCAACATTAAGATTGCTCAAGCGATCCGGAACCTTTCCACGAAGCGGAGGGTCATCTTAAGTGGAACCCCAATCCAAAATGATCTCGGAGAGTTTTTCGCTATGATCGACTTTGTGAACCCTGGCCTGCTAGAAAGCTACAGTGCATTCAAACGAATGTTTGAGGAACCAATCGTGCGCTCCCGACAACCCGATTGTTCGTCTTCAGAGGCCGCCCTCGGTTTAGAAAGGTATAGATATCGTATCTTGTCATGAGAACCGAACGTTCACTCTTGTGAGAGCAATGTTTAACATGTCACATCCTGTGGGTCATGCTCTAGATCCCAAGAGGTAACGTAACGTATTTCTCAATGATCCAATCCAAGTTACAAACGGCAACCTTTGATCGCAACAGTAATATTTGTTCGCTAACGGGCATAATAAATCTGATAGCTTTCTAGGTTGACAGGGCTGTTCATTCTTCGCCGTACGGCTCAAGTGAACTACGAGTTCTTGCCCGCCAAATGTAAGGTGATCACAGACAGAGAGCCTAGACTTGGCATTACAGTTTCAGCACTCAAAAACTTACGGATCAATCATGCCTTAATTATTGTGTTTCCCTCATAGCCGAACTTGTTGTTTTTTGCCGCCCCTCGTCCGTCCAAAGCGCGATCTATCGCCACCTCCTGGATTCTCCATATTTACAGAGTTGCTTTTCAATGGACAGCAGTCGCCATCTCGCCTGCATCACAGCGCTAAGGAAGTTGTGTAATTCTCCAAGTCTAACACTTGATCAGGCTGAGGTGTGTTTGCATTGTTTAGCTACTGCAGTGAAGGGGAACTCACATCATGGGAGCTATGCAATTGTCTTATCATTCTGACTTTGTTGCCTTGCTTAATAGATGAATGAGAACCAAGAAACAAGTGGGCTTTATCAAGGTGTCAAATCGGCCATCGAGGGCAGCGGACTCAATATGGACTGCTCGCTGGTCGGAGGTACGAACCATTTCTGTTTAGTCGACTTTTGCTTGTCTGCTAAGCTTTTAGCAGAGTGCTGCTGTTTAACACCAATTGTTCACCGGCCATTAGGAAAGCTGAGCTTTGTGGTGTCATTTCTTCGAACACTGAAGGAGAGCACGTCCGAGCGTGTGGTGCTAGTATCTAATTTTACGCAGACCCTGGATATTCTGGAAAACATATGCACTCAGAGTCACTATGGATATTTCCGACTCGATGGGTAATGGGACAGTGCCATTGGAACGCGATGTGCGAATGTGACTGCATGCACCAGATCCAGACTTTATTCTGCAAACTCATTAGTACCCATACTCTCACAATACTCTAGGTCAACACCGACGAGCAAGCGCCAGGAATATGTTGACAAGTTTAACGCTCCAACGTGTCAAAAATGTAACGCATTGATAGCCAAATGGCATAGCGAGAGGCGTATTTGTCATCTAGCACTAACTCCCTCGTATCATCCGTTGTTAGTCGTGTTCTTATTGAGTGCCAAGTCTGGAGGAGTCGGCCTTAACCTGATCGGAGCATCTCGGCTGGTGAGTGTTCGCTCACTCGATGCTCTGCTTTGCGCGAGAGATTGTTCAGAGACGCATGAGTCTAACGGATGCAATTGACTCAATATCCGTAGATTATGTTTGACATTGACTGGTAAGAAACATAGACATGCCGCGTTGTCAGTGTCACCAGGTTTGGTAGGGATTACAGTAGGTTTACATGACTATATGTTTATTGTTGACCACAGGAACCCGAGTGTTGACCAGCAAGCGATGGCCCGCATTCATCGCGAAGGACAACCCAGACCCGTGTACATATATCGACTTCTTTCGTAAGTTTTTAAGCGATGATTATTCATGAATACCCCTACCGCGATTCTAATGGATAGCTCCTGACCAATGCCTTCAACGACTCTTCAACAATACAGAGCAGGAACGATCGAAGAAAAGATGTACCAACGACAGCTGACCAAAGTCGGACTCAGCGATGCACTGATGGTATGGCCTATAGCATCTTGATCTCACATGGATGGAGATGGGAAGTACTGTCATTAACATCTATGTAATACCGTATCTGGCTGCTTAGGATGGCAAGAGCGCAGAGAAGCTGAACAAGTTCTCTATGGCTGAGCTGCGGGATCTCTTCACGTTCCACGAAGACGAGCGCTGTCTCACGCATTCCCTCCTGGGTTGTGATTGCAGCTTGCCAACTTTGCCGCTTGAAACCAACGGAGGCCTTGCTTCCAGCCAACATTTGGAGTCCAGATGCCCATTGAAGAAGAGCAAGAACGCTGGAATCATGGAAAAGACATCGGCTTCATTGGCCAAGAAGGAACTACAGGAGTGGGACCACATCGATGTTGAGGCATGGCGTCAAGCCCGGTCGCAACCTGGAGAACAGGGAGACGATGACGCGTCGTTGATATCTGCGTTGGCTGCACAGGACCGTATCCTTTGGAGGACCATTAGTAGCTGCGAGGATGGACTCGACCAGAACTGGGAGGAGAGAGAGGAGGAGAGAGAGGAGGCGGACGAGGTGGATACGAACTGTCCTTCTAGACAAGGCCCTGTCAGCTTTGTCTTTCTGAGGACGACACACAACGCGCAAAAAGAGCCCTAGGGCACGTAGTAAAAAAAAATTGAAATATCCACCCGATTTTCATTCCGCCCCTTTTGTCACCCACACCGCCATAGACCACTACAACGTCCAGTCAACGACCCACAGCAGAAAGCAAATCAGACCATGGACACCAAGGACAGCCTGCGGATCGAATTGCAGTTCAGGTATAGACCTTTTGCAGCCACGCAGCTTTCTCTCCCAATCTGATCGGCCAATGGCAAGTGTTTAACCTTGAACCATGAATAGCGGGGGAATGGAGCTGCTCTTTGACAATCAAAAGACCATCCACGCCAAGGTACCTGCGTCTTTCCCTACAGAGAGCACGGGAGAGCAGCATTCAACGACGATTCGAGATTTGATTGGCTGGATCGCAAGCACACTGTTGAAGGAGCGGCCAGAGTTGTTCATTGGAACTGACGGATCAGTGTAAGTGCTGTTATGGATTACGACTCGGAAACGAGGAGAGAAGAAGACTGTGTGTGGACGATAACGCCGAATTGCTTGTATCGCCAACCCGTAGACGCTCTGGTATCCTGGTCCTGGTGAATGGGGCTGATTGGGAGCTTGAGGGCGAGCTCGAGTACGAGCTGGAGGATCGGGACGAGATTGTGTTCATCTCCACACTGCATGGAGGCTAAAGTACAGCAAGTATAAAATCAGAGCGCAAGCTCTCGCATCCGCTGTTGCCGCTCTTGTTTTTGTATTTCCTCCACTCCACCCGTCCATCTGCAAGCCGGACACATGGCCATGCCTTTCCCTGTGCCTGTCCTGTGCCCCGCCTCCAGCACGCCTCTTTTCACCTGTGTAATCGTGTAATCGTGTAATCGTGACAGAACCTTTCTTTTTATTGGCATCCACTTTGACTCCCACTTCCACCTGCTCCGGTGCCCCCTCCCGCCACTTTCCACCGCCTCCTCTTCGCCTCCTCTTCGCCTCCCTCCCTACCTCTCTTTTCCCTGGCACTAGTTGTTTCTCCTCCCGTCTTCTTGCATCGTAATGACCAGCCTGCAACAGGACCGACAACTCGCCACTACGGGTGTCACCACCACCACAGCCCCAGCTGCCGTGGCGGTCTCAGGCACAGCCGGAGGCGCACAGTCGGCAGCTCACCCCATAGACTCAATGACAGACTCAACTGCACCCATGCAAGTGCCCATGACGATTGATGGCTACAGGATCCATTCCTCTGCGCTAGCAGCACCCCTGTCTGCGTCGCAGAACCTAACAGCGATGACTGCAGCCCAGCACGCGGCTGCATTGGCAGCCCATGACCACGCCGGCACGGATGGGGCTGCCTCACGGTCAGCAGGTTCTGTCGGACTTCCGGACTCTGTCTCGCGGCTGCTGCCTGTGGCCTTGTCGGCGCTGATAGTCTATATTTACTACGTGTACACGTTCCGCGTCTGCAGTAGGTGGACCATACGAGTTGTTTGCATGCATCCTGATATCCACGAGACACCCCGTCGCTCACTCCCCAGGATCTACTCCCTTTTTTTTTTCTTTTGCCTTGATACCTCTGATGCCTCACTGACTCTCCAGTCGACTATATTCTTCATGAACTACACCGCCCCACGCAAGCATGTAAGTTGAAAAAAAGGGGGGGGGGGGGGGTGCGAAAGGAAGGGGGAGTATGCAATTTAACACTGCCTTATCCTTCTTCTGATCTACTTTCTGCGTTGCTGCATCTGGTGCATCGATCCTCTCTCTGTTGCCCTAGATATCTACTTGGGCGTCTTTAATATGCTCACCCTGCTTTTCTTCATCTCGTATGCCCGCACCATCTTCCGGAAGCCAGGATCACCTTTGAAGGTCAGAACACCACCCTTAGCGCTGATATTCCTATGGCCCTATGGGTCGACGCCTTCTTGTTGCGCTGCTAACTTAGAACCCTTCCTTTCTTCCTTGTGTAGCCCCCTCAGAGGATCCCACCACCACCTATCCCGCCCACAACAACGCCGTATCGACCTCAAAGGGCTCCAAAACCCTTCTCACCAGGAGCGAGAGGCCGCATCAATGAACTCCCTGAAGGATCAGCGGCCTCAGATAGCACACCACTTTTGCAGAACAACCAATACTCGGGAGTCGTTCAAACGTCATCCGCGCAGTCGTACCAGTCGACCTCACACATGGTAAATCTGATCTCCTCGACCACGAACCAGGATCATGGACAAAAGGCGGTATCGAGTAACGTCAACATGCCGCCGCCCAGCAATATGGGACACGCGAAGGGTACTGATGATGGCCCTACAAACTCTACAGTCAGGATTGAGATCGGACAGGATCAGGGAGTGCAACGACTGCCTGAGGCGACACTGAGCATCTCGAAAAAGGACGGAGGCGCTAGATGGTGTGATCTTTGCAAAATCGTCAAGCCAGACCGTTGCCACCACTGTTCCGAATGTGACACATGTGTCCTGAGGATGGATCACCATTGCCCATGGGTCAATGGCTGTATCGGCTACGGCAATCACAAGTTCTTCTACCTCTTCATCCTCTACGGCTCCTTGTTGGCGATCTGGGGAGTCACCACAATGTTGCCCTTGCTTTTCACGGCGATCCGGCGGTGCGATATGGCAGGACCGTGGATCGGGACGCCGGATACATCTCAGCAACAACCTCGCTGCGTCTTTGACGTTCAGTGGGTCGTTATCACCATCATCTCTACAGTATTGGCATTTCTGATTGTATCGTTTACGGCGGCACACACCTTTTATATTGTGAAGAATCGAACCACAATCGAGTCATTGCAGGACGTCAGGAACACGTTTATTAGGGCAGACTACACCTCCATCCCAGCGTCATCATGGTCTCTCCCCAGTTACGCCATGTCTGGAGCTCGCTTTAACGTCGTCATGTTGGAGCGTGGATTGCACTTATGGGACAGAGGCTCTTGCACGGCCAACTGGAAGAGCATCATGGGTCCCTCTTGGTGGCTCTGGTTTTGTAGGTCCAGCTGATTTGTGTGCAAGCAATGTGTTGCGAAACGTATACCAGAGTTCTGATAAGTAGCCTCTGATCTTCTTCACTATTATAGTACCATATGACAATACACCAGGAGATGGGATCCATGAGGTATACAACGAAAAGATATACCAGAAACTGCTGGCAGATGCATTGGCCCAGGCAGCTGAGCTGAGGGCACGCTATGGAGGAGGTAGGGCCTCAGGAATCAGAAGAGCCACTGGAGCATCCGTCCATTCAGCAGCACCATCAACATCGCGTCCGGGAATACTACCGGCCAATGGAGGGGCAGAGTCAAGTCAGTCGACTCTCACATCCGGGCTAGCTGACAAGCGCTCTGATTCAAGAGCCAGCTCGAACACAAGCACGTCTAGCAAGGAGGTCTCTAGAAGACAGGATGCGACCCCATCACTCGCTGTGCCGCCTTCGAGGACACGGATATGGAACCGACCCAGGACGAGCGAGGACAGTGATTCCTCCATCAGCTCATTGGGTCGGTCCCTACCGACGCCACGCTCCTCTCCATGACCCGAGGTCATTAGTTGGAGTACTTCTCGTGCCAACAATAAAGCCGCATCTGCTAAAGCTTTATTGTTGGGTTTCATGCTCGCTGCGCGAAGGAAAGGGATGGTGTAGTGCTCACCAGATGCAACCTTAGCAAGCAAGCAAAACGTTGTGGCGTTTGCTAGGAGTCGATCATCGTTCGCCAAGAGTCGGCTCAAGACCCGTCTCGAGAAGAAGAATTTCAGCCTCAAAGTGTATGATCGCCGATCAACCCCTGTGTCCAAACCTGTTATTGGATGCTTGGCAGGCAGGGCGGATAAAATGCCAGGGCGGCAAACGAAAAATACAGACAGCATTTCCCGTCCTCTCTCTCTCCCTTACCATGACATCTCCATTACTTGACGACAAAGGCCATGTCGAGGTGGGCGGCTCGCGCGGTAAACCCTTCAAACTCTTCTATCAGCGCACAGGAAATGGGCCTCGGAAGCTCTTGCTCATTATGGGCCTGAACTCCCCAGGCGCAGGCTGGGCTCCAGTGGTATGCTGCCACTCGTCAGTCTCTTGCTTGTCATATGCCAGGCTGTCAGTGTCAAGTGCTAATCGGCTCGCTCATTTAGGTCGAACAATTTGCCAAGAATCCCGAATTCACTACAGTGTTCTTTGACAACCGTGGTGTTGGTTTCTCCGACGCTCCCAAGGGTTTATATTCGACTTCGCAGATGGCCCAGGACACGTTGGAGTTGCTGGACGCACTGGGGTGGACTTCGGACGTTCATGTTGCTGGAGTGTCTATGGGAGGAATGATATCACTCGAACTGGTTCTGGCGGACCCTAAGCGCTTTTCGTCGCTGGTCCTCACCTCGACGAATGCTGGTAGAAGTCCCCCCATGTTGGTCACTGTCAGCTTTCTGGCACGAGTGATTCTTATGAAAGACCCTGACCTTCGCATCAAACTCATCGCCGAGACGTTATACCCCGCGGTAAGGATTGTGATGCCGCTTTTCCTACTTTCCTACTGACTGGGTCTCGGAGATGTGCATGCTAATCAGCAGCATATTGCCCTTTATCTTGCAACCCTCTTAGAAATGGCTGGAGCATGCACCCAAGGACTTAGCGTACAGCACCAACCGTGAAATGGTGGCAGCTGTAAGTAACTGTATACGTCGCGAGGTTGAAGGTCTCTGGAATGACAAGTTTCTTTCCAGGTTCTAACGCTACCCTCACAAATTATATATATAGAGCCTGAAGCAGAGGTTCGCATCGATCCCTGTTCAACCTCTTCATTCCAATATCGCGCAGTCTTGGGCAGCACTCTTTCATCATGTCAGCTCTGCGAGACTGACGCAGATTAAGGACTCGGCCCTACCTGTGCTCGTCGTGACAGGAACGGAGGACAAGTTTGTGAGACCTTCAGGATCTTACCATCTTGCTAAGGAGCTCGGATGCCCCTTGGTCGTCTTTGAGGGCTCAGGTCATGCTCTGCCTGGCGAGCAGACAGAGACATATTGCAGATTTATCGAGGAACTGGTTAACAAAGGAAGAGATGGAGTTTTTGAATTGACCAAGTAGCTGAGCTACGCCTATCATTAAAAGTTGTTGCTCAGAAAATAACCCGCACTCATACGCACATACAAATACACACGGAGGCGAGCAAGAAAGCTGGTGAATATGAATGCATGATAGGCACAACTGAGGGGTGTTGACAATCTCTCGTTGCGTCGCAAAGGTACAACTGTAAAGGCTCAAATGCCATCTCATTTACCCATCATAATGCTCGAGTAGCGGCCTTTGAGCTCATTGCATCAAAGGTCACTTCCGTGTACAACGTCATGCGAATCGGGAAGTCCATCCGCCTTCAGACCTGCGTTGACAGAATGTGCGGCAGCTCGTATCACTCTTACTCAATGGGTTGAAAGGATCCTCGTGCCGAGGAGATCCTGCGTGGGTTGCTGTTCTGAGCTCAGTGGTCAGTCTTTGTCTGCCATCCATGTTCTCCACTTCACATGGACACCTGGCTCTCCATCTTCGCAGTGATATGGTAAGGTGCTCAGGCGGAGGTGGAGCTCGTAAGGTGGCCTGTTGCGATCCATCTTGAGTTTTTCATACTCAGATTTTATAATCTTATCAGATTTTTTTTCCTTCTCGCTCTTTTCTCTTGTCACACAACTCTTCGCAACTGTCCATTTCAACCATTACCCTCACCCCCTCACTGCTAAAACGATCATCCATTCGATGAATCCCACAGCTTCGGTCACACCTAAGAAGGTCATCGTCATCACTGGCGGCAATGTAGGCATTGGCTTCCAAGCCGCAAAGCTCATTCTCTCGACGAGCTCCAATGTCCATGTCGTTCTGGGCTGCCACGACAACGAACGGGCCACTGCTGGCGTTAAGAGACTCGAGGCCTTCGCTGCCGACTCCAACACGATTGAGTCCCGACCTATTGAACTGGCTTCTTTTGCGTCTGTTCGCCAGTTTGCACAGTCTGTGATCGCGTCCTTCCCCTATGGGATCCATACGCTGGTCCTGAATGCAGGTGTCATGGTCTTCAAGCGTGAACTGACGGCTGACGATGGCCACGAGTACAGTATGCAGGTGAACCACCTGTCGCACTTTCTTCTGACGCAGCTTTTGCTCCCGTCGCTCCGCACTGGACACAAGACCTGGCCGGAGGAGAAGACAACGGTCCTGTTTGTTTCGTCGGATCTTCACAAGCCAGGCGTTGGGAGAGGAAAAGGCCCTTTCCTGACGCTGGATAACATCAACGATACGGAGAGATTCGACGGAATGGTCGCCTACAGGAACTCGAAGCTCTGCCAGCTCCTGTGCATGCGTGTTTTCTCCACGCAACTCAAGAAGGATGTTGTTACGGTGAATGCGGTAAGGGCGAGATGCTATTTTCTTTTTTCTTTTTTTTGGCTGAAATAACACCAACTAACATTTTTGTTCTTTTGTGAAAATGGGGGGATTGCCTGCTTTGCTTAGGTCTCGCCTGGGTTTGTTCCTACTTCGGGGCTCAAGCGTCACTCTGGCTTTGCGACGCGTATGCTCATGGACAATGTTCTCTCAAGAATCAGCGCTGCGTCGACGGAGGAAGAAGGTGGCAGGCGGGTGTTCAACGCCATGAGCGGAGAGAGGCGAAATGGGAACGCGGTTTATTATGACAAGGGCGTGGTCGGAGAGATGAGCGAGGAATGCAAGGATCTGGAGCAGCAAAAGCTCTGGTGGGACTGGAGCTGCAGTGCGGTTGGACTCTACGATCTTGCTCTGTAGAGAGTAAAATGGTGTACATACATAATAATTCTTTTTATTGACTTGCAATGTGTGTGTGTGTGTGTGTGTGCCTTTTAGATGGACGCAATAGAGGATGCGGATAGATTGTTGCGAGCAAAGGAAAATGAGGGGATGGAAAAGGACGGGTAACCAAGTTTTTTTTCTGCAGAGCATGGAGCCTACTTTGCTTAAGCGATCAATGGGAACATGGCCTTGCGTCCACGAGGATAGTCTGAAAACTCCTTGCGATATCCCTTGTGCTTCTTGACAGCCCAGATGTACATCTGGCCAACAGCGACGGCAAAGAACAGATGGGCGGACCAGGACAAGGTGAGGATGCTGACCGCCAACCACGACAAGGTTTCGAAAAGGTAATTGGGGCATGACACCCAGTCGAATCCATAGCCGCGAGGAATCTTGCGGACGCGGGTGCCAGGGGGGCGGAGGTTGCGCAGGGTGACATGGGTGTGGTAGTTGGAGAGCTCCGCAAAGGCGAAAAGAGCAATGCAGCCGTAGACAAGAGCATCGCTCCTCTCGGCAGCGGCCGTGCCGACAGCGTTCCAGGGACCATAGATCCAGTAAGCGAGGTTGAGTCCTGACAAGAGATGGTAGTGGGCGCTGTTCTTGAACACATTGCGGAAGGGCATGGTGCCGTGGGAAAAGCGGTGGACAAAGACGGTCTCGTACTCGCGCTTCAAAAAGTGGATCATCACCATCCAGTATGTCACGCTATTAGGGCATGGAACGCCAGGCATGGTATCGTTAGTGCCAAGAAAAAGGGGTGAAGCGAACATAAGAAAGAACATAACGGGCATGGGTACCGTACGTCTGCATCCAGCTGTGCTCAAAGGCCTTTCCGTAGAACAAGGAGGGGAGGTAGTAGACCAAGGGATGGATGAGCAAAGGTCCGCCGTATTCAATTAAGAACACAGTACGCCAGCTAATTTGGGGACCTGGAAGAAGAGTATGCAGGGGACAATTAGTCGACGGTATCTACGGTGCTGGTACCGTTTGAATACAGCACTATTCTGGGTTGGGTGTTTTGGGTGTTGTTTGTTTTGTCTGCACAAGACGCTCGTACCGAGGTCCTTGAAGGTGACAGAGTCGCCGTCCTTGAGGCCGTAGTCAGCCAGAGTCTTGCCAGCCTCGAGCGCGACCTTCTCAACGGTAAGACGCTGTCGGTCGGGGTAGAGCTGAGGGAACTGTCTGGCGATGGCGCCCTGCACGTCCTCGACCTTGACCTCGGCGGGGGTTCCTTGGAGGTCGAGGGTGATGGGGAACTTGCGCGACTTTGCGGATCTGGGTGCGATAACCAGCTTCATGTTGATGTGGAGGTGAGGAGAGGAATGAGGAAATCAATCCGCGCCAGCGTGTGGTGTGTGCGTCCACAAGGTGTTGCTTGGCTGGGTGGCTGAAGCATTTTTTTATTTTGGTATACAAGCTCGCAACGCTGCTTCATGGTTCACACCTCCATTCCACCTCCACTTCACCCACCACCACCACCACAACACCCACAGTCTGGGACTAGACAGACACGACGGGAATGGTGCTGCATCAGAGAACAAAGCAGGCCTTTCAGTCCAAAGACCTGTCCGTGCCCTACTCCCCCTGCTGGTCGCAACTCCTCGCCCCCTTCGAGGCCAGCGCAAAGGACCATCCGTTGCTGTCCGCCTGGCTGCTCTTCGTCAACGACTCAAAGCACGAGCAGGAAAAATACGGAAGAACCACTTCGCAGCAGCAGGCAGTGGCCTTCAAGAGGCTAGGTAGGTGGCTCACAGGAAAAAAAAAAAAAACACCGTTTCGCGCTTGGATAGTTTAAAGCTTCGTTTGATTTGTCCAACTCACCCGTCGCTGCCTTGTGCATCCAACCAACAGATCAATCTGTGAGGGCTCTCAAGGAGCAGGATTGCGAACTGCTGAAGCAAACTGACTTTCAGCATGCGTTCTCCCAGTTCATGGCGCTCTTCTACTTTGGATCAGCCAAGCTCGCCTCTCGGAAGCAGGTCTTTGCCCTGCTCCAGATACTGCAGCCTCACTTTCAGCCAAACGACTCTGATCCACGCGGACCGATCGTGTCCGCACTGCGCTCCGTCATCACCAGCGACATCTTTGCGATCGAGTCCAATAGGAGAATCGACATTGATATGGCATGGCACCAGCGCGCCCTTTGCCTCTACACCACTCTTGATTACTCCATGGGCAGAGCCGCTATCCATGCCGACATGCATTCTATCCTAGAGGAGCTGTCTCAACTGTTGCACGCGCGTGTCCAGATCACTAACGTCGAGGTACGGCTCCAAGGACCCGTCATGGCTGAGAATCGAAGCGTGATGCGTAGCGGATATGCCTACTCACCGGAAGTACGCTTTTCATACTTGACTAGGTCGTCCGAGATCATGCTCCAAGCACGTACACCGAAGCCATGCACGATCTGGAGTTTATTCTGAAATTGATCCTTGCCATGATTTCCCGCCTGATCGTTAACAGCTCCCACGGATCAGCATCGCCTACACCCGTCCATGGACCCTCACCATCGGACCAATTTGAGATCTCGGAGAGTCATAACCCACAGCTTTATATCATCCGCATTTTGAAGGACGCCATCACCATCTCCTCGTCTCCTGTCTATCATCGCGACGTGTCTTCCATTTCTGGAATGATCTTTGCCAATCTCATTGACCTGACTTCGCCCAGTATCCAGGAGGCTTCACATCGCATTGTCGGGCTCGTTTTTGGATCCAATGGTCAGGATCTGACTTACCTGCCCGAAATTCCTCAGACTATGGTCGCAATGGACTTTGGTTGGAACACCTATCTCGGAGAAAAGTGTGGACCAGGCGAGGAGGATGCAGGCATGTACATGCTTGGAGTCGTCCGCGGCTTGTTGACCAACATTCGACAGGAAGCTCTTGTTATGCCCGTCGAGAACGTCACTCAGTGGTACGCTCCAGCAGTGTTTAACGATCTTCAAAAACACGGGTTGGTCCTGCATGAGGTGCTGTTCCATGCGATCGCCTATTTGTGCGCCACCTCCAAGGACATGTCCAGCAAGACGAGCGCATTCGAGACCATGGGGCACTGGCTGCAGCAGACAAAACTCCATCTAGGCGAGCGGTCCTCGGCTTCTGCAGAGATGAAACAGGCGCTGGCGAACTGCATCAACCAACAAGCACAGGAGAAGCTGACGACCTATGTTCTCGATTACTGGGAGGATCCTGTCGATACTGTTCAGCACAAGGTCAAGAACATTCTGGGGCTGCTCCTGGACATTGTGTATATTAAGGCACAGATGCAGGACGAGCAATCTACCCCAGCGTTTGTCACTCAGCTGCTTCAGCGTATCTTGATGGCGGACAGTCATCGCAAGTCAAAGTACTCTATCCTAGCTATTCTCGTTGGACGTGTTCCTATTGCTGAGGTCATGCAGCTCCAGCAGGACGCTCTCGCGCAGGCGATCATGGCTTTGGAACAACTTGCCACAGCACCAGGAGCAGCCGTCGCCATTAACGCCATGATCGAAAAATCATGGAAAGAGTGTCTCGAGCAGGATGCCAATGGTGCCAAGGTTTTGTCCGCATCCACGAGCAGAAAGTCGGAAAAAAATACGACCGCGGCATCGGAAAGTTCGGAGGGCAAGGATCCAGCTGCAGTGCGGGCGGCGCGCAAGGAAGCGATGCAGCCTTGGCTTGACTTTTGGTCAAAGTCGGTCTCTCAGGCTCTTACAACGGAAAACGACAACATCCGCAAACACTTGGGCCACTTTATCCTATCGCCTCTCTTTTCGACGTGCCCCGAGGCGTTTTGGATTCTGCTGGACATTCTTAATGGTTCAGGTCACTCTTACCCAGGATTCATCTCGGACGAGGCGTATCGCTTCAACGCTATTGTTTTAGCGATAAAGGTCGCTCGGTCGCTAGACCTAATCGATGCCAGCAACTATTCTGACCTCTCTTCGACCAGCAGCAACTCAACCGACTTGGACAAGCCAAAGATCGACATCTCTATTCTTCATTCCGCCATGTATCATGCGTCGGGCGACATCAGGATTGACGTACTTGGTATTCTTTGTGAGTCCAAGCGTTCGACCACACCAGTAGCTCAGGTCGAATACGAGCTATTGAAGCAGTTTCTACCCCTGAACATGAACTCTGTTGTCCCCGACTTTCGCCAAAAGCTATACACCCATCTGTCAAAGTTCCTCTTCCGCGTCCGTGGAAACTGCTATGTACTAGCAAGGGAAATCGCCAGGCTCCATACGTCAGTGGGCAAGAAGAACGTGACTGAAGAAGAGGCAGGAGCAATGATTCAGCTGCGTGAGGCTAGAGTGGAAGAGACGAGATCGTTTCTGACGTGGCTGCTGGATCACCTCTTTTCGTCCATCTATCCAGGAGCGTCCTTCCAGCGTGTCTCAACAAGTTTACGATTGCTCCTGATGGTTATCAAAACATTTGGTATCGACTCGACGCCGCTGCCACCAGGATCCAAGGCCGGAGATGTCTCTCGATTCCCGTTCCAGCTCCCGATTGCCAATGAAGGGCACACCAAGACGCTGTTGGGTTGCCTGCTGAACCCATTCGATCACTGTCGCGAGCAAGCGCTGGATATCCTTATGACATTTAAGGCTCCATTCGCAGGCTATGAATCGAAGGAGGCTGTGGAGGGTCTGGTACGCTGGGGCTTGGATTGGCTGAAGAGCACTAGAGCTGGCGAGAGCGACTCGGGTGGGCTGGTGCTGAAGACCGTCTTTGTCAAGTATGCGATCGAGCTGGGCTGGAGCATTCAACTGTCTTATGGAGATGCTGCAGATCAGTTGGTACTTCAGTCCATTAAGGAGACTGGAACTCCTGCAGGCAAGTTTTGACACCGCAGTAACACGTCTTCTATGCCATTCAACATGCAGTCTAACGGCAGTGCGATTTTTCTTTCGTTATCCATTCAATCCAATAGTGGACTTTGCCGTCCGCCTCCAGGGCTTGCTCCGGATTCAGCTTGAAAAGGCAAAACTCAATCAACTGGACGCTGCCCACCACCACCCTATGCACGGCACCTTGATTGGACTACGATACCTCTTCTCCTCCATCGACTATGCTTCTCCTCTGGTGACTAACCATCGCCCGTTGTGGCAAGCTGTTCACGCAGACATGATGAGCCTAGTCGAGAGTGTCTGTGGTGTCGTCATGGGCGTCCTCTCAAACCCTTCGCCTGAAGGCAATATCCCCGCCACGTTCACCGAGATGGAAGAGTCGATTGATGCAGTCATTAGCTCCTCTGGAGGCGATGAGTTTGAGCAAAGTGGCGGACCTAATCACCAGGTCATTCTGAGTTACTGCTGGAGAGCTATCAAGGAGTCGTCGTCTCTTATGGAGCTGGTCCTGTCCAAGGCTACCATCGACAGCACCGCCCTCAAAGTAGATGGTATTCTCGAGTGCAGCGCTCTCGATAGGGCTGGAGCACTTTTCCGACGACTGTTGACCACTATCCGTCATCCGGGAGCGTTCTCCTCCGTCTTCCCAGCCTATATTTCTCTTTGCACGCGACTCCTTAATTCGGAAGATTCAGCGCTGGCTGCTTTGCCCAGGACGTGGCTGGAGGAGAACTTGAATTCGATTTTGAGCGACTCCATTTCTGTGACACGCCGGTCTGCTGGATTGCCGCTCTGTATCCTGGCCATTGTGAATGCTGAACTCTCAGATAACAGGCGGACGCTCCTGCCCATGGTGATGCGTCGAGTGATGGCCATTGCGGAGGAGCCTGTCGGTGCCGATGCTAATCAGCAAGTGGATCTGCCACAGATTCACGCCATGAACGTCCTCCGCCGGCTGTTTATGGATGCAAAGTTGAGCACGTCGGTTCTGCCAAACGTTGGTCAGGGCCTTGAACTCTCCATCCGAGCCTTTTCATCTCCTTCGTGGGCAGTCCGGAACTGTGGAGTGATGCTTTTCTCGACCTTGCTTCACCGTGTCTTTGGAGCCAAGAGGGTGCGCGATGAGCACCTGGCGATCAATGGCATTACAAGTCGCGAGCTGTTTGCTCGATTGGAAGGCATTTCTGGGTTCCTGCAAGGCCAACTTGAGGTGGCTGTAGGACAGCTGTTGGGGACCGAGGCGTCGCAGGATCGAGTCCATCCAGGATTGTACCCGGTATTGACGCTTCTGTCGAGACTACAGCCCAGCCTTCATGCAGATCCTGCGGATGCTGTCGATGGAGGCATGTCAGCGTTTGTGGCGTTGGTCCGCCGATGCGCTGCAAGTGCTATCTGGAAAACCCGTGAGATGGCAGCTCGCGCGCTGACACCGCTGATTGCGTCGAGGGATCTGATGACTCTGGTCGTAGATGTTCTACAGGGCTGCTTAAAGACACCGATCAGCCAGAACGAAATTCACGGATTGCTAGTCCAGGTCCAGTTTCTTTTGCGTGGACATCTCCTTGGTGAGGGCGTTGCTGACAGGACGGTTCGCCGGGCGTTCGTGATGCAATTCGCTGACAGTTTTGGGCCTGTTAGTGAGCGCGTATTGAAGACTGGTTGTCAGCTAAATCGATGGATGGTACTTTCTATATACGCAGAGTTTGTCCTGGGAGAGGAATGGATGGGACACGATTCTTTCGAAGCCGAGGACGATGCTGCTATGGAGATGGAGAGCGAGCGAGAGGAGATGAAGCGCCTGAGTGGGATCCACTTCAAGACCATTCGTGGATTTATTCTTGACTACGCCGTCGTAGGACTCGTAGAGGAGAAGCAGACTTACCAGCAACACATTGGAGGCCATCTTGTTCGACGGTTGATGGCCAGGACCATGATCTCGGCGTCTGTACTTGGAGTGAATACTGCTCTGGACAACGGACAAGCCACGGAGCTGGTCAAGGACCTGCTGAAGGATCGGGAGTATGAGGTGCGCCTGGAAACGTTGGAGACGTTGCAGGCATTGTTGGAATCAAACAGAGGAGGCGTTGACGCGTTTTTGGATGTTCCGTCGATTCACACTACCTTGATTGAAATCCTCTTCAAGGGTGAGGAGAATCTGGAGTGTCTGCGTGTTGAGGTCGCGTTGATATCCATCATCGGAGGAACGAGTCCCTTTCCCCGTGGTTCCAGCGTGGATATTGTTGAGTTATGGAACCGGCTCTGTATGCGCATCCATGACGAGGCCACTGGTGGTGTTGCGGTAGTTGAAGCTATCTTGCCAGCAACAGGAAGCATCTTTGTTCAGGTAAGTAAGCCATGTCTATTCTTATGCTGAAAAAGAGTTCGACCAAGTCAGGACTAACCTCGGCGTTTTGTTCTGCAACGGCGTGATAGATCTGGAATGACCACGCTATTGAGAGAACATTGCGCATCGATTGCTTGAATCGTTGGGCAGCCTCTATCTATAAGCACGCTGATGAATATCAGGTACAGTTTTGAAGATGGCCTTGTTTTCAATGGAAGGCGCGTGAAGAACACAACCTAATAGTCACTTCTAAACATGTTTAGACACTTCAATTGCGCGAAGCCGCTTTGGAATCGATCGCCTTCTTTGCCCACCATCTGTTGTCACCAAACCAAGGACAGCCCTCAGCTGACATTACTGAGGCATACCTCAAACTCTTTGAGACATTGACATGGCAGTTGCAGGACGATGAGGCAGAGGTGCGGGAAGAGGCAGCGCAAATCGTGTCACGCGCCATTCAACTGTCGTATGCAGTCTCATCTGAGAGGGCTTTGACATTGATCTACGACTATCAGCTTAAGATGTTCGCGGGCAAGGAGGCGACTGAGTCGCAACTCAACCATTTAGTTGAGTCTTTGATCTCTGGTTACATGGGCAAAGGACAGCCAGGTAAGCGGCACAGTCTTTAATGAAGTTTCGCTTGAGAGCGCGACGTCTCCTAACCCTATCTCCATTTGTGTTTTCCTCATTATTCATTATAGCACACCTTGTTGCAGAATCATTACAGCCCAGCAAGATGCTGTTTGATAAGGAATCTCCAAACCTGTACCGCGAACCATTGATCTCGATGCAGCTAATTCAGCGCTCACTAGAGACGATTGTCGCGCGACCCGAGTTACCAGAGTCAGTGTCCCAGAAGCTAATCTCCTTCCAGCGGGCATGTATCCAAAATGTCCTTGAGGTGCAACAAGCGATTCGGGAATGGGAAGTCCCAGGGGTCGGCCGGGACAGTTCACCTTGGGGAGTAAGTAGCCGTAAGCCGGTCTTTGAGGTGCTCTGGCGACTGGCGAGTGGAGGTAGCCTGCACAAGAGTACATGGGAGCAGCAGCCAGCGGTGTATCTGGAAGCCATTCATGACTCTGGCAAAGTGCATCCTGTTGTGATTGAGGGAAGCCGTTGCCATGGCAAGGAGCAGAGTAGACGACTGTTCTTGATTGAGTAATAGACGAGCCTTCTACAGCCTCATAATGAAACCACATACACCACCTAGAAAGCGACGGGCTTATGTTTGTTAGAATGGAATATTGCTCAAGGCGTCAGTACAGCCAACCTGTTCGCACTAGCATCAGTTTCAAGACGCGGACGCCATCCAATGTGACACCTGCAGATGGCTGTACATGTACAGAATGAAGGCCCTTCTAATTCGGGCACCAACACTCATGTATTCTGCCTCTAGGACAAGAATACGCATTTCTCAGCACTAGCGTTCACGCCGAGACATCTTCCTCGTAACAAGGTTCAAAGGAAGAATTGGAAGAACCACTAACGGGTGGTGAGAAACCAATGTTGCGTCAAACACTCTCTGTAGCCCTCCGCTCCCACCGGTGCTTGTCTAGGCTCTAGCCGCTTCCATACCACCATGTATTCTCCGCATGCGTGTTACCTCCGTCACCCGCGTTTTGCACAACGTCTTCTAGAGCATGGACGTACAAGTTCATGGTAGAATGTCTATGACGAACATCAAGGTTTGAGACTGAGCAAACATTGAGTACCAACAACATAAGACAGCCGCACTCATTTTTATTTCGGCAACCGTCCTCTTCATGACTTGTTGTGAGGCAATAGATCCAAACGCCTTTAGGCGACGACTATGCTAAAGAGCTCAGAAGTGCCCGCAGCACCAACAGCACCCAGTTCAGCGGAGTATTCTCATAAGCAATTCAGCAAATCACTAACATTGTCCACTGGAACTGTGTCAAACATACCCAAAGGGTGTTAGCCCGTCTCGCTCCGATGAAGGGTCTTATATGCTGCGCCGGCTGCTGTTCGGCGGCAGCACCCTTGCGATGAACCATTCAATGGCTCCATATGGATGACATTATGCGCACTAATGGTTCTTGTTATAGGCCTACCAGGATCTCAAGCCCTTGGCGAATCTAGGTCGACGGGCTACGAATTATCACCCCCTTTTTTTTACTCGTCTTTCCTTCTGCGCGCTATCGTGTTGATCAAGTAGAAAAAAAACCACAAGTGTGCATTGCTGCGTATGCAGGAATATCAGTCTTGATCGTGTCTATCTACGCCATAGCATACTGTACCGGCAACCGCATGCTTGGTGTCGCTTCATAGGGCAATAGGCGAGATATCTTCTTTGACAATGCAAAATTGAGGGTGTCTTTGAAAAAGCCCTTTGTTGATGCAAACAACAACAATACAAAAAAAAAATTCCTCCTTTTTTTTCCAACAGGGTCACCTTTGCTTCTCCCAGTTTGAATCGGTTGATTATTCTTAAACCCTTGCATCGCAAAGTTGTATCCCCTCCTTTTTTTTTTTTTTGCTTGTTGACCTCCCCTGGTGTCGCAATAGTGGTGTATTCTCTCTCAATAGAGTTCCGCACTCAACCTCGCAGTTGAAGTACGACGCCTCCAAGATGTAGTCCTGCATTCAATTCTTCCGCGGACTTGGTTAACGTGGGCGTTTGGTCACGGCGCGAAAAACTATTTTAGAAACCGGGGTACGCAGCAGTGTATCATGGCTCAACGACATGAGAAGTCGAGAAACCCAACATCGTCCAAACACTCGCTGCTCATTACCAAAATTCAGAAGGTCGTGTTATAACGCGTCAAGAGGTACGCAGTATGAAGGGGTTGACAGAACGCCTTTTTGCTGATCACAAGTGGTCGTTCTCTGCGCGACATCAGGACCCTTCCTGTAGCCTGGTTGCTCCCATGTATATGTATAGAGCAAACTAAGAAAGAACGCATGGCGAATCTTAATTCTAGTTGGAGACAGTTCTATTCTTTGCTCCCTCCACTCCACAACGACGCCTTGCAGGTTCATTATTGGCTGCGTCTGCTCTTTACAGCTGTTTCAGTCGTTTGTTATTTTTGCAGCCTTCACACGATCTGCAGAGAAGGTTTACTATTGTTCCAAAGATACATTCTCCAGAGTACGATGCGATGCTGACATTGTGCTCAGATGACGGTGGCAGGGAGAAGGCTACAAGAGATGAAAAAAAACCGCCATAGAGTGGAAATGGCAAGAAAAAAAAAAGGGAACAAAGAAAAAGGGGACACAGAGAGTGAAGGTGGATAGGAGAGAGAGAGCAGTTGTCATTCAAGGCTCTTGTTCACAAACACCGCCCGCAGGTTGCAGTCGACATCCAGCAATTGGGCTAGAGGGGTCGCCAAGTTCCACCCAGAACCAAAAACAAGCCCTTCCCTCTGTTCCACTCTGTCCAGATCAGACATTTGTTTTTACATCTGCTCAGGAACATGGCTGGCCAGCCAGCTTGCTGCCCGCTCCTGTCCGAGTCCCTGGTACTTGCGGCTGCCCGTGAGGGTAAATCAGCCGAAACAGGATCTACTTGCCAGCCAATCCTGTCCACCAGGGGAGCCGCCCGGGTTGCGCTAGATATCATATCAGCTCCGTATAGATTGGGCCGCCCGATTTACTTAAGTGGCAACGACAAAAGATCATCCTGGGTGCAGAAATAAAAGTGGAGCAAGTCACCGTCCTTTGCCCTATTTTCTCTCAACCTTCCTGCTTCTGATCTTCTTGTTTGTTCTCTTCTCACCCTCCCCCCCTTTTTTTATTCTTTGCACTCCTCTTGTTGTCTGTACGTCGTCATCTCGTAAGCCGCCCATCTGCACTTCTTTACACCCTCGCTTTCTGCCCAACCCAATCTTATTTCTTCACTCTCGCTTCTTTCCTTTGCGTTCAAAACTGCCAAAAGCAACTGGTCCTGTACATTACACAATTCTTGGGCATAGCAGCGCTTCGCCACCTCTATTTTTTCATTCTTCCAATCACTCTGACCCAGCCTTCGAACCATATTTTCACACTGGCACAGGTAACGATCCCCTTTCCTTCATTCACCGCATTGCTCTCTCACAGCCATTCCTTCTATATCATCGGCACCCTTTTCTCTCGTCGCCCCCACCCTTTTTTTTTTTTTTTTGAAACATCCTGCATCAAATGCCTTCCTTCGGAGACAATGCCACACGCCCACTCTCGATGCCTGTCGACTGCTCGTCCTTGTTTTTATGAGAACATTCGCCCATTCCCGTAAACCTTGTCCTGAAATGCACGCCGCGTTCCTTTATTGCACCAACACCGCTTTCTTGACAGGGGCTGAGGCTACACGAGCCGAAGCTTGCTCATTCCCCAT
The DNA here is from genome assembly GCA_029449245.1 of Mortierella alpina. NCBI lineage: Eukaryota > Fungi > Mortierellomycota > Mortierellomycetes > Mortierellales > Mortierellaceae > Mortierella > Mortierella alpina. The sequence goes on along the minus strand of JANATF010000004.1, from coordinate 792,931 downwards.
CCATTCCCCCCTTTCGGTATCACAAAATCGTCCCCCTGTCCTGATTGCCACAGCCTTATTTGATCGATCTACTTATGCTCTTAAGGCAGACCGACAATCTCTCAGAGACATGGACCCTCTTTGCGGCCACTATTTATGGAACCAACTCCATATTTCTATACCTCGCGCTATTTTTCTTCACGCTCGTGGATCCAGGGTACGGATTTTGAAACAAAGACAGCACAACGGTAGCGCACTCTGCATCTTTGTCGCCTTCTTTTCATTCACTCGGCTACAACATATCGCACCCACCTCCTTGCACCTTGTTTTCTATGCATCCCGCTTCTGACGGTTCCGGGCTTTAGAAAGACGGTTCTGCTCTGCTCTTATTTATAAAATGCCTATACCCTTTTGCTCATAGTTCAAATCTTCAAACCACGAGCAGGCTTATTTTATATTTTTTTTCATTCAATAATGGTTCTACATTCTTCGGTGAGCCCGAACCTTAGGCTCTTGGGTCCTTATCACGCCCCTGCTCCCAGACTCTCCTTCTTTCTCTGGATGCTATGTGTTTCTTTTTATGCTTGCATGGCCACCCGTTCTTTCTCGCTGGGAGATATTTGGGGCATTGATGTCATATTTAACAACTATTTTCTTCTTGCTTTTCAAATAAATAAATGAAACTCGTCTACCCGTACGTTCGTAGCGCGTGTCAGACGTCAAAGGCCATGGTCCCAGTTCGTGCAGGGTCGTTACAGCAGAGCGCTGAAGAAGAGTGCAAATCTTATCCAGGCCCTTCTCGACGGTCCTCGGCCACTGAACTTCCTCTAGACCCCAGACCTACCGCACATGTGTCCCCTTCAACCTCAAGCACGTCTGTGGTATACCATCATACAAGTTCCCCGAAGTCAATGCGCGCTCGGATGGAGCGGACTTCTGTGACGCTCAGCTCCTCTGTCGACCATCCTCCAGGTAACAATGGCCGTTTTGTTTCCGTTATTTTGTGAATTGTACCATTAATAATATCTCGACCCTGAGAGCCACCCACATATGAGGATGAACAATGTCTCCCCGCTTCATTGCAAAAAACCCACTTCCGGCACCACCCACCACTGCCTTCCTTCGCTTTTCATTGAGAGTCACCCATTCACTGAACATTGCTGATAAAACCTTACACGGAGCAGAAATATGAGACCTCTCCAGAGACAAAGATACCGCCAACAGAGCGCGAAAGCGGGTTCATGAGTGAACGGTTGAATGGGAGAGGGGGAGAACGAACGAGCAAACGAGAGAGTGCCCTTCTGTGTTTGGGTGAGACAGGAAGAGAGCGGGTGTGCGTGTGAGGCATTAGCCAAGAAACTCACGTGGAGTCCTGGGCCATCGCCACCATTGCGCGAACTCAGGCATCGACCCACAGGGAAAAAACAGGTCTTTTATTCGATTTCCCGTTCTTTTCTTTTTTTTTTCTCTCTTGCTTCTTCGTTCTTTCCCTCTCTCTCTCTGTCTCTCTCGTTCACTCTTTTCCTCGCTCTCTCTCTCTTACTCTCACTCTCTCTGTCTGTCTCTCTCTGTCCCTCTCTCCTTCCCTCTCTATCTTCCTCTTCTTCCTTTCTCCCACTTCTCCACCTCGGATCGCTCCCTCGAAAACCTGCAGGCCCTTTTCATTCTCCACAGTCCAAAACGACATAACCCACATTTACATTTACCACTGTTGGTACTCGAGCCCTTCTGCGCCTTCCTTGCTCCGTACCCTGCAGCCAATACATATACTCTTCCTTCGGTATCACCATCCGTCCGCAGCTCAATCCCGCCTCGGCCATCAGGTTGGACAACTTTGGCCACCGACACGTCTTTTTGCTTGCTCGCGTTCTCCCCTGCCATCTCCCCAACCCCACAGCAGCTATGCGTTTCGTCAGCCTCGTGAGGGTTGCTCTTTACGTTTGCAATTGCACCACGGGTGCGACTCAAAGAGGCGCCTAAAAGAACGGTGGAACGCTCTCGACCGACAATCCCTCTCACCTTCCATATCAACCATACATCCAGAGACCATTTTGTCTTGCTTCGGTGCTTCGATGTCTCGATTCTTCAAAACGTGTCGAATGCACACCAAAATTAGCTGGTGATATCCGATACTAAACACGACTACCATCTACAACGTTCTCTTTATGTACATTCTTGTTTGTGCTCTTTCACCCCCATCCCCTTCCAACTAGGCTACACCACGACGACTCCGCGTCAAAGCACCGCTAGGAGACGTTCGGCAGGCACAAATGTGAGCACTCGCCATCGATCTCCTCGAATTTCACCATCAGCCCCTCAAGAGAGATATATGCCCTACAGCGCGACCTCTCCCCGCTCCTCGTCCTCAGTCTCGCCGCTTTCGCCACGACCTTCATCTTTGGCCTTGGCCAATTTCACGACACAAGATTCACACTCATCAGCCTCGTCAGAGCAGCGGAATATTTTTTGGTCCGCAACAACATCAACAGAGTTTGTGCCATATTCTGCCGCACACTCACCGCCGCACGTCCAGACTTCGCCTAGATACCCTTCTACAACTTCAGCCCATTCCCACTTTCCATCTTCCGAGCGCGTCCAGGATTGCGACACTACCTCAGCTGTCTCAAGCCACGAACGAGGGGACATCATTACCCCTGAGAGCTGGTCAGATCACTTTTCTCACCACCCACACCGTCCAGATCCACCACACTTCCCTACAACTCTTCATCACAACGAACAAAAGCACCAGCATTATCAGAGCCAGAGCCAGAATCAGCAGCACCTCCGACCTTCATCGCTCTCGCCCTCGCTCACGCGCCACAGCCACCAAGCCCTGCGGGAGACTTCATCAAGGTTCGACGCCACATCACCTTCGCACTCCGTCTTGTCCACCTTGGAAGATCATGCGAGGATGTCCCACAGTCTTAAGGAACACGTAATACATCCCCACGATGATATGAACACACCACCTCAGAACCATTACAGTCAGCCTCCCCGATTTCATCATCATAGCCATCATGGACATGCACCCCAGACTCAGCACCAACACCAACATCCACACCAAACTAGTCGCGCACATGCTCACTCTTGGCACCAGGAGGGGCATACAAGTGAACCTGCACATGATCGATTCCATTCTTTAGAGCGCGAGACTCCCTATTACTTTCATCACGCATCACAATTCGGCCCCCAGCCCACCACTCAGGTCTCACAGGGTCAATATTTTGTGCCGCCTCCGCAATCGAGTCCAGCATCACCTCACCACCAATACCATCAACACCACCAACACCACCAGCATCATCATCAGCATCAACATCATCAAGCGGAGCAGTCGAGGAGCCGACCGCATACTCGACATCGCCATCCGTTCTCTATGGGTCATGAGCAAATGCCAGGGTCAGAGGAACACGCGCTTGCGGGGATGGCGACTGTTATCAATCCATCCATGATGACGACGAAGCCAATAGGAACGACCACAGACCAAGCGGCGTCGTTCAAACTGGCCAGTCAAACAGCAGCGCCAGTGGGTAGTGGCACCAAGACGACACGTCGCAGGCGGCGACCCAATGAGTCTTATTCTAATATCATCATCAAAGCCATTCGGAGCTCACCACTTCAACGATTGAAGCTGTCTGACATCTATGACTATGTCAGTCGGGAGATACCACAGATGAATGGCGACGACAAGGGATGGCAGGTAAAAAAAAGTTGCAACACCGCGGCTGAACGCCCAACTTTTTTTTTTATTGCCGCCTAAACTGTCAAACACTTTTTTTTTTTTTTACTTTGCGCTTTTTACATTCCACTTTCTGGGGATAATCTTGGTATCATAGTGCATCGTATGCATCGATTGTGTTCATTGTACTCACCCAATCATGCATACCACCTGCGTCTCCCTATTTTTTCTTTCCTTTCTTTTTTTTTTTAGAACACCGTGCGACATAATTTGAGCCATAACAAGTGTTTTCGCCGCGTGGTCATCAAATCGGGGCCTCTGGGCTCGGGCTCGGCTGACGAGAAAGATGAATCTAAACAACAGGCACCACCACCACCACCGACACCACTACTACCCCTGCCACGACCATCCTCCTCTTCCTCCTCCAAGGACGACACCAATGACCAGGTGCAGGTGTTGGAATATGCCAAAAAGGGGAAAGGCGGATATTGGGTTCTGGTGCCCGAGTTCCTTGAGGAAGCCATGTCCTCTTCACGACCCAAGAAGAGTCTCACAACGACTACAACCACTGTAACAGCAACAGAAACAACAACAGCACCAGCACCAGAGTTAATGGCATCAGGAACAGCGGTATCAACGACAACTACAGCTAGTGCCACCTCACTAGGTACAGGACCAAGACAGCAAGATCAATCATCTTCGACCGCAATGGACATTGATTTGGATGTGGCCTCGATGGCCATTGCAGGGCAGCAGGCGCATGGACTTGGAAGAAGGTTCCGAGGCGCGGAGGAGGACTCGATGACGAGCAGTGGAGACGAGAACGAACTTGAAGGCGATCAGAGTGATGGCCAAAGTGAGCACTCGTTGATGTCACTCAAGAGCAGCAGCCATGACAGCCTTCGGACCACTAGCGGTAGCGAATTTGATGAGTTGGAGGAGGATGAAGACTACGAGGAAGAGGAGGAAGGCGATGGCACGAGTACGCGTCGAGCAATGTCCATCCAGGACATGCTCAACTAACGAAGTGCAATATATATATGTAAATGTAGTCTATAAACGTATCAGTCATTCTTTCTTCATTCTTTCTTCATTCTTTCTTTCTTCAAGCATGGTCAAGGACGAATCTACAGGAACATAGTTTCAAACTAATAGTTTTTTTTTCATTCATTGATCTATGAAACTGGTAGGTTGGGTATGAAGGGTACTAAGGCTACAAACACACAAAACTTTTCTTTTTTTTGGGAGGTGGAATTCTTTTTCTTTTTGAATGCGCAGATGGATGGGGATGTTGAAGGATAAAAATATCACAAGACGACGATCTAATGCTAAAGTCTCTTTTTTCTCTCTTTCCGTCCATTGCTTCTTGGACGAGATAAAAACAAAAAGCAGCTAGGGTTCTAGCCACTATTCTTTGCCTTCTTTATCTTTTTTTTTCTTTTCGCCCTCTGATCTTATTCTACAACGTGGCTTCTTCACGCTGACGACGCTCTTGTTGAAGACAATCCTGGATAGGGTCGAACCGGTACTTGGTCGGGGTCGCAGGGGTGGATTGAGGCGAAGGTGGAGTCATGTTCATGGCCATATTGTTGTTCGCATGACTGGCCCGACCACTGGCATGCCCAGAACGTTCGGACGATGCCGCCTGCGAGTGCGCGTACGAATATGCATGAGGATGCATTTCTGACGACGACGCTGACGACGACGAAGGCGAGGCTAGTTGCTTGCTCGCTCCATGATGGCCATGGTGGTGGCCATGACTCACATGCGACTGAGCGGCATGATAGTACGCAGAGGCGTGGCTAGCAGCCTGCTGCTGCTGTTGCTTCTGGAGTTGCCGCTGCTGGTACTGGTGCTGGTACTGCTGTTGATACTGCTGCTGCTGACGGTAGTAGAACAACTGCTGATCGCGCGTAGAGGACGAGGATGCAGATGATGATGACGTTGACGACTGTGCGTCCTCCATGCGATCACTGCCTTGCGTCATGGGCGACGTGGGGGATGCTGGAACGGACCAAGTGTTGGACCGCTGATGCTCGCCTGCGGAGCCGTGAGATGGCGGTGAGAATTGGTGCGTCTGCCTGGAGGAAGGGCGCGAGTCATCATCGTGGTCCATGTCCTCGGGTAGATTATGATGATCCGACGGGTATAGTCGAGGAGGCGAACTGTGTCTCGACCCTTGGCGCGAGAGGCCAGTAGGAGGCAGCGCTGAAGGCGAATGTCCCTGCTGTGGCGTCGTGGGATACTCTACAGCGTCCGACTCGTTGATCTCGGACGGACTCTCCGTGTCCTGTTGATCTTGCTTCTTGCCCACGCCACGACGGGATTTAGGAGAGATGTGAGTCCGGTAGTGCTGCATCATGTTGTCTTGCCTTGAGAACTTGCTAGGACATCCAGGCATCAAACACGAAAAGTTGCGCTCTCCGGTGTGAATGCGGTTGTGGCGAGCCAGGTGGCCACTTTGGTAAAAAAAAACGGAGACGAAAATAGATAAGTTATCAAAGATAAGCCAAAAATTTGCACACTGCATCAATTGGGTGTGCACGGGCACCGGGCGTACCTGGTGGTGAAGCGCTTGTTGCATCCGGGATAGGTGCATGAATACTTGCGCTTTGAAAAGCTTGACCCTGCAATGAGACCCTCGGGCAGGCCGGGGTGTCCAATGTACCCGCGATACGGATCATGATCATCAGAGGTCGAGTCCTCAGAGAACGCCCGCATGAAGTACGGCATCGGTGTTGCACCTCCCTTGGGGGTATATCCTGCCGCTGATGAGGACGCCGAGCTACCTGGGTGGCCATTGGAGCTATACGGATACAATTGCGCACCACTGCTCAGACTGCGACTCCTCTGGGAATTTGCTGGGTCCGTTGCTCCGCGTAGGGAATCGAACCCCGATCGGAAGGGGGTCGCAGCGTTCGTCAGGGACGTTGACCGCCCGGCCTCGTAGCTCTCGGACCGGTACCGTTGATTGGACGAAGAGCTGTGAACAGATGGTGGGTAGTAGGGGTCGCGACGCTCGTCGATGCCAAAGTAATCGCGGCTGCCGTGGCGATGGTCGCGAAAGTGTGGAGATCGAGGGGAGCGGGCTGGAGGCAGACCATAGTCTGGGTGGCCGAGATGCGGCCGGGTGCCTTGCGGTGGAGGTTGTGATGGCTGATGTTGTGACGATGACTGCTGGTGGTGGTGGTGGTGATGCTGATGGTGGTGATGATGGTGCTGGAGCATCTCATCATCGTGGATCGAGGCCTTGTCGAGGTCGAGAGGACTGTCGTTGAGAATGCTGACTTTGGCTCCCGAGGAGTTGGTGATTGACAATCCAGCCAACCGCTTGGATTGCTGGTTCACCGCAGCGTCGGTCATGGATGCCGTTGGCGGGTGTGGAGGTGGTGCCGAGTCGGAGTGCAGGGCACGAGAGGCGGTTTTTATGTTGTGAGTGTGAGGAGTGTGCGGAGTGTGAGGAGTGTGAGTGTTGTGAGTGAGAGGTGTGTCCTTTCTCAAGAGCGTGTGCGGGTGCGACAGAGTTGGTGGCTCTGCTCGGTGAGTACTGGGCGCACGCGGGGTACCAAGGGCAGCTGACTGTTGGCTTGAGGGACTCAGCGGACTGTAAAGTGACTGATAGAGCTGAGGCGGATAACTTGAGGTGGTGGTGGACATGGTTCTTGAGGAAGTAGGCCCTGTATTTATACGTACGAGTGCAGGCTCAATGGGAATGGGGAGGAGAGGGCAGTGGCACACACAAGCCCATTCACTGTGCGTGGACGAGGATGAAGAGCACAACAGCAGGAGAAGGGGAGCAGTAGGAGGAGGGGTCTGTTAATGAAAAAAAGGGACGATAGTAAACCGAAAAAGAACAAGGATTTCAAGGGACTATCCAGGGCCAGGTTCAGGTTCAGGTTCAGGTCGTGATCCAGGTCCAGGTTGATCAGCAACGTGTCGCTGAGGCTGGCTCGCTGCTCAAATTAATATTAAAAAAGAAAAATGAGAGTGCGAGTGCGAGTGCGAATGAGAGTGGAGAAGGGGGATCCTGGGAACGGAAGGACTCCTCGAGCCTCTGTAGGGCGAGATGACAAAGGAGTGCGGGGCTGGCGGGGGCGCCAGGAGAGAGAGGAATATATGAAAAAATAAGAGCGCGCAAGGCAGAAACGAGGCCCAACGAGCTGATGGGCTGGAATGGCTGCACGAGAGATGTCGACGAAAGGAGCGCGTGAAGACGGGCACGGGGTGATGGGGTTGGGATGGATGCTCGTTGGAAATTAAGGATTGCGTGGGTCGTGGGTCGGCTCCAGAGGTGCCAAAAGCGGGCTCCCAGAGAGTGCCTGACGGAGAGGGTACCTTGGCAAGTTTTTTTTTGGTGTTCGGAAGACCAGATCCGTGCTTCAGATCCAAGACGATCTTTCCTGTTCAAGCTATGCAGGAAGGACGATTGGCGACAGGACAGATGGAGGCGAGGAAGAGGAAAGAAGAGGGAGGAGAAAAGAGATGCACAATTGTGATATGAGAGAAAGATAGGGACGAAAGGTCAGTACGACGGTGAGGGTGATCTGGTTGAGACTGTGTAACAGTGCAGGCCAGGTTAGGTAAGGTTATGTTGGAGAGGTTAGATTAGGGCTGGTCTGGGCTGAGTGGTGCTGGAAACAGATGTCCGTTCAGAAGGAAGCAAGAGACAGGGAGAACGACAGAGAGGGAAAAAAAAGGGAAACAGATAGGCAAACATTGAGAACGACCGAAGACACATAAATGTGATGGCCATCGACGGTGCTGTAGACAAGGATGTTGACGATGATGATTAGATGATGAAGAGGGGGGCGAGGGCTAGTCCTCGTTTGCCGTCCTTGGTGCATCACTCATTCTCAGCTAGCTTGCCCCTTTCACACCTCGACCAACCTAGAGGCCACATCACATCAGGAGAGAGCTAGCCAAAGGCAAGAAACAACAAGCATGGCTTTTCGAGTTCTTCCAAGAACAGGAGAAGAGGTCAAGGACTAATGGGTGGTGGGGGGGCATGGGGGGGTGTCAGGTAAATGCAGCCAACTGAGAGAGTGTGAGAGAGTGAGAGTGTGAGGGATGGTGTAAAAGGGAACAACCCCTCGCTCCAACCCCTCTCTTTCCTCATCCAACAACCCGCTCAGTCTCTTCTGTCCGTCTGTTCTGCTCTGTTCGTCCGTCTCTTTCTCTCGGTCCTCCCTCCCTGTCCCTTTCCGCGCACGCACACACGCACATGCACATGCACATGCATACACATCCATGGACGTGCAATACGCACCACATACATGCACCCTTTCGCTCTCTCCCCCCACCCCTCTCCCTCCTTTACTCCTTCTTGAAAAGATACACACACACACGCATACATGTACTCGCATACATGCAATACACATCTGTTACCCACACAGACATACACACGCCTACACGCGCGCGCAAACACCTTTGCGGTACGCCTCGAGGCTGCGTTGCTTCCTCACCTAGCTCACATCCCCTCTTGTACTTTCGCTCCCTCAATCTCCTCTTTGTCTCTTCACTCTCCATCTTTCTGGAGAGACAATGCGATGAGAGCATTGAGGTGGCCGGGCGCAAAGAAAAAAACAAGGGAGTAAAATGGAATGTGTTTTCGCGGAAGGAAGGAACGCTAAAGAGCACACACCCTCCATTGCAAAGGGCACAAATAAAACGTGGTAATTCAAGGAGAGAACGAGACGGAGGTGTCAACACTTCAACCTTGGGGCAATGTGTCCAGCAAGCACCTGGGATAAAGGGCCACTCCGTAGAGTATTGAAATACATGCCTCCAACCAATACTCATTTTTCACCATCACCAGCAACACCAACATCCAGCACCAAATTCTCGACTAGCTTCACAAGCTTTGTCATTCATATCCACACAGTTATTTTTGGTGAGAGACAGAGACAGACACAGAGGTAAGGGTTCCTCGGAGTTCCAGAACCGCAGCCCAGACATGTAGGCGTACAACAACAAAAAAACACACGGCCGGGTTTGTAATGCCGGAGATTAAGTCTGAGTTCCGAGGTTGCTGAATGGAACACTCGCCCAGACACAAAAAAAATCAGGAACGATCCTATGTCACTCAGGATACAATGCAGGAACAACAAAAAAACATCAACATGAAAATTGGGGAGGCCTGAGCCCGGCAGCAATGATCGAGAAGAGCAAAGGAATGGTAGGCGTAAGCCGTTTCCAGTGAGACCCAGCAGCAATTAACAGAACGATAGATGCCATTAAGGCTGCTGCATGACGTGAAGCACACCCCACACAAAACACGAAAACTACCAAGGCAAGGAACAAACAAGGCCGAGCGAAGGAAAACAAAGCAGAGATTACGAAGGGGTAAGAGGACACATATTTTCTTGTTTTCTGTATACCCTGATGCCACGCGCGCAACCCTGTGGAACGGACACGCCAACGGTAAGCGAGTACAAGAGGCGAGTAAAGAAGATGAAGTGATTGTTGTGATGGTTACATGTCAAAGAGAAAAAAAAGACGAAAAGGATTGCGCGCCAAAAAAAACAACTTTCAAGTTGCATGAACTCTTCCCTGTCTTGCGAGAGAGGACCCTAGCGTGATATTCACGCGGGAGGGAGAAGAGGGAAGTGGACATAAACAACAACAAAAAGGACAACAACAACAAAACAAAAACAAGGGCAGAGCGTACTGTAGGGGCAAGGAGAGAGCGAGGGCGGGATATTGGCATATATTTGCAGACGACAGAGAGAGCATGGACCCGACATGCAAAAAGAAATCAATACACACTTTGACGGCACAGGGCTATTGCAGGGCACCGCGCATGGTGTCAGGGACTACCCTTGCCTCTCTCTCTTGTTCATTGTGGAAAATTATGACCCTGACCATCAATGAACCCTGCCTGGCCATTGTTACATGCACACATGATGTTCAGGTTGTGCATAAAAGGTTGAAAGGCGAAACAGGGCAAAAACAACAAAACAGCCACATCAACCCGCAAACACACGCACACAAAGGGAACGCATGCAAGGGTGGGAAGGGATGCGCATCATACATGGTGTGTTGTGTAAAGTCAGGATGAACGATGTGTAAAAATTGAGAGAACGCCAAAATCTTCTCCAGCCTTTGGTGTGACCATCGTGATCTTCAAGTGCTATGAGTAAGCGTGAACAAGGAAATGGCAAATGGCTATATCATTGTGTTTGAACAAACCTTTTAGTGCAGTTTTATCGACCTTGGCGTTTACGCTGAGGGGTGAAGGAGATACAAAGAGCAGGAATGAGCACAGGCAGCTTTCTTGTATATTAATCCGAAGGAGAAATAAGTTTAGAATGTGGCAGTGTGTGATGCAAAGAGGGTGTGACCATGCGTATCTAAAGCAATCGCCGGCTGTTGAAGTCCAGGAAGGAAAAAAAAACAATTACCACGTTGACGTGATACGTCGGCGTTGTCTTGAGCAACAAGAACAGAGAGAAAGGAACGAGGGGGTCACCACATACAACTCTGGCTAGGAACGAAGTGCCAAAGGCATTCCCAAATGGATTTTAGGGGTATATGACGAGGGTGTCTGGGTGATGGCAGCGGTGAGACGAGCGTGCCAGTGACGACAAATTGTGTCGCTGGGCGGGGGAAAGCTTACCTGGCCCTACTGAAAGTCCGAAGTGCACTTGGCCAGATGTACAGGGCTCGAAGTATGTGGACTGAAGCTGGCGCTGAAGTGGGTTGAATCTGGCTGTTTGTTTGTGCAAAAAAAAAAAAAAAAAAAAAAAAAAGTATATCTATATCCGCTGGGTGTACGGATGCAATACGGGTATGAAAGTGGGCGCTAGTGATGCTGCTGGCGTGGAAGCACGGTGTCGCTGGGGCAAGGAAGGGAGAGGACTGAGGGTTGTGGCAAAGAGCGGGTTGGTGACGACAGAGGGAGAGGTGGTGCGGCTGGAGGTCGTCGAAGGAGCAGCAACGGTGCAAAATGATATCGAGGATGGCCGAGGACGAGAGAAACTTTTAATATGTTTGTGTCTGGCGGATAAGGGCAGACGAGTCCGAGGCAGGGATAGGGCGACGATGCAAGGGAAAGGAGAGGAGAGGGGGGGGAGGAGAGGGGAGGGGAGGACGGGACCGGAGGCAGAAGGCAGAAGGCAGAAGGCAGAAGGCAGAAAGGAAAAGAGAAAACAAAAGGCAGGCAAGCGAGGGGAAAGGGGAAAGAGAGGAGGCAGCAGAAGAGAGGCTACGATGCCCTGCAGTGCGGGTCTTTTATATACGGCCTCGCATTCATATGTGTCTGAGTGGGTGCAGCCCTGTGTTTCTTGGCCCTGTCTCGCCTTGTCTACACACAGTTCGGTGTGGGGAGCTGCAGCCTTCAGGGCCAAACGTTAAAATGCCATCGCCTTGGTACACTGGCACATACCCATTCAGTCCAGCTACTGTAGAATGCAATAACGGCTCTTGTTGTGGATGGGGAATAGAAAGATATACCGCGATAGTCTACAGAAAAATAGAAAGGACATCGATGGCCTGCCCAACGGTAGTCAGCATACATGTACTGTAGAATAAGGGTACGGAAGGAACAAGGGGAATTGGACGAGCTGGTGCCACAGGAATGAGAAGGGCGATATGCTATTCTTGCAGGCTATTCAGTCCCGTTGCACAGTTTCAAAGAATGAAAAGAAAGAGCGCAGGAAATATGGCGATGGAGACAGTGGGAGCAGGGACGAGAGCCCGTCCTTTTTTTTATCTTTTTTTTTTCTTGCACACTCCTAGTCAAGCTCACGGCCCTTTGAATATGTGCCGCAAGTCAATCGAGGCAGCGCCCTCCAGGATTACAACGGCCTCGGTCTTCACAGCACCTACTGCGTTATTGATTCACTCTGGCCGCTCCATTGCCAACACACTAGCGCCTCTCCCTTAACAAAACTTGGGCCGTGCCACTATTTTATCTTCACATCAGTAGCATCGAAGATCCCTCCCCTCTTATCTCAACCTCTCACCTCTTCGTCCATCCACTCTCTATCTCGCTCTCTACCACCACCTCTCATGTTTCTCTCTGCCGCTGTCGCTCTCTACTGGCATGTCTTCTCGGCGAAAAGATGATAAGAACTTGTCAAGGCTATTATGCCCCAGCTTTCACTTCTCCTCGGCCAGGATAAGCTTCTAAAGGCTCGATACGAGCCTGATAGAGTCGATCTTCACGCCAAGGTATACATCCTGACCCAATACGTCGTGATGGCCAACCTAAGCTGCGCTAGGTGCTGTCATATGCTAACACTGAGTCGAATTACTGATGCAGCTGCGAGTGCTCGGGGAAGCGATTCGCATCATGCGGAGCCTGGAGTGGTCCTCGACCCCGCTTTTTGCCCTTGTGTTGACCTGGTCCATGGCCGTGTACTCCGCCAGTAGTACTACATATCCACTTGTCTATTGCCGCACACACTTTACGTAGTTCCAGGAGTCATGCCGCAATACTGGGGCACGTTCTGAAGATATGAGATGTATATACACAAGTTCTTATGAAGACGCGCTACATGAGAGGAGGTGGTGCTCTTGTGAGCAGGCGGCGAAACCACGGTCTCTAATTGCTTTGAGACGTGGGCATCGTGGTTTGATGAGGCTGATCTAATAAACGTAGCAGAACGATCTTGGAATCAAGTCCATTTCAACGTCCAAAAAGACCAACCGCTCGACGTTGTGTTCGAAGCAGAGCACTTGGCCATACCTGTTATTGGACTCACCTTCCATGGAAACCGTGTGAACATGAAGATCATTGGATGTCGCGACACAAATATTCAAATACTGTATACATACAGTACATATGTGAAAGGATGGGCGGAGGAACTGGCCACGGTCGTTTCAATAATTGTGCATGCATGCGTGAATGACGAGAGCGCAAAACGGGCACAAGAAAAGTGGAGTCGGCTGGAGTTCAAGTTGCCACAGAGTGCATGGATCAGGTGTATGGAAGAGTAAATCAGCGCTAGACTAAAAGGAAGGGACAACCGACAGGCTCAAAAAAAACTGTCTGACCGTTCTTTCAATATGATTCAGTACGCACGCGCACCCTCTGCGCTTCTTTACGGTGGTTGTTATACTTGTCAAGCGCCTCCTTAGTATTCAACGCAGCCGATCTAAATGCGCACTATTGACAGGTACCTTGTTCAATAGTCAATAGTGTGAGGTCAATAATATGAGCAACAAGGGCAGGGTCGGGAGCGTCAACGGATAAAGAGAGGGTTCAGGGCAATTTGCTTAGCATTATACTCTGGATCGATATGTGTACTAATGGATTGACAAGTAGCATGTATCGCCGCAGAAAGGACCATGATGATGATGACGGTAATGATCATTAGGGTCGAGTATACAAGGAGCCGTCGCTCTGCTCGTTGATATACACTTTGACGTAACATCCTCCTCAATTTGAGCGAAGGAAGAGTACCTTGTTTGGTTCGACCCAGCCTCGAGCGCACCCGCTATTATTTTTCTTTGTGCACAACCATGTTGGCTGTTCTCTTGCATATGTTCCCACGCAGGTCCCTGAATATCACACAACTCTAGCATTTCTTTCTCCTCCCTTAGTTTCAAGCAGGAAGCGCCACGCTCTGTGTAGCCGCTCTCTGGACACACGCCATCCTTGACGCACTGATTCTTGAACGATACAGATGCAAAGTTCCCAGGAACCACTCCTTTATGCATGATCCGGTTAAGAGTTTGAGTACCTTCTGAGATGTATATCCTTACGTCGGCACACAAATAGAACCTGCAGCAAAGAGATATGAGTGCAAGGTCAATGATCGCGTTGGTATCGGAGCACGTTCTTTGTTTATTATGCACGGCGCGCCATTTGGTGCTGTGTCCCTTGCCTGGGGCAACTTTGTTAAAAGAACGATTGAATAAAAGAATGTCTCGATTGCCCCTTCCCAGCGCACACAATTATGCAGCTGGCGTATTGCTATACCTCGAGAGCGCCAGCGGAACGGGATGCCGGACGGCCAGTTAAAGTTAATTGTCGTTGAACACTAGTGCTCATACATCCAGACTTGCTCATAGCTTTGCTACAGTTGTGCAGCAGTCTCTGTCCCTCGAGCAAACAAGCAAACAAAACAAAGTGAATAATGCAAGTGCCCTGAAGAGGTCAGCACTCAACCCCCGCCGTTCCCCCACCGGTTTGTTTCTATTCCCCTCTCTGCATGCGACAGTTGTGAGTTAGTTTTCTACTGGGATCAGAAAATAAAATGGGGGGTCTCTCATTCTCAGAGGCATATTCTCCACTCGACTCCCCTCTAGCTCATGCACGGCGATTATCAAGGCCACAATCTCTGTTGCTCTTGGCCGTCGAGAGTGATCGTATCGTGAAGGATTATTCTTTGGGCTCGCTTCCTTGGAGCGAGGCTGATAAACAAATGCACAACAGTGCATTACATGACGTGCCAGCCAGCAGAGGAGAGTCAACGATTGGAATGCTTTTGTGTGTTTGAGAATGATCGCAACCGCTGGCGATCTGCCTAGTTCATCATGTTCAAGCACAAAGCCCATTCTGAAGCTCAGAACTGTTTAAGTTTACCAAGCTTGCGATATTCAGACGATAACGAACACCGCCCACTTATTTGATTGCTCACGTCGCAGCCCTGGTATCGCTTCGCTTGCGAGCATCGATACAGTTTCTTTTTTCCTTTCTCTTTTTTTTTCCTGGGGAGAACCCTAATGTTCTTAGCTCAATGTCTTGATGTGCACCCTTACACAAAGCGCGCATTTGTTGTTGTGGCCTTGTTCTCTTTCATTGGATCTGCAAACCCTGACTTCTGTGGCAAGATGAATCTCCTGGACCAGCAGTACAGTATCGTTGCCGTATAGTGTGACAGCACTGAGTGTTGGACTATCGCCGACCTTTTGAATGCATCGAACCAAGTGATCACTCTGTTTCTATGCCGCTCGTGCTTGCAGTTTCGACTGAGAGGCAGAGAATCTTTTTTTGCAGCCTAGGTCTTTACATCGAACGGCCATTATTGGCTTCATGGAACCGACAAGGCGGATTGGACTTGCTCAACAAAGCTTTTTACCCACACGTGGCGTTGAGCATATTGTCAGACTCCTCTAAACCCCTTGCTGCACCTTATGTAGCAACGGACAATCCTCAGGAAGGTTTTCGATCCGAGAGCGATCCGGTACACTTTCCACGCACGTGAGCTCTATCCT
This sequence comes from Mortierella alpina, assembly GCA_029449245.1. NCBI lineage: Eukaryota > Fungi > Mortierellomycota > Mortierellomycetes > Mortierellales > Mortierellaceae > Mortierella > Mortierella alpina. The sequence goes on along the minus strand of JANATF010000004.1, from coordinate 777,114 downwards.
GCCTCAACCTGCTGCGAAAGCAGTGGCATACGCGGCTGTATGATGAGCTGTGGGCTACCACCTATAATCTACTGGCCAACTGCTCTTGGCGATCGATCGAAATCAAATCTCAGGGGGGAGTGTGAAATCTGCAGGCCTGAAGGGCAAAGAGACAAAGGCCAGGAGGGAAAACAAGAAAAACATGTGCCATCTGTCCGAAGCTCGTGAGTACATGCGTGTAACAATCACCCACGGTTTCTGCCCACGGTACAAGGTCGGGCATGCAGCCATTGGAGCAAGCAGGCAGAGTTTTCTTTTGCTTATACTCAGCTGCCGCTTCGCACTGCTTCTCAAGGAGGGGAATTGCGAGGCCGACCATCCAATAGCGCTACAATAGGCATCTTTGACTAGGGACGTTTGTGGAGGAGCGCGAGTGTTCGCCTGAGTCATGGCAGGGCCGGCCAAGAGTTGAGGATAAGCCACACTCCCATATGACAAAGTCCTACTGTGCTGAGTTGCTGAAACCTGCAACCTTCTTTCACTCTAACGCTCTTTCAAGACAGCCCACGGCATCCGCACCAGCGCATACCCATAACATATTATTAACACCATGGTACAGCCCATCCCAGACGTTCGATTCGACTCGATCGAGGATGCTGTCAAGGATATCGGTAATTAATACCTGCCGATGCTAGACGCTGTGCGCTTTTGTGGACAATACCAGGGCCGATCTGGATACGGCTCCCCCCCCTTTTTCCTCCAGCACGACTAAACCTTTGATTGATGACCTTGCCGAGCTATGGACAGGAGATGTGCACAGAGCTATTGATTGACCCGTTGTACCTGGAGACGCCATCAATCTCATTAGCTCTCAAAGCGATGTAAATCAGCACAGATGGAAAACAGCCTGGACTAATCGTTGCATCTCCTTGTCTGTCTGTACTTTTGTCTGCCGTTGTAGCTGCTGGAAAATTCATCATTGCTGTCGATAATGAGGATCGTGAGAATGAGGGTGATTTGATCATCGCCGCAGAAAAGGTCACCACTGAGCAGATGGCGTTCCTTATCCGTCACTCCAGGTAAGGCCAAGACAAACTGGATCAATAGTCTCGGAGTTCAAGAGGGCTAGATCGTGGACACGGTGCCATTTTTCCAGGATTGAGATGGAGAATCCAGGCAGGATCAGAGCGACAACAGGACTGGGACACGATGATATATGGTGGAGGAATGGAAACATATGCGCCGATCCTCACAGCCCGTTCGAACCGCCGTCTTGACCTGTGCCAAAGTGGCACTACGACAAATGGCGTCCCCAAAAAAAACACTTTGTTTCAAAGACAGAAGTTTAGCTCACACTCCTGCTGCTTTACGTTGTAGTGGATACGTCTGTGTGCCTGCCGCACCCTCAAGACTTGAGGCACTGGAACTGCCTCTCATGGTGCCTAACAACCAGGAGCTCATGAAGACTGCCTACACGGTCTCGGTCGATTATGCACATGATACCACTACTGGAATCTCGGCCCATGACCGCGCCTTGACGTGCCGCTCTTTGGCCGACCCTACCAAAACCGCCAAGGACTTTAACCGCCCCGGACACATCCTTCCCCTGCGTTATGCTGAGGGTGGTACGATCCGCCGGTTCGGACACACTGAGGCATCGGTTGACCTGTGCAAGCTGGCCAAACTGCAGCCTGTGGCTGTGATTTGTGAGCTGGTCAATGACCGGGATGGGTCCATGGCCCGTCGGGACGACTGCTACAAGTTTGCAAAGGAGCACGGCATCAAGTTGGTTACGATCGCAGACATTATCGCTTACAGACAGGAGCACGGCTTGGTCGAGGGCTTTTAAGAGTCGAGGAACTGCAGTACATGATCGGACCGAGACTGCAGGATATATCGGCTTGTAGAGTATCATAGAAGGGATTGCTGCCACATTATGTTTTTATATTTATTGCGCGATACTATCTTGTAATATTTGTAGTCTATGTTTGTGTGCGCTGATTGACTTGAGGCAAGTTGTGATGATGTGTAGGGATTTCTCCCGCCCAGCCATGTCGGTGGCCGCGAAACGCAGTCACGTCTGACCGAGTGTTGTTATTTCACTGCTTGATGCAACATCCTTCTTCTCATCACCCTCCCGCTCCATCGCCACCAGCCGCAATCGATATCAGCCATGGAACGACACGGCTCCTACTCGCGAGCATCAGGAGAGCATCGCCGCGGATCGTCGACAGAGCGCTATGGCGCAGCAGGCGGGCCCCCGAGCAGCGCCACGGGCGGTGGAGGCCGCACTCGATCTCGCTCGCCCATGGCGGACGCTGCCTACGCATTGTCCTCTGCAGACTACCATCGCGACCCTCACTACCGCGGCAGCAGTTCACATAGGTCACCACCACACATGCCGCCGTCCTACTACTCATCCAGGGAGCCACACCCGTATTACAGAGGAGAGCGAGAATACTATGCCAGAGGCGGCAACGAGTCATATCATCCGTACAGGCCTTCGCCGCCACCACCACGATCCAGACATGTCAGCGGTGGCTATGGACCCACCTCCTCATCATATCATTCACCATCGCCTCATAACCAGCTTCGACTTCCACATGCGCACCCACCTCCTCCACCGGCGCGACGACCGGTGCCGCATCAACTGCCGCCCCCACCAGCGCCTGCATCTGCATCAGCCTCGGCAGCACGGCCAACGTCAACTGGCTCGAGGATGGCCTCTCCAACAGCTGAAGGCGCACGAAAACCAGGGCCAGCCCCTGCCTCCTCCGCCTCCTCTTCCTTGGACCGCCCAGCAGCGGTTCCGGCACCCAGAAGCCCCGAACCTGGTCAAATTCCCGAATACGACCTGGACCATCGGGACAGAGACCGCGAGCGTGAGCGAGAACGAGACCGCGATAGAGAACGTGAGCGAGAGCGGGATCATGACCGTGACAGAGAACGAGAGCGGGAACGGGAACGGGAAAGGGAGCGAGAAAGAGAGAGGGAGAGGGAACAACGAGAACGTGAGCGTGAGCGGGATCGGGAAAGAGACAGGGAACGGGACCCTTCCATGATGAGCAGAGGTGGCATGGGGGGTCCTCCTTACCTCAGCAGACATTCTTCTGGACCTGTGCCTTTATCGTCCTCAATATCCAATTTGTCGGCAGCTCATTCCTCATCCAACATGCCAGCCAGCAGTGGTGCTGGTCACTATAACGGATCCCCTTACAGGTCATCCGCCGGCCTTCCCACATCGTCCTCATCGTCATCCGTCTACAGCGGGCAGAATGGCCCTGGAACCTCACAAAGCGGACAAGGCCAAGGAGCCTCTGCACAAGCGGCGCCACAGCAGGTCCTTCAACAGCAACAACAGCAGATCATGAATGCAGTCGTGGATGTGACCAAGCTCTCCTGGGCGCCCGAGATCGAAATGGAGGTACAGCGGTATCGTGAGGAATCCAAGAGGCTGCGGCAGGAAGAGGACCGACTGATGGAAGCTCGACGCAAGAGCCGCTTCGAGCTAGAGAGAGCGAGCTGGGATGTGGAGAGGCAAGACCATCTTGTGGGACTTGTTTTGGGTCAACTGGAGGAGCTTGACAAGGAGATTGATCGGGACCAGTCTGGGGGTGGTAGTGGTGGTGGCGGCGAAACGTCGACCTCGACCTCATCGACCCTCTTAACGACTGCCTCGAAGTCACAAGGACAGCACCATCACCATCACCACGAGCGACAGGAGCGACAGGAGCGTCGTGAGCGGCAGCATCGGAGTAATGGAAGCAAATCAAGCATTCAAGCGAGCAGTATTCGGGAAGTGAGCCACCATCAGCAGCGCAGCAGCGCCTCGGGAGCAGACGTCTTTGCTGCGCCGGCATTATCTGTTCAAGCGGCGGAGGCTACGGCATCGCCCTTGGCCAGCAACCCTATGATCCAGGAGGCTACAGCCTTTACTTCTTCTACTATAGTCACCACCACTACAACCACAACCACGACATCCACACCTCAACCATGATAGAGAGGAAAGTGTGATCCCTCAGAAAAACCCCTCATGTACAATACCTATCGTTAATAATACACAACACCAAACACTCGTTTATTTTTTTCTAATTGTATTTGGATTTGATGGAGGGTACACTCTGGGCAACAACATACGGCAACAGACCCGCCTTCCACTGGATCTTGGGATCCCGACCAAGATTTTGAGCTCGATCATAACAGACCAGTAGGCAGACCATGTAAGAGCAGACGGAGGCGCCGACGTGCCACCAAGCATGGAACTGAGGGTTCCAGATCCCAAAGGGCAGGTTTTGAACAAATCCACACATCCGGAAATCGATGTTCCAGTAGGCATACGCGACCACGCCAATGACCCCTGTCATAGCCCATAGACGCTTGATGGAGGTGTCCCGTAGATTGGCATAGATCTTGATGATGTGGGACATGACGACGAGGACCATGAAGGTGAAGGAGGACTGGAAGACGATGAACTCTAACAGATGGTTGTCGGGACCCGCAAAGAGCATGATGAGGGTTGTGAGGAGACCGTAGAGGGCGATGCTGATAGGGAACCAGACGCCATAGCGGCGGTAGGGCTTGTTTTCGACACAGCAGTAGGCGAGTGAGAGGACGGAATAGACCATGGGGACCTCGTCCAACATCTGAAGCGGGAAGAGTAACGTTCCATGGAAGGCAATAGAGCCAATGCCGACAATAACGATGGAACCGAAAGTGAGCAGGAAGCGCTTCTCGAAGGACGAGTGAAGGTACATGCCTGCGAGACCCACGAGGATCATGGAGAGCGAGGACAGGGAGTTGAAGAACTCAGCAATGTAATGCGACTTGTCGTAATTGCTCTCGCACCAGTCTAAGTAAAGATTGAGTAATAAATTGTACACACCACATGTGGAGAAAACGGCATGAGAACGAGGGTCAGGTTAGCGATGTCATCATGTGGTATCCCTTCTCCCTCGTCGTCTCTGTGTGTTATTTCGGTCCTTTGATTGCTTTTCCGTTCGACAGCAGGGTCCACGATCCATGACGAACTCTCTCTATTCTCAGTAAATGACTTTTTGCACATATGCCAAAGTACATGCGCTGACCATATGTTGTGAGGTACGCATGGCCACACCCGCGTGCTATTTTTTTTTCGTATGCCTAACACTCTGCTGCATGACACAAAGTGGTGCCGCATGCAAGTAAGATCCTTGTGTGCGTTTCTCCCCCCCTTTTTCATTGTGTCCTGCTGCTTGTTTGCTGAGTCCGCTCGGAAAGTGGGTCCACAGTTGAGCCGTGGTAGGATAAGAAAAATGACGAAAGGAGGGAAAATAAAGAGCGCAGAGGGCAAAGGACTTGCATGTGTGATGCGCAGGGGATCATTCAACCGCTTTCGTCTGCTGCTCTCCCGATGCCCTTTTTTGCTTGTATGTGTGTGTGTTTTTGACCTGTTCGCCTGCGCAGATGACAACTGCCGTGGATCCGATGAGCATCATGGACGGACATGGTCCCCCACCCCCTCCTCCCTCCACTTCTTTGCAGAGGATTGAGATCCTTTGCGCCTCTACTGCTGCTGCTCCTTTCTTCAAGACGAGTTGTTTGTCGGGTCGCGTGTGTCCCAATTAGTGGTTATTGAGAGGGGTCTGACTGACAGGGTGACCGATTGACTTACCGACTGTACCAAAAAAAGAAATGAGGCAAAGCGTCAAGACAGTTTTCAGAGACAAGCAGAAAAAAAAATAGGCTAAACCCTTTTGGCAGTGAAAGCGACGAACGCCTCTTACCTGATGCTGTGGGGTGGCCCCAGAAGCCCGGTGAGTGGGACATCACCAAGGTCGAGTTGGCATAGGGATTTGCAACGATCATACTTCTTTTGTTCTGGCGTGCACGGAGCGCTTTGTAAAAAGTGGGCACAAAGAAAATCTAGTGTCTACTAGCGTGTAGGAGAAAAACGTGGTTTCTTGAGGGCTAGAGGTGGGGCAAGGGATCGAGGGATGAGGAACTAGTGTCGAGGATCTATGTAGCGGGTGCTGTCTTGAGCGTGTGGTTGAACTTGGAGGGGGAGTGGAGATGATGGCAGCAGGTGGAAGTGGCGTTGAGTGGAAGAGAAGAAGAGGTTCTTGGGTTGGCTTGGGCGAGATTTATATACGGTTGGCTCGTCAAAAAAAAAGCTGCGCGACCGTGCTAAGCTGTACACGCCTGACAAGCCCTGCTATCGTGTCCTGTCATGCCAAGGCAGTAAACATGATACAGGCCAGTATCATTAGTATATGTCGTGTGAGGAGCCCATGAATTCTACTCATTGAAAGAGTGCCCACGCGGCAAGAGTTTCATCGGCGAGGTAACAGTGCGTTGCCTTAACTACCCCAGGTTGCCAATCCAATGTCCACCAGGACGTAGGAGTACACAACATCACCAACACTGGCAGACACCGCCTGATACCTCAAGGGCCACAATACCTGCAGGGGATGGATGCCCAGGGTCGTCATTTTGGACTGGAGAGTATGATCAACCCGTACTGCACTCGCTTCTAAGCCATGTATAGATCGGCAAGTACTGGTGGTATCCTGAGCGGGCGAGGTCGTTCGAGCATAGATTTCGTACCGTGTGCGAGAGTTGGAGCTACCTTTACGTCACTTTCCACGCCCGAACTGCTTGACTTTGGCGGCAAAGCTATTCACTGGCCTTCATCCACCTTTCGCAACTCAGCGCTTCACTTCTTTTTGTGAATCCACATCCTCTTCCTGCCCCACATTCTCCAGCACCCATACTTTCACATCAAAGAACTTTCTTTATGGGATCTGATCTAGATCGCCAGATCCAGACACTGCTTCAATGCAAAATCATCACAGAGGCTGAGGTCAAGGAGCTATGCTTGAAGGCTCGCGAGATCCTGGTTGAGGAGAGCAACGTCCAGCGCGTGGATGCCCCTGTAACAGTACGTTTCACATACCACTTACGCCCCATGGTCCATCGCACGCGATCTCGGCACGATGTATACACCCGCATGTGTCGATGTCGTTATAGACTTCTCGAACCTCAATTTTACCTATTTCTCTCTGCGTAGGTCTGTGGTGACATTCATGGCCAGTTCCACGATCTTAAAAAGTTGTTTGAGGTTGGTGGTGAGTGTCCGAAAACCAACTACTTGTTCATGGGTAAGACTGATTCGCTGCCAAGCTCCTGGATTGTTGATTTCTTGTGAGTGAAACGAAGGTGTGGTTGTTCCTTGGACACTTTATGCTCACCTTTGTTCTTGTTTGTGTAATGCAGGTGACTTTGTGGACAGAGGACATCACAGTGTAGAGACATTTCTGCTCCTGCTGGCTCTCAAGGTACTTCGACGATTCTTTTCGCAGCGACTTTTCTTTCATTCTCAAGGGAATGGTAGCATGTAGTGCAAGCTTCTCATGTTTCGCATGGACCACCTCGCGTTTATTTTAGGTCAGGTACCCCGATCGGATCACTCTCATTCGAGGCAACCACGAATCACGACAGATCACAAAGGTGTATGGATTCTATGACGAGTGCTTTCAAAAGTTTGGATCCGCCAATGTCTGGAGATACTGTTGTGAAATTTTCGATTACCTCAGCTTGTCGGCCATCATTGACGATCGTATCTTTTGCGTACATGGAGGACTCTCACCGTCCATTAACACAATTGACCAGGTACAGTGGCAAAAGCAAAGACTTGCTTCTTGACTAAGAAAGACTATTGAGGCTGACGGATACACGTAAATCGTTCTGGAATTGCCCCAATATAGATTCGGACAATCGACAGGATGCAGGAAGTTCCTCACAACGGCGCCATGTGTGATTTACTGTGGTCCGACCCAGACCCAGACTCGTGCACGGGCTGGGGACTGAGTCCTCGTGGCGCAGGATTTCTGTTTGGCGAGAGTGTGGCCAAACCATTCTTGCACAATAATGGCCTGGAGCTCATTGCGCGTGCACATCAGTTGGTTATGGAGGGCTATAAGTTAATGTTTGATGAGACTGTGGTGACAGTGTGGTCCGCACCCAACTACTGCTACCGGTAAGGACTATTCTTCATTCACATTCCTTTTTTGCAGAGATCTTTTTCTGGAGCTGCTTGTTGAACATTGGCCTCGAAAATCAATCTAACTCGTGCTTAAACGTGACACTTGGTAGGTGCGGGAACGTGGCAGCGATTTTGGAGATCGACTCGAATTTGGAGAAAAGCTATACAATCTTTAGAGACTCTGAGCGCAACGCGATGAATTCCCGTACGAACCCTCAGAGAGAAGGACCGCCCGACTACTTTTTGTGATCGTTACAACAACAACAACATAAAAAAGAACATGAAAAACGAAAAGGAAAGAGAAAGGCGAGATGAGCGGCAAAGACAACCTCAACACCAACTTATTCTCCTGCCGCGGATGCATGGACATGACAAAAGTCAAGCGCATACCATTCATTTATATTTTTTTTTGAAATGTAAACTGTACACTATCTTCAAATACATATATAAAAAAAATAACCATCTTGTCAGAGTCGGCTTGCACGTAGCACTGCTTTATGATGACAGAGTGGAGCAGAGCACAACCGCGGTTTGTTTTATGGGGGAGTAGTCGCCGATCTGTGGGGAGGGTCACTTATCTTTGCTCGGAGATGAATATTTGATCGAACAGACTTTCAGGGTTGTGTTGTGTCCGGCCGAGTGTAATGTATTGCAAACAAGTATGTGACCAAGAAAGTTTGATGATCAGCGCATCGCGGAGACGGGCAATGGATCAACCGGCCCTGTCGGGGATAAGATCGAAAGGAAAACCATGATGCTGTAAATATCGAGCCCTGAGGAAAAGGGGGCCTTGTGGAGGGAGGAGGACAGAGGGCGGGTGCCACGCGATTTGATTATGTGTGTATCGCAAGGGCGGGATCAAAACTCTATGTGTGCCCTGGTTCGAACAAGCAATACTGCGCGAGGTGTGCAATTGAGACGGGAGCCTGAGTGCCTGGGAATGCGGCGCGGGGTGCGCAGAGGCTCTCATGCAGTTCGTTGTGTGGCAGCAGCAGAATGGCGGTGGAATGAACAGTCCTGAGCGAGAGATAAGGGAGCGGGAGGGTGAGAGGGACGAGGGTGGCAATATGCTGGTATGCTAGCTGGCTGGCTGGCTGGGGCCTGCGGCACATGTGCACATGAGTAAAAGGAGGCCCTGACAGTGCCGCTCTGCGCCTGCTGTCGCCTCGGGCACTCAGTCACCTCGGTTCCTGAGAACGGCACGAGAAAAATTTTCATGTGGGATTCGAGGTCGATCGACGAGAGCAAATCAACAGACGCAAGTGAACACACGCTCGCCTGCTCCACAACGGCCAGTGACACGCCCACGCCCACGCACCGAACGACGACCGTAAAGTAGAAGGTTGGGGAAGAGCTCGTTCGGTCCTACCTTGTGCTGCATTCCTGCATCGATCCATCGGCGTAGACTATGCGTGCGCAACGAGTGCGCCAGGGCTGGGCAAGAGGGGTCCCACAGGATCACAAGCACACACAAAAAAGTGGGTCCAGAAGGAGCCGAAGAGGACACCCCTTGCGCTGTCCACAAGGTGTTTTCTGCGCTGGGCTGGCAAAATTTTGTTTCTCTTATCAGCAGAGATACAACGTGCCTGGTATAAAAAACAGACTCTTTCACGACTCCTGCTGCTTCCTTGCTTTTGTTCTCCTTTCCACCGTCCCTCATCCACTTCCTCCACACCACCCACATCATACCCATCGTTGTCTATCCCGTCTCCTTTCATTTCTCAACCCCTTCCTTGCTCTTTGCCTTCTCTCTCTCTCTTTCTCTCTCTTTTCATATCATACTTGAAAATGGTCAAAGGTAAGCTTGTTCACACAACCGCCGTGTCTTGAGATGTCGACGCGCTCGTCTCGCTCGACTCGCACTACCCACGGACTCTCCAGTAATGCCTTTCATGTCCTGCCACAATAGTTGTCGTCTGTGGTGCCGCTGGCGGCATCGGTCAGCCTCTGTCGTTGCTCTTGAAGCAGTCGGAAATCATCACTCACTTGGCGCTTTACGATATTGTCCATGCCGTTGGAGTCGCTGCAGATCTCTCTCACATCAACACCCCCTCCAAAGTAACGGGCCATGCTGGCAAGGATTCGTTGGCTGAGGCCCTCAAAGGCGCCCATACAGTCGTGATCCCAGCCGGAGTGCCACGCAAGCCAGGCATGACCCGCGATGACCTCTTCAAGGTAAAGTATTTTTTCGGTTGTCCGTTTGCTACAAATGTGTTTATTTACTAACTCTGGGCCTCGCTCTCTCTCCATTTTGCTTCATTGCACTCTGTAGGTCAACGCTGGCATTGTTCGCGAGCTTGCGGAGGGATGTGCACAGTACTGCCCAAAGGCTTTTATCCTCGTCATTTCCAACCCTGTCAACTCCACAGTCCCTATTGTGTGTGAGGTGTTCAAGAAGGCTGGCATTTTCGATCCCCGAAGGTAACGATACAGGGCGTCCTGTAAATGCGAGTGTGTGTGCGTTTGTGTGTGTGTGTTTGTGAGTGTGTGTATGGAAACAAAAGCGACATACGCGTTTGACATAGCGTGAATGTCGTTCTCTGGGACTTGAGCGTGCCCGTCAAGGACCATTTTTCTTTTCTTCCTTGCCCACTGTGCATCAGTTGTGAGCCCTAGCGTTTTGCGACAAGGTTACTCACTGCTGTTACCCTTTTTTTTTTTTTGTTTTTCATTTCTACTTTAAATGAACACTTGCTTAGAGTGTTTGGCATCAGCACACTCGATATCGTACGGTCATCAACATTTGTCCACCAGATCAAGCCTCAGTTTGAGCCCCATGCCAACAGGATCACGGTTGTAGGAGGACACAGTGGTGCGACCATTGTCCCACTGTTGTCGCAGATCAAGCAGGTGTCGTTGACGTCCGAGGAGATCAAGACACTGACACATCGCATCCAGTTTGGAGGAGATGAGGTTGTCAAGGCCAAGGACGGGGCTGGATCTGCTACGCTCTCTATGGCGTATGCGGGAGCACGGTTCACGAATGCATTGCTGGAGGCGTCTGTCCTGGGCAGGAAGGGCTTGATCGAGTCGACGTATGTACATTTGAGGGGCAACACTGGCGCAGAGCGGAACAAGACATTGACAGGGCTTGACTACTTTGCACAGGACGTTGAGCTTGGGCCTGCGGGAGTGGCGAATGTGCTGGCGCTGCCTGATCTGTCGGCGGAGGAGCAGCGCCTGGTAGGGATCGCGATTGGCGAGCTCAGGGGGAACATTACGAAGGGTGTTGAGTTTGTCACTGGTGGAAGCGCAGTGCCTGCAGCCAAGCTGTGAGAATGTTTAGAAGAACGAATACCCCCACCCCCGTACGCAAAGTTGCAGCTCTCGTTTTTTTTTTTTTTGACTATGCAGTAGGCTTGTAATATAATTTGAATATGCACACACGCTAAAGGCTCGGATGAAGGCGAGCAGCAACGGGATGCGTGAACTCTCGATGATGCGCTAGCAGAGAGAAGAGGCGATTGTCATTGTGATGAGGGATGCGAGGGCCCTGTGACAATGCATAATAGGAGACGGAGTGGGAAGCAGCGCGTGCTGCTGTTGTGTACTACGACACGCCTGTCGACTGGCGTGGATGTATGATGTATAGGAGACATATGGCCTCGTTTATATGTCTGGCTGTGTGTGTATCGCCACACTCGCTCGCCACCTTTGCTTCCTCCCACTCTCGCTTCCTCTCGTCCGCTCTCAGCCGCGCTATCCCCGCTCGCACCTTCTCTCGCCTGCTGTCGTCTCTCTGCAATCCACGGCTAGCAATCCACCTGCGCATGCCTTGCGAGTGCCGCAAGCTACTCTTCTCTGGTCCCCCCTGTGCTCCATTCGACCCATCCACTCTCGAAGGGGTCCTAGTCTGCACCAGAAAGACAGAGCCGCACTGCGCTGCCTACTTGGCCTGCACTCGGACTGCACATGAGGACACCTCCACCACCTCCTCCACCCCCTCCGCCTCCTTCGCACGGCACGACAACAACACCGCATCCAGACATGTCGGTGGAAGAGGCTAATTCCGTCCAATTGCAGGACCCCCTCCAAGCAACCTGTGCCCCATCTAAGGAGACTGTACGATCCCAAGGACGCACCCCGAGTGGCAGCAGTAGTAACAGCAACAGCAACAGCGACAGCAGCACCAAGGATGACAGCCGCCCAGAGGGCTCTGAGGACAAGCAGAGCAGCGATCACCCACTTTCCACCGCCGATCCAACTGTGCGACCGCACGATATGCACCATCCCCTAAGTTTTGCAGCTGACCAGGGCCACACCTCCGACCACCACGCTGCCCCCGATGATGTCAAAGGGACAAAGAATGCGCGGCTCGGGATACGAGCACTTGGCAGCAACCGCACTGGACTTACGGATGGCGGCACTCTCCACGCAGCCAGCAAGAGCGGGGCGGACTCTGCTAACCCCCTTGCACATCTGCAAGCAGAGCCCTCATCGACGCCCAGCACCACCTTGGCAAAGACAGCGGACCTTCAATGGCCACCAGTCACGACGAGTCCGCTGCTGGAGCCCGCAGTGGAAGCAACACCTTTGGAGAAGCCAATGCGTCAGCGGCCTACCCCAAGGCACTCCTCCACTGCTCCACCACCTTCGTCTCAATCGAGGCAGCAGCCACTGGAGCATCTGACAGATATGGGACCGTTGGAGATTGAGCGCGCGATTGACTCGGGAGTTCATTGGGAGCTGGGCTCTTCAGCAGCTCCAGAGTTACCCTTGCCAGCGGAACCCTCAGCACTCCCACGGCAGCTCCTGCACCGCCTATCGACATCATCATCGACTGTGCTATCAGACAGCTCACGTACGTCGTCGACCAAGGTCGACCCGCTTTCTACCACTGACAATTCGGATCAATCCTCTGAAGCCGGTAGCTTGACTTGGCGTGGGGAACACCCGTTGTTGCTCGGCTATACCGCTGAACCCGATATTATGGACGAGGAGGATGCGCCCATGAGCACAGCATCTCGAGATCGTGATCTGGAACCTCGCCTCCGAAATCGGCAACCCAGCTTACGGCACAAGGGCCATAGCATGAGCGTGGATAACCATCAGGGATCCATCTCCCGTCAGCCAACAGAGATCACCTTCCCAGCATCAGGACCAGGCGCGAGGCGGAGGCGCAACATTTCCAAAGAAGCCGAGGATAAAGACACTGTGTCGTACAGAGGAAAGAGTCAGATCCACTCCAGAGCAGCGACACAGGCAGCTGAGAAACGGGTCATTATCCATCAAGTCTCCATTACTGACACATTGGCTGGCATTGCGCTTTACTATGGGATTCAGGTGAGAATCATGCCGATGCGAGCCTGAGATGGTTGTGTTCTTGGCGCCACCTCCTTGCTGATAAGAATGCTCTTCCTCTCGACTAGGTCACTGTTTTGAAAAAGTGCAACAAACTGTGGACAAACGACTCGATCCATACGCGCAAGTATCTCTACATCCCGTTTGAAGAGTGCACTGTAGCCCGGCAAGCAGGGGTGACCATTGACGAGAGCAACCACACCGTGATACTGCCTCAGAGAGTGCAGCAGAACCATCATACCCGGAGCGGTCCATTGGTCCCCCAGTCCTCGCACCAAGAAGAGCATGGCTCCTCGTTTATAGGCTCGATCGCAGAAACAAATGGTAACACAGGCAAGCCCGGCGGCCATCTACCTGACACCCAGCCTGCAAATGGTGGCGGTCATATTGCGTCCGGTCCACCAGGCATGGAGAACTCTATGTCTCCCCCGCCCATCTCTGCAGTCGCAGCCGGCATGTTACCCTCATCTTCCTCATCCACAGCCACCCCTTCACCGCGCCTCGGCACCTGGAATGACCCAAAGTCTATGGTGGCGCCCCCATTGTCCTCGCATGCCGTGACAACAACGACACTCAAGGCAGACAGCAGAATGGGATCGTCAGCGCTCACACCTCGACGTGCAAATACTTTCACCTCGGGCGCCCGACCAGCATCTGCAATGGCCCCCTTGTCCGAAAATCTCCCGGACACAATGGTTGTATCACCAACCATGACTCACGAGGCTTTGGCAGCACGTTTCAAGGAAATGGATTTGGTTGCAACTGAACAACAAAATAGGAAATCAATGGCCTTGGGACAGGAACTTCGGATCAACCCTACTCATCACCGGCATCGGACCACAGACCTTCGGCAATACGCACATCTGCAGAAACAACCTCAGAGACTGGCGGACTCGGCAAGAACTTCCCGTAGCTCATCTAATGCTGGATCTCGACGAGCATCGTCGGATGTAGGAACACACGAGACCATGGCGAGCGGCGTTGGCGCTTTGGCAACAGCGCAGCTTGATGGGCGTCACGGAGGCAAAGGAAACTATCATGTCATTGAAGAGGAGGATGATGCTGCTCAGGTCCAGCAACAGCATCATGACGAGAGCACCTTTGTGACCTATGGTCATCATCAACACTTTTACGAGACTGACGACGCACCCGATACCGGCAGGGGCGTTGGCAGACGTGAAGGTCTGGAGCCCCAAAGCACTAGCGAGAACGGAGCAACCATGCTTCGACGGCAAGAACTGGTCACAGTGCCTTCAGGCATGCTGTCCTTCTTTCCTTCTGCAGAGCATTCCAAAAAACTGGAGACCCCTCAATCCATCGCGCGACTTCCGGATCGGACGGACAGCTACCATTCATCGTCTTGGTCTTCCTCGTCGACCTCCTCGGGAAACTTTCAGAGTCTGCAGAGGAGTCAGAATGGCACGCCAAGGACAAGGGGCAATCGGAGGGCTGCGCTGGGCGAGCAAACATTCCAACCCCCTACATCATCAGAATCAACTCTGTCAGGCTCCGCGTCCTATCCTCCAAAGTTGTTGTCGCATGATCGCCGCACTGTATCATCGTCCGCAGCGCACTCAGCTGCAGTTGCTGGAGCGGATTCGGGCACGAAGGCAGCAGCGGCTCATTCAAAGTCGGTACGTATGCACCAGCCCTATTATGGAGCACAACGATGGTCTCTTATGGGCGAGTCTCTGGTTGACGAGCTTTTGGGAGCTGTCCGTGGACCCTTGCAGATTGCGCGAAGGATGTATAACTTTACAGCGCATGGATTCGGTACTGTGCTCAGTGGTGGCAGTGGTGGCGGAGGAAAGGATGCGGACTTTGACCCGCCTGGGCTGCTCCGGAGGAGTAGCAGTAGTGCGCGGAAGCCGCGCAGTCAGAGGAGTCGGGAGTATCGTCATTCTGGGGTAGCGATAGAATTGGACCAAACTCATACCGCTCCCTCCGCCATTGCCACGACAACAGCTACCACCACCGCCATACCCTCTGTGACAACGACGACGACAGCGCCTGTAGTGGTGACTAAGCGGGGCCCAGTGGTCACGGTGGTGGAGACGCCCTTGCCGGAGGGTGGGACGCATCGGTCATCGCGACGAAAGAATGGTTCGACGGGCGGACATGGACGAGCCAGTAGCAGTGGGAGCACCCATAGCGCAAGGAAACGGTCGCTGAGGTCGTCCCACCCCGTCAACCATGCGGCATTGATGGCGCTTGTGAATGAGCTGGATAAGGACAAGAAGGAACAGGACAAGAAGGAGGTGAGCAAGGAGAAGAACCCGACTGCTGCAGGACCTGGTGTAGGATCACCCTCGCCAGTTGTAGATATCCTCGCAACTTCGTTGTGAAAAAAAAAACTAAGACAGACTGAATCTATACTTCTATACCCCCTCTCTCCTCAACGAGTTCGTTTTTTTCTCCCCTCAATCACTTTTGAGAAGAAAAGGTATCAGTGTTGTGCAGAAATGCTTCTGCTGGGAATCTTTATTTGGTTTGAGCTTCAATTGCTGTGCTTTGTGCTTGGGAAAAAAAAAAGAGTGACTATAGACTAAGGGTAAAAGTGGAAAGTTGTGTTGTTGTGGGAACCGGGAAAGAAGACAGCAAAGAAATGAAGGTGGGGAGGGGGGGTAAACTAGAGCGAGTATGCCAAAACTAAAACGAAAGAGATAAAAGGAAAGAAAAGAAAGAGAGAGAAAGAACAAGGGAAAGAAGAAGGATCCAGATTTTTACAGATCATCGTCCTCCTCGGGGAGAGGCATCTGAGCAGCGCTTGCCAGCTCGTCGGTGTACTGCTGCATCAAGGCCGCATCGACATGGACCTCAACGGGAGCCAAGGCTGGCGAGGCAACAAACTCCAAATCCTGGTGTCCAGCCAACTTGCGAGCCAACCAGAGGAAGGGCTTCTCAAAGTTATAGTTGGATTTGGCCGAGATGTCGTAGTACTGAAGGGACTTTTTGCGGTGAAAGTCGATGGCTTTAGGCTTGACCTTGCGCTCCTTGATGTCGACCTTATTGCCGCAGAGGACGATGGGGATATTCTCGCAGACACGGACAAGGTCACGGTGCCAGTTGGGGACATTCTTGTAGGTGATTCTGGAGGTGAGGTCGAACATGATGATTCCACACTGTCCGTTGATACTAGGAGGTTACAGTTGAACGGTGAGTCTATTAACTATGCGGGAACATGCACATTAGCGAGCTACGAGGCAGGAGGAGTGGGCACTTACTAGTATCCGTCACGAAGACCACCGAACTTCTCCTGGCCGGCTATTGTCAATGATGTGCAATGGAAATGTCAGCTTCAACGTTGCCCAGAGTTATACAAAAAATCCATTGATATATCGTTGTTGTTCCAAGATGGTGAACTTGCCTGTGTCCCAGGTGTTGAAGACGATATTACCAAAGTTGGTGGTGAAGCTCAAAGGGTGGACCTCAACACCCAAGGTGGCTATAGAATTCCAAGAAAGAATAAAGCGCCAAGGAAACAATCAAGTTAGATAGCTGTGGATCCTCTGGCATAGCTGGGGAGTTTTTTTTTTTTTTTTGTCGGACAAGAGTGTTGTTCATCCGTTGCTCTCAAAGATAGGAAAAGGGCCAAACAAGAGAACTGCTATCTTCCATGAATCCAGTATCCACAGAGCCTGTTGGCGAACAAATTCCGATTCCTCCTGAAATCCAAAAAAAGTAAACAAACAATGCCTGGCTGGATAGGGGGAGGCGTTGCACTTTAGAAATAGACGACGCGTGTGGCGAGGCGCCAAAGAGGCGCAGGCGTTATCCGATGGGCTAGTCAAAGAAAAAAACGCCGCCGCCTGCCCGCCCGCCTCCATGGTCCGCTTTCTCCTGCGCAACAAGCACCGCCAAAGCAAATCAACAAGGCGTGCTTCTTGGCTTGTCCGCGATGGTAACCCATAGGTTCTCCCGAATGTTCCTGAAAATCGTTAATCCAGAGGGGAAAGAGCCCGAAGTCGGAAAGCGTGCTGGTTGTCCAATTACCGATGTACTTCTTCTCGAATTCGCCAGTCAAATGGCGCTTGACGAAGGTAGTCTTTCCCGTACCACCATCTCCGACTGTAAGAAAGGGTGGAAGAGGAAGGACGAAGCGAGAGAAAGCAGAGAGAAACGGTAAGTACGATAGACCCATTGCGCGTTTTTCAATCCAAATCGCTATGGATCTGACCCGTTGGTATGTTAACGAGAGAGTTTTTACCGAGAACGAGCTTGAACGTGGGTACTTCGGCCATCGCGAATGTATGTGTGGGGCTGTGTTTGTGGAAAAGGAGGGTGCGGAGGTGAGAGATCAATTGGTGAGCATGGACATGCTGTTGCTTGTGTTTTTGGACTGCGGTGGTGGCGGTCAAGTACGCAGTCCCAACACGTGAGGCTTACAACACCGAGATCCCTTATGTTCCCCCACTATCGTATTACAAAATACTACTATGTCACTCACGCGTTCTTTTTTGGCGCGAATTGTTTCACCACTCCATTCCTCACCACACCGTTCCCCAGCACCACACCACCCGTTCTCAAACAATGGCAACACCAGACGACCCCCATCCGTCACTCTGAGCAGCACTTTGGCTACTGAAGACTCATCACTTGCCATCAGCGCATTAACTCAAGTGCCATTAACCTCCCCGGACAGCGTGGAAGATGAAGAGGTCCTCCAAGCGGCAATCCGAGTTGGTATGAGATTCATCCTCAAGCTACTCCGCTGCTGCCAGTGATTTCCCTATGCTAACCTTACTGTTATTCGTTCAAGTCAGCGTGTAGGTCTCTTAATACTCTTCGAGGAGAAGCTCCCCGTGATGAGATGGAGGATGAGGACAGGAACGCAGCTGAGACCGCCACATACAGACGTGATACATACCTATACGATAGCCGTCAAAGAACAGAGAAGTGGGTTTCGGCATTCCTGTCGAGTTCTTCTTGGCGAAGATCTCTCAGTTGCAGCTACTCGAGGGATGGCTCCTTGCTATGAAGGATGAAGCGGACGGAATCAACTGCGCAAATATCCGCTAATAAGCTACAATTCCACTATAGGTACGAGCTCAAGTACGTGCGATTCTTTATGCACGAATAGAAGGCAAGTCGTACACTCTAGTCGAGGCCTTCAGGGACGAATGGCGGGATCTGGCGCCGAAGTTGATTCAGTACATGGACAGGAGCTATTTCGATTCGATTGCGGCGGATAGGAGACAGTGGATATTTTGCCCGCGTGAAGGTGTCTCCTTTGTTTGGATTAACACAAACAACTACGTCGCATCCTGGCACAATTTCTTTCAATAAAAACACTTTTTTTCAAGAGCAAGCAGACAGCGGCGCATTGATAGCGTTATTTAGATCCTCAGTGACACCGCGATTCCACACTACCAAGCAGATGTGTATGCGGTACATAGTGCAAGTCGGCCAGATGGCTCCAGGGGCGAGGGAGACTTTGGCTGCCAATCTAGCAGCGTCGAACCACAGGGATCTCAACGTGCGGAGTATCCTGAGGCCGTCTTTTTGATTCCGACTGCGGACCAGCTGGCCGTGTTCAATGTTGAGTCGTTCAAAAGTCCTCCGAGTACGTACGAGATTAACATCGCATGGGCTCCTTGAAGGGCTTGCACTTTCCCTGCCTTTGTCCAGATGAGCGGGAGCTGTAGGCATATCGCATTGGCAACCATCGAATTCCTCACTGAGTTTCGCCGTACTGACCATTGGAAGCTTCAAGGTGAATCTTTCCTCGGGGAACTCTCAGTTCAAGAAGCTCCCTCTATCCGGCTATGTTGGAGGCTCCTAAAGCGCCATCGACGGTGTTTCTCAGACGTTATTTTGGCGAAGTTAGAGATCGCTGCTTCATTCTGCGCATCAACGAACAAATACAGTACACACATTTTCAATTACATTGATGCTTATCGAGACGTGTCCTTGTTTACACCCCACCCACATGCGCTCATCAGTTTTCACT
Organism: Mortierella alpina; assembly: GCA_029449245.1. NCBI lineage: Eukaryota > Fungi > Mortierellomycota > Mortierellomycetes > Mortierellales > Mortierellaceae > Mortierella > Mortierella alpina. Next base: position 757,864 of record JANATF010000004.1, on the reverse strand, counting down.
CAAAAGTGTTCTAGCCTTCTGGAGACTTGTAGTGTAATCAAAAGAACCTCTCCATAGTGTTGGAAGCCATCCAGACTTGAGTGGATGGATTCCATATAGGTTCTTCGGGCGTCTTAAGGATACTGTTATCTGAGTGTCCTTAAGTGACTGAAAAAGGCTTGGAACTTGATCTTGGCGCCCACTCGCCTATCTCTTTTTCTTGTACACACCTCGCTACGAGTTTAGACCCTTTCAACCCTTTTGCGCTTTCGCACTCAGATCACACTCCTCAAAACACGATCCCAGTTCACAAAGAAACAACCTAATCTTGTCATGGGTGTTCACGAACTGTGGCCTCTGGTTCGAAAAAAAGGGTATGATCCTACCCCGGCCTCGTTGCCTCATCAACACCACCACGGCACGGTCAGACTCGACGTCTCGTCGTGTTTATTCGCAGCCATCCAAAGAGCTTACTCGACGCACCCACCAGACATGGCTGCTGCCATTTTTGAGCGCGCTTTGACAAGTCTAGTCGGTCACTTGAAAATCTCGGTGGTTTGCTATCTGGATGGGCAACCTGCCTTGGAGAAGGCAGCTACGCACGAGGCCAGAGATCAAAAGAGGAGGTCGACTCTAGACTTTGTCGAAGAGGGTATGGTGACTCTTAGAAGCCGAGTTCAACATCGTCGACCCGCCACCAAACAACAGCACCTCGCCGTGAAAAAAAAGCTCGGAACATCATTTCGCTGGTCTTTCGAGCTCCGACAACAACTGAGAGAATACCTTCATCAGCAAGGTTGGGCGGTCGTCCTGAGTTCTTGCGAAGCGGATGTCGAGATCGCGCGCGATTACCAGGAAGGAGACGTGGTCTTGACGAAGGACTGCGATTTTCTCGCCTACGCAAGGGTCAAGACAGTGTGGCGTTTGGTGACAAAGTCAAAGCTCCTCGTCTACAAGGTCCCCGACCTGCTGAAAGCCACTGGATTATCTAGGATACAGTTGACGGCGCTCTGCATTGTGTCTAAAAATGATTACGACTCGAATGTTTACCGACTGGGAACGGCCACGAACTACAAGCTGATAAAGGGAATTATTGCAGTTGGTAAGGGTATACGTTCATTATATATCCACAGAAAATGACTATCAGTTTGTCCAGCGATCATTGACAGGCTCTCTGCTTTTTCTACATAGATGTCCAAGAAACTGTTGGACAATATCGCTGTCACCAGGATGTTGTGCGGAGAAACAACACCGATATCTCGTTCGAACTTTCTCAGCGAGTGTTTGTCACCATGGAGCAGACAGCAACACCAGGCAACCCTTCGTCCGCATTGAACACGCGCCACCAGACCCTGCAGTCCGAGTATGAGCAGCTTTGCACGCAGCTCAAAGCAATGTCAGAGGAGGCTAGAGCCTTGTGCCAAGAGTCCAAGTAAGCCTAGCCTCATGTCCACCGTTGTTCGTGTTACTGCTGCGTGTTATTATATAGAGAAATGTTACCAAGTCGCTGCGATTACACAGCATTCACATGAAGCTGCTGCTTTTACCTTCAACCTGTAGAGCCATGGATGGCGGCACACCTAGCCGCCATAAGCCAACCCAAAAGTTCAACCAATTCAGGACCATTGACCTGCCTACGCCTTCAACGACACAAGCAGACAGCGTGACGGACATCGAGATGGTACCGGTCGACGAGGGTGCACCCGACATGGCTGAGATTACTTTGAAGTCAGCACATCCAGCGTTGGCGCGTACAAGAGTCCCTCGCCATCGTCCACGATACTCACCCAAGGAACGAGTCCGCATAAAACAACATCCGTCACCACCTGCTATGAAACAGTTCAAGTGGAAGGAGCACAAGATAAAGCCAGAAGTCACTAGCTCGACTAGTTCTGACGCTCTTGAAAAGCCAGCGAAGAGGAAGAAGACCGCGCCAGACAAGACCCATGATGAAATTCGAGCAAGCCTCAGCACCACCCGCAAGCCAAATCTCGTAAGAATGTTGTCTGTGGAACACCCTGTTGTCACCTTGCAAGTCGGCACATTGGCAGCAAACTCCCACGGCGCACGGTTGAGCGTCCAGAACGAACTGGGCGTTCAGATTGATGGCCTTGATGAGGCTGGATCAGAAATCGCAAAAGAGGTTGCCAGAATGTTGAGGAGAGCATCACGACAGGCATCCTCAGCCAAGAGATCCGCCCAGGCCTTGGTAGGTGGAGTTATCCAGAAGGCAATTATAGATGACGGGCTCGTGCAGCGAGCTGTTGCACAGGATAGGGAGGCCATGTCGGACGACGACAAGACGCTCCTCAATATTCTGGACCTTCTCTGTCCGCCAATCTCCAAGCCCAAAAGGAACGACAAAAGTGACGGTCAGGCGAGCCAGCACGAACTTCAAGATGATGACGAACCACAAGCGCCTGAAGAAGAGGACACTTCGGATCAGGGACGATTTATCTCGATGTTGCTGCAGCTGCAGCACACAGGAATCTGTCACTGCACGTCGAAGCATGACAAGTCACTGGAGGCCCTTGTGGACCGGGCTTATACGCTTGGATTGTGTGATCCGTGGGTCAAGTCTTCCACTCCAGCCCGAACTGAATTTCCTGCTAGGCCCTTAGTGGCATCGTCCGCTGCAGAGATGTCCAGTGAGTTTCGGCGCCATTTCCGTAAGGGAACCCTGGAAATTCAAGACAAGGTATTGCTTCAAATCGACAATCAATATTGCCTTTATTTGAATACTTTGAAGGCTGACGCTATAACATCATTGGCAACAATAGCTACAGAAAATGATTGACAAGGGTATGCTGCCTCCTACCACCGACATCAGGATCCGCTACGAACTCCCAGCAATCATTAATTTTGTGCGCCTGAATGCTATGCTCGACAACCGATATACGACGGCGCCCTTGTCCCCGATTCTTCAGCCATATGTCCTATTCTCAGAAGCCAATCTCTTGGTGTTGTTTTGGTCAAGCGAGATCTTGAAGGAGGAGATAAGAAAGATTCTGAACATGACAGACCGCAACAAAACTCAGGCAGAGGCATCGAGGTTGCTCGCATTACAGGGGCCAGGATACTTGTTGACTCGACTTGTGTCGAGCGTTGGCCGAGGTGCGCGGCGCGGGGCCACAGGCTACATGAGGCAAACCACCACGATGACATTGGATCAGATCCGCGAAGACTATGCCACAACTCGCGCAGTCGGGTTCAGGCCAAACGAGTACAATTCCAATGGATATACTCTCTACGGCTCAATCAGAACCAATGGTCTGTGCCTTCAACTGTTGGCGTTCAAAATGAAGGAGTTGCTAGCAGTGAAGTATAGAAGGCTCCCCGAGAGTGTCCTCCCCGAGCGCCTTACGTCGACCAGCCATGGAACGGCGGATTATCTTACGGAGATCAGGAACGTCGTCCGGTCGCAAGAGGACGTCTCTCGTCTATGGGGTTGTGACCCATCTAATATTTCGATACTCGCCCTGGATCTCGGTCAAAATTGTGTTGTCGGTGCCTACGCCTTGAGGCCCAGGGATCCATCCATTCCTCAAGAAGCACCGCCTATCCACTGTAACCTCGCTGTAAAGTCAAAGGCCGTGTACCAACCATCCTTCCGATACCGAGCATGGCTGTCTGAGAGGAAGGAAACGGTCCCCCTGGGATGCAGCGAATCAATTGCAGCCATGGAGAGCCGGATATCTCCTCGCCGAGGGCTACAGTCAGACTTTGTTGATCACGCAAAGTACATAATCAAGGACAAGGACAAGGACCAAGACAAGGATGATTCTCGAAAGGTCGCTGAACACCTGGACCAATTTTACAACGGGGATATGAGCATCGTACGACACCAATGGGACCAGCGAAGAGCCCACCTGGGCGAGTTCCAGACGATCACGGACCGCCTGCTCGGAATGATTGGGGGAAGCATCGGCCGACACAGGGACCCCAAGGACAAAGTTGTGATCGCTATAGGGCTTGGAGAATTCAAGTCGAAGTCTGGGCTTGGCTCGTTGCATGAGACATTTGCCTCGTACTTCATCCAGAAGGTTAGCCATTTGTTGCAAACGAGCACACATTGCTGGTTCTCAGAGCCTTCTGTAACACATTTTTTTTTGACAACTTCAGTGTCGTTCCCTCGGCTACGTTGTCCTGGGCGTTAACGAGTTTTATACTTCGAAGCGCTGCCCACAGTGCAAGAATTTCGTGGCCCAAGTGACACTCCGTCGCCTCTACTGCAGAGAGTGCGGGACGTACCACCATCGGGACATCATGGCTGGCAACAACATGGCAATCATCGTTCAAAGCCATCTTGTGCACCTTCGGCGCCCCGATTATTTACAACCGAAAGACAAGAATGGCTCTTTGATTTGGACCCAAAGCGACCCCGGCACCAACAGTGGCACCAACAGTGGCACCAGCTCCTGCATCAGCCCCAGCAGCCAGAAGCGCAAGCCGGTCTAGCTACAAAGTTTGCGTGTTCGCCAGCACGCTAAAAATTGTCGGTTCTCGTCCTTGTGGACTGCCTCGTACGAGGGGAACATAAGGACACCCTACAACACCTATGACATCATGTACGTGCTGTGATGCGCCGCATGGCATTCTTTTGGCGCGGCACAAACACAAACACAAACAGAAATAAGAGTGCACGAAACAATGCCAGGAGAAAAAGGGGAAGAGGGGAGATTGGCAGCAACACATGCCACCCGCATCATCGACTTCAAGGCAAGGAAGCATTCTAAGGAAGACAAAAAAAAAATGAGGCATTTTCTTTAGACGATACTCAAAAGGCAAAGGCTGAAAAAAAGGAGCATCAAAAAAACGAAGCTACAAAAACGCACACGATGGGTCGTGCTTTCATCTCATCCATCTGCTGCTCTCTTCTTGCGGCTGACTCGGAGCTTTGCGTTCACCTGCAAATTTTTCCTGGGAGGCGCGATTTTTTCTACTGGCTGGCGGGGTGAACATGATTATAATTTTTCTTCTTTTTTGCACGACCATTAGTGCCTGCTCCGTTGCATTAGGCGCCGAGGGATGGAAAGTGCGCCCCCTCTCCTGATCGTCTTGCTTGGTTGAGCGAGGGAGGGTCGTGGTTGACCTATGCCTGCAACTGCCCCCAGCAAGTTATCCCAAAAAATGAGTGAATTTACGATGGTGGATATAAATATGACGACCATTCGGGTTCTGCCCCTGAGGTCGCACTGAGGGCATTGGCCTGAATGTGGAGTGTATGTTCATGCTCGACGTCGATCAGTATACAGGTATATTGGGCACAAACACCAGGTAGATCGCGCGGGCTAAGGTACCCTTCAGCCAACGCCAGTGGGCCATGCAACACGCCGCAATGTTCCAGTAGCTCATCTTTCTTCTCTGAACGTTTTTTTTTTCTCTGTACAGTAGCAGGTGCTACTTAGAACGTTTTTTTTTTCGGCCCTGAATTGAGTTTTACTCCGCGCAACCCTATCCAAACGCCCACAAGCGCTCTGGTCGTGTCTCTCTTTCGCTTTCAGGTGCAATGATGAAGTTGTTGTTATATTTCTTTAGCCCCGACCTGGCTCAGAATAATGGAGTTCAGCTCGGTGCAATTGATCGTAAGAGCTCTCTCATTTGCAGGTTACAAGCTTGTAGCATAACACATGTACCTGGAGCATAATCAGTACAGTCCAGTTCCTGCTGGGGCGTGTGTGCGTCTGCCAAACAATGGGACAAATGGGAGGCGTGAGCAAACGGTAAGGACCATAGAAGCAAGAGAAGCTTGGCTGGAATAACGTGTCGTATCACACAGCGTGTTACCTACAATCTTGTGCGCCGAGTTTGGACTGGAGTTGCAGCGTGGGACGGGCGGAAAGATGCATCTTGAACCTAGAGAAGCTTTTCAGCAGCAAGGATTGCAGAAAGGGCACTGCAGTTTTTGTATTCATAGGCACGGCAATCGGTAATCTGTTCAGCGGCAGGTTTTTTTACACACCCACAAACTCTCACGCACATGGGAGAGAGTGGAGGAAACATCTCCTCTAGCTGAGAACCCTTTTTTTTTTTTTTTTTGTGGACGATGATGCTGAGGATGCAGCAATAATACAGGTTCTTTGTCTTGCCTCTGACACGTTTGTAATTGAGACGGGTGCTGCTCACCCCAGGCTGTTTGTCCGTTGTGCGCCAGCGCGGACCTGTCCTGAGCCGGCGACACTGACTGGCGAAGGTGTCAGAGCAGCAGGTGAGGCACGTTGTTTACGCACGACGCTATTCGTCTTTGCTTTAAGTGAAGATGATGATGAGCGGGGAACGTGTTCCTTGTGCTGAGGTGTGTCGAAGTGGGTGTCCGTTGAACAGGGCTGTCGGCCAGTTGGCTATTGTAGTGAGTGAGTGAGTGAGTGGGTGTGTCGCACCCACTCCCGTTTTTTTTTTTTTGGTATATATTTTCTCTATCGGTCTTTTCTCGTCTTCCTTCTCGTCTTCCCTCTCTTTCTCTTCTGCCCTTTTCTCTTTTTTTTGTATCCTCCTGTTCTCACCCTTCCACCTCTTTGTGCTCCCCTCGCCCTCACTCCAAGGCCGAGCCATTCCCTGCCCATCTGTCCTTTTCCACCGCCTAGGAATCCGACACTCTCATCCGCATTCCCCAGTCTCTCCGCTTCGTTGGTGCCTGTCCCAGGGCCAACCCCCCGTTTGCTTGCATCTCGGGTTTTTATATTTCCTCTGACAGCTATTGCCACTCGAGCCTCTTGCTCTGGTCTTCTCGGCACTGTCCTCCAGCGATCCATCTCTCTCTCACACACACACTCTCTGCCTCTCTTTCTCTGTCTCTCTTTCCCTCTCTCTCTCTCTGTCATCTCGACTTGTAACTCACCCACCCACCGCTCCTTCCTCCATTCCCGCTGCCAATCTGCACTGGACCCCTCTGATCAAACCCACCCCAATATCCCTCTAGCACCCAGCCTTTTCTTCTTTACATATGCTTCTGTTTACCCTATAGCCCTTCGCCCCCCACCCCACGCCTCCTCGCACTCGCTCTTCTGTCAAGAAATCGAAAAAGAGAACCCACAAACAAATCCACCAGCTGTCCTTCACTCTGTTCCGCCGTCTCATCATCTTTCTCTCTCCCTCGGCCAGCTCTGATTGAATGTTCCTGAATCGAGCCGACTGAAAGCACACGGAGAAGACTCCACACCATCGTTCCCCGAAGAGCAGGCCTTAGACTCCAGCTCCACCCTTGTTCGCAGGACTCAGCCCAGCCCGCCGACCCGCAAATACTATTTCCGAAGTTCCAGTCCTACACAAACAAAAACAACACAAAAAAAAGCCAAGCACTTCACCAGCAGCTGCTCTTTGACCCTCGCTTCGCTACAGTGCCCGTACATCCACCCATCCACCATCATGGTCTTTCTCAACGGCCAGAAGTTTGCATGGTAAGTCCCTGCTGCACCATGGCTCGATCCAGGATCATCCAGCGAGACACTGAGCGACAAAGCAACGCACTCCCTGCACTTGAACTCCGCCTGAATTCTTTTTTTTTGTTTTTACGATTGACTGGCTTGGCTGACCTGACTGAATTGACCTTGACTGCCTTGGCTGACTTGATTGACCTGTCTCTGTTGTGTCTGATTGTTTATCACTAGTGCCACCTGTATCAAGGGCCATCGCTCAACCACCTGCAACCATGGGTACGTAAATGATTACAGACCCCCCCCCTCTTTATGCCTTTGAACCTGTCTCCTTGCGCCCCTTGTCCCCTCGCTCACATCTACAGCCTTCTTTTTATATCGGAATCATCAGTGAGCGACCCTTGCATGAAATCAAGAAGAAAGGTCGCCCCTCGACCCAGTGTCCCCACTGCAAGGAGTTGCGCAAAGCAAAGCAGGTGCACGTCCGCTGCATTTGTGGCCGCGAAGAAGGTAAGCAGCGTCGATCTCTCCCAGGACAATGTATCGGATGACATTTCCCATTCTGCCCGTGTCTGACACCCTTCTGACCTTGGTTCCTTCCCCTATAGGATCCGCAGCCGTTGCGAATGGTCTGAAACGTGCAAAGTCCCTTAGCCATGACGGCCGCCTGCCCGTCTCGAACGCAGTCGGCGGCGAGGACCTTCTCCGCTCGCTCTCGTCGCAAGGTCAGAGTCCTCAGGACTCGCTGGACGCCCGCTCGTCCACTGGAGGTAGACAATCAATCCTGCGCTCACTCTCCCCCGCTCTCACGCTCTGCTGCTCCTCTCCCGAGGGGTGCAACAGATAGATGAGCGCGGCGGGAAAGTGAGCTATGGAGATTACTCAATGTATCTCTGTACTCCTGCCTGCTACTCTCATATACTTAACCCGGCCGTTTTATTTTCAGGTGTTGCCAATTGCGGCTGTCTCGATGGCATGGTCTGTTCGTGCTGTCGTGACCGTACAGGCCACGTTGTCGTCAAGCCTAGCAAGGGGTCGGCGCATGCAGGTAGCAATGTCTTTAAGAGCTACCAGGCCAACCGTCAGCGTAGCGGTGCCTCGCTAGACCTCGGCAAGTCGGGTATTCTCCACTTTCCCCGAGAGTCTGGCTCGCCACTGCCATTTGTCCCCCACACGAATGGCGGTCAAACCGTCCCTAGCGCCGATGGCCAGCTGGCCCATGGTCTGAATAGCGCCGGTATGCACACAGGCATCGCCTCTCCTCTGCTTGTTCAGACCCTCTCGCCCTCTGGAAGTTCTGCCTGCGATCACTCGCCCTCGTCGTCGTCGATGGGTAGCCACCAAAGTCAAATGCAATCCAACCTGTGCTTTGACTACGCGAGCTCATCCGACTATGACAGTGATCACTACAATCCGACGACTTCGTACTCGTACTTTCCCGATGCGCTGACCAGCTATCCCGTGAGCAATGCTTCGGACGACATGGAGGATATGGACATGATGAATGCCGTTGACTCCAAGAAAATCATGGACGGAATCATGAATGGCACGACAACCTTGAACCCAATGGAGAGCGCCTCTGCTGACGAGATCCGTATGCTCTACTCTGCCCTGTCAAGCTTCTCGACGACTTCGCCCCCTTTGGTCCCCACTCCTCCCAACCGATCCTATTCCTCGCCTGGCCTGTCTTCAAATCCCAGTTTTTCCTCAGCCTCGTCGGCCAACACTGGATGTTGTGGATCAGGAAAGAGCCGTGGCCCTGCGTCCTCGCCGGCATCGTCAATTCCGTCTCACTCGCCTCCTGCGGGCAGGAGCGAGATCGGCGAGGACGACTTGCCAGTGAAGATGGACGGCTGTGGTTGTGCTATCTCGCCCAACATGTGCTGCTGCGGTGAACGCTGTGCCTGCCCTGGATGCCTGGCTTATCCCAACAACCAGAATCTGCTGAACGGTACCCTGGAGATGGACCTTCAGTCGAATGGGGGCGCCTCAGCGCAAGCGGCTTCCTGCTGTGGATCCAACAAGGCCAACGTGGCCCTTGTGAACGATGTGTCCTTGTTGAACAACAGCACCAACGTCGGAACGGCGCAGACTCTCAATCTGAGTACTGCCTTGAGCCTTGTCCAGGGGGACTCGAGCACCATGGATCTCAATGCTCGCCAAGCTTTGAAGCAGGAGTTTAAAGGAATGGGACTCTCGGGTTTGGACGCGGCCAAGATGCAGCACCCTACTCTCCTTGGTAACAATGGAGTGTTGATCTGTGGCTGTGGTTGCGGTCGTCCAACCGTGGATTGCGCCGAGTGTTACCGCGACATGTGCCAGTTTGTAGGCGAATCTCAGGCAAGGCTGATGAAGGACGACTTGGATTTTGAAAGCGCCCTCAATGGAACCGCTGGACGGAACGGAGCGGATCTTGGCCCCAACATGAATCTTGCCATGTCCATGGGAATGAGCATGGATATGAGCATGGATATGAACGTGTCCATGACGAACCTTGGCACTTCAGGCTTTGGTCAGACTCAACCCATTGTTCAGACCATGCCTCAGACCATGAGTCTTATGTCCATGCAGAACCAGCGATCGGACGCCAGCTCTACAATGTCGCCTTCATATGACCAACAGCAGCAGCAGCAGCAGCCACAACAGCAGCCATTCACACAACTAGGCCAGGAGACCCAAGGTCAAGATGCGATGATGAAATTGCAACAGCAGCAGCAGCAGCTAGCGCAGCAGATGGAGCAGCGACTGAGTTTGAGACGGCGCTTCCGGGAAGGAATGGAGGAGGAACAGAAGCTGCAGCTGCAATTGATGGAACAAGAGCGGATGCAGCTCCAACAGCTCCAACAGTCTATGCCCAGCCTGAGCCAGCTTCAGCTGGATTTCCTGGACAATGAGGACTGGAGCTTTGTGGACGAGATCCGCACGGACGCCACGGACATGAACTTGAATGGAATGCAGAAATCATGACCTATGGGTCAAGACGTCCAAATCCTCCCTAATCAACCGCCCTGGCACTGTTCCTTTTGATCCTCTCTTTCTTTTTTTCTTCTTTTGCACCTCATCAGACAACCGACATGACTGCCACCATATCCAAACGCCCCCATCCCTCCCTTCTCTGCCTTGTCCTATACATCCATCTTCTCTATACTACCAACCCTTCATCGTGTACAGTACATATTTCAACTCTTACGCCCCATATTATCGATTCGCACCGCCTCTGGACCTCCTTCTTAGCACCCTCCTGCTTTCGAATACAACGTTCTTGTTTTATTCCATAGCTGATCCATAGACTGAATAGGAAGAGAAGCCTTCAGAAGAAATGACAAGTTGAATAAACATTCTTTTGCTCCCGTATCCTGCTGTTGGCTCCTAATGCTGGCGCATGCACAGCACTTTCTTTTTTTGTACACTGAGACTTCACTTGAAACCTTACAAGCCAGTTGGTCGACCTGAACAGCCTAGTTTTGGCGCAGTCATTTTGGATCTCAACACCAAAATTCTCTTTGCGACCCTCCTTTTCGTCGTTGTTCTTTTCTTTTTCTTTCAAAGCAAGGTAAACTGCTTTGGCGTTTGCAACTTGCCGGACGCCGGTGACCCTCTGGGCGTCAATTTGAACAGAGTAATATCTCATTCAAGCGCCTAAATATCTAATGGGAATTTGGTTCACTTTTCTACTGGATACCAAGCCCTGAGTGCCAATGGCGTTCCTCATTCCCAATGCCACAGCCCATTTGAGATCAGTGTTGGAATGAAAGACCCTGAGATGCTATATCGAAGGATGGCGTAGTTGTTACAAACAACACATCTAGAACTCTTTAACATTGACCAAACCATTGGTTTCACGTCTGATCCATACCTCACGCTTAACGCCAGTGACTATGGCATGTTGGATTGTTATAATATTTGGGCTTTTTTGTAGGTCGTTGGGTCTCAACAGGACAGGTGTACCTCATTTCTTCAATTTGCGCGTCGTACAGTTCGCTGTGGTGTCGACCATGCTGGCGTTGGACCTTCAACTTTGCCACTACAGTATAAAAGAACAACTTCTCGAACCCAATTCCCTCCCCATTCTCCACCTGAACCACATTCTGTCTTCCCCTTTGTGCAACCTCACCAGTCATCATGAGATCCACCTTCTACATCGCTGCCATCCTTGCCTTGGTCCTCGTTCTGTCCATCTCGACGACCAGGGCGGCTGTAACAACCCCTCCTGTCGCCCCCACGCCTTCGCATAGCGCGCCCACCCCTTCTCCCTCTGGCAAGCATTCAAGCGGACACACATTGGCCGCCAGCTCTGTCGCCACCGGTGCTGGACTGATCGCCGCTGCTTTGGCCGCCCTGTAGAAGCCAGGAAATCCCCTCGCCTCGCTGACTTTTTAGAAGACTTCGTATCCGTCTATAATTCATATTAAAGAAGGCCATAGCCTTGACGCTTTGACGCTAGACGTTGCGTAGTACCGTAGTCAGCTGTGCGTACGTGAATGGGAGGGTCTTCGTCAAAATACTAAGGGATAGAGATAAAAATAGAGAGAAAGCACCCTGCAAGGCTAGTGCGTCCTGAATGATCAGGCAAAGACTAGTTTTAAGCCCAAGTATATTTACTCTGCCTGCTGGAAGGACTTTTTTTGACATGGATGTCGTTCCTAAAGCCCAAATACCAGGGTTTGTTTCTTAGCGCAATTAAAAATAGTGGTCGGGGGCGTGTGTCCGGGCACACGCAGCCTAGGTTCTCAGCAGTGGATGACTGCCTATTGCTTGGACGGGTCCCTACTTTCGTCAGCTTTTTGAGCGGGTATATGTACCTTGTTTCTTTCTCTTCTCCACATCCTTCTTTCTTCTTATTCCTTCTGCTTCATCCAAACAACAGCCCTTTGTTACCGTATAATCCCCAGCCATGGTCCACATCAGCTCTACATTCACAGCCTTTGCTGCCCTCTCCCTCTCCGTCTCCTTGGCCCTGGTCTCTGCTCACTCACACGCGCTAGAGAAGCGAGCTGCCGCAACTTGCACTGCAACCTATGCCCCCATCGCCGCTGGATCATACCCAGTAATCGATTGTGTCCCATTCACGCAAGACCCTCAGGTACAAGCCTGGCTGAAGCTTGTGGATCTTACAAAGGCCCCAGTCTTCCCTCAGTCAGCCGACGGTGTCTGTCCTCCAGATCCCTCCACGCTTCCTAAGGAGCAGTGCTGGTGGACATGCCAGAAGTGTGAGGCACCCGACGACATCACATCATGCCCAACCCCCGGCACCTGGGGATTGACCTACGACGGTAAATGAACGAAAGGCGTCTGATGAGCAGCGAGCGAGCTCTGGAAGCAAACAAAACAGCAACATTATATTCAGTGACAAAAGACACTGTGGCATACCCTCCTTCACCAAATAGCACCAGACGTGAATGGCTCCAGTTTGCACCCTCCCTCCCCCCTTCACCGACTTTCAACACCTCTGCTCTCTGCTCACTCTCCTCTCTCTCTCCGAGACACAGTTAATGATAAGGAGAAGGCTAGAGGACCCATGAAATGACCTCCGAAAGAGGCACACTTTTAGCGCTAAAAAAATAAGGATTGCAATTTTCGTTGGTCCCTTCACCCAATACTCCGAACCCGTTCCTCACACGACTCGCCTGAAACTAAACACGCATCTCGGTCTTATCTCGTACCTGGGTTCTCTTCATAGATGGACCCTCTCCAGATTCACCTCGCCTATACGCGAACCTCAAGGAGCACAACCAGAAGGCGACTCTCTTCATTGTCGGTTCTCGTGCCGTGAGCTACCCCAACACTCTGAAGCAGGCGTACAACGACGGCCATCACATTGCGATCCATACCTGGTCCCATAGAAGTATGACCAGCTTGACGAACGAGCAGATTGTTGCAGAGCTCAAGTGGACTGAGAAGGCCATTGTCGACACCATCGGTGTCACGCCCATCTACTGGCGTCCTCCTTTCGGTGAGATTCTTGCTAGCCTCCCCCCTCCCTGGTGTTTGACTTTTTTGATCTTCAAATGTTCCTTGTCTGTGCGCAATTGTTTTTTTAACGCATTGTGCGTCCTTTCTAGGGGATGTGGATGCTCGTGTCCGCTACATTGCCACGCAGCTTGGCTACAAGACTTCGATGTGGACGCAGGGATTCGACACTGACGATGTATGTGATTCTATTGTTTGTTTTTGTTTTTTGTATCTTTTAACTCTCATGACTATGGAACGCAGAACTAACCTTCGACCGCTCTTTTTTTTTTTGTGTCTACAACCGCATTTTCATTTGGCACTTAGTGGCACATCCCAGCCAAGACTGCAACTCCTCAATCGGTCGTCGATACCTTCAAGGGCTGGTTGACCAAGATCCCAACCATGAAGACTGGATTTATTGTTCTTCAACACGACAGTAAGATTCTCTTTTCTTCTTAGGCCCTACAAAAGAAAAGGAAAGATGACCGGCTCGACTGACGTTTTTGTTGTCATTATGGCTTTGTATCTCTCTTTTACACTATGATCTCATTAGTTTTCCCTGAGGAGGTGGATGTTGCTTTGAACGGTATCTTGCCCGTTGCGTACTCGACCAAGGGTCTGACCATGCAACCCATTCCCCAGTGCTTGAACGATCCAAAGCCTTACAAAGAAGGTGCGGGCACGTTCAAGCTGGTGTCAAACGGCACAGGGCCCACGAATGCAGGACAGTCGCTTGCTGTTGCAGGAACCCAGACTGTACTGATGGCTGGCAGCTCCTTCCTGGTGGCTGCGTTCGCTGGCATCTTCTAGAGCAGAGCAGAGCAAAAAAAAACAACGCATAAGATACACCCATAGATTTATATATGATATATTTTTAGTGTTCATTGAGATCGAACTTTTAATATACCACTCTGTGTAGACAATTGATGTTGCAGGGGCACTCCAGCTGGTTGCCGGAAAGATATGGCTGGAGCAAAAAAAAGAGTCCTTTTGGTGGGTGGGAGGGGGTGGGCGGTGCGCTTCAGGCCTTCTAGACGAGTGGATAAGTTTTGGGTATTTTAAATATAGCCTGGACCCGGGGAGAGTGCTGGGACCAACCAACGCGCTATTGGCGACCTAATTTTGCTTACTGCCCTGCCCATAACTGCTTTGCCCAGCGGTCATAGCTTGATGATGGATAGCCCTTATTAATGGTCTGCTCTTCTCTTCACTTCTCTTCTCGTTTTTCAAAAAAAAACAAAACCTCTCTCTTCATCTTTCATCCGCTCTCGCCCATATTTTCAAGAGATCAAGCAAAAAAACAATCAACCATGCGTACGATTATACTTTTGGCATTTTGGGCACCATTGTCTGTAGTGTTGAGCTATCCTGTGCGCGAACACCCTCATATCGAAAGGCGTGCCTCTGAGTTAACGAACTGCCCCAGAGTCTACGCACCCGTGGCGGAGGGAACATGGCCTGTGCTTGACTGTGTGCCGTTTGCGCAAGACCCCCAGGTGCAAGCATGGTCAAAACTGGTCAATTTCTCATTAACGCCTCCCTATCCGCCCTCGGAGAATGGAGTCTGCCCTGAAAATTCCGCGACGATCCCAGCAGCACGGTGCTGGTGGACGTGCCAAAAATGTGTGGATCCGACCGACATTGTCAGTTGTCCTCAGACCCGCACCTGGGGGTTGACGTTTGATGGTAACTTGTACACCGTATTTTTTTTTTTGTAGCGAAAGAAAAAAAAAAGAGAAAAAAAGTGTCAAGTTACGTGAAGAAGCCAGCTAATTACACTCTGCCCATCATTTCTAGACGGGCCATCTCCAGACTCGCCACGACTCTATGAATACCTCATGTCTCACAATCAAAAGGCGACTTTATTCATGGTCGGATCGCGTGCTGTCAGCTACCCTGCCACGCTAAAGCGTGCCTATACTGAGGGTCATCAGCTGGGTATTCATACCTGGAGCCACTTTCCTCTGACGAGCTTGACGAACGAGCAGATTGTTGCTGAGCTCAAGTGGACTGAGAAGGCGATTTTCAGCGTTGTTGGGGTCACTCCTTTGTACTGGCGTCCTCCCTATGGTAAAATCCTGTGTTCAATTGCTTTCAAAGAAGAAAAACGACAAGGCAGGTAAAGAGAAGCTGAACATCTACTATTTTTCTTTCCAGGTGATGTGGACGCACGCGTTCGCAACATTGCTACACAGCTTGGATACAAGACTATTATCTGGACACAAGGCTTTGACACTAACGATGTAATAATGGACTTTGAAGGGATGCTTGTCAGTACAAGTACAGAATTGTACTTCTAGGCGAGCGCTGATCATTCACACCGAGCGTTTGTGTTTTCTTTCTATTTTCTTTTTTTGCATGTACTGGTGCGCTTGTTCTCAGTGGACGACCCCAACCAGACTGGCCACACCCCAGTCAGTCATTGACACCTTCAAAACCTGGCTGATCAAGATCCCGTCCATGAAGACCGGGTTCATAGCTCTCGAACACGATCGTAAGGCGATAGATAGAATAAAAAAAAGGCAGATGTTTTTTGCTAACCGTACTAACTTCATCTTTCTTTTCCCTGTCGTTGCTATTAGTTTTCCCTGAAGAAGTGGATGTCGCTATCAATGGCTTTCTGCCTCTGGCCTATGCCAACAAGGCCTTGACCATGGTGCCTATCGCAAGGTGTCTTGGTGATCCTAAGCCCTACAAAGAAGGCGCCGGCACATTCACAACCTAGCTCATCTTTTTTTTTCCACACGACAATCAACACATTGTGAAGGAACAGGGTATGTACGCGCTCTTCGTTACAAAGGTCGACGCCAAACAGTAAAGAGAATATGCCCAAATGGTGGGCTGGGATGAGGTTTTGGGCTGAGCGAATGCCAGGATTGAGGCCCGAGCGTCTGCCGTTATTCTTACTGAGCAGTGCTGCCAAAAATAAATATAAAGCGCAACATCAAACTCCTGTTGACCTCCGAATCGTTGCGCCTTGGTGATTAGAATCCCATCAACAACTAATGAGGGTTCTTTTTTCGTTTTCTTTCTCGGGCCAATGTACTTTTCTGACCTGAGGGGCATGCGTTGTGCAGACTCTCACAGCGCCGCCCATTGTGTCATTCAAGCCAGCTGCATTCAAAAACTGAATTTGAGAACATTTTTCCTTGCCGTACGCTCATTTACAGGCACGCCAGCCTTCACCGGCCTCTATCATCCCATAGAAACGAGTTTCTCGCGGCCGATAGCCTAAAAAAAGAACAAAAACGCCTGGATCGACCATTGCGCCCTTGGCTTGGGTGACTCGTTCGCGGCTACCTGGTGCTGAATCTGAAACTTACTATCTGTCGCGGGGTACTGGGGGTTGAGCAGTTGTGGGGGTCACGAGGTAACAGTTGGGTTGGGCAGCAGTTGCCAAAGTCAAAGGTCAAAGTGGGCAAGGGGGTAGTCAGTCAGGACTCAGTGAACAAGGGTACAATAAAGCTATGAGATATCCAAATCTGAGGTCTTCATTGAGCGCGTTGGCTATGGCTATTTAAGTCTGCTAGGTTGGGCAGGGGTCCCGGAGGAACAATGCAAGGATAAGGGGTGTGGATGACTAATCGAAGTAGCCAGGTGCGGCTCGGCTCAAGATAGGGAGCCGAGGACAAATGGGATTGGGAGCATGGGCATGAGCCCGAAGACGTGGTGCAGTGGCAGTGAGCATGAGGGGAAATAAGGAAAGGCAGAAGGAAGGAAGTAACGATGAGGGAAATAAGGCAATGAAGGAAATAAGGATGACGTATGTGGAAATACAGTCACAGGTACTTGACTTGGCTTGGGGCTTGACACATCAACCAATCAGAGCGCTTCAATCCCTGGTAGTATAGTGGTTAGTATCTCCGCCTGTCACGCGGAAGACCGGGGTTCAATTCCCCGCCAAGGAGCTTTCTTTTTCTCTTTTGCACATGGGATGGCGATCAACGCGGCAAAGTGAAAATGGAAGAACATACATGCACTCGGGTGTGTATCTGTGTATACACGCCCCTCAGTGTATATAATTTTTTCTTAGGTGAAAAGATACATACACGGGGGTGTGCATGGCTGAACACACAGGGGGGTGTATGGAAGCGTGTCCTGTGAAAACCCTTTTAGATACACACCTCCCCTACTTTGTTTTTCATGAAAATGGTGATGAAATGCGACTCGAGGGTGGTATGAATGCCTAAGCAGCGCGTTATATGGGTTTGGATCCCTAGGCAATGGCTTCATCTTATATTACCATAGCTCTCCACTGTCTCCTCTGTCACGGCCACGGTTTTCATAAATCAAAGATTCACGGTAATTGCTCCTAATGTTCTGCGTCACTTGTGTCTTTTCCTCCTTCTCACGCGCGCGCGTATCCCCACAGTCCTACGCGAAGAGTGACGGTATGATTGGCATGACACGGGAGCTCGTAGCTACCAGCAAGAATATTAATCAACCTTGCTTTTGGTCACCGTTTCGCTTTCAGGCTGGTCTGTTGTGGATCAATGGATGTATTACAGCACTTCAATGGCTGGTTGATTGGCGCTCCACATCAATTTCATGCGCAGGATGTCATGGAGAAAGGAAAATCAATCTCACTCATGGAGTTATTGCTCTCTACAATAATACTCTTGCCATTCTAAACCTATGTGAGAGTCGTTCGGGCTCTTATTCACAAGGATAGCCGGCATAGCCATTATCAATACATGGAGGCATGCTTTGGGCGAAAAAAGGGTAGAGGTAGGAGTAGGGGTGTGTATCTAAAGGGGTTTTCTCAGGACACGCTTCCATGCACACCCCAGTGTATTCAGCCATACACATCCCTGTGCATCCAGGTTTTCCGTGTTGCATACACCCGACATGAACATATAAACACGCCCCCGTGTATATATAGATACACACCCGTGTGTATATATGTTGTTCCAGTGAAAATCCTGAGCGAATGCTGCTTTTTTTTTGGGAGAACCTATTCGGCAACCCGGGTTGTCATGCAATTTTGACAACCCATGTAAACTACTTTTTTACCCTGATGCTTCCAAAGTAAGGATGGAGACTCCAAAATACATCAGAACACGTCTCTTCGCGCTGTCTCTCTGTTGACAATCCTCAGGTTGTCTTCAGGCCGCTGGTCATATGAAAAAATCACTTTTTTGAGCGTGGAGGGATGGTAGGAGTAGATATTTGGAAACAAACGTGCGGTGATGGGGCTAGGGACGTCGGGCGTCGTGGCCAACGTGAAAAAAGAGGAATTGTGTTAAGAGGATCGCCGTTGGCGAGAAGAAAAAGAAAAATGACTTTGTATGGGTTTTGCAGGGGGTTGCCATGCAATATTGACAACCCAGGTTGCCGAATAGGTTATCCCTTTTTTTTTGGCATTGATGCCATCCGAAAAAGATAATATGACATGACATGTCATTTTTGTTGTTCTGACAGAACCATCGTTTTATGTCAGTTAAAACACGCATGTCATTCTATCTTTCTGCCAGATACATGTCAGAATAATTGGATATTGTGACATTACCGCTCGGCGAGACGAGGGTGAATTGCTTCATTTTGGCTTGGGGATAACGCTGGAAATGGGTATTTGACGAGGACTTACTTTTAGAGTCGTTGTACCATCTTTTGTCGAAAGAAACGGAAATGAAGGTAGCTCCTACTGAAAACGATATTGGGTAGCCCTAGGAGATCTGGTACTACTAGCGAACAGAAGCACCGCCGTTCATATCTGCTAATAAAAATGAGGCGTTGACCTACACACTAATAGCTGTTGCTCTTCACGTATCATGGCCGAGCAGGAAAACAACAGTGTGCTATATACTTCCTCTTCTGCGCTAGATTATGAAGTGCGACTCGGATTTGCACATTCATACGAGCGAGAGGGATCTAAAGAACACCTATAAGAACGAAGGCTGCCTCGCAGACATGCATGCTGGCTTGAGAGTTGCAAGTGCCTTCAGAACAGCCGTATCTCTTTCATGGGTTACACTGCCTACAGCACTGCTGCACGCCATGCCAACGCGACCATTCCTTTTCAGAAACAATTCACCAGTTGCGAAAAGACGCAGTGTAACACTCCTCCTTGTAATGGCACGATGATCGGGGTATGATGACTGGGAAACACTGGTATCAAGGAAGCGGTGCTGTATAAACACCCTGCAGCGCACCGGAGAGTCATTGCGGCTCCCAGGGCTCGCTTTAAGCAGCTGACCTCAGCTTTGGGGGGCGACTTTACTATTCAGTTTTTTTGGTGCCTGATCATTCCATCCACTTTTCTCGAGTCCTCAGAGTGTGGTGCATAACGCTCGGCACTCTTTTTGGTTTGTTCATCTTTACAATCTACGTTGCGGAATCGACCCATTCGCAAAAGCCAACCTGGGACCTTTGCGATGGCGAATCTTGCAGATTCTTGAAATTGATTATAATTGCGATTCAAGCAGCTCGGACGATCGAGCTCACTCTGGACAAACCCACCATACCGTCAGTGTCGCATTATACGCATTTCGGCACTAGTCGACGAGCATCTGCAAGAACAGGCCCTGATCGGCCAATAAGAGGTGCCATATGGATGCTATGGTCCATATGCAGGTGCCTGAAATCTCAAGCACAGTGCGCCTGTGCTTATTTTAGGTTTGTGCGCTATGCAAAAATACATATAATGCTGTATAAACACCATGCAACGCGCCACAGATTCCTTGCGGGTCGCGTTCAGTGCCTGGTACTGCTACCCGGACCGCCAGGTAGCCATCGGGTGCCATTGCGGTAGCCAGGACTTTCTGTCATACGGTGTCGTAAATCATCTCGCCTCAGTTTGCTATTGAGGTGTTTGGCGCCTGCTCATTCCATCGACTTTTCTCGCGCCTCCGGAGCGTGCTAGATCACGCCAGGCAGTGTTTTCTTGGTTTAATCATCTTCACCATCTGAGTTGCGGAATCCGCCTTTCCACCAAAGAGTCGGCCCCGTTACGACGGCGAATGTTGACGATTCCTGAATTTGGTTATAATTTCAATTCAAGCAGCTCGGACGATCGAGCTCTCTCTGGACAAGCCCACCGTACCGGAAGTATCGTATTATAAACGTTTCGGCACTAGTCGCGGGGCATTCCCAAGAACCGGCCCAATAGGCCAATGAGAGGCGCCGTGCGGTTCCTATGGCCCATATGCAGATGTATGGCAACTCAGGCACAGTAAGCCAGTGCTTATTTTAGGTTTGTGCACCACGCAAAAGTACATATAATGCTGTATAAACACCATGCAGCGCGCCACAGAGTGCTTGTGGATCGCGTTCAGTGCCTGGTACTGCTACCCGGGGCACAAGGTAGCCATTTGGTGCCATTTGTAGTACCCAAGGCTCTCTGTCATAGCGGTCTAGTTAATCGTCTGCCCTCAGTTTGCGAATTGAGTTTTTCGGCGTCTGCTCATTCCATCGACTTTTTTCGAGCCTCGGGAGCGTGCTGCATCAGGCCAGGCAGTGTTTTCTTGGTTTACTCATTTTCACCATCTGAGTTGCGGCATCGGCCTTTTCACCAAGAGTGGAGCCCTTTGCGATGGTGAATGTTGCCGATTCTTGAATTTGGTTATAATTGCAATTCAAGTAGCTCGGATGATCGAGCTCGCTCTGGACAAGCCCACCGTACCGGTAGTATCGCATTATAAGCATTTCGGCACTATTCGACGCGCATTTGCAAGATCTGGGTCTGATCGGTCAATAGGAGGCGCCATATGGATGCTATAGCCCATGTGAAGGAGAATGGGAACTCAGGCACAGTGCTTTTTTTTAAGGTTTGTGCTCTGTGCAAAACTACATATAATGCTGTATAAACACCATGCAGGGGCCACAGAGCCCTTGCGGATCGCGTTCAGTGCCTGGTACTGCTACCCGGACCGCCAGGTAGCCATCGGGTGCCATTGCGGTAGCCAGGGCTTTCTGTCATACGGTGTCGTAAATCATCGCGCCTCAGTTTGCTATTGAGGTTTTTGGCGCCTGCTCATTCCATCGACTTTTCTCAAGCCTCCGGAACGTGCTACATCACGCCAGGCAATGTTTTCTTGGTTTAATCATCTTCACCATCTGAGTTGCGGAATCCGTCTTTTCACCAAAGAGTAGGGCCCGTTACGACGGCGAATGTTGACGATTCCTGAATTTGGTTATAATTTCAATTCAAGCAGCTCGGACGATCGCGCTCGCTCTGGACAAGCCCAGCGTACCGGCAGTATCGTATTATAAGCATTTCGGCACTATTCGACGCGCATTTGCAAGATCTGGGTCTGATCGGTCAATAGGAGGCGCCATATGGATGCTATGGCCCATATGAAGGAGAATGGGAACTCTAGGCACAGTGCTTTTTTTTAAGGTTTGTGCTCTGTGCAAAACTACATATAATGCTGCAGAAACACCATGCAGGGGCCACAGAGCCCTTGCGGATCGCGTTCAGTGCCTGATACTGCTACCCGGACCGCCAAGTAGCCATCGTGTGCCATTGCGGTATCTAGGTTCTCAGTCATAGCAGAGTCGTGAATTATATGACCTTAGACTGCTAATGGTGTATTTGTCACCTTCTCATTCCAGCCACTTTTCTCGAGCCTCGGGAGCGTGCTACATAATGCCAGGCTGTGTTTTCTTGGTTTACTCATCTTCACCATCCGAGTTGCAGCATCGTCCTTTACACCAAGAGTGGGGCCCTTGGCGACGGCAAATGTCACCGATTCCTGAATTTGGTTATAATTGCAATTCAAGCAGCTCGGACGATCGCGCTCGCTCTGGACAAGCCCAGCGTACCGGCAGTATCGTATTATAAGCACTTCGGCACTAGTCGACGGCATCGGCAAGAGCTGGCTCTGATCGGCCAATGAGAGGCGCCATACGGATGGTAATGGCTCATATGCATGGCAACTCAGGCACAGCAGGCCAGTGCTTATTTCAGGTTTGTGCGCAATGCTAAATGACATATAGTGCTGTATAAACACTATGCAACGCGCCACAGAGTCCTTGCGGATCGTTTTGAGTGCTTGGCTCTGCTACCCAAGGCACCCCGGTAGCCATCGAGTGCCACTGCGGTACCGAGGACTCTTTATCATATTAGAGTCGTCAACCGTGTGGCATCAGTTTGCTAATGGAGTTTTTTGGCGCTTGCTCATTCCATCGACTTTTTTTCGAGCCTTGGGAGCGTGCTGCATCATGCCAGGCACTCTTTTCTTGGTTTACTCATTTTCACCATCTGAGTTGCGGAATCGACCTTTTCACCCAGAGTATCTTCATTGGATGTCCGTAGGGACATATTGTATTTAATAAAGACAACAATGGGTCTATGCGGGGAGTCAGTTTTGATGTACTCTATCTGCTCTATCGTTTGCTGCTCTGGTGAGATAACGGCAGGCTTAATGGCGGGTGCTTCTCTCTATATTGGGCCATGCCCTGTACAAAGCCCTCGAACCCCGGTCGATTTTGTGCGATCGGCCCCAAAGTCTTCAGCTTCTGATCCAAGACAACGCGGAATGGTTCCACAGCAGCGTCTCTCTCCAATTGCTCCAGAGAGTGGGTTCTATCTCTCTGAAGAGAGGTATCCTTCGCCAAAGTCCCTGATGAATATTGAGAAGGATCTACATCCATTGCATCCAATGACTGAATGGCGTGTCCGCGTTGCTGCATCCGTTGCTGCTGGCGATGTCGCATAAGCGTACGGCTCTGGAAGAGATCAAGTGTCATGCCCACAAAGTTGGCGAGAAGCTTGCCTTGCGCAAAGGTTTCCAGTCGTCCTGGGACAGGAATCCAAAGTGTCTGGTAGATGAGCGTCCAAAGCAGACTTTGGGGCTCTAGATGCTGATCCCCGCAGCCGACAAGTGGGGTCGTCATCATGGCTGCTCCTAGCTCAGCTGCAAAAGCACGGGCAACCGTAATAAGGACAGAGAAGGTTAGCCCAAATGGCACAATTTGTATGCGAAGGCGTCAGCAGCAGCAGCCCCAACAGTAAAACAATCATCACCTGCGCGACGGCCATTTGGCGTCAAAGCTGCCTTTAGAAGCTGTTTCAATATCGTGGTGACAAACTGGGCTGGTCCCAGATAACAAAGTGTTGTCCGGTAAAGATCCACATCGATATGGTAACAGGATCCTCCAAAAACAGGCCAGCCCTTTTCCCGTTTCGCAACCGAGGGCGTCCTGCCATCAGAGATGACAGAAAGGAAGGATAAGGAGGTCTGCAGTGCCAACTTCGAAACCTCATACTCAGAAACGGACCACGCTAGAAATGTTAGACAAGCAAACATAAAAGAAAAAGTCAGCAAAGCATTGCAGTGAAGACTTTTTGGATGAAAATATTCTCTCTGAGTGACCACACGACTAACCACGTAGGGTGGAAGGCACACTTACGATAATAATTGATCGTGGTCTCTGACAAGCGTTCGTGAATAGTCGCCAGCTGGTGATCGTTCTCCATAGAGGAATGTTCAAGCGCCGCAGAGATCTCTGAATTTAAAAGGCGCATGAGCCGTGAAGGAAATGCCTCTCCCGCAAGTAATGACTTCAAACTGGTCTGCATCATGGCGATGGATGCATAGCTCTTCCCCGAACCAGCCTGTCCAAGGACCCCTCCAGAGGAGCCGCCGGTATTCGCAGCATGCATCGGCTTCCCACTGCCTCGGGAGGCTAGAGGGGAAATGACATGCCCTGCGGGTGACAGCATTCCTTGCCCAAGACCTGCTGTAGATGATCCAGATAGGCCGGCGATAGGTAGTGTTGATGCATGCGTGGGCGACGAGAACAAAATCTCCTCGCACAGATATTGGACAACGCCGATGAGCACAAAGAGAAGACACGGCTGCAAAAAGTAGTCGAGGCCGCTATTGAGGGTTGTTGCATCAATCACTCCTGCTTGACATGCCGCAAGCGATTGCTCGAAAATGGATGGCGATATCTCTAAAAGAATCTGCGGCTTGGATGTCCTGCAGCCAGTTCGTCAAAAATGTTGGTTAGAGGCGAGTATACAACGAGAGACGATCGCATGCTGTTGCTGTTGCTAAGTACTACATACTGGATGAGGTCATCCGATATGCCCATGCTGTCGAACAGGGCGGTAATCCAGCGTCCCATCAAGCTTTGCATGTCTGGGGTCATGTTCGACATTGACACAGCGGGTATAGTGGCAGATGTGCGATGAAGCCACAGGTAACAAAATCCGTGCTTCTCCTTGAGGACAGAGTCCAGGCAACGTGCGAGATCATATCTCCGGATAATGGACATGATGAGGATCAGAACAATGCCGAAGCCTTCCAGATTTGAGTTGCATGTGTCTATGTGGGTTCCAAAATAAGTGATGTCCAATGTTAGAAGGCCTGTGCAGAATAGGGTATCGTTATTTGAATTTTGGACACGGAAGCAATCCCTTACCAATGTCATCGTCCTCGTTTTGCTGTAGATTGTTGACGAAGCGTTCCAGAGGCACCAAAAGAGCTGATGGGGACCGCAAAAGATGCATGACATCCAGCACCAGCGGATTATCATCCAGCGTTTGACATAGTTTTGAAAGGACGACGACATCATTCTTGTTTTCGGCATCCTCGCACACCTGAGTTGACATTGAAACCGTCCATTAGAGGGCTGAAGCTGACCACGCCATCGCGTGTGTGTCCAAATGAGCAGCCAAGAAAGTTATCAGAGAAGCTAACCTTTATAATGCGATCCACGAGCTGCTCCTGATGTTTAAAGTCGCTGAGAATCCTACCACAGAGATCGTCGATCTCTTCGATCTGATCATCGTAGTTTCCGAAAGAATGGTCCATCGAATTATCATGGGCATCTGAAATACCATCGAGAATCTCCAGACGGTCTATTCTGATGAGTCCTTTTGTGTGGCATCCGATCGCTATCGCTTTCAAGATGTTGCTCCTGTCTCCTGGGGTGTCCTCGGCAATATTCTCGTCACATTCGTTCAAGATCCCTCGGTAGAACGAGAGCTGCCGTAATGTGGACTCTACAGTGGCGCATAGCTTTAGAATTGTCGTGAGTCGAAAGGATACTCTTCGCCTTCCTACAACATCCCTCACCTGTCGCGTCGTTATAAGTTCTACTTACCTCCTCCTGATTGGATTCAAGCTGGGATATAATGCTGGGAATCTGTAAAGAACAAAGGCGGTGAGATAACATGAGAAGTCAGTCTACGCACAAAAGGATCATCGTGAACCGATGCCGCTGCTGTCCACGGCTACTCACCTTCACTAGCACAAGACTCTTCCAGATCAGCCGCTGGTTAGGCGAACCGGACTCGGCCAAACCTGTGAGTCCCGCTAGCCAGAACTGCAGCAGGACAACATCCGTCTCCAGCTCTTTGATCCGTTGAACATCGTTGAGCATTTGCAGCACAAATACATCAGGTACAATGGGCCGAACACGAGCCTAATGCGTTGCCAAAAAAAAATAAGGTGGGGAAAGACGCGAGGAATAGAGGTTAAAGCTGTTGTTGATGTTGCTGTCGCTGTTGCTGCTCGATTCGACGGTCAATTCTATGGTTGCCTTACCAGTGAGTATACCAGGTACATAATATCCATGGAGGCTAGGGCTTCTGCACTAGCATCGACCTCCGTGCCCATGTTCCACGGTTGCATCTCGAAGAGGAGCGATGAGGTTGCGATTCTTGGGCTCTGGTGCGCTTTTGTCTGTGTCGGCCAGCGCAAGGGGTGCTGAGGAGAGGGATGCAGAGGTGCTGGAGCAATGGATAAAGAATTACAGAGAGGGAGTGAAGGCCGAGGTGGGTTGAGCAGGAGAATTGCAAACTGCTTGTGAATGATATAGATCGGCAGAGAAGGGAGCGAAGGAGACGTGAACGGAAAAATACTCAGCACGGGCGCCACGCAGTTCAAAGATTTACACTTGCAGATGGGAGGTCCTTGCCTGGGAACTGCAACGACGCCTGTCATTCTACAATGGTTGCGGACGATTCACGCCGCTTCATCGAGACTAGGGTCATCTTCATCCTCTTTAGCCTGGACCACAGTACGAGATGCGCCTGGGCGGGGCGTTGGAGGGACACTGGTCTTGGTTCTGGAAGGAGACAGTCAGGCTATTCAGGAGCCAAGTCTTCACTGATAGTTCCGTCTTGTGAACGATCTGATGAAAGGTAGGGCTCAGAAGTCAACGAAGAGCGAGGATGAGGTCGTTGAACTAGGTATTGCTATACCTGATCAGTTTTGTAAAACGGTCAGCATGGCGTCTTTCATGCCTTTGCACGTCTTCTTGTGCGCGTAACCGCGTATGATGGAGCACCCTCTGTAAAATCATGGCATGACCTTCATAAAAACAACCCTGAAGGGCCATATAACCTTCATAAAATAAAATACACGTGATATAAGCACTACATGTCCGCATATTCATAATCTAAAAGTCAGTTTCACTTTTATATGGGTTAAGAAAGTGTAGTATATGGGTATCATTCCGGCCTTCCAAGCCTGAGAACCGGGTTCGAGTCCCGGCACTTTCATTTCTTTTTGCTCATCTCATCAGACTTTTTATCCCGCTCTGTATCGCCTGCGAGGCTCCTCTCCTGTTGGCGAGAACTGCGGTCTAACGCGTCTTGCGACTTCGTAAGATCGAGGAAAACTGCAAAGAGAACATTCAGAAGGCTGATTCTGTGATCATGGAGTTGAAAAGAAGGCCTTGATGTTGAGAAGGGAAGCGGACGTGGACGGCCACAATCCAAGAGAATACATTCAACAGCCAGTCCCTGGCCGGCCGATCGAGGGCAAATCGATCCTATCTTCACCAGCGACACCTGCTACACTGACTCGGGTGCCTCAACAAACATCTTATGTCTATCGGCACAATAGAGCTCCTCAACATATTTACTGCCTGGAAATTGCAATGGTAGGCTCACGGTGCACAACCTATGCAATAAAGCACTGCACTGTACTCCTCTACAAGCTATTGGGTACAGTAGCTGGGTACTGCGCGTGTCCGTCCTTTAACTCAGTGATGCATGCTGGTATATTCATTTCATCTCTCTTCTCTTTCACTTCCTTCTTCTCATTGTCTCCCTGAATTAGGCCACGACACTGCGCCCCAACGGCAGGCGCCCTACCTTACCCGACCTTCTTTTTTTAATGACCGACCCTAGGTCAACTGTTGCCCTCTTTGTAACGATACGCTAACGACCTCCTGGCAGATAGCGGCAGCTGGTATGGAAGCTTCTTTCGATAGCAGTGGTGCCTGATGATCTCGACCATGAGCAACTCTTTCTTGATTGACGCTTCAACCTACACTGGTGGTATATTTTCGAGGGCGAATTGGTTCCAGGGAGCGGTGGACCGACTCTGCTTTGCCTGTGGAGGGGTGCTACATATATAGACATCCAAGACGTATATATAAGAGTGGGCTTACTATACGCCAACCAATGCAAAGCACCGAAGGTGGACGTTCTAATGTCTGCCAATTTGTCCTTGCTTGTATAACAGGTTCTCGCCGGTATCCCCAGACAAAAGAAAAAAAGGCAAGCTAGGCCTAGTCTCATAGACTATCGAAGGTCAGTAACAATGTCGCGTTGAAACTCCTTCATCATCTCTGCTTATCAGTTCCCACGTTCGACACAGTCGAGCAGACACACGCTCCTGTCCACATTCAGTGCATGCTGGCGTGCACGAGATCAGTCGCTTGTGTGTTTTTTTCCCTGAGGCAGTGTTTGTTCACTCTCCGCCTAGGCGCGCGAGGGCGTTCGTTCGCTCCTCGTTTGCCATAGAGGTTTGAAAAACACCTCCAGACACTGAGCGAAACAGACGCCGAACAAACTTGCGCGCGCAAATTGTACCTTAGCCCGCGATAAAACCGGGCGTCCATGGCGTGGTGTGCCCGTTTCTCACCCCTAGAAATGGGCGATACCTTGTGTGTGCTTGGTGAAGAAAGTTATTTTTACATGTGCTGTATGTGCTATCCTTCAGGCAAGACTGGCTGGCTGGGTTGGGTTCCTTTTCCTGATCTCTGATTCGTGGCTCCTTTGATCCGGGATGGGCGAAAGACAATGATCTCTTGCGGATCGGCCGCGGAGGATTCCTCATTGCCGGCGGCATGCATTTGGTCCATTCCTGTCCGCTGGCTGGCAGGTGGCGGGCGGTGCCCCGGTGTTGTTCTTGCCTGACACGCTATTTCGAGTATTTATAGCCCTGCCACACTTGGCGCGCCTTTGTATAAGAAGCGTGAGTGCCCCGCGGTCGATTGTCACCCCTTTCGCCCTCCTCTCCTCCCCCCTGTGCCTGGCAGTCAGCGACGCCGCGTGCTGTCACCATCGTCATCATCACACGTCTCGTCTTCGTGCTTCTTTGCCCTCTCTTTGTTTCCATATCTCCACTTTGATTCCTGTATGTATCTCTGCAACTGACTCTGTCCACTTGCCTCGCTGCTGCTGCTGTAGATTCGACAAGCACCCTTGCTCTCTATTGTCTCATCTCCTTCACTCCCGTTCACACTCTCTCCACTCTCTTCACTCTCCCTTCACTCCCTTCACTCCTGCCACTCCCGTCACTCTCTCTCTTCCCCTTTCCCTTTTCCTCTTTCCTCGTTTCTCTTTTCGCCTTCCTCCTTCCTCCTTCCTCTTTCCTTGCTTCTCGCCTGGGCTTCAGGACCAGCAGAGAGCGGCATCGACCTGTATCATGTGCTGTAGCCCCGATCCGGACAAAGTCCACCATCCGGATCGCAGCACCCACGACCAGTCCCCCGAGCCTGGTCCTGAACGCTCAGACCATGTACACAGCGATCACAAGCACCCAACGCATCCCAACCCCCCTCCAAAGCATCACCCTGGGCATAAGTCCAAGCATAAGCATAAGCACAAGCCTAAGCCTAAGCCCAAGCCTAAGCATAAACCCAGCCCCAAACCCCACCCCAAGCCCAAGCCTAAGCCCAAGCCCAAGCCCAAGCCCAAGCCAAAGCCAAAGCCAAAGCCAAAGCCTAAACCCACATCCAAACCCAATCCTCATCCCAAGCCATCTTCAGGCCCAGGGAAGCCGCCGCCCATTCCAGGGATTCCTAAACCAGGACCTCCACCTCATTCCTCAGGACAGTACCGCCACACCCGCACTGTCTCCATCACGACCATCACGACCATCACGACCATCACGGCACCCACCCCCATAGTTCCTACGCCAACCGCATCTCTGTCGAACCCTTCCCTAGGCAACACCCTGTCCTCTCCAACACCGCCTGCCACCACTTCCTATTCGCTCGACCAGTCCATAGTACCTTCTAATGCCTTCCCAACACCCTCCTCCTCTTCACCACTTCTTCCAGGTGGACCGTCAGATCCAACGTCAAAAATGACTGGCTCTTCATCTTCCACCCTAGCGGTTGTTCTTGGTGTCGTTGTCGGCACGATCGCCTTTTTGGGTCTTGTGGCCCTGGTCGCGTTCCGGTATCGCGAGAAACGACGTGCGCGCGAAGAGCTACTCATGGGCTCAAACCACGGTGGCAACGATCGCGACTATGGCGGAGAATTAAACAGGCAGCCGACCATGAATGACGCCCCCAAGCCAGCATTCAGGCACGAGTCGTTCATGGCCTTGGTCAAGGATGCAGCTCAAGGGTTTTACGCCCCCTCCATGGAAGCACAGACCTCCCATAGTGCAGCAGCAGGAGTAGTAACAGGAGCAGGAGCAGCCGCAGCAGCTTCTGCCCGTGGTGGGGTATCGCGTCAGGCAAGTGCAGCCACAGGACCTACCCGGCAGAGCACGAATGAGAGTCTCCAGTACTTGGACACGGGCACGGCTTCACCAACATCACCACCTCCTGCCATTATCCATCCAGACTTTTCAGCAGCAGGCGAATCGCGCACTTCTTACAGATAGAGTTGAGAGCAGAGTATAGTTGTGTGCCCTTTGCATCGCTTCCATGCCCAATTTTCTCTTTCTCCTGGCACAATAATATCCTGAAACCTGCCATCATGGCCCACATTCGTTCTCTCGTTTCAAAACAATTAGCGTGTGGTTGATGCTGTGCCAGAGTTGAGATGCATATAGTCCGTACCTGGTTTTATCCCATGTGTTTCGTGTTTATTATTGTAGATGGGCTCCGGAAGCTAGTTGCACCTCTGCTGTATAATGAGGGGCAACGAATTGGTGGATGCGCTACGCTTAAAGGCCGACGCCAAAACTAGATGTGTATATAGAATGCAAGTGTGGATAGGGAAATGAGGGAAAGAACGGAGAGAGGAAGGTGGGGGAGGAGGAGAGGACGGAGAGAGAAAGAAAAGAAAGAGAGAGAGAGAAGGGTTGGTTTTATTTTTTGGAAAACCAGAATCCAAGGGCAAAGGCAGTCAGTACAACGAGTCCAGCTCCAGTGTACAGGCCAGCACCACCACCATCACCACCAGCGTTCTTCTTCTTGTCAACACGACGGCGACGTTTCTGCTTCTTCTTGTCCGATGGTGATGGTGCTGATTGGGAAGATGCAGCAGCATTTGAAGAAGTGGAAAGTCCTACGTACCCGAACGTGCGCTTGATCTCGGCCCAGTAGTAGTTGCTCCAGTTTTGGAGAGTGATGTCCCGCTCTCCGACGGGCACTCCCTCTTGCTTGACCTTGATCGTTGTCGAGTTGGTGCTCTGGGTGATGTCCAAGGTGACAGTAGAATAGTGGTCTATGGACGTGCAAAAGAAGAAAAGGGAAGGGGAATAGAATCGAGACGGTGTCACGCTTTGCGCGTCATATCCAAGTCATTGAACGACGGCCTTACCTGCGGGCCATGAGTTCGAGCGCCAGCTTTGAACAATCTTCTTATCCTCGACCAACTCCATGATCTCTCCCGTGACGGATCCGTCAAACAGGCTGAACTTGGAGCCAACTTTAGGCTCGATGGTCGACTTGCTGCTGCGTGTCCAGGCAACGACCTTGGCCTTGTTGAGGAGTACATCATAAATATCGTGGGCCGAGGCCTGCATCTCCACCGTATCCTCAAGGGTTGTAGTGTTGACCGTGCCGGCCGCTGCAGCAGTCTTTGCGGAAGAGGAAGTCGAGGTGGAGGGTGCAGGGGAGGGGGAGGGAGTTGGGGTTGAAGGCTTTGAGAAATCGCTATCAACCTGGACATCCTTTCCGTGAACTAGTGTGATTCCGATGCACGGGCAAGAATGGTTCAGCACAACGATCCTGTAAGAACAGATGAAACCTTTTCGAGTCGACCTCATCTATCCACTGGAGCACTTACCGCGGATCAGGTCCACGGCGAACTTCTCAAGCCGCTTGCGGAGGAGAGGGGCCAGGGTCTTGCGAATCAGATCCCGGACAGGCTGCTTTGCGCTGCTGTCGCTATCGATGGTGACATCAAACTAACGGAGACGTTGTTCCTGGGTTAGCATCATGATTCGTCTTTTGGAAGGAAATAGTCAACTCTCGACCTGATCCACAATACATACAACATAGTCATCATAGTCGGTGTCGTGAGCGACCTCGGGGATTTCAATCTTGCCGGTAACGGCAGTTCCGTCGGCGGTTGTGCCTAGCAATAAAATAGTAAGGCGAATTGAGAATAGGGTAGAATGACAACCCATCCACTATCCATGTCAAAAGCTTATAAAATAACACTTACCCTCGAATGTGAGGTTGATGGCGACGTCAAAGATGGTGATGATCTTTCCCTTGCGCTGGTTGACGTCAACGTCTCCATTGACCGAGGTGACCGCGAGGGTCTTGACCGATGCTCCGTTGGCCTCTGCGGAGACGTTGATAAGCTCAGTCTCAAAGTAGTTTCTGGCCCAGTTGATGCAGTTTTTGTCAACCCAGTGCCTGTGATTGTTGAGGGATGTGAGCTGATCGTTAGTCCTGGACAGCGATATGGTGGGTGATCGGGCACCGGAGGACTGCATCCTTCAGGGCATCCTTCAGGCACACACCACCAAGTCCATGATGCAATGAACGAGCGAGAGCGGAAGGTGCTACAGACGGGGGAAGGAGACGTTACCAGTTATTGACATTCTTCATATCTTTGCTCATGGTGACAGCGCTGTGTGTGTGTGAGAGAGAGAGTGAGTGTGTGGTGGTGGAGAGGAGAGGGTGGTGGTTGTGCCTCGATGACTAATGGGTTGGGTGGAACAGAATGGAAAAGAGAAGATCTTCGCCCTGATCCACTCAAAATAAAATCGAGATGGACGAGGCGTGGCTTGGACCTCAACGCCATTGAGGACATGTCCCTGCAGCCAACACATGCACATCCCTTGCTTCATCTGCATCAAACTGGATCACACGATGGAGATTGAAATCAAGCTCAGACTGCCATCAGACCAGGACACGCTCAGGCTCGAGGAGGCCCTCGGTGGACACCCATCTAGCACAGAGAACCAGGACAATGTCTTTTTCGATGGCGTGCACAGGGAGCTGTAAGTGGAGAGGGAGCGATTCTCACATGCCACGAGTCAACCAGTCCAACAGCTCAAACCCCTCCACCTGCCTGTCGCCGCTGTCCACCATCGCGCTTAGGATCAAGAGTAAACTCGTCTTCCGTATCAGGATCATTGAGAAGTCCGGCGAGGAGCCCATCGCAGTCGTCGCGCTAAAAGGAAACGCAGTCCTGGTTGACGGGATCGCGCATGTCGAGGAAGTATGAAGTCCGAGGTTGACAGGGCTCATGGGAAAGTCAGTGGGCAGCACAGTACCCTGACCAAGCAAATGTCCCAATCTTTGTGCATAATAGGAGGAAGAGCAGGTCGACATCGGTTTAGCAAGACGAATCATCGCCAACCCAAATTTGATTTCGGAGGAGGCTAAAAAGTATGTGTTTTTTGGTTCAGGATGAGACGCAAAGCAAAAGAGTACGCATGGACACTAAATCGAATATCCGCCGACTCCACCTTTAGCCACCGTCTGCTGCAAAAGATTGTAGACCGAGTACCCTGCAATGACGGATACTCTCAGATGGGCCGATTCAGGAATGTGCGCAACAAGTATCCGTGGAAGGAGTACACGGTGGAGGTGGACCGAACAACATACCCCCATGGCGCTTGCTATGAAGTCGAGATCGAGTCGACTGATCCTGTCAAGGCCAAGGAGCAAATGTACGTCATTGTCGGGTGGTATTCATGGCGTACTTTATTTTTACTAATATGCTTGGTGGGCGTGTACACGCACAAACACAGAACAGGCTATTAACCAGTGGATACATGGTATACATAGGACCTATCTGCTACAGGAGCACGGCATTGCGTTCGGAAACAGCCAGAAGAACAAGTTTGAAAACATGATTTACGGAACACTAGACTAGATCTGCTTAGGCGTTTGAAAATACCCAAAGGAGCAAGCTCGAGATGCTGTCGTGTTTGAAAATAGCCAAAGAACAAGCTTGGAAACAGGATGGACAGAGAGCACTGGACTCGAGCTGCTTTTGGCATGCGTGCACAGAGCTGCCCGCCAGATCGCTTTGCACCGGTACATGTGCAGCACATGCACGATAATCCGTAGGATCAAGCCTCGTCAGCATGCAGAGGAGCGCACGCTTTATACTCAAACTCGTGTATGAACCTGATCCAACCGTGCGTGTTTTGCTCGCCAGAGAGTACCATATATGAGCGTGTCCTGTGATGAGTCCCCGTTGCGACGCATGATCCTGCTGCCCTGTGCCTGAATCCTCTGCCAACCCCCTGAATTCATCCTTTTAGCCACCACTCGCCTTGCCCACTGTTTCTCCCTGCATCGAAGGTCAGACCAGCTGTTGTCCCTATCCTCAGATTGAGAGAGAGAGCAAGAGAGAGATAGAGAGAGTGAGAGGACTTCAGAGGCTGCTGTCACTCACTCCCCTGCAACCCGCCTTCATATTTTTATTTTGGTGTGTTTTGGTGTTGTTGCCATGTGTTGTAGAGGAACTGCGAAAAGCTCTCGGTTCCACCTTGTCCCTATTATCCATTGTTAATCATCATCCCTATTCCATATACTCACAATCCCTTTTTAGTCACTCTGGCAGCATGGTCAGTGTGCTGATACAGAGAGAGAGAGAGAGAGAGAGAAGGCAAGAAGCATGCATACGCGGGAATGTGACCAGCAGCCTTCACAGGGTCGCCAGCTGTGAGGTTTTTGTCTGTGAGCCTGCCTGCCGTGCTGCTGTGGTTCTTAGCTCTGCCTCTTACGTGATGTGCCAGTAGCGGGCAAGAGCACACCATGGCCCGCCCTCCTGAGGCACATCACTCCAGGGATCTCCTGAGGCCTGAGCTGAGCTTGCAACCAGGCTAGACCTGCCTGGATGGCATGCCATGTCATGAGGACTGCATATATATCATGAGCGCCGTACATGTACAGTGCCCTACAGAAAGTATTTCTCAAAAAATCATAGTAATTTCCTATGTTGAAAGGGGTTCAATTATTTTTTTGAGAAATACTTTCTGTTGGGCACTGTACATGCCATGCGCACGCACGACAAGCACACAAGCACGGCATCTGGCCCAAGCAGAGTGACGAGGGCCCTGGCTGACAAGAGCAAGTGTGTACATTCAGGCCAGACGCATGGTCACTGTGTGCCCCCTTTTTTTGACGTATTTTCTGTCTCGAGCTGTTTGTCTGTGTTGCTTCCTTCTTCCTCTCTCCCTCCCCCGTTCTAGCCTTTCCTCCACCCTCGTGTCCCCACCCACGTCGTCGCTGTCCTCGCCCGCTCGCCCTTGCCCGCATCGCGACTGTGCTAGTCTGTCTGTCTGCCCTGCTCTGTCGCCCTCTTGACCATACCCTTCTTGCCTGTTGCCCGCACTCTTGCTCGTCCTGCTTCCTCAAAGATCCCCTCAGACGCAGACGCACTCCACCACACTGGACGCTTCCAACTCCCGCCTGCACCTCGCTACCATGATCGCATCCAGGGTCGTCTATCCACCCAACGGGCAGCCAAACGAGCCGCAGCTTCGCACAGCCTCGCCACCCATGTCCTCGTCGCCGCCAACAAGGATAAGGACCAGCGGTGTGTTTGCGCGAAGGCTATCGCTCACAGCGGCCTCTGTCGCCAACACAGTCGCATCCTCGTCCCTCTTTGGCTCCTCTCCACCGCCGTCCGGTCCCTCGTCATTTTACCAGCAAAGCTCGTTCTTTCGATCCTCCAGCTCCACCGTCAATAATAACTCGCCCGCCGGTGCGGCCGTGGCCAGCTCGTCCGCGGTCAATATACCCTCGACAGCGCATGCCTCCACTTCAGCCAGCGGTGGCAGTGCGCCCTCGTCAACATTCTCTGGACGACAGCGCTCACGTAGCACGAGTCATCCGCCCCCGCCAAAGTACAAGACTTCGCGCACACCGCAGCTGCGCATATCTCTGCATGATACCATCGGCAACCTCGTCCTCTCGGCACCCGTCATGGCCCCAGGCGAGTCTATCCGCGGGCAGATCCATCTTGAGCTGCCAAAGGCTACTCCCGTCCACTCCATCGAGGTTTGCCTCACGGGCACTGTCACTGCTTTGGATGGCACCCGTTTAGGCTCAATGAAGACTGTCACGATTCTAGAGGAATGCAAGACGGTGGCTACAGCCTCCATCACGAACACGCGAACCAACACCACTAGACGGCATACCACCCCAGCCCCAGCCGCGACAACAGCATCGTCAGGAAACAGTGTTTCAGGTTCTTTGCCAGAAGAGCTGTCAACCAGGGGGAGACGTGGTCGCCGAGGCAGTGTAGTTAGTACTGTTTCCACCTCAACTTCGCAGCAGGATCGCGCACGATCGCCAGCTATTCCTATCCAGAACACCATTGCAGCAGCAGCAGCGGCGGCAGCAGCCGCGACATTTGCGGCACAGGGAGGCAATCCAAGGAGACTTTCTTCTGAGCTTATGTCAAGGACGCTCTCAATGCCCTCGCCGTACCATACCAACGCTACCAACACCTCGACACTGTCGCTCAATCGACCTGTGTCTCCCACACCAGCCGATCTTCGAGGCAGGAGAACCAGCTTCTCGGCTAATGTCGACGTGCCTGTCGGTGGATTCGGAAGTGTGCTAGGACGGGGCGGAGCCAACATGAGTATGGTCAATATCAGCACAATTAACCAGCTCGCCATGGATGACCCCAATTTGCCAGCAGCACCATCTTACGACCCGCCAGAGTATGAGCGCATATTTAATTCGCCCACCAGCGAGAGATCGTCATCAGACAGCGCCGCCACGAACACCGCTGCTGCAGCCACCGGATCGATCACAGAGGCTGCCGTCCCCGGTGCGGTGACCACTGGAAACAATGCACCATCTTCAGCCATCACTCCAAGTCCCACCAGTAGTTCAGAACAAGGTTAGTCCTCTTTCCTTTATTGAGGCGATGATTTGGATTTAATGATATTTGGCTAAGATCTGACATGGGATGCTGTTGTTTTGTTGTGGTGTAGTCAACGAGAGTACGCAATCAGCAGCGGCAGATCCAGTAGCAGAGCCAGCGGCGGAGCCCAAGGCGGTGCTAATGCAGCCTGGCAATTATGTTATCCCGTTCTCGATACGCATCCCATCCAACACCACTATGTCCCTTCCTGGATCCTTCTCGGACCCTGTGGGCACGATCGGATACCAGCTACAAGCAGTCATGAGGCAGATCTTACCAAGTGCAGACCATTATAACCCAAAGGCCTTGCTTGTCGAACCGACGTTCACGTCGGCCACGCAGACCATCAAACTCATTCCTATGAACGACCCCGCATACATGCCACTGTATAATATACCCTTCGAGACAGAGCCTGTACGCGCTAATGTCGGTCACTGGGTCTGGTCGACGGGATTTATGGAGTCGCGCGCGTGGGTTCCTAAGCAAGGATATCGGCCTGGCAGGATGATTCCCTTGGTGATCCACATTGTCAACCATTCGGACGCGAGGCAGGTGGTCGTGGAGACAACTTTGTGCAAGTGTCTTCATTATGGATCG
Source organism: Mortierella alpina (assembly GCA_029449245.1). Lineage (NCBI taxonomy): Eukaryota > Fungi > Mortierellomycota > Mortierellomycetes > Mortierellales > Mortierellaceae > Mortierella > Mortierella alpina. Next base: position 720,742 of record JANATF010000004.1, on the reverse strand, counting down.
GGTCTGTCCAAAATCAGAGCTATGGGGATCGCAGGACAGGGCTACCTGATGGATCCAACCCTAGCATCATCACCAACGACAGAGGGGTTTGAGGAGGACGCATCTACTGTACGTGGAATAGCAGAACAACCAGAGGAACGCAGCAGAGGACGCCGTCGACTCGGACGTAGGAGCTCAACAAATCGGCATAGCCGACAGCAGCAACAGCAGCAAGCGATGCCTTCGCCACCCGCATCACCCTATGGGCCAAACTTTCAAGCAACACCTGCAAATGAGGCTGGAGATGACTCCCCTGAGGGGTCAGTGCACGGCTCGAGGATGATGGCGAGTCCCACGAGTATGGCGTCGATCTCCAGTCAATGGGAGTCGTCGATCCATTCCAACAACAGCAGTGACAATACTAGCCAGAACGTGCCATTGACTAGTAATGAGATCCAGTACGACCCCGAGAGTCAGTCCAACATGACATCCCCCACATCATCCTCGACAGCGCCAATCATGGCCTCCGCAGCCGACGTCGGTGCAGCTGGAACCACCAACACCACTAACACGCCAACAATGCCAGTCCAACAACCTTTGCCCATTATTCAGCATCAGCGTGAAAAGATTTGCAAGTCCAGGACTCTTGTCAACTGCAGTCTCGCTGTGGATCGCGAGATCCAGAAGACGATTTTTGTGCCGATTCCTCACACGGCAGGCTACTCGATTCTGAATGCACCACTGTTAGAAGTCTCGTATGAGATTGTAGTCAAGATCAGGGCTGAGAAGGTGTATTCGCGAGGGATTCGGCTCTCGGTGCCGATCGTGGTGGTTGTGCCGGAGGAAGGGGATCTGGAGGACGAGGAGGATCAGCTGTTGGTGAGCGCGGGACTGGCCAGTCCTGGTCTGATGGACCGGGACGTGGGACTGGCGTTCAGTGGCAGTGAATATGACTTTGGAGATCAAGGAGAGTGCCCGCCCTATGAAGCGACGACGGGCTCGACGCGTCGTCGCAGCCGGAGGTAGAACAGAAAGGGTGGGGCAAACAAGGGTGTAAGGTGATGTCTACCGGAGGATAATGTATTGGGTGTGCAAAAAAAGGACGCCATTTTTGTATAGTAAAGTTTTTGTTTCCAGTAAAGAGGGCTTTACTTTGCGAGACCTAATCTGGGATCATGGTGCGCGTTGCTCTTTGTGGTCACCTCTCCAAAGCAACCTTGTCCCGAGGGTCTTTGCGTCTGCTCTCGCGTGTCGCTCTCGCGTACAGGCGGTGTGTGTCTGTCTGTGTTTAGGGAGCGTGGGAGTGAGGAACCAAGAGGGTTGAGATATTTGCACCCTGCGGCGTGCCCCCCTTGTCCTCTGTCCGTGGGTCTGCGTCTTGCTAGTTCTCGTCAACAGAAGGCAAGCGAGGCGCATGTATTGTGCTTCGGACACGGACCAAGGACGGGAGAAGGAAGGGTGCAAGAGAGAGAAGGAAGGAGAGCAGTGCGATCGGACGGCACGACGAGAATGGCCGTTGAGCGGTGTGGGCTGAGCAACTCGTAGGCGAGCCCTCGACGCCGCGTTTGTTGGACCGTGGGACTCGGAGCGAGAGATCTGTCGTGTGCGCTAACGAGTTGCATGACAGGCAGAGGGAGCAGACAGCGAAGATGAAGGGGGCGAGAGAGAGAGGGAGGGCGAGCCAGCGAGAGAGGGCAGTGGCTTTCGTTCGTGTCTTTGTCACCGCGGTCGCTGCTCCCGCTGTTCTCTTCTCGCTGTCCTCCCTTTTCCCCTCACTCCACCCTTCTCTTGCCTGATTCCCCCTTCACATTCACAAAGGCAAATGGCGTCAGCAAACCCATTTGATCTCCTCAACGACGACGCGCAGGACCAGGAGATTCACATCCCTGCCGTCAAGAAGGCTGCCAAGCCCAGCGCACCCAAGCCTACTGCTACCTCTGCACCCAGGCCAACCACCACCACCACCACCGACAACAGGGGTCCTCGCAAGACCACCGCACGCCCAAGCCAACCCAGGGACAATGATGGTAAGAAGCAATGGAGAGCCGACACCTACTTTTCCAATGGAGAATAATATGGGTGCTTTCTCATGTCGTGCGATCGAGTGCTGAACATGGCCACTCTTCTCCAGTAGCAGTGGCCTAAGTTCCAACACTCACGCTTTTGAAGAGTCATGCGGGGTTCTTTAACACCGCGAGTTCCAGCGTCATACACAGACTTCATAATGACTGCAATTCTCATATGCTGAATGTTTTCATTCCCAAAGCGACAAATGGGCGTGTCTCCGCAAAAAGGATCGACGTTGAACGCGACCAAGTAAAGCATACCACCAAAAGGACTGAGAAACAGCCAGGGGGATGGACGATTGCAATAGCAGGAGTAACGAGTTTTGTTCGCTCATCTCCAACTTCACAGCCTACAGCAGACAAAGACAGTTCATGGGGTGGAGCAGCAATAATGCGCTTTCTGTGGGGAAATGCATAGAACTCTAACTGTAATATTCTCACCCTAATTCAAACGCTATAGTGCCTCGTGGACCCCGTTACGACCGTGCTCCTCGCGAGGGTGATGCAACACCTCGCGCTCCCGGCGGCTCTCGTGCCCCCCGCGGTGGTCGTGGCGGCAGTCGTGGCGGTCGTCATGCCGGCTATGATCGCCACTCTGGCACAGGCAAGATTGAGAGCGAGAACAAGGAGAATAACCGCTTGGGTGATCCTACCGCCGCTGCCCTCGAAGGCGAGAAGGATGCGGCACTGTAAGTGTCAAGACGTTCATCACCAGCTTGCGTTTTCTCACACGAACAACCTTAATGGTTCAATGGATAAATCAAAAAAGCAACGGGACATGGACACGTTCATACGAGAGAGTACTGACTGATCGGCCTGCTTATTTTATGTTCTCCTTTAGGACTGCTGTAGAGTCTGGAGCAGCTACTCCTGAACTGGTTGAACCCGAAGCTGTTGTCAAAACCCTTGATGACTATCTCCAGGAGAGGGCTGCCAAGGCTCTCAAGATTTCCCTTCCTAAAGCCCGTGCCGCCAACTCTGGAGCTGACAATTCGCAGTGGAAAGATGCCAAGGTCCTTGAGGTCGAGGAAACTGGCGACTTTATCAAGATGGGCAAGGAGTCTGTTGCAAAGTCCCGCAAGGGCAAGAAGGAGTCCAAGGTTTTGATCACGGATATTGACGTGCGCTACGCCGAGCCTGCTCGTGAGCAGTCTGCACCTCGCGGCGCCTTCCGTGGTGGTCGTGGCGGCGATCGCCCTCGCGGCAGTCGAGGAAGTGGTGGTACTCGTGGTGGAAACAACGCCGCTTCTGGCCCTCGTCGCAATGCTCCTGGCGGCCCCAACGTCAACGTCAACGACACCGAGCTGTTCCCTAGCCTCGGCTCTCAGTAGAGTGGACCGCAAATAACTTGACATGGAGGCAGGAGGAGAGAAGTGCACTGTTCATTAGCAAGACCTCTGTTCTTCTTAGGTTTTTCTATATATTTGAACAAAAGAGAGAAGTATTCGCCCGTACAAAGTTGCCGCCGTCAGGGAACAATAGCAAGTTTCGCTGGACATATCGAATGTCTCTACCCCTTTGAGGCTGCAACCGTGAATGTCACTGATGACCGAATTGACTCGCAATGCTCTGTGTTATGCTGTCCTGCGAGATGCATTGCGCACGTATGCATAGCCTGTATTCGCATTGTGAGATGTGCGAACGTGCATAGCGTAGCTAGCCAAGAAACAACAAAGGTCCAGGTCATTTTCACAGTAGACTATACTATACAAAGTGTGAGTTGCATGGGAGTAGATCTGCTCACGGGTAGATTATGCATAATAGCACAAATAGCCTTGTTACTGCCCCTGTCACCTTTCCCTTCCTTGCAGCTTGCATCGCCATTTTTTTCATCCGCCATACCTGGCTCGAGCTTTTTTATTTTCAGCCCCTGTCTCTCCTTTTTTTCCTTAGACGTATAATGCTTATCGTAAAAAGCCTTCATCGTACTTTCTTTTCCTCTCCACCACCCATTTTCTTGTTCCCAACTCAATCCTCCCCTACTTCCTTCGCCAAAGAGCAGTGCTGTGTCTGTGTCTGTGTCTGTACACCACCACTGCGGTGACCCTTAGCTTTGCATCCGTTCTTTATATCTCTTTTTCTGCACCAGACTCGACTCTCTCAACCAGACGATGTAAGTGTGGATGCAGGGGGTTGTGCGCCAGTGGCCACAACGCGTGCGCGACGCGACTTTTTTCCTTAACACGCGTGCTCGATGGATCCGGCGTCGAACCTTAAAAAAGAGAGCTTTGGGCTGATGGAACACCTTGGCATTCTCGATTCACTTCTCGCATCGGCTCATTCCGTCGACTCATGCAGCGTCGGCCACCCATCCACCCATTCAGCCTCCCCCTGTTACACGTTTCCCAAGGCGGAAAGCTTAGAAGAGCCTGTACTCTTCTACGCTGGATTGCGCCATCTTGTCTATTCCCGCAGCAAAGCGCGCTTTTCCTCCTCTCTTTTTCTACTTGGCAATGCTCAGCAGAAGGGTCAGCATGATTCAGTACTCGCGCGGTCTCTCTGTCGGATTCTACTGCCGCCGTATGCCAGAGCTTCGCTTATGCGCATGCGTATGCTTCGATAACTGGCAGTAACACATAATACGATTCACAAGGGGAGAAGGGGCTAGCAGAGCTGTATTCGCATTTTTTTTTTGTATCGGTTCTTTCCCTGTCGTCCCCCCTTTCTCTCCTCCCCTAACCACGGTTTATTTCTTTTTTTCCCTCCCCCCTCACTCTTCTCCACTATCCACTATCCACTCGTCTCTCTTTCCTGTCGCCTTTGTTCTTCTGCCTTGGCCGATGTTGCTTTTTGTTTTTTCCCAGCTCCCCTGACTTTGTATAGCCCCCTTCCGTCCAAGGAACACAACACAGAGATCCATACCGTAGAGACTCGACAGACGACTGTTGAAAAGGAGGAGCGAGGATTCTGCTTCACCGCAAGTCGACGAGAGCACGACGGGAAACATTTCCTCCGCTTGGCTGCAGTAAGACCATGGGTTGTACATCCGTATTGAGGCCAGGCTCTTGAAAGCGCATTGTTGTATTAACCTTGCCAAAGCTGTTTTTTGGGTTCTTTTCCTCGTCTCTCAGACCACACACTGAAATATTTCACCCATTGCCCATTTTTTGAGTCGAGCCAACTTTCTCCGTTGACTTTCGGAGGATAAGCGCGCTTCATCGTCACCACCCGACCCCACTTCCAAAGAAATCGCTCCAGCCTACAGCAATGATGAGTAACGCTACCTCAGGGATGGCAGAACCTACTGCAGCAGCCGTCAGCCAGGCGCACTCTGGCCAGCGAAATGTTCAGTTTCGAGTGTCTGCATCCCAGCAGCAACAGCTTCAGCAGCATCACCACCACAACCAGCAACAACAGCACCAGCAACAGCATGACATTCCTGGACACGGGAGTGCCAACAGTCAATCGTCTGAGCCGTCGTTTCCACAACAGCGGTCAGGCTCTACACCATCGCTGCCGCAGTCCCAGTCTCACACGTCCCAGTACACGCGCTTTGGCTCCACCCAACAGCCTCTGCAACACCCGCAACAACACTCACAGCACCAACAGCATCAACAGCACCAGCAGCACCAGCAGAGACCTCCCATCCCTCCTGCACACCAGTCACGACTCCATCACAGCATCTCTGCAGGAAACATTGCCATGGCTGCCACAGCCAGCCGCTTTGCACCAGCCCACGGAGGGACTGGAGGAACAGGTCCGAACGCAACGATGGCGACGGCACAGCCCAAGAAGAAGGATCCCTATGCCACTGCATGGAGAACTTACTCTAAGATTGCCGAGGACCTTCAGCTTTTGAACCCGGATGGAAGCCTATACCCCATCTCGAAGGAGGCCATTCTGAAGTACCTGCACCATCAGTCTAAACGGATCAAGTCGAGCAACTTGCATTGGTACGTGAATGGTCTCAAGAAACACCAAGAGAACCTAGGGTTTCCCTGGGATGATGTACGGTACGACGAGCAGGTGGTTAGTCTACTCAAGGAGCTGACGCTACACCCTGTAATGGCAGCGGAGAACGGTGACGACGATGGAAACGTCCAGTCTGGCCGGCAGCGGCAGAGCAGTGCAGGCACAACATATCCTCTGGGAAAGAACGGCGGTGCTGGTGGCCATCACTACTCCTCCTCATCCATCGACACGACTCGAATCGCCAATCTCTTCATCTCTCAACAGCCTCCCCCTCCTCTGACGCACCATTCACAGCAGCAGCAGCAGCAGCAGCAACAGCAACGAACTCACGGCTCCTCTTATGGCGCTGGAGTCGGAATGAAGCAGCAGCACCAAAATCACCAGTTGTACCAGCAGCAGCACCAGCAATTGTATCAACAATCACAACGGATCCAGCAGCCTCCCCCTCCCAAGCCTTACTACCATTCTGCGCCCATCCACGTCCCACCATCGCAACACTCCAGGACGCCTAGTGCACAAGACTTTTCTTATCAAAGCGGTTCCAGTCAATACCACCCGCGAGCACATAGCGGCGCGAACCCATCTGGAGAGTCCATTGGACAACGACCGGACCTTCCAGGAGCCTTCAGTAATGCCTTGGCAAAACGAAAACGAAACGAGCTGGAGTTCACACGACGTAAGTTAATATTCAGTGCGCGCACATGTCATCTTGTAATCCCGTTTTCTGTTGATTCGGTCCTGACACGCGCCGTCACACTGTAGGTCGCGTTACCTCATCTAAGGGTCTCGCAGGAGAGGACAAGGAGGACAAAGAGGACGACGATTTACGTGACGATGAACTCAGGAATGACGATGACGATCTGGACGGCAGAGGCGGCCACGAAATGGATGACTTGGACTATATGGAGGAGGATCCGAATAGATACCAGCCGCTCAAGCGCCGTGCCTCCACCGGAACACTGCTAAGCCAAGCGCGCGCATCTTCGGTAAGGACGGGGAAGGGGAAGGAGAACAGACTATTCATTAAGTACAGTATTTTTTTTTTTTCACAAGTGGTACCCTTTTTGAGTATACACTTGCTTCTCTTGTGCAACCTACTGAGAACCTAAACAACGCGCGAGTTTTTTTTTGAAAAAAAAATACAGGTCAAACACGTCCCTGGACCTTTCGCTACAGATTCTCAGAGATCAGGTACCCATACGGCGCACCAGAGACTTGCATATGGCGAAGGAATGCCGGGTAGTCTTGGTAGACACCTCGATGAGCAACAGCATCTCCGATCACCCTCGCCGGACCTGCGAGACGACGATCTTACAGGACTGTATTCGCGGGACAGCCGACGGGAGGGCCATTTACGGGCGCGTGATTCTCCTCCGGACTCGATCTCGTCGGCTTCTTCAGCTGGGGCTGGTCAGCTTGGCCAGATCCTGGACACTGAGACAAGACGGTATCGTCATTTGAGTGGCAGTATCATGGATCGATCAAGTAGCGCGGCAGCAGCAGCAACAGCAGCAACCTCGCCTACTGGTGCTGCAGTGGGCGTGACAACGTCAGGGGGAGCTGGAAAGACGACAGTTCATTTTTCAGAGGTGGTTGAGTGGGCGCAACGGTTACAAGCCAAATATGGAGATCGGTGCAAGGACCACCCATGGGGCTGTGTAGAAATCGCAGGAGAGCAGCACCTGGAACTGACGATCAAGATGTACTTGGACTGGGCTGGTCTAGTCGTAAGTCATATTTTTTCTGTTATATTGATCACAAGGGGTCGTTGATACCTGGGGACGATTGTTAACCGATGGATTTTTTTCTACGAATCTTGGTAGGCGAGTGATCGGCTTACTATGGACGATTTGCCAGACTTGCCAGAGTTTCGCAGGATTCAACCTGTTGTGGGCGGTACCTTACGACGCATGGCCTCCACACCGTTGACGTCTTCACTCTTCAACGCGACTGCGGGCTCACCGACAGGCATAGAAAGGAATGCATTGAACATTGGAAACTCAACACTATCCATGACCCGGCACCATGCCACCACCGACGATGGCGCTTTGTCTGCCTCGGGATCGAGCCGAGCCCTCTTTGGACCCTATCGGTCTCCCTCCTGTTCTCCTCCAAACCATCATCAGCATGCACAGCTACAGTTACAGCAGGAGAAGGAGCTTGAGTTGGAGGAAAAATCAGCGTTGACTTCGCGTATGGGATCACCTCACCTGATCGGCTCAGCTGCACAACAGCATCGAGGGGCCCGCAAGATGCCGAGTACTCCGATTCTGCGACAGCGGCATCCAGGCAGCAGCAGCAGCAGTGGTAGTGACCGGGCTTCATTGACTCGACACTTGCATCATCATCATCAGCAGCATCATTCTTCCGGTACAGGCGCACTGCCATCCTCGCATCATCGTGGCCATCCGCATAGAGGGTCAATTATTTCCAACTCGACGGCGTCCTCGCCTGCATCAGAGGTAGAAGATATGTCGGATGAGGAAGATTTACTCGAGGGTGATGGCAAGAACAATGTCAGGCGAGTTCACCACACTGATGACGAGGAGGAAGAGGATGAGGGCGAGGAAGAGGAAGAGGATGAGGAGGATATTGACGTGAGCAATTACGCGCTGAGCCCCTGGGCAGCAGTCAATATCACGACAACGACTGTCCGAAGCGGCCCTGGTGCTACTACTTCTACTACTACTACTAGTACGAGTACGAGTGCTGGTGGAGGACTTGGACTGACAACGCCGTCATCATTATTACGGGATCCGATTCAAGAAGAAAGCAGAGGTGTTGTTACGCCGACCATGAAATCTGCGCCGAGGATGGAGGGGATGGATGATGGGCAGGCTACAACATTGGACAAGGCAGCGATGAGAGATGGCTCAGCGATGGCGGTGGATCCCGAGTGCGTGGTGTCCAAGATTGGAGAGATTGCTGAGGTGGGTGAGAATGTGGGTGCGAGGGGTGGCCTAGATCGAAACAAAGGAGGCATCACCGGTAGTTGTGGTGTGGACGCGACAGCCCAGGTGCTCGATTCCATGATCATTGGACGAGCGGAAACAGGAGCCATGGGCGATGGCAGAACGCAATATGGTGCTCAAACCCATACAGTAGCAGCTGGAGCAGTAGCCGCAGCAGTAGCAGAGGAGGCGGAGGAGGAAGGGGAAGAGAGAGTGGAGGAGGAGGACGGTCTTGACTTGGATCAGGGTCTGGATCAATTGCGAGAGCAGATGTATGATGGACGAGCCATGGATGTCGAGGACAGTGCCATGATTGAATCCTAAAACGTATATGCTAAACTATTAAAAAAAACGCCAACAGATGGACAGACAGAGAGAGACAGAGAGAGAGAGAGAGAGAGCGCGCGTGAAAAGCAGATGTATACGCGTCCACTTTCATAGGGGAGCATGGCGTACGAGCAATTGCAAAAAATTATGCGTGGATATGTTGGCAATGCGTGAACGAATTGAAGAGAGAAGCCTTTTTAGGCCTTGCCTCAAAGGTTCAAAGGTGGTGGATCGCAGAATGATAACACCTCTGATCGCCCTTGGACCCCCGATGCGAAAAAGCAACAACAAGAACGAGCAGGTCAAGAAAGCAAACTGTTTGCATGAATGGAACTCTTGAAAGCTGATTTTATGCATAACTGACCATTTGCAAGCCGATTAAAAACCATCATCCCAGCATACAACACCGAGCGTCAACACTCTGCTAGTTTATTTTTGCAAGGCAAAACGCGCATTGTCCTTTGTCCCGGACGGCCCGGATAGAGGAACGAGTAAAATATGCATGTGCATTAAGGAAAGGTGAAAGGCGCGCGTGCATGAATGGATCAGGGTGCCTAGACAAATCGAGAGAGAGAGAGAGAGGGTGTGTGGACCTCCGCATCATTCTACCCAATGGTATGAAGGGAGAAATAAAAACAGAGAAACTAATAAAAAAAAAACGGTTGTGTAAGCGAGAGAGCGAAAGGGCATCGGAAACAAAGATATCAAAAAAGCTGCTGTTCTGGAATCGAGATCCAGATCCAACCCCACATCTCCAGAAGAAATAAAACGACAAGTATTAATACCTTCTTTTCCTTTTCGTGCGTTTAGTAGCGTAAGAAGGATGTGTATTCTTTCTGCACATACATGGACCTTTGTAAATTTGAATACACGGAATTCTAGACCTCTGCCCGCGTGAGTATCAAAAGGGGAACGGGGGGAGGATGAGAATGAGGAAGAGGAGGAAGAGGAGGCATCGAGAGCAGCATGGCCCAACAAAGGAATTTTCGGACCTAATTTCTTTGCAACCCCAGCCCACAATGGGAGAACGGAGAGGAGGACACACGACAACAGCGCGCACCAATAGACCGCTACAACAACACCATAACCACAACAACAGCAACAGCAACAACAAAAAAAGCGTTACTCGTCCAGTATGCTCAGAAGATCAGCTTGGCCGGCGTTTACGACACGTTGCAAAGTATGTGAGAATGCAATTGTGTATGAGTGGTCCTATACGATAGAAACAATTTGAGCACGAAGGCCAACCAAAAATAACATAGAATTATGCATAACAATGAAGACGGTTGGAGAAGAGTTGAAAAAAAACATACCAGGGCTCCCTCAATGCTTACACTCTCATGTATTGTTATTAGTTCATATTTCGAGGGCAGATCTGGCATTGAGCAAGATCGGGCAAAACTAATGCCCAGAAAAAAAATAGCCCGAACCCTCCAGATTGGACCAATGATCTACTTTCAGCGTTGAAAAAACTTGAGAGGGGAGGGGAGGGGTTCGGATGAGCTAGTCCAAGAGAGAATAATAAGGAGTGAACCGAAGAAGGCCAAAGAAAATACAAGATGTCAGTAAAAAAAAAAAAAACGATACAGCGGTACGTGAAAAACAATGGAAGATGGTCCGTTCGTCCACGAGACGCGAAATGTATGCACGACGATGAAGATGCAGTTCAAAATATATTTGTTTATTGATTTACTTTTCTCAAAAAGACCAGCAATTTTGAGCTGCGATGTTGGCAAGGATATGATATGTACAGCCGAGGAGAGAAAAGTAGAAAAAGAGTGCAAGAGTACGCGAATAATCTACAATACAACTACATAGTGATGGGTGTGTGTGGACAGCAATAAGAAAAGGGCAAGGATGACTATCAACTATAACGAAGGATATAATATAGCTCTTGCATGGACTAGGAGAGGGGGTATGTGTGCATAAGAAAGCGGGTTATGTGTGCAAGCAAAAAAAAAAAAAAAAAAAGAAAAGGAAAAGGGAGCATAGAAAAGGGCTGGGTCCTGCAAACATCCTCTTTGAGTCCAAAGGGAGAGTGTGCATAACACAAAAAAATAAATCGAGGACGAAGGAAAAAGGATGCACAGTACACAGATTCGTAAGGAAGGGTCTCCTTGTTGCGCCATGCCCCATACGCTTGTGTTGAGTGTGCGTGTCCTGTGTTTGTGCATGCGTGTTATTGCGCATTCTCCTCGCATTGACCAAGTGGTGATCAAAACTGATGGGCGAAAAATAGACAGGCCGTCTCCCTCATGTTCGTGAATGAAGGTCTACTCCAGAGTCTTGGCCCTCTTTATCGCCGCCATTACACAGCCTGTCGTCAGACAACAAACAACTTGATCCGATCGGTCCTTGGGTGCAAGCTGTAGCAACAGGAGTCGTAGCTACGGCAGAGGAGGCATCGGTCGGGATGGTGCCAATGGCTGTGCCCGTGGGGGAAGCCGAGGGCGTAGTGCCGGCAAAGTAGTCCGGGCTGGTAAAAGACGTGCAAGCTTGGACGCGACGAGCAAGATCTGCCAGCGAGATGCGTTTCCGGGCGTCAATGCAGAAAACAGACTTGACGATCTCGTTCAGCTCTGAGGACATGGGGAGGATAGTCTGCAAAAAGTCGTTGTTGTGAGCATAGGCCACGAAGGTCTCGTCTCGTAGACAAGCCTGCTTCCAAGGGTTTCTTCCAAAGATCAAGTTGATCAGGATGACCCCAAGGGACCACACATCATTTGCTGCACTGTCATACGACTTGACAGCCACTATGTATCCTCCTTGACACTCTGTTGGTTTTCGTCAAGGGGAAGAGACGGGCACACAAGAGAACAGGAGGGTACAAGAAGATGCCAGAAAGGTCAGAAAAGGACGAACAGATTTTCGTTAATGCACAATTGAGCAGAGCAAGTACAAACAGGACGAAAAGGGGAAGGGGGTAGGGGAAAGAGCGGAGATTGTTGTGCAGCTATTGAATTGAACTAGTGAACCTGTTCAGGTTCGGCTGCTTTGTCGAGATGAATTGTTCAAAGTAAAAAAAAGGGCCACGGACAGCCCACGAACCAAACAACAACAAGAGATGCGCAATGGGTCATTGGTGGAAATCAACAGGTGTGTGCGGAATGACAAAGAGGGCTGTCCAAACAAGGACAAGTTCATTTTGCCCCAAAGACAACCTACCTGGTGACAAGTAAAAAGTGCTTCCACACCCAAAATCGCTCGAGATCGGCTCTGAGGTCGCCAGACCAAAGTCAACCAGTTTTACTGATTTGCCAAACATGATGATATTCTCTGGCTGGAAGGTCGATGAAAGACGGAATTGGACAGGATGCGTGCACGCAGGAGGAGATGTAGGAGGAGGACGACCAGGAGAAGGTGGATGCGCGTAGAACAAGTTCGTGGTTAGTAATGGTGATTGTCACGTAGCGTACTCGTGGCTTTGTACCTCAGCAAGCAGCTGCATTAGCACTCAAGGTTCACAGAGGGGGAAGAAAAAGTCATCAGATCCCTTTGGCTGTTCTGCGTGTTTGCATAGTGTGGTGTCCCATTGGTCAATTGGTCAATTGGTCAATTGGACACTGTTCATGAACAGAGAGAACACACCAACACACACACACACACGCAAGGGCAGGGCAAAGCCGAGCCATACCCCAAACCCATTCCTTCTTGACACACACAGACACAAACACACCTACAGACAGACAAAGGAGGGCAGCACGAAGCGCAGACACGCATACATTACTGACGCTCACATAACCCCCCTTTCGTCCCTCATGGACTCACAGGCACAGGCCGGTCAATATTAATAGCATGAATGAATTAAAGATTGACCGTGAACACAGACCAAAAGGTGCCACCGAAAAAAAAAATTGTTATTCTCCTCCAGATGGAAAAACAAAGAGAGAGATACAGAGAGAAGAGACAAAGTAAGCCCTGATGCACGCGGCACACTCCTCTCCTGAGGTAGAGTGCAGCACACGGGAAGGGGAATTGCATGCCAATAGCTCAAATGTCAACAGTGCCATGCATGATGCGATGATGCGATGAAGGCGGCAAAGTAAGACTGAGGATTTCGACAAGACATCAGGGGAACAAAAAGAGACCCTTAGATCCACCTTGTTCCTCCTACACTCTTAATTGTCGCGAGGAGGTGCAAAAGCGAAGGCGCCTTCTTGTGCAAAGAAATCAAAGACATGAATAATGCGACGGAGCACACACCCGAAAATACATCAGCCCGATACAAGACTCTCTTTCGCCTCTGGCGTGGGGTCAATTCCTCTTCAGGGTTCAAGTAAATCTCACCCATAACAAATGCATACGCGCGAATGTAAAATAAACAAAAGTACATGAAATGTTACCTTCAGATCACGATGGTAAACACTCTTGGAATGGCAGTGCTGGACTGCACTGGCGATCTGGCCAAAGATCGACTTGATCGCTAGCTCGTTGCCGACAAAGCCGCCCCGTTCAGTGATAGTGTAGAATAGATCACCCTCAACGCCGCAATCGAGGACCATATACAGGCTGCCGTCTTCCTCGACGACCTTGTGTAACGTGGCAATATTGGGGTGTCCTGAAACCAAGCGGTGAAGCTCGGCCTCATGGGTCTGAAAGGCACGCTGTCGAGAGTCAAGACCAGAGGTACTGAGACATTTGACAGCTACAAGTTGGCCTGAGGTCATGTCAAATGCCTTGTAAACAGAGCCATAAGCGCCGACCCCAAGCATGTCTCGGAAAATCAGCGACCCATTATCGATGGCCCGAGGCTGTGTGCGTTTTGGAGACGTGGTCAATTGCAAAGAGGGCGTCATGGTTTAGATCGAAGAGGTGGATGCGTGAGGTGTGAGGTGTGAGAAGGCAGATGTGAGTGTTGGTGGGTGTTGGTGGGTGGGGAAGGGAGAGGAGAGGAAGTGGGAGCGAGGACAGAAGACAATAGAATATTCGATGCTTTGAGCCAAGCACTATACAAAGGGCACAGGATTCACAAGGGGGGGAACGCGACAATGAAATTGAGATGTGGAGAGCGAGTAGGTCGGAGCCAAGTGAGAGACAAAGAAAAAGAATAATGAGGAAAGGAAGGAAGCACTTTTGAATGCGATGGATGCAACGATGTGTGACTGCACTCGAGAATTGGGTAATACTAGGCAGTGTGGTGTGTGGCACGGTGCTCGCAGACAGTCAGTGTCAATGAATGCGTGTCGTGTGCTGTCGTGTGCTGTCCGCTTGTTATATTTCAGCCTGGAGTGTTGCAGCGGATCCGGTTGCGATGCTGCCTACACGCGCCGGCGTGTATGTTGATGAAATAATGGAACCGTCGCTCAGAAGATGATCGAATACAAGTCGTCCAAGCTGAGCAAAGGTTAAAATGGGTGCCATCGCCCATGCGATAGTAGATGAAGCCGTTCGTTAGGTTCAATCGGAATAGCAATGTCATCGTGAGGCATAGGGGAAGGACTTTTTCAGTGCGTGGGCCGAGAGAGCGTTGAAGTCCCAAGGGCGAGGAAAAAAACGGGGGGAAAGGCGGATACGGACTGCAGGCGCTTTCCGCGCAGTGAGAGACCATCGGACCAATCACGGCATCAAGTCGACGCTCTACCTCAGTGAGAACAGAAATGCCCCGAGATCAAGAAAAGGAATAAAGAGGCGACAGCGGTAGCAGGTGAAATCTGCAAACAAGAAAAAACAACAACAGAAGGGGAATGCGATGCTGTGTACAAATGCAGGTACAGAGGAGAAGCAAGCAAGCACGATGGAGTAGACTCGAAGCATAAAACAATCAACCCCAAGAAATCCACGCAGCCGCGCATGACCCGCAAGGCCAAGAACCTGCGCGCGTTGGTTCCATCCAAGGTACACGAAATGAAGCGCATAATGCATAAGACAATTTTCGGCCCACACTTTTATAGAGCACTCGATACTATCAAATGACAACAAGCAACCCCGCCAACCACTGCAGGACGTCGCAGCGGTGCAGCATGCGATGACGACGAGTGCGTTCGCGATATAAATAAATGACGGACTGAGGGTCTCCATAATGCACTTCACCTCGTTGCCTCCATCTCCTTGAACAACCGTAATTAGATATTACAGTATGTCCGTTTGGAGTTCAGGAGACAACGCGCAAAGAAATTGGCTCAATAGCGATGATGGGCAGCCGAGAGAGATAGAGATCTGAGGAGGGCCAGTGTGTTCTTCTATGTGGTGTGCGATGACGAAGCTGAACCCTTTTTTTAGGAGCAAGAGAATCGCCAACATAGACGCACCTGGCATAAACACAAAGTCGGAGAGAAAGAGCGGGATGAAATGATAGAAGATGTGGAGTGTTGGAAGGGGCGATGCAGAGGAAACGTGTTGAGGTCCACTGTGGACGCTTAAGGATGGTAGTAAGTTGGGTGGTTGTGTGTGCGTGTGAGTTAGAGAGAAAGGGTGAGAGAGAGAGAGAGAGCGAGAGAGAGTGTGTGTGTGTGTATTGGTGCATTCGCGTTGAAGGCGAAGGGAGCGAACAAAAAAGCAAAGAGAAAAAAGCTAGGAGAGGAAGGTCTCTTTTATATCCAGGGTTCCTGCCGAAGGAACAGAGTGAGACAACCCATGACAATGGAAGGCATGGATGTTTACGCTGATTGTGGTGTGCAAAAAAAAAAAATGCTTCTCCCGCTTCTCTCGTCTGTCTTTCATTTCCAAACTATTGTGGCTACAGGTTTCTTGTTGCTGTGAGGTGGAAGGCACGATGGGCAAGTTCACTGTTTGTAACTGTGTTTTTGAAAGGAACGCCAACAAACAATGCCACCGCCCATCCGGTCAGTTCGCTATTCAGTCTATTCAATCGGAGCATTCTCGTGTCCCAGTCCAAGTCGAGGAAGAATGCAAAACCGTAATATGTGCACATGCTGGAGATTGCAATGCAACAAAGCACATGAGTTGTACCGATAAGCATAGCATCGCCATGGTCTTCATTTGTATTTCTCATCCTCTGCGATGTCAGCACCCCCACCCTCAAGTCGTATCTCGGCCTGAATCAGTGCTCAAGGCACCTTGCGGCAACTAGCGCCCGCCCGCCTCTGCATGTCGTGGCGCGAAAAAGTAGTCTGATCAAGAACACAAAACTTAAAACTCAAGAGCTACTGCATGAATGAGGGTTCTGTTTCTCTGTCGGGACACGATTCCTCGCGTTCGTGGGACAATGCAACATCCAGATGTTGGTTTCGTCTTCTTGCTTTCCATCCAGCAGTAACTACATTTGTTCAGCTTTTTGCCTTTGCAAATATGACTAGGACCACAACTAGCCTAGTAAAAGGGAAATTGCGAGCAATAACAAACCATCATCAATTGATGCGTGTGACACCCGCCTTTAGATCTTCTCGATGACACTTTGTCTGTTTTCGACAACGGACACGATGCAACGTTGTTTTTTTGATGATTATGCTCACAGAAGGTTGATACCGGTTTCAAGCGACGATTAAGCGTGGCCGAGAGTCATTGTGGTTTCGGTACTAGGGCATCGCGTTGAGTTGCCCTCTAGTCTAATCGTAAAGAATACTTGTCAAACTAGCGTTTCCCGCAGCCGTCCGTCTAATGGTACAAACATTGCATCAAGGACGGTGATCCTACAGGTTTCAATTCCGTTATAGCTGTTCTTTGGTCGAAAGGCCTGTGCGCTTCCACCCCCGTATATTCGTTCACCGCAAGTGCTCTCACGATCTATGCGCCAAACTGCTCACGTATTTTGTCATTCCCGCTTGATATTTTGCACCTCATAGCATTGCATGGAGACCAAATCTTGCAGGACTTGTTTACTGCCCGTAGTCTACCAAAAAAAAAACTAGTTTTCTCATGGTTCGTGCGGTTTGGATCGTGCCCTCTTCCCCCTCATCCCAAGTTCATTTTAGCAACCAGCACTAATAGCTCGAGGAGCCTCGAGGCATGTAACGAAAAGTCATGCGTTGATTACTATCGGACGCAAATGAGCTCACTACGGCGCATATGGCCGGCTACAGGAAGGGTGCTCATGGCGACCAGTCGCCCTGAGGCCCGCCCATTCTTGTTTTCTTTTGGTCTCATCAAAACCTTTCGATAGGCGTTGGATCGCAACTGCTTGTAAGAGCAGGCGCGATAGTTAAGACATGGCACCGAACTGATTAACAACTGCAAGCCTGTATGTTTTGCTAGTCTCTCCGTTATGTAATAGTCCTTCTCAATAGTCTATTAGGGAGGCAATCGCCAACAAAATGCGGCACACAAACCACAAACAATGCACGCCTCACAAACAAAGCAAAACGTCCGTTGTGTCATCATGACCTCTTTATTGGCGTGTCGATTCCAGCATTGAGCTCGAGAACGACGCTGTCCCGTCAAAGTCGCGGTATGGTTCAGGGGCTCCATAGACGTCGTTTGCATCACCGGCGGGCCTTAGCTTCTGAAGTTCATAGAACGCTTTTGTGAAGAACGGTCGTATCTCGTTAATCTCCATGAGTCCGATATTATCCATCTATGACCGTATAGCCGCACATGGCGAAGAAACAGGTAGTCACTTCCTAGGTCAGTATGCAACACGACTCATGTCAAGCACGTTCTCTAAATGGCATCACAAACCAGACCTGAATATACGTCAAGCCGAGAGCCTCCACACCCTTCCGAGCCTTGCTCTGACGCGCCTCTCGAAGATCCTTTAGTAACGTCCTGACTACATCTGCCGAGGGTATATCGTCGCATGCACTAGTGATATGTACAACAGTGTTCACCGACGGAGAGTAAGTATTGTTGATATCACTAATGGACACGGGAGGGGCGGCCTGCGGAGCAAAAGCAAATAACACGGCGACCCTCAATGTTTATACGCGCTACGCGCGCTATAAGGCGCTTGTCTAGTCGTGACGTACTTTTCCAGAAGCAGCTGAGCAGTTTCCATGTAATGATATGGCAAAGCGCTGAAAACTTCTTGCTCTTGCTCATCCTTGAGTGATTTTTGTAATGATTCTATTGGCAGAAGCCAGAAAAAATAGGCCTGATCGCATTAGGAGGTTGGACAGAGTGCAGCTTCTTGCCTCTCATTCACAGTCGGAAGAACAAGTGCAGCTACATGCCTGCTGTCATCCATTTGGGAACCACGATATTGCACTTTTGCTTCTTCTTCAAGGAGATCGCCATCCAAAGAGGGACCTTGTTCATCTGCAGGGGCTTCAGAGGCGGTAGGCTGCCCTAGTGACGCGGAAAAAGAAAGAGATACAAAGAAAATATTAGCCTCCTTGGTTTCTATGATTCCGATGCAGACACTACTGAGGAAATGCAACGAGTTTCCGATGAAAGCTTGATTCTGATAAAAGCCCTGCACTATGTGTCCCTCATAGACGACGCATGGACGATTGGCGACGACCACCTACCCCAAGGAGCTCTAGATTCTGTTTGGTGTCGATTGAGGCTGCGATCTCGATCAGCTCATTCTCTGCGAGAAACTCAATCTCCAGCGGTGTGAGGCCATTCTTAAGATGCCGAGGAAGTGCCATTGAAGGTAATGAGGGGATACTAGGTATAATGGGAGGGTGGCGAACTGGGTGAGTGAGGATCGAGAAGAGAGGGAGAGAGTGGTTGATGAGCAACAAAAGACACGCGATGCACCAGTTTATTTTGGCGGCAACTGGGCTGGCCACTAAGTCGGTTATCACGTGAGCGGATCCCGCCCGAGAGCTCATCCTGGACGAACAGACATCAAGGCATTACCGATGGTAGAGAAAAGACATCACGGCCTAACGAGGATCAGGGGTTTTAAAGTTTTATTGTCAAAACAGGCGCATAAAGGCAAGTTTTTTAAGCCTCGACGGGGGCAACAGCGACGGGGGCAACAGCCTCCTCGCGGGACTCCGAGACGGGGGCGAGGATGGGGGCCTCCTCCTTGGGCTCCATGATGGTGACCATGTCGGGGAGAGGGGTCTTGGGACCCATCTTGCCCTGGGGATCCCAAGGCAACATGATCTTGACGCGGACACCCAAAACTCCCTGGCGCAAGAGAACGTGGCGGACGGCGGAGTCAACGAAGTCCTTGGTGGGCTGACCAGAGTGGATCATGAATCCGTCAACGAACTTCATGGCCTTGGCACGGGCACCGCGGAGCTTTCCGGAGACGACGACCTCGCAACCCTTGGCACCAGACTCCATGATGTAGCGGACAACACCGTAGCAGGCACGACGGACGGCAACACCGTTAAGGAGCTTGTACTTGAGGGACTCGCACTGGGCAATAGCGCAGAGACCGCGGAAGGAGACCTTCTCGGCGTACAACTCAACGGTGTTCTCGGGGAACTTGAAACGCTTCTGGACCAAGGAGGTCAACTCGCGGATGCGGCGACCCTGGACACCGAGAATCTCCTGAGTCTGGGTGGCACGGATGATGATCTCAGTGCGGGCGGGGGTGACGCGGACCTCGACACCAGAGTAACCCTCAGCAGCGAGCTCACGCTGGAAGAACTCGTTCAACTCGGCGTAGAAAACACCATCGGCGACGAACTATATTTTTCAGAGCAAGAGTCGTTGGTAAGTAACTTTGAAATGGCACTCCCCTTTGCTTGTTACCCCTTCTTGGTTGCCATGTTTTTCTTTCTCTCAGTAGCCGGTAGCTGCGATCCTAAAGCTGCGATCCTGCGAATGCTGATGTCACAGGGCAATAACACTAAGCGTGTATTCTCCAAGCAACATCGCATGATCCTCAGAATGTCACCTCTGCTTTGAATGCTGAATTTACAGCGATCATGATGATGTCGAGATGGGAACATAAACAATGCTGTCCAAGTTCCCGAGTGTTGACTGAACGATTTCCATATCCCAGGGCTGCTCTCCCTTGGAGAGTCGAGGAACTAGAGCCGAGCAAGATGAAAGATCTCGCAATTGCCCCGACCTAATGATCCAAGCAAATCCGAAGGATAGCGATGATCCCGACATCTGCTTTTCGTCCAGAGTGTCCAGTGTTCCCCTGCGTTGTATCCCTGCGAGAACGACGGTGGGCAGCGCTGTGCCTGGACGGCAAGAGATAACTTGCCTTTCTCTTCTTGGAAATCTGAGCGGAGGCCATGTTGATCAATGAATGAGTGTGGGTGAAAGAGGGAGAGCACAGGAATCCAGTCGCTCGCGGTTTATTATGGACGAAGAAAAATTTTTGGATTGAAGGTGTGGCTTGTCAGATATGGTTTTGCTGGCTGAAGGAGTCGAGGCGGTCCTGACCTCTCGTAGTCTGTACTGTCGATACTGTTATACTGTAGAGCCGCGTCAATTACAGCGTGGAATAGGTTCGAGGGCACTCCTCATATATGCAGAGGGGGTTCTCTACACGCGGTTCATGCATAAACCTGATACTTGAAGTGTCGTGGTCAGATTGAAGCGTTTACAGCCAACAGCGCTTTTCGTGAAAAGAACCGGACATCATTGTCGGCATCTTCGCTCAACTTGACCAATGCTGGCTGAAGCTGCTGTTCAACCAAGTGTTTTGTATCGGAGTTCTGCAGCAGGACGGGGATTAGCGCCTCTATCGACTTGGCAACATTGAAGCGGATATTAGGGATCGGATCCGACACCAAGTTGGAAACTGTAGGGAGGATATAGTCCCGAATCACCTCGGGCGTCACTGCTGGGGCCATTGCCTACAACAAAAGAATCACAAAAGAATATCAGACGTCTGTGCAAAACTGGTAGACAGCCGGAACGTCAAGTGCCCAAGTCGATCCGCGCAGATGGAGACATACCGTGATGCAAAAGATAGTGGTCATTCTATAGAGATAGTTGGGATTTGTACCCATAGCCAACACTTTTGGTATGATGGTCTCCTTGGCCCATTCCACCCCAAAGGCCTCAGTCAGTCTGCGCAGATTGATGGCAGCGGCCTCCCGGACTGAAAAGACGCTGTCACCTAACCAAGACATGCACAGCCCTCCAAGCTTCTCGTTGAAGAACGCGACGCCCAATTGAGTCGCAAGCAGTGGGATGTAATCGATGATCGCCAGGCGCACCCGCCATTGTTTATCCTCGGCAAGCTCGACAATTGCTGGAAGAAGTGATTGTGACAGGAGCTCGATCCCAATGACGCTGTTGACCGTCTCAAGCTTTGAAATGATGTTCAATCGAACATCTGAGAATTCATCCTTCAGAAGCTGCAAAAAGAGAGGTAGAAGGTGCTCTGTCGTGGCTTCCTTTCCAAGAATGGGTGCGAGACCACCTATATGCATCGCCAGCGCTGCCCGAACATGTTGCGAGGTATCCGTCACTAGATCGCGGACACATGGCAGGATTTGTTCGAGGATGGTTTCCTTTCCCACGAGCTGACCGAATCCTAAGATCCCAAACATTAGTTTAGTTAATTAAGTCATGCTTGAAGACGATTATTTTGCCAGGGCATTAAATTACGCGACATACCGGGTATCTGTCCAGCAGCAGCAGTGCGGACCTCTGCCTCGTTGTCTTTTAGCAATCGCACAAACGCCATGACCAGGTCGTCCTTTGCAATATCTTCACCTACGGCTTTGCTCAGCTGTGATTCGCCATCGACAAATAGAACTACAGAGTCAGCCTTGCACAGCATGTTTCTGCCTTATTCAGATCCCGTTGCTTCCACAATCATACCTTGACATAGTTGTCAGCAATCATGTAACGCACTCTCCAGGATTTGTCGGCCACCATAACTTTGAGCGGCTGCAAAACATACGCCTTGCATTCATCAGCAGTGAGCTCCTCTGCAATGGCGACAAGATCGGTCACAGTCAAAAGTCTGACAGAGTCCTGCTCATCCTGGGCCAACTTGCTGAACTGTGGGATGATATCTGAAACAAGGTGCTCCTTCGAAACCTTCTTTGCAAATGCCTACAGTATCAAAAAAAGACTGTTCAGCAAAAGAGAGTGTCGTGAACAAAAAAAACGTGCTGGAATTAAAGATATATTACCCCAAGATGCGTTGCAGCAGCGCGGCGAACCGCAGGAGTATCGTCCGCGCAAAGCTGACCATATGACCTAGTGCAACAATCGTGGATCAACACATGTGAGCCAACTACCTCTCAAAGCTGATACCATGGAGCTAATCTGAATGCAAAGTGCATCCTTACTTGCGCAAGTGTTCCTGAGTCGCTGACGAGGCTAGAGCATAACCCGAGGCGTACAAGCCGGTAGCACTGGTGCGGCTTGTGAACCAGTCTCCCACAGTTAGACGATTGACCAAGGGTATGTAGTACTGCTCCAGCTGCGTCTCATTCAGCGCCGGACAGATCTTGTTGAGAGACTCGACGGCCTATATGTCGCGATTGAGACGCAGTTGTTAGCATACAGCTGCTTCCTCCAACCGCATTCTGGGTAGTTAGTGAGGTCCTCCTGGCGCACCTTATCGCGGACCATGGTTTCTTCAACAGCCGCGAGGTTTTCCAGGGGCTGCAAAAGGATATGCGCGAACGAGGCACCACCGATATACTCGATAAAGTCACCGAGCTCCCCAGCAAGGACCAAGAGAACTTCGTCCTCGTCGTCAATAGAGTCTGTGAGAAAAATTAAAAAAGTGTATTTGGTAGGTAAGTCTGCAAGGCCACTCCTTACGCCATCTCGACCTTCTCTGCACAGCGCGAGTGAAGCCTATCGGTCATGGACAGGTTATCCGCTGGCATGAAATGTTACCATCTAGGAAAGGAATGAGTTCGTCGCGCGCCCGCTGGGGACCTAAAGCCAGCGCAATTGTGCTCAGACGCTTAATAGCATTAAGTCTCAAACTGACGTCGTCATGGCGAAGCTCATCAATAAGGACTGCAATAGGATAGAGCTCTGGCTCTGGATTCATGGCTGGCTAGTTGTATGAGGTAGGTGCTGAGGTTGATGACACGGGTATCGCCACTATTCACCAAAATGGCGGATCAGGGAGTGAGGGAATGGTTCAAAGGACGAATTGACCAACGCGAAGTATATGTAGTATATGCTTGGCTACAGGTCAATGGCGGCTAGAATTACGTCACCGAAGTGAGCAAAACGCGCCATCGCTCAATGTAGCCCAGCACTGGGGAGCATGCTGACAGGCATGCCTACATATGCTATCTAGCTACTTAAGCAAACTGCAAAGTTGTCGTTTTTGCATGTGGAGAACGACAAAACTCCAGGCGTGACTAGAGATCAAGAAGGGTGGGCGATCAGACGTTGCTCGTTCGCAGTGTTCGTGGTGCAGGTGGCATAATATCATTCTCTTACCCTTCTCTTACGATGGAAATGAGCCGCCCTTGAGGTGTGGCGACGTAGTCGGAGAGGACTAAGTGGAAAAAAAAGAGAGTGATCAGATAAACGTATTCTTTGGACAACAAAAAAGAAGGAAAGGCAAGAAGGTGGTTGTTGCTGGAGACGACCACTTACCTCTGCGTGTCGCGGGTGAAGGGAGAGAGCAGACGCAAAGGAGAAACGTATCGCAAAGTAGGGCATCTTTTATACCACGGTCAATCGTCACCCTTACTCAACACTGACCTCGAGTTTCGGTCATGGCTGTATCAGTGATGGTGATGGCAGAGTTCGGCGAAGGATGTCAGTGAACAACCCACAAAAGTTAAGAACGATATTTTCACATCGACTATTTGAGTCGCATTGGGTTTGGGGCCGCCAGAGCACGGCTTCCTATATGCTTTAGTGACGTGATTTTCACTCTGAGGTATCAATGCACTCTACTGCCTCTTTCCATCCTTGGCCTTGACAAGCGTGCTAAACTCGTCCCAGCTGTCACTTTGGATCTTGGACCCAGAGCCACCTGGGTAATCCTCAAAGTCGTCATCATCGTCGTCTTCGTCTTCTTCGTCTCCGTCCTCTTCTGCGACCGCCACCTCGAAGCTACTCTCGGGTTCAAGCTCCTCTCCACTCGAGAGTGGACTAGGCACCTCGCGCTGAGCTCCAGTCTTGAGCTCATTTACTCCTGACTCGTCCCGCTCAGTGGTTCCCAGCTTGCTTCTGTCGAAAAGAATACGGCGAGAATCCGAATCCGCAGAGTCATCATCATCATCAGAGTCGTCGCTACCTCCCAGCTCATGCGTCGGTAGCTCATCAAACTCATAGTCCCCGCGACGTCCAAGCAGTCCTCCACGCTGGGCGGCCTCTTCGTCATCCCTACGTGCACCAAACATGCTTTTGGGGTTGGCCCGCTGGCGATACATCAGGAATAGCGCTGCTCCGATCGCTGCAAACATTCCTGCAAACATGACATAGATAAACGGACTGATCTTGATCGCGATTCTGCCGTCATCTTCGTTGATAGGGTCATTACCCATAGGCGTCTTCTCCGGGATAGCAGGTGCGGTTGTGGGTCGGGGAGGCGGTGGCGGTGGTAGTGGCGGAGTGGAGTTACGGCCGCCTGCGATCTCACCGTGCAAACCCAGCTTCCAGTTAATAAAGGTTCCTGTTTTGTCGGGCTGGTGACGATCGAACACAGTAAGTGTCCAGGTGCCGATTGGGCTTTCCTCCCTAAGATCCAAAGTAATAGAACAGAAACTTCTGACGTAAGTAGAGCGCCTTCTCATCACGCGTAATTCAGGGTAATACCAGTCGCCAATGCCACATTGAAACTTACCAGTGCTTAACGCTCATGAATGTCCAGTTGACAAACCCTTCGGTGGTGTTGTCACGAGGCCTATGTGCTGCAAGCTGCGAGATGATGTTGTCCGGACTTCTCAGCTCTACTTCAACATCTCCTCGGAAAGAATGTTCGATATTCACTGTCACGGTGACATGTTCGAGAATACCAAACTTGACGTCTTTCAGAGCGGCCTCAGTTACCACGAATGCTGATGGAAGCCCAACCACTCCAGTCTGGCCGGTCATATCATCGATTCCAGAGGGGATCTCTCCGTTTACAGTGATGATGGGAGACTCGTACGTGACACGAGCACCAACTGATGTCCAGGCCTTTGCGTACTCGACAATACGATAGGCATCAAGTTTACCGTATCCATATTTGTGATTGAATAGCCGACCGACAGAGGTTTCCTCCCAGTCTGGATCATTTTCGTCGATGGGGACGGCTGTATGGGCGGTCAAATATTGGATATCGCGCCAGTTCAGGTCCGGTCTAATAAAGGAACCCGTATGTGTGTGAGATAGGTGACAACCTGAAAAGTCGTTGTTCGTCGCCTAAGCCATCTTATGCGCGCTTACCTGACTTCTAGGACAAGGGCATATATGGCTGCGGCAATGGGTGCGGCCGCGGATGTGCCACTATGGTATTGATAGCAGTTTCTCTTGCCTGTATCGCATGTGTACTGCATGAGAGATTATTAGCATACAGCAGGGATGTATTTGAGCACAAGACAATCAACGCAGGTCCTTATGGACAACTTACAATATAACTTCCATCTCCAGAGCTGTAGGTGACAGCCATTTGAGCAGAACAGGCCTCCGAATAGACAGGATGCTTATTTGTCCGGGAAATGGCGCCAATCGAGACAGTATACCTACTGTTGGTATACCCATCAAAATTGCAGTTGTCGCCGTCCCTGCCCCCGTTCCCAGTTGCAAAGACAAAAATGCTTCCTTTGCCTTGGCGACCATTATCGACTCCATTGATGAACGCATCTAGCAAAAGCTCGTTCGGTCCAGCCATAGCTATACCATCGTCGGGAGGGCCCCAACTGCATGAGAAGATTTGCGTTTCCTGAAAGTTATAATTGAGGGCCTCTGCTTCCTGAACATCAGTGATTTCGCCCGATAGGATTCGTAGTCCAGCGACCTTGGCGTCCCAAGCAACCCCAACGCCGCAAAGATTATTCCTGGAAGAGGCGATTTCGCCTGCGCATCGCGTTCCATGGTTATCGTCCCATTTGCGGGGCAAGGGGATGTCAACATTGTCGTTGAAATCATGAGAGCCATTAGCAAACTATTCATACAATGATGGGATAGAGAAGTGTAAGGGATGAGTACTCTTCTTTGAATGATCCTTATAATCGCTCTTCGCAGAAATGCTTACAAAGTTCGGTGCCAAGTCCTCGCTATTGGCATCAAGGCCATCGTCGATGATAGCTACAATGGCGCCCTTCCCAGTAATGTTTTGATCCCACACTCCTGTCACATTGATATCGTTCCCGGGTTGGAGAGTATTATGCTATTCACATCAGCAGTAGTAGAAAAACAGATATTAGCCATCAGATTCCATTCCCAACAGCTCTTTACACTGTGCATAGCCCTGGCCAAAACCTTCCTACCAGATGCCACTGATATCCAAACCCCGGATCCTTGATTTGAAAGTGTGCCGCTATGCCATCTGACGGTTGGTTGTCGCCTTGGACGTACTCGTCGCGAGCCAATAAAGGTATGTCCCGTTTAAATCGTTTCTGTCGAGCTTGCTTATAGATAGCTCCCAAGGGATGCAACGTGGCGTCTGATTCTTGAACGCCATCATTGTCGACGTTTCGTTTGCGAAGACCCCTCATTCCCTGTGGTCGCCGAGGAAAGACAGTACTCTGCCGCAGTTGCTCATACCTACGGAGAACAATATCCTGATGTTGGCCATCGTCTGTGAATGTGGCATTGCTACGGCTGCTGTACTGTGGCGATGCCTCGGATCGCTTCTCATGGATTGTCTTTGCGTAGCTAAAAAGATGGTACTGAGGCAGCTCTCCGACCTGACCCACATACTGCACGCCTAGATGCTGAGCAATCTCTAGAGGTGATGCTGCTTCGAGGTCGTTAAGTTTAACTGCATAGTAGTGGTGGTTGTTTGTGTCCTGGATGTGAGGTCTCTTTGCAGCCTGGGCGACCGGTGAACTTGTGGCGGCGAGGATGGCCAAGGCACTGAACAGGAGGAGGACGGGTTTCATGGCGATGCCGTCTCCCTGTATCCTTGTAGAGGGGGGAGGAGGGGAGGGAAGTGAGGAGAAAGGGAAGAAGGCAGATTCCCTTTCGTAATGTTCTTGGCGATGGTGCGGTGGAAGGTAAGGGTAGGAAGGAGAAAGGGTAGAAGAGCCAAAAATCTATGGTAAAAAAAAAAGAGACCTCACGAACAGGTAAAACCAAAGGCTATAGATAGCTTCGGCACCCTCCTGAGGCGCTGTGCTCCAGCATACAAATACAGGTCTGTACGCCCTTGATCCTGTTCCTCGTACACCGTACTACGCCGTGGTTGCTCAGCTGCAATGGTTCCTCAGCTGCAGCTCTTGCGAGGAGTCCCCTTTGGCTCTTCAGCCGCAGTGCTGGCGTGGACTGTGCATCCTCGCCACAAGCCTATCGTAGCCTGAAGAGCAATACCGGCGGCATGAGCAACGGCATGGTGGAGCCAATCATTGGCCTTGATTGGCATGACGTCTCTGATCAAAAATCAATCGTGTCCAATGACAGCGAGCCTACCTCGGCCCGCTCTTTTTTTGAATTTGCCCTCTTTTCTCTCTCTTTTTCCCTCCTCCCTTCCCCTCTCCCCGGTCCCACCCCCCACCAGCAGCCTACCAGCAGCCCATCCCGTACCTATACAGCACCTCCATTGTGTGTATAGCTGATAGCCGTCTCCTACCTTGCCGACAGCCCTTTGTCCAAGCACGCAGCCTTTGGATCGACCCTTGTCCATCCCTCGCCGTTTTCTTTTTTTCTTTTTTGCACTCCTCTTTCCCAGACTTTTCATCCTATCATACGGATTACAAAAGTCTTTCCTTTCTTTCCCAAGAAAACCCTATAGTCTATTCGTTTGCCCTTGCCTGATTCATTGATCATACGAGGACGACCTTCACCCCCCCTCCCTCCCCCCTTTCCCCAAGCAACCAGCAACAAAAAAAATAACCAAGCGTATCGCCCGCAGGACATTCATTACTGCGACGACTGCGATACACACCAGCAATACACTCCGGCAGAACACCTCTTCCGCCCGTCAGCACCTAGCAAAAGCAAAAGCAAAAGCAAAACAGCGTTTACGGCCCTCTTGTGCCCGCCTCTTCCCACCAGCAACCACTTTACGCGACGTTCCAGCAGTCGCCTCATCTTTTTTTTCACTTTCTTGTTGAATCCATCCCTTGGATTCTCACCCACTGCTCCTCGCCCTAGTTTGTTCGCCTACCCCCGAACAAACTATCCCGCACTCGTCTCTTCGAACTTGCTTCTTTTGAACCCGTTCCGACCTTCGTCTCCCTCCCTTCTTCCCGTTCATCTTGCCGTCCTTTCCTGAACAAGACAACCAAGCTTCCTTTGCCCACTTGTGCATGTTCATTTTTGACGACAACTTAACTCCCATTCAACCACCTCAGCAGTCTATGCAAAGCAACTTTAACACTTTTAATCCCGATTATATTTTATTTGACAACCCGTCAGCATCTTTTTTTTCCGTGCCTTCTAAGCTCGAACCTATTAAGTCCTCAGACGAATCTTCTTCTATTAAGCCTCCTATTCCTATTCCCCCTTCCAACCTAACCTTTAACCCCCCTTCAACCAACAACCATGTCCGCATTCATGCTCCGTCGTCCCCCATTCATGGAATGGGCCATCCCAGGACCGTCGCCGAAAGTGACGCGCCCTTGTTGCCCCAACAGCAACTGTTAAGTCTCGATGAGCTCGGGTGGTTCAACTCACCCTCATCTCCCGATTCTACTGCCTCTGCCCTCCCTGTGCCTGCAACCTCACACCAAAAAAGCGACGCCACTGGTTTCGACAACCTGTCGCCCTTTGATGATGTTTGCGCCTCTGCCTTCAACACGCCGTTCTCGCCCTACCTTGACACGCCGGACCAAACCCCAAACCAAACCCCCCTGTTTGACTTTGTGGCCTCTGAAGACATTGATACGACCAGCCTCGAGCAGTTTTGGGTCGCTTCCGCCTCCCATGCCGCTGCTCAGGGCTCCAGTCTAAACCAGGATCTGACCTCGCCCGCACTGACTATGACCAGCCAGTCTAGCCAGAGCGCCGCCCAGGATCCTAGTGACCTCAATGCCCGCCTTCAAGCCGAAAATGCCTTGCTCGACTTTGTTCTTTTTGATGATATCGCTCCTCCTAGCCCTATCTCGACCTTAACGACTCCTATGACGACCACTCTCACCTCGCCATCTTCTTTTGATTTGCAGGTATATTCAGTTTCATGATTATCGATCTCTGTGGTACATGTGCATGAATCGCATCGTTTTTGCTGGCTATCCGTTTTGACACCATACTTGCTTCATGACTTTGGCGCACCTCACTTACAGGAGATCGAAAATCGTAATCTCGCTATGCAGCTCGTAGCTGCTGCAGCTGCCAGTATGACCTCTGAATGCTTGGCTGCCAGCGCTCAAGTTTCCCCTTTTGCAAGCGACTCTTCCGATGTCATCGGCAGCCTCTTCTCTGATGTCGACTTCTCTCCTTTGATGGACACGACTTTCCCTGCCACTGAGTCTTCCAGTCCTCAACTGTCCATGGACTTGACCCAGACTCCAGCGCCCGAGAGCTTGTCGTTCGACTTTAACAACCTTGTCGGTATTAACCATTCCGCCAGCGCCATTCTCAATGTCTTTGGCGGAATGGATCTACCAACCTCTCCCCTGTTCCCCCTCGATGTTACCACGCCTCAGGTCGACCTGAGCCTCTTGCTGTCTTTGTACAGTCAACAACAGCAGTCTTTGTTGGCGGCCAATACTGTCCCAATGGCGGCTGCCAGCGAACTTGCCCAGGCCCCCAAGACCGAAAAGTCTTTGAAGCGGAAGTCGGACGCAACCGATCACACTGGCGAGGAATCGCCTCGTCAGTTTTCCTGCGCTCTCTGTGGCCGTTCCTTTTCTCGTCTCTTCAATTTGAATACGCATGAGCGGACCCATGACCGGAGCAAGGCCCGACTCTTTGCCTGCCCTGAACAAGGCTGCAAAAAGTCGTTCACGCGCAAGAATGACCTTCAGCGTCATCAAATTTCGATCCACGGCGTCACCCACATCTACAGCTGCCAGAAGTGCAACAAGCCTTTTTCGCGCCGTGATGCGCTTCGACGACACATGGATTTTAAGGATTGCAATGATGACCAGGACCCTACTGAGCACGATCATGCTTCCTCCAATTAGCAAGACAACTACTTTTGTTCGCTCTTGTCGCTTTTCTCTCTTTCATCTTTACTTTATTACTCTTCTCCCTCCCGACTTGCGTTCCTCAGCAGGTTATGCGTCTGATCTTGAGTCGCTTTTTTTTTCTTCAATTCTTCAGTACCTATTTACAACTCTCTCTACAATGAATACAAAAAAACCTTTGCTAGTAGCACAGTTATCAATGTGAATTATATATGCACTCGGCCTGAATCAAGCGTGCCTATCTGCTCACGAGCAGGGCTGTGCTGGCTGGGTTGTCGAGTGCGCCTCCCCCTCTGCTACCTTTCATTCTTCCTTGCGTGATGGAACATGCGTTTTGATTGGGCGAGAAAGCAAATTAGCTTTGCCATACGCAGTGCACAATAACAATGACAATGACAGAGATGCAGCTGTAGTCTACATGAACCTGCGACACGCGAACACCGAATACGTCTTGCGATGTAAAGTCCGATCAGCCATGAGCAGCGCAGCAAGAGGTCAAATCTAGTCTAATGTATAGGTAGACCATTGAGCGTATGACCTTTTTTTCGGTGCTTTTTTATGCAGTGCAGTGCACCTATATTTATTCAAAGTCCGGCTCGGCGATAGGTCACCCGCTCTCACTCATAATTCACTTGCCGAGACGTACACATGAACTCGGCGGCAAACATTGCCGAGAACGCTCGCAGTGGCTCAACGACCATTGCTGTCTCACGCGACACACTAAGAGACGTGCTCCTGACGGATCTTCAATTGGAATGGGCGCGGTACCTAATCGGGTTTCAGCCGTGCGATCCATGGCGCTGGATGACTCGACAAGCAAGATGTTGCAAGCATGCTTTTCTTTCGGGGGGTGGCAGCTCTTACTCATGGGACTTTTTCGTGTTTGGTTATGTAAACAGTTGTTTTGTTTGGCTGTATCGACACGGCGCGACGCGGCGCGGCGCAAGGATAGTTTAGACGATTCAATAGCATGCAGTCTACATGTACATATAGTCGAGTGATATTCGAACACAGCTCAAGAGCGTCCGTCCGCGTGGCGTGACAGTGGGGGCGCGATGCCCAAGGTGGAGATGCAGTGCAGTAGACTAAACAGGGGACAAGGGCTGGACGTGCAAAAGAACAGGCTGCCGAGATTGCAAAGCGGTTTAGCCAGTGCGGAGTAGCGGGCAGGGGAGCGACAGAGGGCAGTGTCGCTTAGCACTGAACCTTGGTGCCCGACGAGCAAAAGGCTTCCTTTTTTGTGCGCCATTGTGCTGGAGACCCTTTTAAGCCGTTTCTGTCTCTTCGCTCTCTCGTCCCTCGTTGTCCTCTCTCGTTGTCCTCTCTCTCCTCCTCTCCTCTCCCTGTCGCCCTCTGCTGACTGTCTGGCCCCCTTTCGCAGCAACCCGCCTTGTAGATCAGCAGCAGCGTCTGTTTGTTGTCCATTCTCATTCCATCCCGCAGTCCCGCAGTAATTAGCGTTGAGGCAGGTCCAGAACGGGGCAGAAGCTCAAAAGTCAAAAGCCCTTTCCTTACACCAGCGCTCAACTCTCTCCACTCTCCACTCCCCCTCCCCACTCTCCACTCTCCACTGGACTGTACATTCTGTACATTCGACTTCCAAAGACCTCATGAGCTCCGCCTCCAGGTATGCATCGCTATAGCCACCACGCAATGTGCTCTTAGCCCCAACTCTCCAGCACAAGCTTCGCCAAGGTTGATCACGGACGTGAATATGGCTTACATCTCCTCACATATACGCTTGCGTTGGATAGGATCATCGAAGGCGCCCTGCCGCTAGTGTACTCCCTCGCCTCAGCAGCCACGATCTTTCACCTCTCTCGTAAACCAGTGCACCTGGATCAGTACACGCCGTTGAACGATGACTATTTGGTCGAGGAGAGCGAGGAGCTCCCGGACAGTGCTGGCGTCGCCGAGGCCTCCACGATTGACCAGGTGCAAGCTCAGTACCAAGCACAGAGGTCCTCAGGAATGAGCATCAACATTGCTCGTCTCGTCCTCACCGCTTTCCAGCTCGCTCATGGCCTCCTCTCCATTGCCCTACTCAGCGCTGACAGGAATGACGAGGAGCATGATAGACGAAGCACCTCCTGGGCTGACGCAGCACAGATACTCGCTTGGTCCTATGCCTTGACTCTTTCCCTTCTTTATGTTCTTCGACCGCTGGTGGCCTATCAGTTCTGGATTCGTCCCCAACTGGATCTGTTCTACCTACTCCAGTTCGTCCTTGTCTCAATTCAGCTCTGTACTACCGAAATCCTGTCCTTGCCCCTGGCAGAGTGGCCTCTCTGGCTTCAGCTGGATGGTATTGCTTGGGTCGGCATCGTGCTGCTGCTCTGGACCTCTCTTGTCACTCGGCCATATCAGACCATCCAATCGGTTCCCAGAGCCCAGGAGGGCGAGGTCTGCCGACTACCTTCGCCCGAGTATTCCTCTTCGCTGTACTCCCAATTGACCTTTGCCTGGGCCAACCCTCTGGTGTATCTCGGCTACAGGAGACCTCTCCAGGACATCGACCTGACCGATCTTGAACGTGAGGATTACACTGTCCACTCCATCAAACGCTATAACCTTGTCAAGTAAGTTTATCTGCTCCCCTATTCATGAGGCAGGGCATGGGGGTCGAACGAGTAAACAAGGGGCAGAAGTGAGGAGTTTCGGGCCGTGTTGAGAAGGATCTATTGTATCTGCATGCCTGTAAGAGTAAGGTTTTTATTGTTTTTGTCCCCTGACGAGTGCTCATAAATTCACATCAGCAAGGTGCTTGTGTGGTCGGATCGCAAAGTTCTGGGAAAATTGAGTGTTCTCGTTGTTTGGGCACGCGGGGAATGCCTACCTATTATAGCACCCTTCTCGGCAAGATAACACACCATCACAGCAGCTTAACCAGACCATTGCGCTCCATTTCTGTTCTATAGGCAAGACTCGCTGTTCAAGTCGCTGTTGGCGGTTCTCAAAGGAGAGTTCTTTGCCCAATTCCTGTGGGCCATGCCTTGGTGCATTCTGATCAACGTCTCGCCTTACTGCCTCAACAAGATCATCCAGTACATCGAGTGCAGGACCTGCGGCCCCCCCACCACCGTCAACTACCTTTACGTCTTTGGTCTGTTCTTCTCATCCTTGTTCGAGTCGCTCTGCAACCAGAACGCACTCCATATTGGTCGTCGTATCTTTGTTCACACCGTTGCCATCTGCAATGCGGAGGTTTTTGCCAAGGCACTCCGTCGCAAGGATATGGCCTCGCCCGCAGACAAGTCTGAGGAAGAAAAAGCCAACGATAAGAAGAAGGACGGAACTTTGAACATTGCCAGTAAGATACCACTTCTGTCACTGCCTTGTCCTTGTTGCATGCAAACCAGATGGTATTTTGCTGACCTGTATGTTGTTCGCGCATTCTTCTAGATTTGATTGCGGTCGACGTGAAGAAGTTAGAGGTTCCATTCAGCTATGTCTTCTATCTCTACGGCTTTCCTATCCAGTTTGTTCTCGCCGGTGTTCAGCTCTACTGGTTGCTTGGGTATGCCTCGCTTTTCGGTATCGCCTGCATGTTCTTGACGTATCCTATTCCCGCCAAACTGTACTCCATGGTTTTGAAACTCTTCAAGGAGATCATGAACACTAAGGACGAGCGCATGGATGCCCTGAACGAGATGCTATCGGCCATTCGCATCGTCAAGTTCTTTGGCTGGGAATCCAAGTTTGAGGAAAAGATCACGGCTGCTCGCGAGAAGGAGCTTCAGCGCACCAAGGAGTCATACATCCAGATGATATTTACGGACATCATTTGGATGATTGTGCCGCTCCTCAATGTTGTCGTTATCCTCACAGCCTACACCAAGATCTTTGGCCATGAAATTACCGCCTCCAAGATGTTTACGACTCTTGCCCTCTTCAACATCATGCGTCAATCTCTGAATATGCTGCCTTGGCAAATCAAGAACACGATGCAGGCCGCTGTCAGTTTGAAGCGCATCAACAAGTTTTTGCTCGAGGACGAACTCATCAAGGATACCACTATCACCAAGTTGGATGCCAAAGCCCGCTCTGTCGGTGCCGTCCCCATCATCGGCTTTGTTAATGCCTCGTATATTTGGCCCAACAAGGAACACAACCAGGAGGAGACCCCTGTTGTTAAGCCCACCGAGAAGCGTTCTTGGATGCAGAGAATCAAGTCCAAGTTTGTTAAGACCCCTGTGGCGGCCGTTGTTGAGGGACCTGTGGCAGAGATCGAGGCTGCTCAGGAACGCTTCAAATTGAAAAACATCTCAATCGATTTCCCAGTAGGAAAACTGTCTGTCGTTGTCGGACCCACTGGATCAGGAAAATCTGCACTTTTGCTTGCCTTGCTCGGAGAACTCGAACGTTTGGAGGGACATCAGTACATGCCTCGTCTCGACTACAACCGCGTCCCTCATGCAAAGGACCATGGCTCCGGTATTGCTTATGTCGCTCAGACTGCCTGGCTCCAGAACACCACTATCCGCAACAACATCCTTTTTGGCAAGGAGTTTGATCAGGAGCGTTACGATGCTGTCGTCGAAGGATGTGCTCTCTCAACTGATTTTGACATCCTTGAGAGTGGCGACATGACCGAGGTGGGCGAGCAAGGAATCACATTGTCCGGCGGTCAGAAGCAGCGTGTCTCTCTTGCCCGCGCGATTTACTCAGATGCCAACGTCTTGATGTTGGATGACTGTCTCTCGGCTGTGGATACCCACACAGGAAAGCACCTCTTTCAGACTCTAACGGGACCATTGGTCGCTGGTCGTACTGTGCTGATGGTCACCCATCAAGTGCAATTGACCTTGAACGCTGCTGACTTGGTTGTTGTGCTCAACAAGGGCGAAGTGCTTGGTTGTGGAACACCCGCGGAGGCTATTCGCAACGCATGGGTTGACAAGGTCAGCGCCGGCACCTCAGTAGCGGAAGACGATGCTGAGGGCGACTCTAGTGAGATCAGCACGTTGGATGGCGAGGATGCACCGCCTAAGAGCAAGAAGGATGTGAAGGAGAAAACATCGACTAAGCTGACAGAGGACGAGAAGAAGGTTGAGGGCGCCGTCGCCTGGAATGTTTACAAGACCTATTTGATCGCCTCTGGAGGATGGCCTTTCTGGATCGGGCTAGTCATTCTGTTTTTGACTCGAGAATTGGTGGACGTCGGTCAAAACGCGTGGTTGGCCATCTGGGCCAACAAGATGGCCGGGACGATGGGCACCTACGCCGTCAAGACGTTTGATTACCTGATCCCCGCGCCTGTTGCCCAGTCCCTCTACGCAGCCTTTGCACCCTCGGATGAAAAATCCCATAGCGTCGTGACGATGGCGCTCTTTGGCCAGGGCACGCCTGAGACAGTCAATGTGGACTACTACCTCGGCATTTACATTCTTCTCAGTATCTTCACCCTGGTCTTTGCCGCGCTCACCAACTTTTACACCATTTTTGGAGGACTCGCTGCGTCGCGTTCCCTGCATCAGCAGCTCTTGCGCAAAGTCTCACGCGCCAAAGTCCGTTTCTTCGACACCACCCCCATCGGCAGAATCACCAACCGCTTCAGCTCCGATATCTCAACTATCGATGACGACGTCAGCAATGGTCTGCAGGGCCTTTTTGGGGCTTTTGTCACTGTTCTCGGGATCGTGGTCATCATCTCTGCTAACATGCCCTTGTTCATGATTCCAGCCGTCTTCATTGTGGCTATCTATGGTGTGATCGGAGCCCTCTACGTTCCTGTCTCAAGAGATTTGAAGCGTTTGAACTCCAACTCGCGCTCACCTATCCTGAACCACTTTAATGAGGCCTTGAACGGACTTGCCACCATTCGCGCTTACGGCTTCGAGAGACGCTTCCTTACCAAAAACCTCGTCAACCAGGACAACAACAACCGGACCTTCTTCCTTCTCTGGTCCGTTAATCGTTGGCTTCATTGGCGCGTTGATATCGCTGGTGCCTTGGTGAGCTTTGTCACAGGCATTCTCATCCTGAGGAACTATGGCCGCATCGAGCCTGGCTGGGCTGCCATGAGTCTGACATATTCGCTCATGTTCACTGGCACGATTGTGTGGTTGATCCGCAACTATGCAACGAACGAGATGAACCTGAACTCGGTCGAGCGTGTGGCAGAGTACATGAACCTGGAAGAGGAACCTGCAGCCATCATCGAGGGACATCGCCCCCCTGCTTCGTGGCCCCATGCCGGAGAGATCGTTGTCGACCACCTGACCATGAAGTATGCACCAGACGCGCCTTCGGTCATCAAAGATGTCTCATTCAGGATCAAGGCTGGTGAGAAGATTGGAGTCGTTGGTCGTACTGGATCGGGCAAGTCGACCTTCGCCATCAGTCTGTTCCGGTTCATGGACCCAGTCGCAGGAACAATCACGATTGACGGAATCGATATTTGCAAGATTGGCCTTCAGGACTTGCGGTCGAACTTGACTATTATTCCCCAAGACCCTATCCTCTTTAAGGGTACACTCCGATCCAACTTGGATCCTTTTGGTGAGCGTGAAGACCGTGAGCTCTGGGAGGCTCTTCGCCGGAGTCACTTGATCCCAGCGACTAGGCCTACGTCGCGGATCGCCAGCTCGCGTAATAGTATCGAGATTCCCGCCTTTACGTCTGCAGCAGAGGATTCTTCTTCAAAATCCAAGTCGCCAGTAGTCTCGATCAAGGGTGGGGCGACAGAGTCGGTCGAGAGTGGAGGAGAACTTGACCCATCCAAGATCACACTGGATACACCGGTGAAAGAAAACGGATCCAACTTTTCGCAGGGTCAAAGGCAGCTCATCGCCCTGGCTCGCGCTCTTGTCCGGCAGTCAAAGATCATTGTCATGGACGAGGCGACTGCTAGTGTCGACTTTGAGACGGATCTCAAGATTCAGGGAACCATCCGCGAGGAGATGGCCAACTCAACGATTTTGACGATCGCTCACAGGATCAGGACGATTGCGGACTTTGACAGAGTGCTAGTGATGAATGCTGGTGAGGTGGCCGAGTTTGATAAGCCATTGACGTTGATGAAGAAGGAGGACAGCTTGTTCCGGTCAATGTGTGAGCGGTCCTCGGACTTTGACGCGCTCCTTGCTATTGCGGAGGAGAAGGAGAGGCTAGATGCTGCGCGACACTAGCTACTGATACATAAGCACAGCCGACATGGCGTATAAACGAATGTATAAACATATCATCACTGAAGCAGCTGCGATGTGGCGGATTTGCTCGAGAGAGGACACAACACTTCGAAGTACGAAGGTGTAGGCGGGTTGTTGGTTGCCTCGAGGTGGCTTGTGTCATTTGCCGGAAAGCTGAGCAAAGATCAGGGCCAAGCGCTTTCCATCCAACAGTCCTTTCCACTCCTCCCCACTCTCTCCATCCTCCTTCGCTACTCATCCCTCCCCCTCTCGCCACACCATGTCTTCTGCAGAGCAATACGTCAGGACAGAGCACCCTGTCATCGACTCGGATCCTCACTTCACCCGCGTGGTCCGCTACATGCGCGGATCCGATGTCGCTGCCTGGGGCGGTCTGACCGTCGGAGCACCTGCCGTCTTGCTGGCTCTTGGTAATGGATCACCACCATCACAACCGATCTGATCGCACTAGTCTGTTTTTCAGAGGAAGCCTGCTGGGGTTGGTGTACAGGATGGACCTAGCAAGGACACCCTCGGGCAACGAATTTCGAGCTTGTGGCAACTTGTTCTCAATCCTCGGGATTGATCTCCGAAGCAGGATTTACATACTGATGACCCGAGGGATTCGCTCCTGTAAGCAGGAACAGACAGCTTGTTCGCATTGGCGACTCTTATTTGTGAACCCACCATCAGTTGATCAGACTCAGGAACGTCCTTTATGTTGCTATGCGCGGCTAAGGAGTTCTGATCGCCCAAGCGCCGACTTTCGAGACTTTTTATGGCCCCCAGTTGCGTGGGCACTGAATCGAGGCACGACTACACGACTGCACGACTGCACGGCTGCACGGCTGCACTGTACAGGACTGAAGC
The DNA here is from genome assembly GCA_029449245.1 of Mortierella alpina. Taxonomy (NCBI): domain Eukaryota; kingdom Fungi; phylum Mortierellomycota; class Mortierellomycetes; order Mortierellales; family Mortierellaceae; genus Mortierella; species Mortierella alpina. The sequence continues at coordinate 682,541 of JANATF010000004.1, read as the reverse complement.
TTGGGATCGCTATGCACACTGCACAGATACGACTTTGTCATTAACTTGATTTCTTGGCACGCCTTGTATAGAACGCGTTCGCCCTGCTGCAGGACCCAAGGGAATCAACGTCGCTTTGGGTGTCGCTACTGCCGTGGGCTTCATGGGCGGTTTCCTCTACTCTTACCAGAAGTCAAGCTGTAAGTGCATTTTTCCCCACTCACAGCTAATACGCTTTGTAACGTTGTGGTCAGGAAGAGGATGACATCTTGACTGACGACCCTTACTACAATTTGAAATGTTCAAGTGCGCTTCTGGGGCTGGGAGGAGAACGCCAGGGAGCAAATCAAGGACCGCGAGGAGATGGCTGCGCGCGCTGCTGCCGGTCTTCCTGCTTATGGCGAGCCAACGATGGATGAGGCTGCTCAGGCTGCCTCTGCCAGAAACTCCAAGTACGCCGCTACCAAGTTTTGTAAGTGTACTCTGCGATACATGCAGAGATGGCTATTGTCTTGTTTTGTTTTTCATCGTTGAACAAGCGCGTAGTTATGCTTCCTCTGGAAGATTAGCCAAGATGCTGACTATTCTTCTACCTTTCACTCTGAACATCCTGCGTACTCGTTCTTAAGCTGCCATTCCTTGGTTCAACACCACCAACCACAAATATCACCTCGCCGATACCAATGCCGCCAAAAGCGAAAATTGAGGAAACCAATAAACCACGTGACAGCTCACGTTCATATCTCATGGGTGCCTGGCTGGCACTTTTCTTTTTCGCGGACTCTTTCTCTCTCTGTCTCTCTCTCCACGCTCCCTTCGCATTCCTTGTTGGCCCTCGCCCCTTTCATCCACCTCTTGCTTTCCTCTGTCTTCTATACCTTCAGCTCGAGCCCATATACCCACGCAGAGGCCAACAGTTCCTGTCCATCCGTGCACTCTCATTCTGCCATCCTGTCGCCAGCGTCAACAAAGCCAATCAAACAACTGCGACTTCACCTACACGAGCAGTTTTCTCTCGATCCCGCCGCCCATCCTCTTCGATCTCAACCTGGTATTTTCTCAGCTGGTGTGTAACCGTGCATTGCAGCCATCTCTCTGCACCCAGAAAATTAACAGGCTTCGGTGTATTATGATTGATAGCTTCGGTACACCGTGCCAGCAATCTCAACAAATCAACAGGGCTCGGAACCACAATAAAGGCGCGCGTCATTTGACAAGCAACGCTGCAACAGCAACAGAATTCTCCATTCACCAACAGCGGATACACACTGGCATATTCGCCATGTCCCGACCATCACTGGAACGAGCCTCTCACCTTGGCGTGCCGCGGAAACCGCTGTTCAAGCTGGATATGGAAGCGGATTATGCACAGTATGAGAACCAGCGACAGGACACCGCCTCCACCACAGCCGCACTCTCTTCCACCACTGTGGCAGCAACGTCTTCAGCACCGTCTGTAGTCTTGTCAAAGCAGCAGAGTATGACTCTTTTGAATGGACAGACGACAAAAACGATGCCAAAATCCAACAGTTCGGGCGCGATGGCGTCTCTATCCAAGACTGCGACCTCAACAACAACGTCAGCATCTACAACAACATCGACGACAACTATAACAACATTGCCAAGTGCTTCTGCAGGTTCAGAGGACAACAGCAAAGGCGGAGGAGCGGCGCCATCAGGAACAATTGCAGGCATATTTAGCGGACTCATCAACCGTGTCGGGTCAGGAAACCCAATAGGTGGAAGTCGATATGCGAAAATGGGAGGCGGCGCGCCGTCGTCTGTCGCTGCACATGTTGTTGGACTAGGTGGAGCTGTCGGAGGTGGCAACAGCAAAAGCAATAACAACAATTCTACTCGCGTCGGAAATAATGCCAACCCCAGTGATAACAACGGCGGTATTAACAACCATAACAGCCATAACGGCAATAGTACTAGTAGTGGCAGCATTGTGAGTAGAGGCAAGGAGGACGGCAACCCGAGCAAAATGATGCCGCCGCCCATAGGAGGCTCACCACGACATCATCCCTACAGTCGGTCGTTGGTTCTGTCGGAAATGAAAGCACAGTCAAGGACATCAGTGAACGGAGACACGGAACAAACTTCTCTGATCCCGTACGTATCCGGATGCATGCTAATGAAGAAGGGGAGATTGTACAATTGGGACGCTGGCTAACCTGAGCAAAAAAAAAAAAAACGTATTGGATTCAAATAGAAAGTCGCTTGTGACTCGAGAATGGTGCCTCGATGACTTTGAGCTAGCTCGACCATTGGGCAAAGGACAATTTGGACAAGTCTACCTGATGCGGGAGCGGCAATCTGGTTTTGTGGTGGCCATGAAGGTGATTTATAAGGCAGACCTGATGAAAGCCAACATGGAGCACCAACTACGTCGCGAGATCGATATCCAATCGAACCTGAAGTAAGTAGGATATGTTTGCCAAATCCATGCGGGAAACAAGACACCTTCCCTGGGACAACGCATCTGATGAAAACGATGTGTTTTTTTTTCTGAATCTTGTATAGGCACAAGCATATTCTGCGATTGGATACATTCTTTCATGACAAGACCAAAGTATACCTTGTACTTGAGTATGCTCCGCTTGGCGAGTTGTACAAGAAGCTAAGGAAGGTCGAGAAGTTTTCAGAGTCTCAGTCCTCCAAGGTACGATGATGAAACATATGACATCCTAACAAAGGCCGACATTTTGACACCTGTCTAAAAAATCCAGTGTTGTTTTCTGTTGCTTGTCATAGTATATATATCAGCTTACAACGGCATTGTCGTACCTGCATCGTAAAAATGTCATTCACCGAGACATCAAACCTGAAAATATTTTGGTCGGCCTCGATGGGGAACTCAAGATTTCCGACTTTGGCTGGTCGATCCACACTCCAGCGACCTCTCGACGGTCGACATTTTGTGGGACGCTGGACTACTTGCCTCCAGAGATTGTCGAGGGGCGTTATCACACCAAGCATATTGATCAATGGTCCTTGGGAATCTTGTGCTATGAGTTTCTGGTGGGGAAGCCACCATTTGAAGATTTGGAAGGAGGTCGGGACGGGACATACAAGCTGATCGCCGCAGGAGAGCTCTTCTTCCCGGATCATGTTAGCAGTGAGGCAAGGGATCTCATTACTAAGGTAAAGAATGATGGCGTGTCTTTTGTACAGATGGGGTCTCGTTCACGCGGATCATGTTTGTTTCCCGAGTTGGGATGAAATGAAGTACTGATGTTGGCTTCCCAAAAAAAAAACGCTTTTGCATGCCTGTAGCTGTTGCAGCGAGATCCAGATAGACGACTGGCATTGGAGCGTGTGCTGCTTCATCCCTGGATTACACGGCACAATGGCGCTGGTGGAAGCAGCAGCAACGGTGGTAATAGCAGTAACCGACCATCCTAGGGAACATCAGCTGTTGCACCGCCCTCATGCTTGGTCTAGGTCTGCCTGTGTCGAGATCGTCGGCGTATATCTGGCAATAAACTGAGGGTGCTCTCTAAATATGAAAATGAGGGCTACAGGACACGACATGCATAAATTCTATCCCACTCCTCGCGAGAGAGAGGAGAGAGCGAGAGAGAGCCTCTGTTTGTTGCACCTGATGTCACGCCGTCAATGCCAAATTTTTTCGATGGGTCCATTGTAAAAGAAAAAGAAAAAAAAGATATATCCTCTCACACCGTCGGCAAAACGCGTTTTGCAGAGGTATGTTGCGATGGTTGCTTTATGTATAACGCTGGTCAAAATGGCAAATAGAAAAACAAAAACGAAACAGCTACAGCTACACTGTGTATCGGTATAAACCCTCATCCTCTCAAACAGCTAACAAGGAGACAAACGGTTCTTTGCTCCCTCGCCCTCCCCTCGCCCTCCGCTTTTAATTGCGCAACAGGTTGTGATCACCTGCAGTGTTGATGAAGCTGTATTCCATCCAGTTCATGTAGCCGGGATTGAGTACAGAGGCGACAAGGTTCACCTCGTTCATGAAAGGGCGAAGGTGATGCTTCTCGAGGTTCTCGAACCAAGCCTTGAACTTGGGGAAAAATTCGTCTTGACCGTTCAGGTGGAACTCGATCTGAAGCTGGGAGAAGGGCAACACATCCTTGTACAACTTCATCAAATCATCCATCATCTGGTACTCATAGCCCTCGATATCGACCTTGAGCAGATCGATCCATGTATGACCATATTCCTTCATGATGGTAGGAAGGGTCTTCCAAGTGCTGCCTTGTGCGTCGACCCTGTCGCTATCACCAATAAAGACCTTCTGGAAGTGGATTCTGGGGTTGCCCTTGGCATCTGTACAATCATACATGATCCAGAATATTGAAGGTGAGTACAAGGGACCTAATTCTTCAGGCGATAGAGTACCCCTCGGATGCCTTCCTTTTGCGACTTACCACCTGCAATTCCCTCGACGGATCCATCAAATGCAAACACCTCACAGTTGGTACGGTCCAACAATGCAGCTTCAAACGAGGAGTCGTCAAAGACACCCATCGAGTAAATAATGCACTTCTTGTCCTTTTCCTTGCCCAGGAGACTCATGCCACAAACCCACTAGTCATTAAAGAAAGAGGGAAAATGATAGAGGGTGAGATTCCTAGTGCAGCTGGCAATAAAAAAAAGGAGAGGGAACCGAGAAAGGAAAAATATATTCATCCCCGAACCTTTCCACCATCGTTGAAACGACCCACACGCTCGAGCTCGTGAGGGCAGTTGAAGGCAGGCTGGAAGTACCACCACCAAGGCATCATCTCCTTGGCCCTAGGACCCCATGGCGACCACGAACTATTGGATCCAAAACAAAAAAAAAAACGTGTGTGTGAAACATGTAAGCTTACTGCTGGCGCATCTCATTCCTCTCCACCCTTGTTTGAGTTCCAGAATAACCAAAGCAAAGGCTGCGGTTACGCTTACCTGGTTCCATAGCCACTCTCTTTGAGGAATGCTTCACGGTTGGCAATGTTCTCTTGGTAGAGTTTTTCTGACCGAACCAAGCGATCGGCAACCGTCTCGCCTCGGGTGACAACGCCGTCGGCAGCCTTGGGCCGGCCCAGGTTGTCACCGTTATTGTACTTGGAACCTATGACGTAGAGCGTCTCCCTGTGGAAGAGAGTGAACCCAACGAGGACCACAAGGGCAAAGGCGGCAATGAACCTTGGCTTGGTTGCGGCACGGGCGATATCACGGATAGTTGCAGTCATGACCGTTGAAGGATAACAAGGGTGGGTTTTCTGGGTTGAACCAAAGAAGCGAGCGAAAGAGAGAGAGAGCGAGAGAGAGGCACAAGGTGAAGAGGAGGGATAAAATGTAAGGCGATTGAGGTCCTCAAGCGAATGGGAGACGAGAGAATGGAGGAATGGAGGAATGGATGAACCTCGAGATGATGAAAGGATGAAGAACGGGTTGTACCAACTGGCGCAACTCTTATATAGTTTTTATTGACTATGGTAAGTCAATAATTTGACATGGCACCTGGGAAGTCGACTCTTATTCTATTTCTGAACTCTGTGCTCCGTCCTCAGACACCATGGCGGACCCCTTGGCAGACGCTAAAGCCTCCTTCACCGTCGCCACCAAAGTGCCCAAGCGGCAGAGGTACCGCGCCATGATCGACGCTTGCGCTTTGCCCAATTGTTCGATGCATAAACTGGGCAACTTCACCACCTGCATCGTAGTGCGCCGTAGTAGAGACGTTGCCTGCGTTGCACAGGTTGATCCTAAGACTGTCCAGGATTGTCGCCTGGGTCGAAGCAGAATACATCAACATGCAACCCAATAGCAGACCAGCTACAGCTTCCACAACCACCTACGGTGGCGATACTCTGCAAAGGTTTTCAAGGCCCAAGCGTCGGCGGCAAACCTTCAACGCACCAAGACTGGCTCACCATCAAACATCAACAAGGCGGTCTCATACCGCGCTGCAAGGAGAAAGTGGTCGATCACATACCACATCACCGTCGCAACGAGGGGAACGATCCATGTCAGACTCGCTACTTGGTGTTGGAAACACACTCTTCATCCAAGTACAGTGCAATGGTGCAACTCGACTATACGAACAGGTTAGACTAGTGCGACAAAAAACAGGACCTAGGACGAACAATCCACCGTGGTCAATCATCATTTTTTGAGAGCATCTCATGCTCTAGAATTAATGTTCAAGTATGAACTTGGACAAGTGGGCTCTCTCCTTATTTCTCACCGATGTACCTGAGACTCATGTTTTCTGTGGGATTTCTTTTTCTCAAGCGGGATGTTGCTCTCTGTGATCGTAGTCGTGTACAGCAGATAAGAACAGGGATCAATAGGTAACCTCGACCTACTTCTACACCTCTCAAAAGTCTTCTTTTTTCTTTTTTTTCTCTGTGATTGATGCTCAAGGTTAGGTTAGGAACGTTCTTGTCGACAACGTTATGCTCAATACCTATCTGTGTATCGAACTGATCACTTCTGCATCCGTATGCTGTTACCACACGTTTCAGTCCAGCCAAGGGACTGAAGTGTCTGGTATATGCATGAACCGCGTGTGGAGAAACGCCTCTGTATATGTGAGGAGTACCCTCGAACCTATTCCACGGTGTAATTGCAGACAGTACAGACTACAGAGAATAGGCAGCTACAGATTTTTCTCTGGCGCCTCGACTTCTTCAGGACGCCTTCGCTGTATAACCCAATTGCTCTCCCTGACTCGATAGATTAAAAACCAAGATCGGATCCCAGGATTAACTGTGCTACAGAGACAGCTCGATCACCGAGACAACAACAGCGCGCTTCCTCACAGGAACAACATATATACACACGGGTGTGTATCTATATATACACGGGGGCGTGTTTATATGTTCATGTCGGGTGTATGCAACACGGAAAACCTGGATGCACAGGGATGTGTATGGCTGAATACACTGGGGTGTGTATGGAAGCGTGTCCTGAGAAAACCCCTTTAGATACACACCCCTACTCCTACCTCTACCCTTTTTTCGCCCAAAGCATGCCTCCATGTATTGATAATGGCTATGCCGGCTATCCTTGTGAATAAGAGCCCGAACGACTCTCACATAGGTTTAGAATGGCAAGAGTATTATTGTAGAGAGCAATAACTCCATGAGTGAGATTGATTTTCCTTTCTCCATGACATCCTGCGCTTGAAATTGATGTGGAGCGCCAATCAACCAGCCATTGAAGTGCTGTAATACATCCATTGATCCACAACAGACCAGCCTGAAAGCGAAACGGTGACCAAAAGCAAGGTTGATTGATATTCTTGCTGGTAGCTACGAGCTCCCGTGTCATGCCAATCATACCGTCACTCTTCGCGTAGGACTGTGGGAAAAGACACAAGTGACGCAGAACATTAGGAGCAATTACCGTGAATCTTTGATTTATGAAAACCGTGGCCGTGACAGAGGAGACAGTGGAGAGCTATGGTAATATAAGATGAAGCCATTGCCTAGGGATCCAAACCCATATAACGCGCTGCTTAGGCATTCATACCACCCTCGAGTCGCATTTCATCACCATTTTCATGAAAAACAAAGTAGGGGAGGTGTGTATCTAAAAGGGTTTTCACAGGACACGCTTCCATACACCCCCCTGTGTGTTCAGCCATGCACACCCCCGTGTATGTATCTTTTCACCTAAGAAAAAATTATATACACTGAGGGGCGTGTATACACAGATACACATCCGAGTGCATGTATGTTCTTCCTCCTCACAAGACTAAAATTTCTGGGGAAAAGTGCAAAAAAGAAAGCTCCTTGGCGGGGAATTGAACCCCGGTCTTCCGCGTGACAGGCGGAGATACTAACCACTATACTACCAGGGATTTGATAAGCTCTGATTGGTTGGATACATGGAGGAATCTGTCAGCTATGAGACTGTGAACAAATTTATACCCCTTAATTATGATATGCGGCCGATATGGGGTTTTTTTGGCCCCGGGGCCCCGTAGAGCCCTGAGGACGCGTAGCTTTTCATTCACTTTGTAGGTAGTGGTCAGTGGGTCATAGTGTATACGCGTACTGCATTTATTAAGTGTGGTGCTTCGGAACTGTGTGCAAATTGCAAAGCCAGGAGCACTTTAGGCGCCAACTTCCACTGCCTTGGTGGCCCAACCAGTCGCGCCTGTACGCATACGCTCGCCCTCAAAGAGCTCCTTCACCTCGAGAACATCGCCGACGCGAATCAATCCGGTATGAGTATTGGGGACAGCGTTAATGCCTACACAGGCGTAAAATTTGGCCTTCTTGCCCTTGTCGATACGACGGATCGACTGAAGCGTCTTTTGGGGCTGGAGCTTGTCCTTGATACCTGTCTCTGGGTCAATGTTGGGCATGTCGCAGCGAGTGCAGCGGCAAACAAAGTAATATGTCACTCCACGGATGTCAACAGTGCACCAAGTGTCCTCCTCCCAGGCTTTTGATACACCGGCGATCAAGAGATTAGGGCGGAAGTTGAGAGCGGTGACGGGGTTCTCCAGGTGGGTGTTGATATCCTTGACAGACTCCTCGGACAAGCAGAGAATAGGGAAGTTGTCGGCGAAGGCGGTCTAAAAATAAATGCAGAGCGGCGTCCGTAAGAGTGTGCAAGTTGTGGAGTCTAGGAACATGGTCAAATATGTACCTCGGGTTGGAAACCAATTTCAGCGACGCCAGGGGAGTGCTCTACAACTGGCCGGACGTGGTTAGGGGACTTGTAGACGAAGCGGCAAGGGACATCAAGGTATTCTGTAAAGAACTTGGCGGCCTCGTCGCCCAAATCGAGAGCCTCAAGCTGCTCCTTCCAGACACTGACAGTGCGCTTCTCGTAATCGGCAGGCCTAAAAGCGAATGGATCAGGATTAGCGTGGATGTCATGGACAGAGGTTCACTCAGGCGCCACTCATAACGATCGTAGACATACTTGGGGATCAGAGGTACAGTGAGAGTCTTGCCACTGGCGGTGACCACGAGCTGGTCATCAACAATCTTTGACTCGATAAGGGTCATCTATGAGTGAAGGTATTGTAAGCACACGCTAGACAGCATAATAGGGGAGTTGAAAATCTGGTGTTGAGCTCGAAAGGTGAAGGGTTTCCGGGCAAGCAGGAAGATACTTACGGCAGGAAGCTCGCGCATAGTTCTCAGCTTGTTGGTCTCTGGGTCGATGACAAGGAACACACGGTCATGCTACGAAAGTAGTAGAATAGGTCGGAAAATGAGTGAAGTGTTGCTGGTAGTGAGTTACAAGCAGCATACATGCAAAAGTTGAACGCGGTTCAGCTATGACCAAGTGTATTCTACCTCCAGACCATCTGTGTGTACGGTCGTGTCGGACAAGGCATGCGTGGATTAGGTGGGGCGGTGCAACGCGACGAGCATAGAGCAGCGCAAGTTTGGATCAGAGGATCGGAGAAGGTTAGCCAAGGAAGGGCGGCAGAAAGGGCGAAAGGAAGCGTCGACCGAAAGAACTTTCACTGCGCAGCTGTGCTTACACTTGGAGAGCTGCGACTCGCTGAGCTCAATGGCCTTGCAGGACTTGATGGGGTAGATGTAAATCTTTGAAATGATGGGTGCCATGGCGGATGGGGACGGTGATGAGGGTAGCTCTCAGAGGTTAGAATGAGGAGTGAGTGAATGAAGAAAAGAACAAAACATCGAGCGAGGGACACACCAAAATTTATAGGCAAGAAATCCAAGGATAGGTAGCGATCGAAGTCCGCGGCGCGCCAAAGGTTTATTCTGCATTGGCTTTGGGCAAGCCACGCCGAGGCTACTCTCCGCAGGGCTGGGAGCACAACAGTGCGGCTAACCCTGGGCGTGTCTAGCACTAGTCTAGCGACGACCTCGCGTCGAGATAGAATGCCTTGCACCAGAGCGTTGAACGCTATAGTTGACCCACGATGCTGGCTGATGTCTTACTCCTCGCAAGTACCCTGCGGCCATGTCAGTCAGAATTCAACCGAGCAGTCGGCTCCAGGCCTACACTGCAGATGGCAAAAGGGCGACGACTCGAGGGGCTTTGATGAGAGAAGATGACTCAGCAACTGCTGGTGGAGGATGGTTGAATGGCGCCAGCTGCAACGTTACAGTATAAATTCGTGAAGGCCACAACTCCATGTTTTTTTTTACTATTTTGCTGTCCTGGCTATGTGGCGCGGAAGAGCAAGGGCTTGCCCAATCTAAGCAAACCATCCATGCAGTGCCAACCGAACGGTGCTTTGCAACGCGCTGCGCAGGACAGCCTGCTGTGAGTGGCTGCCGGTGCATCCAGGCGAAGCCTGAAGGTTGTCGAATCAGCAGCTTTGCGCCGTGTCAATAGCACTTCATGAACACAGATCCCCTGAAAACGTGTTGTCCTCATACGACAGAGTGGGTAATCACGTCCCTACCTAGACGCCCTGGCCTTCGACGGGTCCCTGGTGCTAGTGGAGGAAAGAGAGGGAGGGCGAGAGTGCATGAGTGAGCGAGAGAGATGGAGAGAGAGTGAAAGGTGAGTGGTGCCATGGTCTCTAAGGCCTATCGCGTTGTCAATGTGGCTCAAAAATACGCGGTGAAAATGAGACACCCCTCTTCCCTCGTTCTCTCCTCACTATTCAACAGCCATCGCTTTTCCCTTTGCCCTTGCCTGCACTCCAATCCCCACTGCAGCCTTCCAACAGACAACACCGACCAGCTTTATAATGGCCCTGCCCAAGCGAATCATCAAGGTCAGTCCGAGTCCAAGAGCCTCGACCAACTCGCACTCTTCCTCACCATGGACATGCTCGTGCCTGCTCCTGATGCTGGTGACTAAACACCACTACCCTTCTTGCTCGTAGGAAACCGAGCGCCTCATGGCGGATCCCGCCCCTGGCATCAGCGCCACAGCTCATGAGGACAATCTTCGTTACTTTGATGTCATCATTGCTGGACCCACCCAGTCTCCCTTCGAAGGTAATGCAGAAGCCAGTGCTGACTAAATGCTTCTCGGTGTCCGCCTCAGTTTCGGCTTAGGAGTGAGCATGAACAGCAATGGGACCCCTTGCAGGACGATTACAGGTGTAGGCGCTCAATGCATTAAACCTCGTGGAGTTCACTGAGGTCAGGGAATGTCTAAGGCGACGTGACGATTACCACAAACGCGCGCAAAAGTCAAATATACAGCTTTCAAAGGGGCTCTCACGCACTTTTGATACTGCGAATTGGTGTCGTCAAAGGAACCTCCTGCTTACAGTGTTTTTCTTGCTACGGATTGATTGTCATGGTTGGCATGTAGGCGGTGTCTTCAAGCTGGAACTGTTCTTGCCCGAGGAATACCCAATGTCGCCCCCAAAGGTCCGCTTCTTGACCAAGATTTACCATCCCAACATTGACAAGCTTGGACGCATTTGCCTGGATATTTTGAAAGGTAGGAACTATTACTCCACAGGTGTTTTTCTCGCGTAGCAAAGAGAAGTGAAGCAGAGCACCATCGCTTACACGTTAATTCTTCACTGTCACTCCATACATGCTGTACCTTGGGTGAAATTTAGACAAGTGGTCACCTGCTCTTCAAATACGCACAGTTCTCCTCTCCGTCCAGGCACTGCTGTCTTCGCCCAACCCTGATGATCCACTTGCAAATGACGTTGCCCAGCATTGGAAGGAGAACGAGAATGCCGCCATCCAGACTGCTCAGGAGTGGACAAGGAAGTACGCAACTGCATAGTGAAACACTTAAAACGCCCATGTTTTCTTGTCTTGGTAGAGTGTACCAACGTCGAAGGAACGCGGACACTGTTCATGGCGCAGGCAGCATATAGATTGGGAATATATGCCTGTGATATTTTTTGCAACATCTTGAACTCTGAATTTGGGCTATCTACAATTGCTCCTCAAACCATTCGCCGTAAAGATTGGGCCGCTGTGCGTTCACAAAGTCATCATACGCCTGCTTCATCAGCCCCATCCAGCTCCTTGGTTCAACCTCTGCCTCCCAGTTATTGTGCCAGTGGTATGCATATGCACCTGCCAGGAAAACCTCCGGCCCAGCCGAAAAGTCAATAGTATCATCCTGACCAGGACAGACGGCGTCAACTTTTGTAAATGCGTCCGGAAACGAGTGGAGATCTTCCACTAGAAGATCAGTATCCAGAGTCTCCTTCGTCTCGGCGTGGTCGACCCGCAACCAGAGAGGATCAAAGAATGCCGGTGGCATCATCTCCAGACCGTTGCCTTCGATCTTGCTGTCCAGGGGACGAAGGTAGGTGCGTAGACGAGCAGGATGGTAAATCTCCTCTGGCCGCATCTCACCGCGTTTTAGGAGCTGCACCGCCTCTGGATGAGTCGCTGATGACCGACGACTGAGGGTCTTCTTGGTGCGAATCTTGGGTTGACGAACGATATCAACCCCCTTTTTCTTCACCGCCTGACCGTGAGCGGCGGCCAGCGCCTGTTGCTTTCCGGTTGCATTGTCCTCGTCCTCTGCCTTTTTTTTCGTCGCCTGCATCTGTAGTAGCTTCTTGCGCAGAATCTCAATCTCTCGGTCCTTGGCACCGTCCAATATCCTCCTCGCAACGGAGCTTCCTGGGTAAAGTCTCAAGATCGCCGTGTTGTACATCCGCGTGTGACTCCACTCGTATGCAAACTCGATCCCAGAGTCGTGGAAGGGCGACATGTCCTTGAGCAGCAAAACGTCGGCGTCGAGATAGATCCCGCCGTTCCTGTTCAGGATTAAGAACCGAGCCTCATCCGAGAGCGCGACTGGTTTGACGGGTTTATGTTGCTCCTCAGGAGTCGATAAGGACATTAGTTGCTGCTCCAGCGCATGCTTGCTGTCATCCTCGTCTTCGCCATACGAATAGGCGAGCTCGGCTGCCTGATCCCATGCATGGATGGTGATGAAGCGGTTCAGGGGCTCCTTGATCAAAGGAGCCGCGTAGGCATTCTGGGTGTAGTCCTCTGGGAGGCCATCGGGCAGGTCTGCAGAGTCGATCCATAGATGCAGATGGGCGCGTTTCAAGGGCTGTGTGAATAGGAACGAGTGCGCACTCAGAGACAGTTTGTCCGTGATCGGGCCCCGCCAAAAAATATGGAAATTCATAGGCGTCGTCGCTGGTGGTGGTGCTTGAATTTCTGAAACTTTACGTGGAATGAGATACTCGTGTTCCCTGGTAAGATAGCTAAGACAGTGCGCTGAGGTGTGTACCAGTCTGTTGCATTTGTCATTCATGGCTGTGAGGTTGACAACCCAGTTGGGCAGGGGGCGTTCTAGGTAAAGTGGGTGTTGCTTCTGGTGAGCCCATTTGGAGTTCTTGTTGTTGATGTAGTCGATCCATTCGCGATATGAGGCGAACTCTGGCTTTGTGGCTGATGGCTTTGAGTTGCAGAATGAGGCAAAAGCCTGCGTGTTGAGGGCTGCTACACGTGCATTGTTCTCGCTAACGAGTTGCTGCTGCTGAGGCTGTTGCTCCGGCTGTAGTACAGCATGCTTTTGTTGGTGCTTTGGTGGTTGATCCGTTGGATGTTCCTTCGGGCTTAAAAAATTGGGCCAAAGTGTATTTTGAGGGGTGTCCGTGTCCTGGTCAACCTGGCCAAGGTGAGACCAAAGCGAGAGATAACAAAGGGTCGCGAACGCGCTGACTGCGGCCAGGATGGCAACCGCTCGGTATTGAAGCACCATATATTCTTCCGCTGTTCAGGCTATCTGAATGTTGCAGTCAGTCTGGTGTGGTTTTTGTTCGAAGAGGTGGCAGTGTTTGGTTGTAAAGCGCACTCGATGAGGAGGGCTCTAAGTCGCCGAGGTCAAGTTTTGGCGAGAAGTGCTGGTTGGTTGAGGTGCGAGCAAATGCTGAATGCAATCAAGATGCGAGGTGAAATGAATGAAAGGAGCACGGTGACGAGGTGAAAAAAGGAAGTAAGACCAGCAATAAAAAGGAGCGGAAGCGGAGGAAAGAAAGGAAAATCGCAGTGCAAGATGGAATGCAGATAAAGGTCTTGTTGATGATCGCGTCGGTCTAGAATTGGATTCACTTCAATATACAAAAGGCGGCGACAGCCCCAAGAAAAGTGCAGCTCGCTCGCTCTCACCCTTCGAAGAAAGCGCCGGTAGATGAAAATTATACTCTGTTTTACCAGGAGGACGAAGGTAGTGAGTACGCGCCCTTGATCCTCCCTTGATCTGCGTTGTCCAGCATCCACTTTGCATCGATGGCCGAGACATGGTATAGGATGAGTCCACAGCACGGCCTGTCTCGTCTCGGACGACCCTCTCTGGTTCTTGAGAGCGAGGTTAAGTTTGTCAAGGTGCCGTGCCTGTGGCGAAATTGAAATTGTGTGCGTGGAAGGAAGGGAAGACTTCCAGGGTTGAAGTAAGAAAGTGGAAGACCCTTCACGCTACAAATTGCGAATATGAGAGCACCACAGACGCGAGAGCAAATTCCTTAGTCCAGCACATGCGTAACAATTTCAGATTCAGAGATGAGCGACCGCAGGGGCAAAGAACAAAGGGCGCAATTTGCCTCTACGAGAGCACTTTGCCCAATCCCGGTAACAATGGCCAATGCCGCCACACACAAATGACAGGGCAATCTGCCAGGCTTTAACAGGGTACACTAGAAGGAGAAATAAGAGGTTCAGTATGGCTGGATGCTTATGTTATTGATGAGTAAGGAGTGGGTCCAGTACACTGTCGATGTGAGATCCATACAGAATTGTAGTCAAGTGGAATCGAACAGAAACAGGCGAGTGTCATTCAATCGAACATGCGAAGGAAGAAGAGGTAAACATGCTCTATGGTTTACATTCCACACCATACTTAAAGTTCTAGATGCGCCGAGCTTAGCGGTGTTGTCAGGCGGCTCTAGAGTTCCGCTGTTGATCTAATGGCAAACATGGCATTTGTGAACTGTAGCGAGAGAAGAAGCCCATCTCGGACAGGACGACTTGGACCGTGCTGCAACTTCACCTCAAACGTAGCACACCACAAAGAAGATACTGTAGGGTGTTTTGGGTGAGGTGGCCGAGCGTAACTGTTCTTGCACAGTTGGTGCTCTGCAAACAGGTTTCTGAAATCACGACAAGACCCAGTGGTATATTCTTGTCAGTATCATGTTCTGTTCAGGCGTGGCAGCGGGAAAGAATTCTAGCATCCCGAACGAGGCAACAGTCTTGCTAGCCACGGCGATGCATGTTCAGTGTTAGCATTCAACACGCGCGTCCGTCCACTGCACTCGCTTGTAGCCTTGGTTGGCGGTCACTGGAGTCGCTTAAACGCGATCACATCCGCTTTTTTTTTGCGTGGTTCAGCGATGCCTTGATCCATCCCATCTTCTGCTCAACTTTTCACGACAGTCCCAAAGCTGAAATCCACCATTTGCGTTACAGGATCTGAATTGCAAGGAACAGGACAATGTCGATGTCAATTGGCTTGTGTTGCTCAAAATAAAGTTTGGCCACGTTCTTCTACGAGATTCAGGATTTGTCTCTTGACAGGAAGAACAATAACGCATGCTGCTTTCCGATGAACGGGTCAACTTGATCCGTATATTAGTGCAATTGAACTGCCTGAACTTGGAGTCTTCGAAACAATTGAAAAAGAGGGAAAAATGAAAGGTGCAGGCAGATATGGAGTTTGGACATGCAGAGGAACGACAGTGAACAAAAGGAAGAGCAAGAAGCGACGCTAACAAGCAGAAGTGGTGGTATATGATGAAGCTAAGGGCTATCGGGACTAGCGAGGATAGATCTTTTGTCGTAGGTTGGAGGAGGGGAGGGGGTTCTAGTAGGGATAGCTGCCGTAGGTTTGCTGCTGCTGTTGCTGTTGCTGCTGTTGAAGCTGGTGCTGCTGCTGAAGCTGCAACTCTTGTTCATACTGCTCATTCTCACGCTGTTCGAATGGGTTCCGGGGTTGTGGCGAGGATGATCGAGAGCGCTCATCAACGGGTACGAAGGAGCTTGTCAAGAGCGAGGCAGGGCGCCCGTTGCCAGACATGGTGGATGAGGATGGGCTCGCCGGGGTGCTGAGCATCTTGGAATGGGCTGCGGCAATGGGCGTAGGTGATCTGGATCCAAATGCGGGACTAGCAAAGCCAGGGGTAGGAGGTACAGGGTGACCGAGCTCTACCATCTCTGTCCGGGCCGTGGCGGGGCTTCCAACACTACCTGTTGTGATTGATGCCAGCTCATTGTATTTGGCGGCCTGTCCACCGGCGATCGTCGACGAAGAACCACTACCAGGTCCTCCGGTTCTGGGTGCAAACAGAGGTCCCGAATGGATAGGTTCTCTAAGCTTACGCGATGCGTGTTCCTCAGCAGCCCGCTTGTTGCTGTAGCGAATGTAGTAGAAGCCCACGAAGCCTGCAAGGACCAATGCTCCAACCGCACAACCAACTCCAATCACAATATTCTTTGTCTTGTCAGAGACGACAATGTCGCTGGGCTGGGGATCGTCTGCAGGTAGAGGGTCAGCGTCGTTGGGGTTGGTGCCTGCGGGTGGGGCTTGAGCACCTGTTCCCACGAGAAGGATGACCTTGCATTTGGCTGATCCTCGAGCCGGGGCTCCTGCATCATTCGTGTAGGACCACTCAAATGCTCCTTGATATTGCTAATGATCGTAGGTAGGGGGTTAGCAAAGCACAATGAGGCGACTGAGTGATGGGGACCGCGATAAAAATACATATGGAGCAACATTAAACTATAAATTGCTCGGCCAGTCGGTAGAACGATCGTCCTTGAAGGTGCAAGGAACCGCAGGGTGTTTGTGAAAAGAGAGAGAGAGTACACACACACACGGCGATATAGTGTTCATGTAGAGTATACACCACCAGCAGGGATAAAGTATTCAAGGGACCCCGGTGTGCGTGCGTTCCAGCGTTATATGTATGATGGGGAGATCGCCAGGCTCGATAGCGGCAACCAAAAATGCAAGAGATGCATGTGCATGAATATGCCACACACCCCGATCCTTCCCTTTTTTTAGACCGCATAAAAGGGTTTGAAATAGAGAGCAGGTGTGCGAGCACCGAGTCCCTGGTCTGGCTTCTGCCCTGTCTCTTCTTGACCGGCTCTTGAAGAGTGCGCGTTTTGATGACATCAGCCCCACGGTTGATCAACAAGCAACAGATGTGCTCATGTTTTCTTTTGGATCGCGCTTTGGTGTGTAGTAGGTTATTGAATGTCCTGTAGCTCACTACACCCCAATCAGCTTTCCCAGTACAAACAAAGCACTGTGATGTTTACCCATCCATGTGCGTAACTTTGGTGGTACATCTCGCCCCCAACGATAACAGAAAAATGACAACTGCTGCTTTCTTTTTTTCACGAGCGCTGAGCAGCCTCCCTCTCTCATGCTGGCTTGCCACTCGCGTATGCACCCCTCCCCTCAAACCGCTGAAACTCGCCTGCCTTTTTGTTTGTTTGTTTGTTGATAGGGGACCATCCACCGAGCACGAAGGTAGGGCCACTTCGCGAGATAGAGCCTCATTCCATGTCGAGTCGAGGGAGAGACGGTTTACACAGCAGCCATGAGTCTCTCGCCATGCCCGGATCCATCGGTTTCTCTCCCACCCTTTTTAGTCCCTGAATGAAAATCGCTCTCGAAATGTGGTGGATCAAATTTGATATGAGGGAAGCTTCAACGAATGTCTCACACCCAAAGAGACTCTTGATGCGGACTTGGCTCCTCTCCCCAGCAGCTCCTCTGTACTTTAGTGCTCCCTCTTCATATTCCATACTCCAGATCCAGATATATTAAGCGGTCGGAGACCCAATAGGGCAACAAAACAATCAAGAAAACGATAAAAGAGGGACTTGCAAACAAACTCGGAGACAAGAGCTTACATTCAACGGACACTCTGGGGAGTACGAAGCCATGGTGGAGTTGACGATCCACGGGACAGGGGATGGAGAGGTTTCGTTGAGGGAGGTGATGGTCTGGATGATCTTGTTGTTCTGGACACAATAGAGGTTGAGGTCAAAGGAGCTGATGGCGATGGACTGGGTGTCGTTCCATTGGAACTTGACTGTCGATCCGATACGGAAGGTGTCTGATCCATACTGCGTACACAGGATATCGGCCAGCGCTGGCGTGGGGGTTGTCGAAAGCAGCGTAACAAGCCCTGCGAGGGCAAGTGAAGCCATCGAAGAGAAAAGACTGGATCGTTGCCGCATGGTGTATATATGTGTTTAAGCTTGTGGTTGAAAGGCGAGGTTAAGGAAGGAACTGCTTCTCGAGCTTAGACTCGCTCAAGAACGCTGGCTGAGATTGTTGAGAGGAGTGGGGAGAGAGAGAGAAAGAGAGAGAGAGAGAGAGAGAGAGAGAGAGAGGATGCGTGAGTAAGCCGCAAAGAAGGACCGTTGTCTTCGTGTAGTCAGGAGAAAAGGAAGAAGAGAGATGAACTGAAGAGAAAGGCAAGAGGACAGAGAAAGAGAGAAGAGGGCGAGTTGTGTCCAACAGTCAATGACATATCACCCGCGTTGGCAATTTAATTTTGTGGTCGCCGCTTCCTAGTCTTTTTTTGGCCTGATAGCGGACAGGTTGAGGGTCCGTCACTGTGTCCCTGTGCAAAAGGTCATTCGGTCATCGCTCTCTGCGTGTGATGGTGCACTTGTTGAATGTTGAGTGAAAGTGAGGCATCATTCTTGACGTGGAGTACATTCAGACCCGATTCGTGCGATCATCCTCTTTTGCAAAAAGGTACACTACAATGCTCCTTCACAGGTCTCACCTAGGGCAGGAAAAGGAAGGGTCGAGGTCGATGGACAGCGGACGTAGCTGGGGTTCAAACAAATGCCTGAAACAGACGAGCTCGTGCTTAAGTCTGTATGAACAGTCAGGGAGGATGGACAGGGAGTTGGATGATGTGTGGGATGCTGTAGGTGGACTACAGCCGCAGGGTGCGAGGCGTTTTGAACTGGTAGGAGGGTGGAAGTGGAGGTGATGCTGTTGCTTGCCTGAAGGAGAAAAAAGAGAAACAGACTACGTGAACGAGAGGGCATTAAGAGCATTGCTCGAAAAGAGAGTGCTCCTCTCAGCTGGAAACAAACACGATGGCCGTTTCCCCGTCATGTCCTCGTTTGCGTTCATTCTCGTACGGCGTTATCCTCTCGACCTCCTCCTTCTGCACGTTGCAACGCAGGCAATTACCGCTACTACTTGTTTAAAGTGCTCCTCTCATAATCCGCTCTCCCCTTCCGGTCCCCTTTTTAAGTGAGGCATTCGTCAAGCTCCACTGATAAAAATAGGTAGATGGCGGACCCGCACAGTAGCTGCAAAGAGGACGGGGCTAATGAGCCTTCCGCTTCCAAGGACCGCTGTGCATGCCAGATGCTGGCCAGTTAAGGAGATAAGGACCAACAGGCCCCAAATCCCGTTAGCACCAGTCCATGTCCGCCTGTCGCTTTACGGCTTCTCATGTGCTCTCGCACTCCAGAACACCTTGGACATCCCCTGTGCAGGTTCACGCAGTGATACGAGGAAGAGTCCACAAGCACTGAAAGATCTGGAAACCACAGGTACAAATGCACGGGTGTGGATGAGATGGAGCAGCACAAGGCATTCGAGTGGTCGTCTGTACGACATGAATGAAGAGGAGGCGGCGTGCTCCTACGATGTGCACGTTGAAAATAACGTTGCAAGGGCCAAGGGCGCCACACGGGCTCTCGCAGCTCAGTTTTGACCAACGGTTCAAGCCATGTGCCACTTTATCGACATGTTTAGAAGGCTAACCCGCAGTCACTCTCGGTCCATCCTAGCACAAAAAAAAACCTTCCTTCCTACTCCATCAACACCATGACAGAAAACGAAGCGACCCCCAAGGTGACAAGGATCCCGAGCCAATTGCTCAGGCACTCACCAGGACTCTGGAGTCTCCAGTACACAATCAAAGAAGACGCACCAAGCGGCAAAAAGTTCGAAGTTTGAGGTCAAAGAGGTTGAGGTACCATTGTAGCGAACCGGCCCAAGTCGAACACATTCGACCGTCAGGTCCCTAGGTCTCATCACTATAGTGCCGACAATCACCATCATCTTCAAGAGGATCGCCAAGAGCCCCCATATCCGGAGTATGAACACTCGGCCTGGGCATAGAACCAGTCTGGCTTTCATGGACTCAAAATGCACTCGTGCGAAAGCTACAGCCGCTCTGTCTTGTTGAGGATTCCGATGACGATGATATGGTGGGTCGTGGCGATAGTCATGAGGAAGCCAAGCAGCAGTAAGAAAATCGGGAGCAAAAACGACGCGAGATCGTGGAGGTGCAGCAGGAGCTTGCCAACTTGAGGTTACCTCAGAACCCGGGATCTTTAGGGTGTGCTAACAAGCCGCGACAGATGTCTCAACAGCATCTTCACCGCCGCCAGCAGCAACAGCGATAGAAGATGCACCAGCAGGAGATTCAAAGACACGGACGGAAGCACAAGAAAGTCAGCATGCTCGGCGAGGCATGAAGAATCATGGTACAACTTTGAGGGCAGTATAGAGGATCTGTCGCCCCCGTCAAGAGTCAACAGCCAGAGCAGTAATAGCGAGGCTGAGATGCGTGTTGGTGAAGGGAATGCATGGATGTATGAAGAAGATAAAACCGTGGTCCTACGCGTTGCCCACAGAGTTTCGATCAGACGAGAGTAATCGCTAGGTCGAGGCAGCAGCAACGGTCGAAGCATCCACAGTCGCAGCGGTTACGGCTTCAGGCACAACAGTTGAACGCGCTCTACACTTACCTGCAGACGGACAACAGGAAGCAATTCGCGGAGGTCTGCTTAGTCCAATATGCTGCCAGTCGATAGAGCCCATCCAGGTCACTGAAACGCCAACAGACTCTCTTTCCTCACTTTCTTCTCAACCCTGCACTGGAGTCTGCCAGCCCTAGAGTAAGTGCAATAACCTTTGCAATGCCGCTCCAAACTGAGCAAACGCCCCTCCAGGAACCCTCGGCAGCGGCCCAGCACCGTCGATCCCTCTGTCTTTCTGGATCTGTTGGATGCTCTCGAACTGGCTCGAGCCAAAAATGAAGGTACCAACGCGAGCTTTTCGCGCCTCTGTCTCCGCCCTCTGCTATGTGCTGCCAGCCCATAAAGCCGAACCATGTCACTAATACGCCTACAGACGCTCTTACCTCTCTTTCTTAACCATGCACAGAGTCTACCAGATCCAAGATTAAGTGCAATGATCAACAAACACCATCACCCACCACTATGAACTCCATAGCCGGTACCTCACTCCCTGGTGCTTCACGCGCCTATTGTTATGCGACCCGCTTAGTTGCGGCCAAACCGAAACACCGCCAGCCCAGCCCTGCCCACCTCATTGCTGCTGCTCTCATGGCCCCTGCTCTTATCTCTGTTACCGCAGCCATAACCACATGGCTACCCTCTGTTCCTCACACCAATCGTAGCGCCCCCGTACAAGTGCCCGGGCTAGTCTATGGCGTCGACACTAGATCTGATGGCCGCACAAGCCAAGTTGGTGCCTGGATCGTATATGGTTTTACAATATTATAATACATGCGGGTCTGTTTGTCGCATACCACGCAGTCTCACACATAACTCCAGTCGCCCCTTGCCGGCTTTGCTTGGACCCCTCGACTTCCTCGACTTCCTCGACTTCCTCGTCGTCCTCGTCTTTCGTCTTCTCATTCCACAGTCTCAGCTCGTTCCCTTTGCAATCATTCACCATTGCTTGCAGTCGTCCATTGCTGAGCTGGTTGCCTTGCCTCTCTTTCCTTCACAAGCCCCATTACTTGCAGTCGTCCATTGACTAGCAGGCTGCGTCTGTTGCTCTTTCCTTTTCACAATCCCCATTGCTTCCAGCCGTCCATTGCTGAGCTGGTTGCCTCACATCGGACCCCAGGTTGCAGCCAACAACCCGACAACGGCGTTTCTGTTCGCGAAGCCCAGTTCTAATCGGACCTCATCTCTCTTTCTCTTCCGACTCTCCTTCGCCCTGTGTCTCTCCCTCGCTGTCTCCTCTCGCACACACAAACACACATACACATTCGTGCCAATCCACCCCCGTCCTGCTTCCAATCCCCATCTCCTTTCCACAACTCTTTGCTCTCTACCCCATCGCTCATTTGCCAGTGCACTCCGCCCGCTTCAGAAGGTGCTGCGTTGGCTGGGTCTCCGCTCAACAACTCCAGGCCTCTTGGCAATATACCCGCCACATAGTGACATCATGCAACATCTGAATCACCTCTACACATTGTCCACAACCTCACCGGCACAGCTCAACCAGAAGCTGCAGCCGCCCCTAGCATCGGTCTGGGAACGACATTCCAACCTGCAGCTTGCCTGCATGGTCCTGTCCATCTTCTTTTGGTTCTTTTCGTTCACTGCAGCCTTCTCTGCAATCACCATCAGGTAAATAAGAATGTAGCAGAGCCGCAGCCTCGTCTTCCTCCTCTGCTTGTCTTTACTGTTCCCGTCCAGCATGCCCTCCCTTCCACCACTTTCCGACTTGATTCGGATAGGCAATAAGGCCGGGTGAGGTAGAACAAAGGGAGAAGCAGTTTCTTATATTCAAATACGGCCTAGAAAATGCAGGACGAGGGGGAAAGAGGGATCTTCGTCCGTGCACATTTTGTCGTCGGTCGAGCCTAGTTTGCTGGCCTTGGTGAAGATCCGCAAAAAAGTCTCCGGTGCATTGCAGCACACCCACTATCAGTCATCTCTTTATACATACTGACTCGACTCAACCCACACGCGGATGGACATGAGCTATACAGACATACAAACATGCAATATGAACTCCTTCCCCTTGACTTTCGTTATCGCCCATTACATGTTGACTTATTCTTGACCCCTGGATCCCTCTTACTCTCTCCACCCATGATGCGGTGTTTCATCCTGTAGTCGATGGAGGTACTCGGGACAACACAAGCGATCGCAATCATCTCGACTATCCAAGGACGAGGCGCCTGGCGTGTCTATCCTACGCCCATTGCGGGGGATCGACTGTAATATGTACGAGAACCTGGCCTCCAGCTTCCGCCAAGACTACCAACGCTTCGAGATAATCTTCTCGGTTGCGCAAAAGAATGATCCTGCTATTGCCGTTGTCCGAGCTCTCATGGAAAAGTATCCCAAGATCGATGCTCGTCTGATCATTGGTAAGAATCAAGCACCCTGGTCATTTATTGTCTCTTTCTAAGTATCAGAGCGGCGCAGGTCTTAAGTTCTTGTAGCCAGCCGATATTGTTATTTTTTTCACACTTTGCTCTTCCACATTCATGGGTCACTCGTTGGTGGCATGCGGGTGGTCAAAAAAGCAGGGAGCAACACTTTATGAGCTAACAAATGAGGATGAGCTCTAGCAGAAAGGCGAGAGTTGCAAAGTATACAAGCGAGAGCAGCTCTTTTGGAACAGGAATTCTATTCTCCCATACAACATGCAGTCGTTGTAGTATCGCGGTGGGTCAGGCGTATCGTTATGAATGGGGGGACGTATTGTACTTCACTGAAAATCTTGGATGGGGTGTCAACGTGCGTACTGTATCCCTGCGCGCCAAGGAATAATTTTAGCCATCCACTGGTGTGAGCATGTGCATCGCCATGGGTGATAGGACGTGAAGGAAGATCAGCGCCGTCTAGAAACACGAAAAAAAGCATTCTAGAACCTCACGCGCAGCAATTCATTCCATTCTGTACGCCCAACAGCTACGCGAACAGCCCAATTCACCCTGCACAGTACGTCCATTACCAACCCTATCTAATAATACAACGATCTACTTGATTTACTTTTAGGTGAGAGGAACGTGGGCATCAACCCGAAGATCAACAACATGATCCAGTCGTACGAGTCAGCTAAATACGACATCCTGTGGGTCATCGACTCGAACGTTTACGTCGATCCCGGATGCATGGGCCGCTCCGTTGACAAGATGATGCAGCGAGGCGTGGGTTTGGTGCACCATTTGCCTTTTGGTGTTCGACCGCAGACGCTCGGATCGGAACTGGAACTCATGTTCTTGGACACTGTGCATGCCAAAATGTATCTCTTCATCAATTGGACGGGGCTGGCGTCGTGCGTTGTTGGAAAGTCGAGTCTCTACCGGCGGTCTGATTTGGACAAGGCTGGAGGGTTGGCGCGTTTCGGAAAGTACATGGCAGAGGACAATCTGATCGCCACCGAGATTTTCAACATGGGATACAAGCATGAGATGACGAGCGACTTGGCGTACCAGTCATTGGGTGCCATGACACCCTCTGATTACTTTTTGCGACGTGCACGATGGACCAGGATCCGCAAGTATACAGTGACGGCGGCAACGGTCGTGGAGCCATTTATAGAGATGATTGGATGTGGGCTCGTGGCGTCGTACGGATTCAATTTGCTCTGGCAGACGCACTTTCTCAACTTTTTGGCGTTCCATTGCGTGATTTGGTTCCTGATCGACTTGTCCATGTACCAAGCTCTCTCAGGCAACAAACTCGACAACCTCCGCGGATTCCTCATGGCGTGGTCCCTGCGGGAACTAGCTGCTCTTCCGCTTTATGCCTATGCGGTTGCTGGATCGACGGTCGATTGGCGAGATCAAACGTTTTTGCTTCTCAGGAACGGAACTGTGCAGCCGCTGGCGCCTGCGCACGACATCAATGCGCCTGTGCGACAACCCAGAACTAACAAAAATCGACTACATGTCGATACATCTTCCGTGGTATCCATTGGCTCATCAACACCCTCATCGTCCACGTCCAGCGCATCACAGGAGGAACTCGCATCTCCTACGTTGCCTTCAGCGGCGGCCTTTGCCAATTTGGCGAATACGGTCGTGCCACAGTCTGCTCAGGCCTCATTAAGGAGCTTTTTCCGCAGACCTGCTGTCATCTCGATCGTCAGCAGTACGTTTGCTGTCGTTCACTTTATTGTCGACATCCTCATCAAGAGTCAACGGAATGGAAACGACGAAATCGACGACGGTGACGATCTCTCGGAGGATGATGAGACCATTGAGTCGCGCCACCTTGAGGACGAGGATTTAGGCCTGGATCATCAGAATGCGGCAGCTTCAAAGCTCAAGCAGAGCACGCCACTTATGACGCGGCCCCGCAGGACTAGTGGCGGCGTTCGAAAGATCTTTGATGCAGCAACAGACGACCGGTGCGATGGTGGAGATGGCAACAGCAGCGGAACTGGAGAAAGCGAGGCCATCCTTCTTCGACGAAGCGCTCGACTTCAAACTCGCATGGAATCCAAGTCAGAAAGACATTCTGTTGCCAAGGGAGCTGAAGAGAGGGAGAGTGGCATAGAGTACGGTCGACGACGATCAGCGGATGAGGACGCACTGACCAAGGCTGTAGAGCCATATCTCTCAGATTCACTTAGTCGTCGTGGGAGGATTCGTCGGCAGCTGTCATCATCCTCTCAGTTTTTGGGCCTTTAGAGAGGCCTTTAACCCCCCACTTACCGGGTCCACAATACCAACACTATAATACAGATGTGCCTGAAGTTCTTTCAATGGATGATGTTTTTTGGCTATATATATTTTTTTTCTCGGTGGTTCTGCGTGTGAAGTATTATTGAGTTTCTAGGTGAAAACAAGAGAGCGAAGGGGTTGTCTTTTTTTTTTTTTTTTTTTTTTTTTACAGCGCCTTCTTCTCCATGAGAGTGTTCTCCTCAGCGGCCTTTCTGGCCTTGTAAGCGAGGTACTTTTTGTTGGTGCCAAAAATGTGATCCCACCACCTGAAGCTGGTTGAGAAGTTGTTGGTGAAGGCCATGTGATGGTAATCGTGGTGCTCGGAGCCTGACCAACCGGGGAGCCAGTTGTGGGTCGACCAAGGGAAGTCGTATCCAGAGTGGGCCTCAACGGCCTGGAAGAGGCGAAGGGTCATCCAGGTGAGGGTTGTGATCAAGTGCAAATCACCAGTGAAGTAGCACCAGAGGAGAGGGCCAGCGATGGTGCCGGTGCCCAAGATCATGACTTCAATCGGGTGAGCGTACTCGGCAGCGAGACCAAAGGGTGCAGACCATTCGTGGTGAAGTTTGTGGATGTGTTTGTAGAAGGGACCGTAGTGAAGTCCACGATGGGCCCAGTAATGGAAAAAGTCCTCAAAGACAAAGAAGAGGAAGATCTGAGGGATCATTTTGGTACTGGTGTAAGGTAGACAGATACACGCGAGGTTTGGGTGGTTAGTGCATGCTGTTATGGGACCGACACGAAAAGAAAACAGGACCGAGACACTTACATGGGGGGGAAGGGGACGGCAGAGATAGCCATGCCAAAGTAGATGGCGACGGGGTGGAAGCCTACAATCATGGGCAGCTCAAAGATGAAGTGTGACAAGAGGACATAGCGGAAGACCTTCCACTGGTTCTCGGATGTGTTCTGAATGGTCTTTTGCTGGATCTTGTACTTTTGCAGGGATGGAATCTGGTCTGCGATGAGGTATGGGATGCAGCGGGCAAAGTAGATGATTTCGTGTGAAACGAACAGCATCAGCAGCGTGACCACGGCTTCATTGCGTCCCTCGAAGAGCGACTGCCATTGTGTTTCTATGTAGGATGATCCTGCGAGCGGAATCGTCGTATTAGACCTATTTATCGAAGAGTATGGAAAGAAGCGTTGCCGTTAGCAGGGATATACACAGTTGTTTGTTTTCTCGTGTGCTGTCCCTGGAATGTTTTCCCCCGTCGAGAGCAGAGGGCATGAGCCTTCTGCGTAGCGTGAACAAATCGGTCCTCCTCCCTGATCAGCGCACAGGGACTGGTCGTCGAGTAGCACGTCGAATGCGCAGAGGAGGGTCGTAGGCCTGGTGCACAACCTCACAAGTGTCACTGCTGTTGCACAAGCGCCGGCAGGGCTCTGCGCATCGACCAGGCAGGAGCGCACATGGACGAGCGCGCAGGACTTGGATAAGGAAGGCGTGTGATCCTGTAAATAAGGCCGCGAATGCCTGATCCTGGTATGGGGCAAGGCGAGGCGAGGCGAGGCGAGACGAGACGAGGCGGGCCAAGACAAAGCGACGGGTTGTTGATAAGATCGATCCGTGCCGGTGTAACTATACACTTGTTGCCTGTGTGTTCCTGGACGGACGTGAGCCAGCAAGCGGCAGAGGTGATACAGAGAGGCTGAACTTACATGATGCCGGCTGTGAGGGAGGAGAGGAGGCGGAGAGTGGAGAGTGCGGAGGGGGGGGATGAGGAATGAAGAGGAAAAAGAAAACGAGATGATGGAGATTTAAACCAGCAAAAAATAGACCCAGCTGGCTGCTTGTCTGCGGGAGTGAATCGCGCAGGCCTCGATAACCCTTCTCAACACACCCAGACGTGCGCTTCTGCTGTCCTGGCCCTGCAGCCAGACGATCTGATTGGCAGGCGCGGCCTGAGCTGATCCTCTGGACTGCAAAAACATCAAAAAAAAATGGCGGTGGCTTCGTCTCAACCCAGCTCGCCTTCTCTTTCCCCCCTCCCTCCTCCCCTGCTCCTGTCTCGCGCCTTTCTCCGACAACGGCTGAGAGCCTTGGACATGTCCTGGCCCTCCTCCCTCCCACTATGCCCCGTATCTCACGTGTGGGATTGGCTGGGGATCGCATCTCTTGCGATAAGATTCTCAGGTTGGCCCTTTCATATGATTTGCTGGCTATGTATGACGGCCTTGCACACCATCGGATCTCCTGGATTCCTATTCGCTGCGTTTGTGCGTTCCTGGCCAGAGCAGAGCACAAGCAAAGGTGGTTGTTGCTCAGCAGCGAATATGAATAAAAGGGGACAGAGAGTCTGTCTGCCTCCTCTTCTGTCCTTCTTTACTCTTCCTGCCCATCCTGTGCTCGTCTGCTCGTCTGCTCGCCCGCCCTCGCTCTTGTTCATATTCTCGCTCCTCCCTCCGCTCTTTCGCGCTCTCCCTCCACATTCCAGCCCGCACGAGCTAAACATCACGCCCACAGCATCCGCAGAGAAACCCCATCGCCACATTTCACTCGACCACCTTTGTTCGCATTCCATCTCCAGACCTTGTGTTTGTTTTTTATTTACTTCCCTCGAACACACACCTCACTCGTTTCACTTTGCACCCATGAAGATCATCGATCGCATCAAGAAGGGCCAGGAGGAAGGCCGCCCTCTTTTCTCGTTCGAGTACTTCTCGCCAAAGACTGCCCAGGTAAGTCCGCTTGACTCCCCCGATTATCGCGCGAGTCGCTCGGTTCAAGTGCTGTGGACGTTTCAATCGAGTCGGACTTTTGTGACTCAATAGACTCCTACTGGGAAATTATCAGGGTGTGAGGCGGGCAATCAACAGGCTGTGGCCTGCCCGTACGACGGACCTTTTTTTTACATTGCCCCATGTACCCAGCACTCAGTGTTACTCACTGAGCACGCACACCTGCAGCTTGGCCTAGCTAGCCAGTCATCGTTGCGGATCGGCTAGGATTCGTGATTTCGTGTTTTCTGATCCCCGACTGGCTGGAGAGAAGCATGCACAACACGTTCTTTGCAGCCTGCACTTTGGGAGCCCTATATAATCTTATTCTTCCTTTTGCGTTGGGGTAGCCAGGGAAGCCGAGACAGACGAGGGTTATTTCAATTTGGGGATTTGACACGAGGGATGTTATCTATTTTAGCTTGCCATGGACAGCCCAGGCAGCATTCTCATGGATCCCTTCGTCCCCTCCACAAAAATAATAAACCCCTCACGATGGACACTGCTCTGCTTGCATTCACATGAACGACCCGCCGGCTTTGAAAAAAAAAGGCAGACGTGGGGCGGACACAGACTGCAAGGCCTTAGTGTGCATTTTGGGGAAAGGGACACCTATCCGCACCCTCACCACGCACTGTACAATACTAGACCCCATGTACCAATTTTACTAATGATAATGCTGCCCCTTTTTATTGCTCTAACAGGGAATGGTCAATCTGCATGATCGCATCGAGAGAATGTGCTATCTCGGGCCCGAGTTCATTGACATTACTTGGGGCGCTGGCGGCTCCCGCCCTGCCGCGACCATCGAGGTTGTGTCGAATGCCCAAAAGGTGTATGGTGTCGAGACGTGTATGCACTTGATCTGCACCAACAACCCCACGGACAAGATTGACAAGGCTCTAAGCGTAAGTTCCTGTTGTGGAGCAATTTAACGTGGTCCCACCTATCTTGTTTTCCATCGTGCTCTATCGCCTTCCATATCTCTAAACCTTGATTTCGGCTTTCAGCCCTAACCTCCTCGCCTGTGGTATACCCTCACATGCAAGACAGCGCCCATTCCATTCCCAGTGCACACTTTTGCAGATTTTCTCGTTATTTGTTTCTTATCAGCGTGCCTGGCTCATCCTTTAATTGCTTCCAAGAATGTGCTTGTA